>JAYRBT010000033.1:2873933-3040153 GCA_036023395.1 Myiotriccus ornatus
TCCAGGAGACAGGCACATAGAGCAGATGCAAGGTGCATCCAGGAGACAGGCACATAGAGCAGATCCATGCTGCTTCCAGGAGACAGGCACATAGAGCAGATCCACGCTGCATCCAGGAGGCAGGCACACCTCTAGGCCCTGGGCTGAGCTTAAATGGGGCTCCCAGATCATTGACTGGGGGGGTGTGTGGGAAGCCAGCTGGGGCTGGTCAAGGCCATGAAGACCTTTTGTTGCCCCCAAGGCCCTGACAGCAGTGGCCTCTTCTCCCTCAGCTGAGTTTCCTTTATTTTACTAATCTCATCTGAAAGGCACAACTTCCTAAATGGGGTGTAAATGAGGTTGAAAATTCATATCTGCATTTTTTCACTGCATATTATACATTCTCTCCACTCTCCAGTCAGTTTAATCCTCGTTGAATGAAATGTCACTTTATTTCAGTTTATCTAAGTAAATTAAATTAGGGCAAATAAACAAAGTTATAAAGTGCTGTAAACACTTTTTTGTTACTTCTTGTAGGATCTTCTTTTTGGGTGTGTCTTATCAGCCCTGAAGCACCCCAGAACTTTCTAGAGTCCAGAATCTTCTAGACTTGTCAGCCATCTCTGCTAGTTCACCTCAGTCTAAATCTGGGACCCTCCTGCAGTCAGGAGGAAGCTGGATGGAGGTCCTTTCCCATGGAACACAGGCAGGAGCACTGGAACACTGTAACTTGGCAGCCTCTGCTTTGGGTTTCCTCAGAGTTTTAATCCACAGGACAGCTCAGCAAATTCTTACTCAGATGAGATTCAGAAGTTACAAGAGCACAAATACCTCCTCCTGTGTGCCAGACTGCCTTTTATGTAGCAGTGTTTTGAATTCTTCAAATTCCTTCAGCATTTTGTTTTCAAACTTAGTCTTTTCTTCTTTTGTCTTTGGTTTGTTTGTGGTTTTTTTTGGACAGGAGGTGATATGAAATCCAGCCTGCATCCCAACTGATGTTAGTGCTGGTAGTTTCTTTGATTTTTAAGGAAGGAACAGGATCAGTCCTTACACTTGGAAATGCTTTTGAGTCTTTCCTGCAACTCACAAGAAATCCTGGAATGTGTAACTGCAGAACAAATAAAACACAGCACAGTGGCTTTACCACCCATCATTGCCCCTTTCATAGAACAACATTTTCACTTCAGAGAAAAAAAAAACCAAAATATGTATCACTTTAGTTTTTCTTATTTTTGAGACTTCAGAGATGGACTGAGCAGTTCCCTGCTGGTGCTGGGGACCTGTGGGGAAGGGTGGGTGTAGCTGTGCCTTGACCGGCTGCTCTGCTTTTGTCCCATCTCAGGTGCTACCTGTAGGCTTGGACTGACCCTTGGGTTGGTTGGGTATTTGTCCTGGCAGGTTGCAGCTGTTTGGGATTGGGTTCAGCAGGGAGTTTCAGGGCAGGCAGGAATGTCCTCTGCATTTTGTGCTCCATCTTGTGGCGACGCTTGTCCTTCGTCTGGATGTGCAAATTCCACCTGCTTGTCTTGGCTCCCACTGTTCCTCCTCTCCAGGAAGTCTGAGCCTGCCTTAGGGATGGAGCTCTGTGCTGCAGAGAGAAGAGAGGGGCTGGAGAATGTCTTTTGAGATCCTGCAGGAAGGGAAAATCAAACCTTTTATTCTAGCAATGGTGTTCTCGAGCATATTTTTTCTGATAAAAGCAACATCTTGTTACAGGATGCAATTTGAATGGGGATTTTAGGAAAGGAAAGGATAGGTGTGGCCTGGGATGAGAAATCCTGTGGACTTCTCTGTATGTCTAGATATGACAGTTGTGCCAAAGATGATCCTTATGATGCTAAAATACAATAGCAAAGACACCAAATAAGACTGCTGTCTTACCAATTTCCATTGTCATGACCAAAATGCTTTGGTTTAAGTCTTCACAGCTGCTCAGCAAAAGGCAGTGTTGTAGAGTAACTGTGACACTTTAATTAAAAAAAAAGAAAGAAAACATATTTTTATTTTTTACAAGTCAAATTTGATGATATAATTTGATTTGTGTGCTCTCTTAGCAAACTTGTTGTATAACTAAGGCTTTTCTGCTTTTTAATTTCTTTCCCTTTGTTACTGCTCCAGCTGACACTAGCCTGTGGGATTTTTAAAAAAATGTTTTTCAGGTGTCCAAAACTGATCCCTCACCAAAGAGAGAGATGCCCACTATGATTCTGTTCAACGTGGTGTTTGCACTAAGGGTAAGGACTGTTTTCATTCCATCTGACAGTGTGATGTGTCTCAGATGTATAACAGAGTGCAGTGGGCTCACATTCCAGTAATCTCTTGCAAAACATTCAGTTCCTGATTTTACTGGGATATTTTAATTTGAAACAACAAAACCTAAACACGTTGAATATGACACTGAGAACTGTGAAATTTTCCAGCCTGGTGGAAAACAATTTCAGTTGTTTGCTTCAGGACATTTTCCAGAGATTTTGGTTTCAAATACCCAGAGTGTAAAGGCAGGAAAGCACTTTGACAAACAGATATGGACCCAGCTGCAAGCCCTGTGTGTGTCTTGTCTTCTGTCATGAGTGAGCTGCAGTCTGCTGTGGTTTTGGTGGACCCTACAGGTGAGCCCTGTCCCACTAAGCTGTAAGAGAGGGCAGCCTGGGCCTGACCTGGGTGTCAGGGGCTGCTCTCTGAGTGCTCTGCTCCTGCCCAGGAGCTGCAGTAACGGGATGCTGAGCCCTGTGACTCTGTGCAGCTCCCACCTGGGGGGTTGGTTCTGCTCCAGGGGCAGAGGCTCGTGCCTGGCCAGCCTGGGGAGTCAGCCCCCCCCCATGGCCTTGGCGAACCTCAACTTGCTCCCTGCAGAGTCAGGAGCCTGCTCTGGGCACTGTTTGGAGCCCTTACTCACGCTGTGTGACACAGAGACACGTGCCTTTGCTCAGTGCCTCCAGGCTTGTTTTATAATTCATGGACAGTGTTTGAAAGCTGCCTCCCCTTAGCAGTGAGATCATTGTAAAGGGAGAGTGCCAGGGAGCAGCAGCTGAGCAGCTAAATGAGAAGAAGGTCCAAGTGAGGAATAAAGAGGTTTTGATGCTCTGCAGAAACCTGGAACGAATACGTCGTTTCTGCTTGGAGGTTTTTTTCAGGCCTACTCTGTTGACTAAATGTTGGTGTTGAGGGATCCTGGCATGGCCATTAGGTGGTATAAAGCCCTAGAAATTTCATTATGTTCGAGTATTATTTGATTTCTGAGCTCTGGCTTTCTCTTCCCAGCCCACTGGTTGTTTAAAAATAAAAGAGGGAGCTGGAATAGCTGTCTTTATGGAAATGGTTGATTTTTGCTCAGCTGGATATAATGTCATGATTTAAAAGCCTCCAGCTCCTTTTCTGTGCAAGGACCTTCTTTTTTTTTTTTTCCCTCTTAGCACTACCTTTTATACCCATGGCTTTCCAGTGGTGAATAACATGGACATGGCCCCAATCTAATGTCTTGTCCTCAGCTGAGGAGCAGCTTTCACACAAGGCAATTATCCCATCAATCAGTCTAAATAAAGCAAGAAATCATTCCCTGAGCTCTGCTTTGGGACACCCTTAGATCAGGAAGTGCTGAATTTGCAGTTCAGGAGTTGATTTTACTTTTCACACATGCAAAGAGGTTGTTTTGGTGTGTGGATGAAGCCCCGTGCTTTGGCTGTAGGGAGGTATGTCGAGATGCACGTGCAAACACAAATACTGGTGCACACTGAGTCATGTGGCAGCAGAAACCAATGCTCTTCCATTCCCAAGAGCTTGGTGAAGTGCAGTGAAGACTTTATCTAGCTCACATTTTTCCAGCATCTAATTTCTAGTGGTTCTAGGAAAACTTGCCTTTTTTTTTTTTTGTGCCCTTCAGCTGTGTGATGACACTGATGTCACTGTGCGTGTGATGCACCACTGAATCCGTGTGCCAAGTGAGACACTCTTAGTCCACAGAGAGCAGTCGAGTTTCTGGAAGGTGCTGTGCAAGAAGCAAGGGAAATTTTTTTGCTAGGATGGAGTAGTGCAGCCCAGAGGGTGGGTGGGGGCCCTCTGAGATAAAGATGAGTGTCCATCTGCAGTGGGCAGACAGAGCAGGCAAAGACCCAAGTGCTATAATCAGCACTGACCCTGCTGTGTTTGAGCTTCAGGGTTACCAACGTGTCATGACTCAGCAAGAACAGTGGAATCAAAAAAGTGATGAGTCATGGTTTGCTAGTTTACATGCCAGGGGATCATTTGCCAGAAGTTTAAATTCCTTTAAATGTCTTAACAAACATGAGGCAGCTGCTGACTCATGCTGGAGCCACCATTTCCCCCTCACCCCCCTTGGCAGCTGTACTTACATGATAGATTTTTCCAGGGACTTGCACGAATGCAGTGGGAGTAACAAGCCATATTTGTGAAATGTTTGGGAGTGTAAATCCAAATCCATTTGGATTTGGGAGGAAATTGTTGGTCCTGTGCTGGTAATTCTAACTTAGTTATTGCCTTGTCAGTCCATAGGGTAAACACAGGATAAGCATCAGTGTAGCAACATGTTGGCTGTGTTAAAGGCACTGCAGCCCTCGTGGTCCCAGTGAGTTTAACCTGGATATTGGGATATTCTGCCTTTTCAAAAAGCACACACTTTCTTTTCTCACTGTGTGAAATTGAGTCCTTTGCTCTCTGCTAGCAGAAGGCCCATTAAAAACTGGAAAAATAAACCAGATAGGAGTGTCATGCTCCAGGTGTGGTGTTCACTTGATGCACACAGACAAGTTCAGAAATCCATGAGCCTTCCCGTCACATTTGGACCTTTCTGAGCTTCAGCTTGGTTGCTGCTGGGGAAAATTTATTTTTTTTTGCCAGCAGCCTAAGAGGCTGACTTTGGATCTCAGTGGAAGCTCGTTATTTCAGTACTTCTGCATCCCTGTAGGGCCGTGGCTGCGGCTCAGTGCTTGTCCCCTGTTCCCCGCAGGCCAACGCAGACCCATCGGTGATAAACTGCCTGCACAACCTGTCGCGCAGGATCGCCATCGTCCTGCAGCACGAGGAGCGCCGCTGCCAGTACCTCACCAGGGAGGCCAAGCTCATCCTGGCCATCCAGGACGAGGTGTCTGCCATGTCAGAAAGTGAGTGCCGAGCTTTGGGCAGGAATCTGTTTGTCCATCACCACTTCTTCAGAGAAGTGCTGACTGTGCCGCCTTACTTTGGTGGCTGGGATCGGCACGGATGAGTTGTGGTGCTGTTCAGCATTCTGACACCTTTTGTCTGCGTTTTACCTCATCCCAGATCACTATCCTTTAATGCAGAGATGTGAGTTGAGAAGTGGAATGTCTGCTTTGCGTTCCTTATGGCTCAGTTCAGCACAATCCCTGGAGACTGTGCACTGAGCCATCCCCTTTGGATTTGCCTGTCAGGCTGAGATGGAGGAGCTCACACAGAACCTGCTTCACCCAACCCAGAGCACGTTTTCCACGCTTTCATGCTGTGTTCTGAGTCACCAGACTTCTTGTGTGGAAGCTTCACTCTTACATGTTGTTACCATGGCTGGCAAATAGTTACGGAGTCTTTATAGACTATACTTCAGGAAAATGCACTACAATAACATGCACTGTTTAAGGTGATGTCTCTCTGACAGTGATGCATCATCTTGCTGCAAGCATTAAAAATTAAAATAACGTCTATAAAAACAAAGCATCTAAAACCATCACTTGTCAAATTCACAGTTACATGTGCTTAACTGACTTGAGGTTTAAGAGAAGTTGGCAATAATTCACTGTTATTATTTTGATATGTAACTGGAGTTATTCTAAAAGCTTTGAAACATAACTGTAGATTAAAAGAGGTAATTTCTGTCCCTCAGATACTGGTGGGGGAAGAGGAAATCAGTTGAAATGCTTTGAAATCAGTTGTTTGCTTTCTTGTTTTGAAATTTTCTATAGCCACAGAAGGGCCACAGTCACCTTTTCATCACATCCTCCCCAAGTGCAAACTGGCCAGAGATCTCAAAGAGACATATGACAGGTAAGTGGGATTTTATTCCTAGCTCACAGTATATGCTGCTCCTTACTGAAACCTTCTGACCTTGTTCCTTAGGATATTATCCACCTCCTCATGCTGTTGACTCATGGGGATTTGGGTTTTACACCAGGCAGAGCAATGTGAAGCCTAGCAGTCAGGTGAAATGTTGGCAGAACTGCTATCCTAATCATCACCTTGGTCTGTTTGATGTCTTGTGGTTCCTCAAAGCTGGTGATGTCTGTCACAGCTTTAAGAACTATTATTTTCTTCCTTAGCACGGAGGCACATAATGACAAGTGAATTCTAGAATTGAAAAGTGTCATAATATGGATATTATATCACTGTAGAAGTGCTGCAAACCTGCAGCTGAGAGGAAAGTGCTGCATGAGCACTGATGACATGTCAGGTGCTGCCCTGGCTTCATTTGGTTACACTGTACATGTCTGGACAGCGAATTTGGATCAGATGCTGAGACTTTCAGCAGCATGGAAAGTGTAACATGCTGTTTCTTGACAGGACCAGAGGTTCTGGCAAAGATTTCAAAGGAGCTGGTGTTGAACTTGAGCAGGAGCCGACTGGCTCCTCGGGAAGAGAGGCACCTCCATCCAGGATATGTGCTTGGGGAGGGGCCTTGACAAAGGGGCAGAGAAGGCTTGGGTGGGGAGGAAGATGCTGTGCCCCTTGACTGGGGTGTTTGTCAGGGATTCAGAGAATTAGGCTGGAGCTCCTTAGGGCACATGGAATGATATCAGACAAACCCTTTATCCTCCCTGGCTCGTGGCTCCCCTTGTACAAAGGGGATCATTGCAAAGCCATGTAGGGTAAAGCACTGGGGGCCTAAAGAATTTAATGGTTGCAAAGCACATTAGAAAACTAATAAGCTGCTCCTTGTTATGTTTGAGAGCTCTGAATTTCAGCTTGTTTGAAGGAATGTGGTGTGTATTGTTCCACACAACTCACACAAAGCACGTCCTAAAAGTTTAAAGACACTTTTTGTGTAGCCTGTGATTCTAATATTAAACTTAACATTTTTGTGTTCCTCCAGGGGCTACATATTTGTGACAGGGCAAATTCTGATGTCGTTTCCAAACATTTTAGGGACACAGTGACATCTTGTGGCATTTAGCTGTGACTGGAGCAACACACAGCCCAAACTCATGGACTGTGCTGATATGACACATAAGGAGGAACAGACTGACCATGGAGAAGCACACTTTGGTACTGCCCCCCAGGCGTAAAATAAGGCAGTTTCTCCCTCATTTAGGCACTGTTAGTGGGGGAGAAGTGGTGCAAGTTAGAGTTTGACACTTTCATGTTGGTAAAAATACGAAGTGCCCGTGTGCTTTATTGTAAAGCTGTACTTGAAGAGTAGGGAGCAGTGTGATTGTCTGGCTGGGTGATAAGGTGGTGTTCTGCAGAGTTTTCCCATTAATATTTCTTATGAGAGAATTAGAAATGTGGTTATTACTCCTGTATCAGATGAGTTGAGAGGAGCTGAAGCACCTTGGCAGGCAGGCATAGAATTAAATATTTTTTTTTGTAAGGTAGAAGTGGTCTAGAAATAGGATTTTTTCTGCCAGTCCAGGCTGAATAAATTATTCCTGTGTGGCAGCAGCTTTGGAGTGAAGTCTGTGTGGTCTTCTGTGAAATGAGAGTTAGTCATAAGTGACTTGGGGTTACAGAAAAGGCAAGATAGACAAGAATGCACAAAATAAAAGTCTTGTCTGTAAGATAGGAACCAACCCCACTGGGGATTGTAAAGCTCCTGCTTAATGAATAGCATATCCAGTTTTGGACACCACATTTCAGGAGGGATTTGGGCCACCTAGAGAGTGTGGAGGAGTGAGAATGACCTCAGAGGAGAGAGAGAAAGATTTGATCTGTTGCTTTTAGAGGAAGGACTGCTGGGAAGAGTAAACCTTCAAATGCACGCAGTGACAGTGTGCTGGTTTAATTGACAGAGACTTCTGGCATAGCCTTTGGCTGTAGGAAAACAGGGAGTGGGCTGGAGAGAGCACTTTGAATTGCAGATGGAGCCCAGCTTTCCAGTGGAGATTTGCTCAAACCAGCCTTTCCTAGCGCCTGCAGTTCCAGCCCCATTTCCAGGGCTGCTCCGGAGCTGCTGCCGAGCCCTTGGTTTCCTGTAGATGGTGCTGAGGTATTTCAGGCAAGACCCAACACGCCCCTGAGCAACTTGGCTTGTGCAAAACCACAAGTGTGTGAATCTTTCCGTGGTTCAGGATGCTCCTTGTGAGTGAAAGGCCTGTGTTTTACCAGGCAGGATCAGTAGCCAGGACATCTTGACTGTAATGCTGTTGCTGCTCTAGAAATGGTGTGTCGTTAAACTGGCAGCTCAGTGGTAATCAACATCCAGTTCCTGGGACCTTTTTGGACTCTAATGGAGAGAAGTAGAATGTTCTTTTTAATACACAAAGAGCCTTTATACATTTTTAGTCTAGTGGGATATGAACTGACTGGTAGATCTAGCCTACCTCAGCAGCTCAGGGAGAAGTGGAGGAATTATATGAGATTTAATGAATTATTAGCTGTAGCTGTACTGTAAAATATCATCCAGCTACAGTTACTTCATCAAAGCACAGCCCACATGTCCTTTATAAGGAAATGTGAAATAATTTCAAAGCTCTAAGTAGTTACAACCTCTAGGAAAACCAAACTCCAAAGCTACAAGCTCCACCAAACCAGAAAGCCTACTATTAATTTCTGGTGTAGATAGAATAGACATAAAATGAGGGGTGTGTACACAAAAATTCGTGACTCCTTTATAAACCTAAAGTGAGATTGCTTTGTGTTGCCAACAGTTATGAGAAAAGCTGCAGTTCTCTGAGATAATGCTCAGCTTTTGGGTTCCCATTTTGGGGCAATTGCTGTTCAGGGCACAGCAGAGTAGAGCAAAAGAGCAGTGCTATTCCCCCACATATTCCCAATGGTCTGCAGCTCCGGAGGGGATTTCTGTATGTTGAGCAGCTTTCAGCTGATCTCACTTCCCGGAATCAGCCCCTGATCCTGCGAGCCAGAGCAAATATTGAACCACCACAGCACCCCCTGATAAGGAGGGTCATGGCTTAACTAGTTTCTGTGTTTCTTTCTGTTTCTTCTGAACTTTGCTCCTCGTGTGTGTAGTGAGATGTCTCCTGGGTCTCAGGATGGAGAGACATTAAACAGCCTTTTCCTCTTTGCTTCTCCCTGCCTCCGTTTTAGACTGTGATATCCCCTCTCAGTATCCTGATCCATGTAGCATCAGGTGTTATCTAACCCGATATTAAAAAGAAGTGTTGAAACTTAAGTTTTCATGGAATAAAAGTCTGTGGGGACAAAGAAAAAGTTGCAGCAGGGTCTCTGGATAGCAGTTAACTGGTAGAACAGCAGGCAAAAATCAGTGTAGACAGAATGTAAAATAACGCCTGTCAGGCCAAACATAATGCTCTGAAAAGAGCTTTTGGAATTAACAGCTGATAATTCAGTGAACTGTCAACTCAGTGGAGAAGCTCAGGGTGCAGTAACACTGCAGAAAATCCCTGCAAAATGTGAAGGCTCTGTAGGAAAGAAGCAAAGGAGAGCCATCCGTAAATTCCTGGTGTGATTCCTACTGGACCTTGGAATGTTGGTGGGATTCTGGGTTTGCTCTCAGGGGCTGCTCAAACTGTGTCCCTGAGGCTCAGGGTGTGCAGTGTTCTCACCTTCCCAGAGTCCTGCGTCATCCTGCACTCTTTGCTCCACGGTTTGAGTTGCTTAAGGAGAGTAAAGGAGAACTGGAGAACTGTGGCTCTGGAAGCTTATTTATTGCTATTCTGTTGCTGGTTTTTGCTGTTCTCCCTCTGCCCCGAAAATAAGGTGTAAAAGTGAAGGCAAATGTGGATCAGAACTTCACTTTTCCAGGGCTTGACTGTTTATCCATCCTTTTGCCTAAATCTGTGTGTCTCTGTTGGCGACATTATTTAACTGCTGTCTGGCCAAGGGCAGTCACATGTGTTGCTGCTGGAGGGTGTAGCTTATTCTTTGTCAAATTATTAGACACTTTAATTATCTTCCATCCAAGGAGGGGCAGGTGAAGGAGAAATCATGTGCATAAAGCCATAATGAAGGCTGGAAATTGTACAGTTGAATGCAAATGCAGAAGAATGAAATTAAGATCCAGATCAGAACTGAAAATCTGGTTTTCTTGTTGTCTTTAATTCTAGACTCTTGTTGGGTAGTGCACTGTAGACAAAATTATGCTGTGGAGAGGGTAATTACATAATTAAAGGTTTTGCCTTGGTGCACTTGGACTGAAGAATGAAAGGAAGCATCTTGATTTTTTTTCTGTTTCATGAATGTTAAACTATGCAGGGAAAATATCCCTGCAAGTGTCTCATGTTCATGTGTTTCTGCTGCTTTTGGGTAACCTGACTGAACACCCCAGTAGTTCTCAGGTGGCCTTTTAAGTCCCTTGTCCCAGTCATTTATTGTCATGTTTTCTGCTGTGAGGATTTGGCCTGGGAGAAGGTGTGGATAACCAAATTTCAGTGTGCCTTTTCCTTGATGCATTTTGAGGGAATCCAGCTTTATCTGTTGTTGGGGAATGTCTGGAGGGATGAGCAGTGGGTGCTGGAGCTGCAGCTTTTAATGAAGAAAAACGGAGGTGTTTGTGCTTTGCATGTTCCTGCAGGGTCTGGAGCCTCTGAGCAGACGAGAGATGGTGGGGCCAGAGAGACTGTGGGTTCATCCTTTCAGTTCCTTTTCAAAAAAGGAAAACACATACACTGTCTGCTCCATTTGCAGCTGAAAAAATCAATGTTTTTTTGGAGTTCAGTGCAAGATATGAGAAAAAACCTATGGCCTCAGCTTTTCAGAGGCAGTGTCTGCAGTGAGATTTTTCTGTAATGAGTCTGATCTTGAACGAGGCAGGAGGGGATGGTGTTTGCTCCCTCACCACTCTGTTGTGGTTTGGTGAGTAGTTACCCCAGCAGCCAGAGCTACCCAGTGTTTTTGTTTAAAGCTGAATTTTCAGGTCTCTCTAAGCCCTCTCTACAGCCAGATGAACTTGAAAAAGAGCACGTTAGTTTGTGGCCTGCACTTGAATGTTAGTTATAAATGGCTAAATCACCACATAAAGAGTTTCTAAGACATGTATTTGCTCCTGGCATGTTTTTTAAAATGTTTTGTGTAGAGGGGAAATTCGTGGGAGTTATTGACACAAAAGACATATATTGCGAGTCTCAACACACTTGAATTTAAAATTTGGGCTGGAGTTTTCAGAGTGCAAGCTTTGAAATGTGATTTTAGGCCAAAAAAACCCTTCTTTTTGGAAGAAAGTTTAAAATCAAAGGACATCTTCAGAGATCCAGTTCTCTGGTGTAGACAAGATTAGCTGTTGCTTAAGATAGATTTGTGTTATTTGTATTATATTTGTTTGTATGTGTTTCTAACTCAGTGTACATGAAAAGATTGCTGCCTCTTCTCTGCACATTCCCACTGCCTCTGGCACAGCTGTTCCCAGGCCAGCATTCCCTGTCCATGGGCTGGGCAGTGTTGTCAGGGTTTGCAAGGTGGTACTGGCTTAGCTTGTGCTACACTGCCCATTTTAAGTAAATATAGTTCCCTACAGAGGTCTATTCCACTGCTGTCCAGATTTACAGACTCCTGTAAAGCCACCTGAATGACGTTCGTGGCTCTAATCTCCAGCTTTCTGGTTTTTTGTCAGTGAAAGAGGCTTATCTTTGCTTTCTGCCTGACCACGAGGGTCAGACTTTATTGTCATTCCCGAGATGTCCATCATTTCCACTCCAGTCCTGTTGTCTGAATTCAGCTTAAGGGCTTAGCTTAGTCCCTGTGGTTTCCTAGAACGAAGAAAGCAATTAGCAAACACCTTTGTGATTGCATGTGACAGGTTAGTAGGAAACAAACAACCTGAGCAGAACTGAAGGAGGCTGGTACTGTGGAACTGTGCTGCTTGTAACAGCCCTTGCCCAGCACAGACATCTCCTTTTCTTTTCCCTTGGAGAGGAGGATGGAAATTGGAGGTGAAAACAATGTGCCCAATTCATCTTTGCCCTTTGCAGCTCTGGCCTAGGGAGTTTTCCTTTGCCTTGGAGTACTTCTTTTTAACTGGAGGTACTGCTGCAGTGTTAAGAGCAGAGGGACCAGAAGCTGAGTGGTGAAGTCTTTCAGACCTCCCCAAAAACACTGTAGGGGATGATGCTCTGAAAGTACAAGTTAAGGGAGCCCTTGCAGCTGGGAATCAGCTGATCTTCAGCCAGCCTGGGGACAGACAGGGAGCATTCAGTCTTTTCCTGTCCCGAGTCAATTCCTGTGCAGGGGTGAATCTGGACCACTGCTTTCATTTGTGATACGTGGTAAATGCATTTATTTTGTTGCTGTTTTAGTCTCTGCACGACAGGGGTGGTTCGTTTGCACATCAACAACTGGCTGGAGGTGAGTTTCTGCCTCCCTCACAAAATCCACTATGTTGCCACCAACTTCATACCCCCAGAAGCGATCGAGAGGAGTCTGAAATCCATCAGGTGAGAGCAAGCTCTGTCCTTCAGGGTGTGGCCAGTCCTTCCTCAGCTCTGAGGGCGGTGCTGCAAACCCCTGTGCTGGCACAGCAGGGGAATGGTGTGACTGGGCTGTACTGCTGGGGGCCCTGGGCTGAGTCCTGACACGGGACTCCCTGAAGCTGCTGGATAGGTGGTGCTGTGCAGCCACAGCCTCTGTGTTCACATCAGCCGGGTGTGCTGAGGTGATGCTGCAAGAGAGGCCTGCGCTGTTTGCAGTCACAGGATCTGTGTGCTCATTTTAGTATTTGACCCAGACGTAACGCTACTTTTAGAAGAAAGAGAGCCCAGGCCCTGTGACACCTCATTTCCTGCATTCCATGTTTGCAGCTCTTTATCCTGCAAAAGTAACTAAATCTTGCTTTTTTCCTTTCTTCTACTTCATTCTGTATTTCAGTAATGCAGATGAGCAGTTTTCAGACTAGTTCTTCATATCCTGCCAGCACGGTGCAGTCTTTTTTTCCTTGTCGCTGGGGTATCCAGTTACCATATAATCCTCTATCCCATTTTTATAGAGAGCATCTTACCTGTGACATAAAAATAAGGTCATTTTGAACCCAGTTAGAGCAAAAATATGATACAAGAAGTTTTTTTACCATTAGACTGACCCCAGGTATCATGGTGGGGGAATAACTGAGCCTTCAGGACAAGCTGCAGTTTACTGTGCAAATGTATTCTATTTTTCTGCAGGCCTTACCATGCCTTATTACTTTTAAATGATGAGAAGTCATTGCTTAATGAGCTCCCGTTGGACTGCTCTCCTGCCCTGGTGAGAGTAATTAAAACTACCTCTGCTGTGAAGAATTTGCAGCAACTGGCTCAAGATGCTGACTTGGCATTGCTGCAGGTATGGGGAGCTGTGAAATCCCTTTAACTCACGAGGTGTTTTCTTGTGTGTGCCCGTGGGTTTGTGGGGTGCTCGAGCACGTCGGCTCCCTCGCTGTGAGCAGAGGGCACGGGGAGAGCGCCAGCCTTGGAGCCTGGGGAGAGGCTGGAGAAACAAAGGGCACAGCCCTGCAGCCACATCGGGGTGACAGCAGTGCCTGGGGGTCTCCAGTCCCCACCGCCGCTCAGAGCAAGTCCCTTAAAACAGGCTCATGAGAAGCTTGTCTGTTCAAACTGTGAGCATGTCCGGGGCTGCCTCCCACAGCCTCTCTGGTCCAGTGTTCGACCAGCAACTTTCCTCGTGTCTAATGGGAATTTCCTACTGTCCACCTTGTGTGAGTTGCCTCCAGTCCCATCCCTGTGCCCCTCTGAGGAGACTTGCTCTGTCCTCTCTGTGCCTTCCCGTGTTCCCCAAGCCAGAACAGATAATACTCTCGACTTACACCACAGTGCTTTGTCTGGGTTTTGCCACGTTGATGTGCAAATGGAGGCAGCCAAACTGCAAGTGCAAATTTACAGCTGCCACGGCCAAGCAGGTTGCTTCTCCAGGATCTGCCAAGATCTTTTCTGCCAAAGGTTTCTGGAGGCCTGTGCAAACCTACCTATCAATTGCCCTTAGCCCATGAGTGCATGGACTCTGCGGAGTCCCTGGAAGAAGCTCTAGGTTAGGCTTGGGCTGAAATGTTAAGCCAGTTTTTCCAAGCCAGCAGCTCTTTCCAAATGCCTTTCCAAATACTGCCAACCAGATCTTGAATCTGAATTGCTGGAGGTGATGTGATGAGCCCTTGGAAAGGCAGGTTTGTGCCAGTGGAGGGAATGAGACTCTGGCACTTGCAGGAAACTCAAGGCTGCTGAGAGACCCCTGTGGATGACTGTGGTCATTGGGAATGAGGTGTTCCATGAGAGGGAAGAGCCTCTCCATGCTATGAGTCAGTTCAGACCCAGGGACACAATCTGTGTGTTGGGGAGAAGAACGCAGCTCGTCATCACACGTGCTCCTGATCACAGGTCTGCACCAAGGGAAAGGTCCTGCTTTGTAACAAAACTCCAGCTCTGCCTACAGTGGTCTGTGGTGTTACTTGGCGTTATTTAGCTATGGGATGAATGAACTCTGGAAATTCCCTTCTGTTTCTGTAGTTTTGTTCTCCACAAAAAAGCACAGTTTAATGCATCTAATGATACAGGCTGGATTTTGTGTCTCGTAGACACTATTTATGTGGCTTTTCCAGAGCCATTAGTAACCACTGACTTGTTTAACACATTAAAATACTTTGTGTAGTTCGTTACTGAAATACCTTAGTGCAGTAAGAAGGCAGTGTTGGTTTCCTTTATGTTTGTGTCATAGTAGAGGCTGATTCTTTTGTTTCATTTTTCATGTACAACACTTAATGCCTTTTGTGCATAAAGAAAAACAGTTTTTTGGGGCATGAAAAGTAACTAAACTTCTATAGATACAGTTTGAAGGAATTCCTTTGAGGCAGGAAATACTAAGTTGCTCAGAAATATGAAGTGGAGATTCATAACTCTGTCAAATGCTTTTTGATGTGCCACATGTTATATTAAACCACGAATTTATTCTGAAGGCAGGGGGAAAGGATGGAACATTTTTCTTTCCTTTCACTTCAGACAAGGCTTTTCTGTCATTGTGTGGAATGTTTGCTGAGAGTTTGAATTTTGCTTTTGCTCCCCTGATTTTTCCCTGTTGTCTCAATGCAGGTCTTCCAGCTTGCTGCACACCTCGTTTACTGGGGAAAAGCAATTATTATTTACCCTCTCTGTGAAAACAACGTCTACATGCTCTCTCCAAATGCCAGTGTCTGTCTGTAAGTAGATGAGTGTCTGTAGCAGCACAGGGGTGAGGAATGCAGAGGCACCTTCCTCCCCTCACTGGACACAGAGTGGGATCTTTCTTTATCTATGAATTTGCTGAGACTCTACAACACACAAACCATTACCTGTGCCTGGACTTGCATAGCCAGTGTGGGCAGGCAGGAGCAGCAGGGCAGATCAATATGCTCCTGTGGTGCTGTGGGCCCTGGGAAGCTGCTGTTAGTATTTTTAGTGCTCTTGCTCACTGAATGTCCATATCAGGAAGGCTGTATGGACCTGGAGCAAGAGGGAAACATTTCCAAAACCAAAATGCTTCATGATGAAGTTAAATGGGTGGTTGGTTTATATCTGTGTGTCTGCCACGCAGCATCACCTGGATGGAATCAAATCAAGCCAGTGTTGCCATCACTACTGTGTTGTGTCACTGGCATTTTGTACTGTGTGCCTTCTCACAGACAGAAGGCAACGTGGCCATTTGGAAAGCAGGCAGAGGCACTGCAAGGAAGATGTGGAGGCAATGGTGGGTATTTTTGCTCTGCTGAAGGTTGGCAACCCTTCCTGTGCTGGATTTTGAGATGTTTTTAGACTCTGTGTTGGAACTCCATTATAGGAAAATAGTTTTAAATCAAAACTTCTCCGATGGAAGTTTAAAAATAGGGCTGGAAGGGACCTTGAGGTCATTCAGGAACAACTGTGCCTGTGTCGTATATGGCAGTGCTGTTCTTGAAGACCTTTGGAGATGGAAATCTTAAAACAGTTTTCCTAATATTTAACTTGACTCTCCTTCACTTCTAATCAGTCATATTGCTTGTCCTGTCAGCAAAGGCAGGGGGAACAGCCACATCTGCAGCTGCAGTCTGCACAGCCAGAGGTTGTGTGTATATCCTGCCCATCCCTGCCTGCTATGGACTGCCCAGTCCCTGTCCCTTTGACCAGAGCCTGCGCAGGTCTGGACTTTTTAGCACTTATATTTTCCTCCTCTGGATTCCCTCCACACCTTGAATAATGTCCTGGAGCTGAATGTAAGTGCAAAAGCTTCTAGTCACTTCTGCAGGATGCCACATGCCATGAATATCCTTAGGGTTTTCCTAGATCACAGAGGATATTTCATTTGGCTGTTGGCACTTCTGTAACCCTGACCAGCACTGTAGAACTGATCGCTGCCTTTCCCTCTCTCCTGCAGTTACTCTCCACTGGCAGAGGCATTTTCCTGCCAGTTCCGTGGCCACAACCTGCCATCCATGCTCTCCAAGTTCTCCCTCCCCGTGTCCCTCTCGGAGTTCAAGAACCCGCTGGCGCCGCCCGTGCAGGAGGTGAGCTGGGCATTGCACAAGAGCTCCTTGTCCTCCTGCTCAGGAGAGCCAGGAATGGTGCTGCTTCTGGAGTGCTGGCTCAGGAACCTCCTGTTGCAGGTTTAGAAGCTTCCAATTACCGTGTCTCCAACCTCATGATTTGTTGTTTCATGTCCCCGTGCCAAAAAGCGGTGGGGATGTTCAAGGTGAACAAAACCAAAGCACAGCCCTAAAAAAATCTTTGTTTTCCTGGAGTGATGGGGTAGGGGAGACTGAAACTTCATTTGCTCCATTGCAAACTGTCATAAATTAATGGGGCTTGAGTTGCAAGTTTGTGGATTCCTCACAATCACATTTAATTTTATTGTATTCCATCTGCTCCAAGTTCACAATCTGGTTTTGAAAGCAAACTGTCTGTTCACTTAGTTTTCCTGTGAAACTGAAACTGCTTAAAGGCTGTTGGCGGAAGTAGACTCAGCATGGAGTCAGCAGGAGTCCATGTGTTCCAGCATTAGGTTTTTAGTGTTCAGTTTGGGTTAATAATGTATGAATTTGGGATTTCTGGGCTGTTTTGCTCACGCATCAGTCACAGCTTGTGGCAATTCTGGGAACTGGTGACGTGTAAGACAGAGCTCGGTGATGGGAGGTCTCCTGGCTGACACTGTTCTGTGCCCAGAGGAAGGGGCTGGGACCTCTGAGCACAGCTCAGGGTGGCAGAGGAAGCACAGGCAGGGTTCTTGGGCTGATGTCTCTTGGTGTTGTTTCTGGCCTTCGGGCTTGGAGGACCTGCTGTCTGCGTGAATTGAGCCACTGCTCAGAGCCAGGAGAGATTAACATCACTTGCACACTCGGGCACGACTGGGAGGGAAGAATTTGTTGTAATTACAGGTTGGCAGAGATGATGATCAGAGATAAAGATAAGTCATGATGTAGGTCTAATCCCAATAGTATGTGCTGGTCAGCTGCCACCTTGGGAGGCAGGGGAAGAGCAGGACTTTACAGTAGAGTCAGACAAATCACTGTCCTGAAAATTGAAGCTGAAATCATAGCATTAATTTTATTCTAGCTGCAGGAGACATTCTCAGTACCTCTTTTAAAATTAATTGCTTGCCCTAATACTTATCCTTCAATACTTCTGGCTGTTTTCAGGCATCCTACTTTTGTTTAAAATACACAAATAAAGGTCTGCCACTTACTGCTGCAGTTCTACCTGGAAACAACAGTGAGATAAATGCTGGCCAGAGCTGATGGAGTGCTAATGTGGCTTTTTAGCTGCTCACCTGTCCATGGTGGGGTCCCAGAGATCAGCAGCATGGATGGCTTTCAGCATCCTTCCTGTGTGGAAGGATGAAGGATGATGCTGTGAAAAGCTACAGGCTGAAAAGGACACTTGAGAACACTTGGTTGCAGGAGACTTGGGGCCACACTGGGAAGGGGAGTGTGTTTGGGGATGGAGCCCACACCATGCACTGGTGGGCTGTTCAGAGCCATGGCAAGTGGCTTTTTGATGAAGCAAAGTGTGACAGCTCTTGGGGGAGTTTAGGTTGGAGAGAGTTTCTAGATGTGTTCATATCAGTACCTTTTATTCTTCTTTGATTTACCCATGTAGGACTGTCCTGTTTTTTGTTAGGTACAAGCCTTTTAAGAGAGAGGACTCCAATCCCTGTCCTGAAGTGATCAGGCTCCAATTGTCATTAACAGAGATCCAGTCAATACAATTAATCTAATGAGATGTGAATGGGTTTTTTTGTTCCACGGTGCAGTGATAGATGCTGTACTCTGAACTGTAAATATTGTCAAATATGCTTTGCCTTTGAAAAAAATTGACAAAGTTGGGACCTTTTCCTGTAGTTTTGTTCTTTGTGTGCACAGGGGGGGATGTGAGGGTTTTTAACTTTGAAGATTTTCAGTAGTTGCCTGTTATCTCGTGGTTTCCATCAGGCTGAGGGTACTGCCTGTGCTTCTGAAGGTCATCTGTGCTGGAAGGTCGGTAGGGAGGGGGTGTATCTTCTGCAGACACTGTTATTGGCTTCATGGCATCCGCCCCATTTGATTCTTGCCTTAAGCATGGGATTGGCTCCCTCCTTTTGGCATCTGCTTCTGGATGGGTAGAGAATACAGAAGGCATTACTGAAGCCCAAGATAAGAAACAGGAGGGCTCTCAGAGCCCTTCCTCCTGTTTTTATATGGAAGTATTTGCAAGGGGACAAAGTTATTTTTGTTTGATTACTGTTACATGGGTGGAATTTCTCTATTCCTTTGGGTGGATGAACAAAATGTGACACTCGTTTTTATACTTGGGGTGCTGTGGTATTTTTTGGCTGGTAGGAGGCACCAACAACCTGCAAGGACAGGACTGCCTTGAAAGGTGGAGTGCATGTCTACAATCTGCTTCTGGTGTCTGCCAGTCAAGTGGGTGGGAGATCTCCAGGGAGTGGTGTCTGCCAGCCCTGCCAGTGCTCTCAGCTGTGCCCTGTGCCAGACACAGGAATCCCTGATCGTGCCAGCTCGGTCTCTTTTCTTGCCTGTGATGCTGAGCAGTGTGTTGCAGTTGAACTCTGGTCGTTGCATACCTCTCAGCTGAGAAGATTTTGGTATTCCTGCAGTGCTCTGTGCCTCCTGCCCTCTCTCTGTGTCCCCTGCCATGCTGGGGTGGCAGCAGTGTGAGGTTGAGCCCACAACTACAACTCTGATCTTATGATATCTGGGTGCTGCTGAGCCCAGGCCCTGTTTTCCCTTCCCACTCCCAGGTGTGCACACACACCCCTTCCTCTCTTCCCTCTTCCCTTTGCTGCAGCTCTGGCTCCTGTCCAGCTTGACTCCATTCATTCAACTTGTTTCAGCTGCACTAGTTTTCTGCCAGGTTAGCAGGTGGAATTCTCTCAGGGTAGATCCACTGAGCTCTGGGGCTGGCACAGAGCGAGGGGGGTGATTCCTGCAGACCTTGTGCAGCTGAGGGGGTGAGGGGAGCAGGAGCTGTTCTCCCCTTCTCACCGTTGGTTCCACCAGGCTGTGCAGTGCCACCAGGACTCAGCAATCCACTGCAGCCTGGGACTGTCCTGGATCTCACCAGGGTGCAGCCATTGGGTGGGGGGATCCTGGGAGCTGATACAAAAAGGGAACTCATGTTCCCTTTTAGTGTTTTTACTGGAAAAGAAGCAGTTTGCATCTCCTCTACCCCGATCCCAAAGAAACTGCTTGTTGTGCTGCCTGTGACTGCTGGTTCCTGCCCCTGTGACACAGCCTTGATGTGAGCACAGAGCACCCTGGAGTGGAGCTCTGGGGGGGCTCAGAGGGCTGCACATCCTTCAAAACTCCTAGGAAAGCACAGGAGCTCATAGTGGACAGGATCTAAAGCCTGGACAGGATCTGTACCAGGCACTGCCACTGGTGCACAGGAAGGCTTCATTTAACCTGCTTTTCAGTGCAAGGCTTTCTTTGCACAACATCAAAGTTTTACACCCAGCTGCTCTGCACTACGTTCCTTTGCAGACCAAGAGCAGGGAATGGTGCTTGTGGCTTCCCCTCATCTGTGCAGCAACCTCAGCTAGTTCATCTGCTTCAGCAGAAGCTGTAACACCTCCTTGCCCTGCCTTCAACAAAGGTGGACCAGCAGGAGGGATCCTTCCACCACAAGGTCCCAGGAGCGTTCCTGGGTGAACCAGACATCGCATTTCCTCCCTGCATCCGTAACGCATGTTGTTATTATTGTAGTTCTCCAATTCCCCCTTGGTGGGACGTGGATAACTGCAGGAAAAACCAGATGGGAAAGCACGACAGCTGCTGCTGAACTAAATGTGTTTAACTTTTCCCTGTTGTTTCAGTAAGTCTGGCCATCCTGCAGGGAGTCAGGCGCTGGGGGAACGAGGCCTCTGCCTTCTGCATCCGGAAAACGTGCCGCGCTTTGTGCGGGGCTCTGTGGAAAATGAGCCCGAGAGTCAGGGGAGGAGGGAGTGGGAGGGGAGCTGCCTGCACACCCTGAATAGGCAGCTGTGTCTTCAGAGAGCCACACTGCTCGTGGGACAGCTCTGCTGGGCATCTGGAAGGCATTAGGAGTCACGGGAGCTTTTGCTGGGAGAGGTAGCGAAGTGGTGTTAGGATGCATTTATATTCAGCTGGATTGGGTATAAAGCCAGTTAAAAAAATATGTTCTTGCTAGGCCTAAATGGAGGGAATGTTTAAGCTGAGGATTTAGAGCTGTTACCTAATGATTAGACAGTAAATGTTTCATACTACATTAGTAGGAGTTTTCAGAGTCTGTTTTCAGTAAAATAGGGAGAAGCTTTAATAGCTGGTCTGCCTTCCATAAAATAGCGTGGTTTGAATGCTAAAGAAACATAATATATTTCAGCAAACATCCCTGCACCCTCTTGACTTTGAACTGAGCCATCCTACAAGGCAGCCCTTAGTTCTCAAGTTGGACCTTGAAGTCAAATGCGTGACCTTGTGTCAAATAACTGGATGATCCAGGCTGGAGAAAGTGGCTTGTGTGCTTCAGCAGGCAAAACAAGCTGTGTTTTAACCGAGAGTGTCTCCTCATGTGGTGAAAAACAAGCTAGGATTGAATGCTCCTGGGTTGCTCTTTTCCCTTTCCTGAACCTGTTGCTGTTCCCCGTTAGCTTTTTAGGCCAGGGAAAGAAAACAGCCTTGAAGAATCCTTGGTGGAAATGTGTTTTATTTAACACATTTCTCAGGAGTTTTACAGGTGCTCCCCTTGGTTCCAGAGGGTAGAGAATAAGGAATGCTGGATCTTGTCCCTCCAGCATTTGGGGCTGAGCTTTCCTCTGGCCATCCCAAGCTGCCCAGCTGGGCTGACATGCCGTGCCCATGTTTTTGGGAGCCAGTGCAGCATCTCTGCCTGTGTCAGTCAGCACAAAGCAGGGCATTGTCCCAGTGCCTTCCCTGCTGCCTTGCACGGGCTCTCCCTGAGCCTGGGCCCTGCTGTGCTGTGGGATGGCAGAGGCAGGGGATGGGATCAGCCTGGGCTGCTCTGTGCCAGCAGGAACAGACCAGATGCTGTGGCAGACAGGACCCCTCAGAGCTGGGAAGAGGCAGCATGGGCAGATGGGAAGGATGAAAAGGAGCATGGATGAAATTTGGAGTGGGTTGGCAGTTAAATGAAGCAACGGAGAATGTTTCGCTTTGTGTTTCCATCCCGGTCCTGGTGTTTCAGCCAGAAAAGGCCGGCTGTGGATTCCTGCCGTGCCAGAGGATGGCTGAGGGAGCAGAGGCAGTCCTGGGGTTGAAGTATACCCTGCCTGGGGAGCTACTCCCAGCCCTTTGGCTTCAGCAAGGAGCCCAGCTCTGAGCAAGTACGCTGAGACCAGACACAGAGATGACCCTGTAGTGCTGGGGGAGGAGGAGCATTTCCAGCAGCCAGCACAGCACAGCAGGCTCAGGGGAGCCTCTGCTCCTGCAGACCTGTCTGTAAACTCCATCAGAGCCCAGGAGGAGCAGATGGAAATCCAGTGTTGGTGTCCAGAAGGCCATGCAGCAGAAGTGTTAGCAAAGGCTGTGCTAGATCTTATCTGTGAAAACATTCCTGCTGGTGAGAAATGGGCTTAAACCCAGAAGAAGTGGGAATGGTGTGAGGCACATCTGCAGTGGTGGCACAGAGCACACCATTGGGGCAGGGCCCAGCTGCAGGACTCTGCAGCACTTGGGCTTTTTCTAGGACTGGATTTTAAGAGGTACCAAATTCCTGCTGAAGTTTGGCTTAGTGCAGATAACCATCATGGATCATCAGTCTCTCTGGTGTAGGGAGGATTTTTCAGGCTCACTTCAGTGTGGAAGAAGTTTCCTCTAGTTCTGAAGTTGGTCACTGCCCATTTCCAGGTGGCTGTCTAGATATTTCCACAAGAGCAGAGATGTGAAGGTGCGGGATTAGAGAGTGTTGGATAATACTTTCCATGCACTTGGAGCTGTAACTGAACCTCTTTCTGTAACTCATGAAACCACCAAAGTGACCATTGAAGGTGGGTCTGGGTCAGGCTTCTGCAGGTCTGGTAGAGCCTGTCTTACTGTCTCCTTGAGTTGCCTTGGGTTTTTCCAGGACTGTTTTGTGCTGTGAAATGTGCAGACCTCTTTCATTTGCTGATCAGACATCGCTGTGTGCCAGCAGGTTGGAAAGTTAAGCAAAATAAATGAGACATCTTTCCATCCAGGACTGCATCTGGAAGGAAGGTTTTCAGCAAAATAATCGCTGGATAAACCTCCTCACTCTTCCAGGCTGACTTCAGATGTTAGCACAGCACTATGTCTTTGGTGTCTTTTGCCAGCCTTCCTCTTCTGTAGATTTTTCATTAAACATGTAAAATGAATTATAGCCTTTCCAAAAAATACACGTTTGAAGGCGATCCCAGATAATACGTTTTAAGGTTAAAATCCAGTGAGTCCCCAAAAGTGGTAATCCCTGAAAAGGCAGGGTGTGGGTCTGTCTTCAAACAAAAGAGGCTTCTTTTGTGATTTGATAGCAGAGGAGGAACTGAGAATTATAAGATTTATGGAAAAAGGAAAATTATGTGGGCTGATGAACTTGGGTTTGGGGCTTTTACTGAGATTTGGCCCGTTACCCTGATGATTAATGCAGCAGAGTGAGCTTCCTTCTCAGAGCCTGAGCTCATGCTGCATGTGTTTCTCTCACCAAAACAGTGTTGGTTGCTATGAAATCCCCAAACAGCTTTGTCAGTGAATCAGTGTTCTCAGAGCCCTCAGCTATGGGGAGGGTTGCCTGCAGTGATATGAAAAGGCTTTTCATGCAGAAATCAGACACAATGATGCATTCTGAATGCTCCTCCCAAGCTCCTGGAAACAGGCCATGCCAGGATCCTACAGACACTTGCCCCTGGCTCTGCCCACTGCAGAGCAGCCTTGGGGGATGCGGTGCAGCTGCTCTGACACAGGTGTTGTGTGTGTTTAATGCCAGAGACATCTCTCAGGGCTTGTGACCCTCTTGCCTCCCTGCACCCTGAAAGCCCAGGTGCTTTTTTAAGCTTGGCCTGTGTTATTATAGCAGCAAGTGAGGGATGCTGACCCTCTGCATTGAGAGGGGACTCCCTGGCAGCACAACCTGCTGGCCCTTGCCAAGGCTTCTGCTGCTGCTGGTGGTGGTGCTGTTTCTGTATCTCCCAGCCCTGGCAGGCTCTGATCTCCAGAGCCTCTCCCATGGCTACTCAGCAGTTTCCCATCTCACAGCAAATGGCTCCTATTCCTGGGCACCTCTCCTGGTTTCCTCAGCTCTGCCCCATCCCCCTGCCCTCTCCCAGCTCTCCAGGGGAGCCTGCCCTTCAGTCTGCCCACCTGGGACTGACCCTTTGCTGATTTATTTTAGTGGCCCTTGTGTAGGAACCAGCAGACCGGGGCAGGGCTGGTTCCTTGGAGGTCACTGGCTGTGCTGGGCAGTGTTGCACAAAGACATCTTGACCATTACAGCCTGAGCACCCCCAGAGGCTCTGGGTGTGAGGAATGTTTGTGCCTGGCCACCTTTCCTCGATTGGAAACAGAGATAAACTGCCCTGTGGGGTGAAAAGCCTTTCTCGTTGACTGGTTAGTCACAAAGTCTGACCTTTGTGCATTGTTTTGCCCCTGTATTTAATTTCCTGGGTGTTTAATGCCCTGTTTCTCCCTCTGCAGACCCAGCTTATTCAGATGGTGATATGGATGCTCCAGCACAGGCTCCTGATCCAGCTCCACACCTACGTGTGCCTGATGGTGCCCCCGAACGAGGAGGATCTCCGGGCCCAGGATGAAGACATGCCCTTCACTGCCAGGGTTGGAGGCCGAAGCCTGAGCACCCCCAACGCCCTCAGCTTTGGTTCTCCAAGTATGAGCTCACTTTGCTGTTTTAGGCTCCAGCTCACTCCTAGAGCTCCCCTGAGCCCTGCCAAGGGCCAGCAGGCCTTGATAACGAGACCACTGCTCTTGCTGGAGTCCTTGCTAAGTAGGCCCAGCCCTTCTTAAATTCACACTGGCCACTGGTGAAAGTCCTAAGGACTAGCAGTCCTTGAATTCTTCTTTTTGAAAAGAAGCAATGCTTTGTAATTTGACAAGTTCTCATTTGGCCACGTGAAAGATTTTTATGAGAGGTGCTTCCAGTTTTGTTTTTGGAGCAGCTCCCTCCTCCCTTGCTGCTCTCATCAGTAACCCCCATGTTCCTCTGGCTGCACCACTGTTACTGCCCAAGCTTTGGGTTTCAGGAGAGGAAGAAAACTGGGAATTTGTTTGAATCACTGGTTTCTGTGGGCTGTGGAGCCACCTGAGGAGACACGGAGCTGGCTGTTGTTCTCACAGATGATTGATTTCTGTTTATATCTCCTGCCTTCTTTAATCTCAGTGCCATTCTTCAGGGTGATTCCAGCAAAAGCATTTTTTCAAGAGCATGAGTCAGACGCAATGCTGAAATCCCCAAACTTTCCTGCCTGTGCTGTTCTGAGCAGTGTTCTCAGGTTGGGTACGGGGACAACTTAGAGCTTTACAGAAGTCATGACTTAGGGCAGGAATCTTGGAATGTGAGTCAGATAAGTCTGTGATCTGCTAATTCTGGCTCGCTCACAAGAGGATATTGCTTCTTGGCCTTTCTGCCTGCTCCCACCTTCTGTGCTTGTTAGGCTTTTCATGTTACCACTTCACGCTATTCCAGCAGAGCTGGCTGGGAATTTTCTTGTCAGATGTTTTTTATGGACTGTTTATGGTCTCCAGAAGTAGAGTTTTCCACACAAATCGATGACTTTGTTGAAACATTTGAATTTCCCATTGAGAAAATCGCTGTGTTGTCATGGGACTGATTGCAGATTCAATTTGGCATTTGGGGAGCCACTTTCTGTGCTCCACAAATCTGAAGGGATTAGTTGGAAAGGCTGCATGGAAATAGCCTGAATTGGTAACCTTTGCATCGTTATGCTGAGCAGTATAAAGATTGTGTGTATCTCTGTCTCTCCCCCAACAGCCAGTAGTGATGACATGACTCTGACAAGCCCTAGCATGGATAATTCCAGTGCTGAGTTGATACCTGGGGGAGACTCCCCCCTGAATAAAAGGATGACGGAGAATCTCCTCGCCAGCTTGTTGGAGCACGAGCGGGAAGCGATCCTGAACGTCCCTGCTGCCCAAAATCCCGAGGATCTTCGCATGTTTGCAAGGTGAGGAGCGGGAATGCAGCTTCCTTGGTGTGGACTCAGCCAATCCCATTAGCCTGGGGGTTTGGAGGATACATTCCTTAGGGTTAGTCCCCCTTACATCTATGTCATCTGTGCACAGCAGTTTTTGACAAAAACTAATACATGTGGCACAAGAACACTTGTTAACAGAGTCCTGGGCCTATGGTTGGACTCCAGTGTTTGCCTGCCAGTTTCTCCTGTGTCCACACGTGGCAGACACAAAACTGCCCAGCCTGAAAAACCCTTCTGAGCAGGCAAAGTGAAGAAAACCCCGTGATGCTGATGCTGCCCTTTTGTTCATTTTAAGGTTTGCAAACTCCCTGCAAATCTGAGATGAGGAGCACGAGACACAGAGCCAGCCTTGAAACCTTTCTCAGAGCAGTCTGTGAATGTTTCAAGGTGTGTTTTGCAGCAGTGAGAGCTCCCTGTGTCAGGTTAATGAGGTTCAAGGCGTTAGGGGGTGTGATTAGCAGCGCACCTTTCGTTGTTGCGGATTTCCACACAACAATAACACGCGGTGTGGTTCTGCACGTGGTAAAAGCAGAAGGACTTCCTGAGCAGCCCTCTGGGAAGCAGGGAGGGAGGGGAGGGGAGGAAATGCTTTTTCTTCCTAAGGATTGCAAAACTCAGTGGCATCACTGGAATTCAGCTTTCACTGGTTTTCATACTTGTGGAGCAGAAAACCACCCGAGGGAAGGGCTGCAGCTGTTCAATACTCCTGGATTCAGTTGGTAATCCCCTGGAAATCTGGTTCTCACCCTGGGGTGGATACAGTCAGGTAGCCCAGGGAAACTGCAATAGCAGGAAAATGCTTCCCTTGTCTGCAGCAGAGTACAGTTCAGGGACTTTGACAGAGCTCTCAAAGCTCCTGGGTAGTTACTGCTCTCTGAATCACTCCTCTCCTTCATCTTCTGCAACTGTTCAGAGGATATTCTCTGATTGAGAGGCAACATTTTGGCCATTTGAGAACTCTGAAGTGATTTTTGCATATTACCAGCTAAGTCATTACAAAACCAGTGAGAAAAGAAAGTAAAAACAAAATCATATTTAGTGATATCTTAAGACAGAATTTGTGGGGGACTCTTTGGACCAGTTCAGTGCCAGTGCAGATTCTTATTTATCCTAGGGAGAGGAAAGCATGTCGTGATTGCTCCCCTCTCACTTCCTACATCTGGGTAAAGCAGCCATTTGAAAAAGCTTTGGAACTGCAGGTGCAGAAAATGACTCTGATTCCTTAGTGGAAGCAGCTGCTGTGACCAGCTGAGAGATGTTAATTGTGCAGTTTGCTCCTGCTCCAGGTTCTTTTGCAGATCCCTGGGATGGCCTTGCTGGGTCTGAATTTCCAGTGTGCTACAGCTTGAACTGACAAGTGCTCAGGGTGCTCTCAGGAGCAGTGAAGAAGGGAGGAGATACAGTAAACAGATGGGTCCTGGGGGCACACACGGAAATGAGTTCTGGGTAACTCTGTTGCTCTCAGTGAAAGGGCAAAGAGCTGAGGAGAAGCTGCAGTGAAGGAGCTGCTCTCCCTCATTACCCTCATGCAGGTGCTGCACCAGCCCTTCCCCTCCCGAGTTCTGAGGAGCAGCAGCCCAAGGGGGGCTGTGCTCTGGCAAACAGCTCTGCTGGCTCAGCTCAGCACAGGGCCATAAATTCAGAGCCAGTGCTCTAAAGATGCCGTGCCTGCCCCTGCACAGGGAGCCCTCTGTGTGTGCACACAGAGGGACGGGCTGTTTCCAGCACAGCAGTGAAGTTCAGCCCCGGCCATTTTCCTGTGCTGATGCCTCTGAACCTCATTACACAGACAGCACAAAGTGCTGCTGCCTGTCCAGGGCTGTGCACAGCCCCTCTGGGCAAGGCACAAACCTCAGGGGGAAACAAGGAACACTGGACTTGGCTCCAGCATTGGCTGCATTACCCTTGAGACACTCAGTGGGAATTGAAATCCGAGCTCTTTCCTTGGGTGCAGCTGGAGGAGGGTTGGCATGTCCTTCCAGAACAGGCTTAAGAAGGAGACAAGTTCCTTTGAGCCAGATCTTGGGTAATATACACAAAGCATTCCTCACTGCATGTTAAGCAGTGCTTTTGAAGAAGTCTGAGGCTTCACTCATGGCTTCTCTCCCAAGCCAGGGGTGTGGAGTTGCTTTCAGGATTTATTTTTCTTGCTCTCAGATGGGGAGGTGAGATCCTTCACTCCACTTGGAATGCTCATTGGCAGCACCAAGCTGTGGACAGTTCTGCTCCATTTCCAGGCAGTGCTGTGGAAGGGACATGTCCTTGGCCAGAAATAAGATAGTTCTGTTTGAGTGACTGGTCTGAGGTAACTGTGGGGATGTTTTAGTGTGTCAGAACACTACAGTGCTGGTACAGGGGCAGCTCTTACAACCTGAAGAGGGGAAAGCAGTGATGAGCTGTGGAAAGCAACAATCTCCCGTCACTGCATCTGGATCTGGCCACAGCAGACACATCTGTGCAGCTTCAGAGGGACTCAAATGCAGTGCCACTGCCCCAGGAAGTGCCATCTTGTGCTCTTTGTGTCCCATAAATGTTCATTGCCCAGAAAGGTGAAGGGTAATGCCCATCTCCACTGGAGCTGTGAGCCCCAAGTACAGCTTTGTAGACTCCAGCTGGACTTTTGGGAAAAGCTCTTCCCTAGGAGGGTGGTGCAGCCCAGGACAGATTGCCCAAGCATATGGGGGGATCTCCATCTCTGAAGGGTTTGAGCTTGGCTGGAGAAAGCTACAGCATTGGCAGCAGTCCTGCTGGAGCAGGATGCTGGACTGGACTTTGGAGGTGTCTTCCAGCTGAGATTTTTGTGATATTCTTTAATATCCTCCCTAGCTTTTATTGGAGTGGAAAGTATTTCCTCTTGACCCATTACAGATCCAAACTTTCTGAATATAGGATGGATTTATTTGTTGGAAAACTGCTCGGTGTGTGTTGCTGTGGAGAACCAGGCTGTACTGTCAGTACAGAACAAGCGAGCACGTGGGGCTGGCACAGGGAGACAATACACAAAACCACTCTGGGAACAGTGGCACAAGTTCCAAGATACAGCAATTTCTGTAGGTGCCTCAGGGAACAGCCTGGTTTTGACACACAAGAAGTGCCACTGTCCCTGGGAATGGCCACTTTTCAGCCTGAGCAGCAGAAGGCAACCAGGCAGGTGTTGGTCCTGCAGGGAAAGTACGAGAGGCCCCGTCCTGCTGCCGTGTGAGAACAGACAGGAATGCTCTGGTGAACACTTGGTGTATTTTAGGGCTGTTCCTGCCTGAGGGCTGTGTGGATGGGCTGGAAAACAGATCATGTCACCTCCACTCAGTTTTCCAGTCGGTTGGCATGGAGCTGCACACGGGTAATGGAACACGAGCTGGAGTGCAGAGTGTGATGCCAAACACGTGTGGATGCACATCTGTCTGTGGAGCTGGGCAGGGATTCTGGCATTTGGGCTGGGTGAGTGGGAGTACTGGAGTGACACGTGCAGGATGGCTCTGACATTTGGGAGGGTGGGACAAGAGACTGAGCAGCAAATCTGGGCTGTGATTGACTGTGCAGGGCTGAGCTTTTCTGATGGCTGTAGCACGTGGGTGGTATCTGTGCTGTCTCTGCTTAAAGAGAACTGAGAATTTAAGAAGCCAGCATAGTTTGAGCTTAGGCTTTACAGTTTGGGGGCTTATAATTCCCAGAGCTTCTCTGTGGTGCCTGTCACCAGCATTTCCAGCTCCCTGCTGTGACTGCTCCACCCAACCCAAGCTGCCCCAACCCTAAGTGAGTTTGGGTTTCTGTAACCTGTAGTCACAAAACCCCTTAGGCTGCTGTGAGGGAACATTTCCTCTTAATTCCAAAAGCCAGTGTAGGTGCCCAGGCCCCTGGTGAAGAGCTGTGACAAAGGGCACTGTAGGCCCAGCTAAGAGACAGCAGAAGTAAATCTGCCATGTCCTGACTTCCCAAGGCTTGTTGACACTTGTGCCTCTCCGCTTTTTCAGGAGTTATAACTACGCTGAAAATTGCTAGTCTTGGGAAATGCCACAGGCTAGGAAACCTCTTGATCTAAGGAGGACCTTGGCAAAGCCCCTGCTTTTCCAGGGGATTTCTGTGCTAGACATGATTTAATGGTATCATTATTTAATTCATGCAAATGAGGTACACAACCCAAACACCTTCTGATTTGCATCCCATGGGAGAGGACACCTTGGGGGTGGCAGGATGGGCTCCAGGTGTGTGCAGGTGCTTTTGGCCCACGTGCCCCCCTGGCTCTGCTCCCACAGGCTCCTGCACTACTTCCGAGGGCGGCACCACCTGGAGGAGATCATGTACAACGAGAACATGCGGCGCTCGCAGCTGCTGATGCTCTTCGACAAGTTCCGCAGCGTCCTGGTGGTCACCAGCCATGAGGACCCCGTGATTTCCGTCTTTCAGTCCCTCCTGAAGTGACTCTGCTGGCACAGGAAGGGAACCTGCCACGCTCTCCATGTCTGAAAGATGCCTGAGAACTGAAGGAGGTGATTTCTTGCCACGTGGCACAGAGCAGGTTCTCCCCATCCTCGATGTCCCTCCTGCTCCCCGCGGTGACAGCCGAGGCCGCTCTGTGCCGGGCTCTGGGCCTGCTGCAGGACAGCACGTGCCTCCCCAGCCATTCCTGCCGTGCCATGGGCACAGCCCTTCCCTGCCCCTGCTGCCCCCCAGGGACTGGGAGAGCAGGACAAGGAGAGCTCCTCTGTGGGGCTGCTGACAGAAGGTCACCTTTGGCTGGACACGGGTGCATCGAAAGTGCTTCCTCTGCGCTCCAGGCACGACTGCTGGGCCACTCAGCCATGTCCCCACAGCACAGCCTCTGCTCCAGGGCACAGTGCAGCTGGCCTGGATTACAGGGAAAGGACCCTGGGCACCGAGGAATTCTGTTTGATCGTTGTTACCTGAGGACATGGACAGGAAGGCAAAGTATCACAAGTAAACAGTTTCATGAATGAGTGATTTGCTCACTGTGTCTCAGCTCATTCTTTCCTCACCCCAGTATCCTGTTCCCAAGTGTCTGTCTCCAGGCATCCTCTGTGCTCCTGGGTTTCCAGTTTTTTCTGGGAGTGGGAGCTGGGTTGTTGAGCAGGACTGAAATGAGTGGCCAAGGTGCAAGTGCACGTGTTCCACACAGCCAGAGGCTGGTGCCAAGGGCACTTGGGCTTGTCCCCCAGTGCTTGTTGTGTCCTGCCATTCTCCTCACCCAAGTGTGGCTGTGGGTGCTGGGAACCAGACTGGAATCCTGGCCTGGGTTAAAGCTATCCAGGGAAAAATGAGATAGGGGTCTGTGTTTCCTGGTCTGGTTTGGGACTGCTCCTCCAGCCATGCCAGGGCCAGAACAAGAGGTGACAGTGCTGGTCCTGGGGACAGCAGGACTCGTGTCAGCTCAGCCTGGCTTTGTGAGGCCCCTGTTCCCACAGCTGCTCCCTGCTGTGTGCCTGGGGAAGGGCAGGGACAGCTTTACCTCCAGGGTGGCAGCTTGCAGGGCTTTGCTGTTACAAGGCTGTCAGGCTCCTCCTGAAGTCCTTCCCTTCCCAACACACACCAGCTGGAGCTTTTCCCAGGGTTGCAGACTCGGGAGAGCCTCACTTGCCCACACAAACTGGGTGACACCGGGAGCTTTATCTCACTTACTTACCCAGCAGCAAAGCACTGGGGGAGCTCCAGCAGCTGGGAAAACAAACAGAACCCATTCTGGTCTCCAGGCTGGACACTGTGGATGGGTGTAGGTTGGAAGGGGTCTCAGGAAGTCTTTTGTGCAAACATCTGCTCCAAGGAAAGGTGTCAGATCAGGTCACTCAGCAGCCTGTCCTGTGGAGGTGTGAACGTCCCACAGCTCCTCTGGGCCCCTGGTCCAGTGTTTGACCACCCTCACGGTGAACATTTTTTCCACACAGCTAATGAGAATTTCCTGTTTTCCCGCGGGTGCCCATTGCCTCTCATCCTGTCTGACAACAGCCTGGCTCTCTCTTCTCTATACCCTCCCATGAGGCAGTTGCAGACAACAGTAAGATCCCTCCTTTGTCTCCTCTCCCAGCTCTCATCCCTTCAGTCTGCCCTGCTGCCATCCCATTTTTTGACTATTCCCCTCTGCTGGGGGCTGGGGCAGTGGCAGAAGCACAGCAGCTCAGAGCTGGGAACCTTCTCCACTCACCCACCCTAATTAAGCCTGGATCCACTGGTAAGGGATAAAGTGGCCTTCAGTGTCCAAACCCAACATCAGCTCTGGCTCTGCCCTGCAAATAAACTCCACCTTGCCCCATCCGTTGTAACAAAGCACATTTATTGTTAAAAACCCCCAACCCCTGTATCTGCCACGACACAGCCTGAGGTCCTTGTACAGAGCGGAGCTCAAGTCCTGGCTGGTGGCACCCTTGCAAGACTTGTCAGCTGCAAGGCAAGTGTCCCCTTGCTGCCATCTCTCTCTCTGTTTTCTTGTCCACAACACTCACAAATCTGTTGCCTCGTAAATAAAACCTGAGTGGTTTCTGTGCCCACTCCCCGCTGTTGCCAATGCCAATCCTCGTGGTGGCCACCACGTCCTGCTCCCCAGGCAGGTCCTGTCCAGGCACCATCCAGATGTCAGTGTCCTGAGTCAGGTCCCTCTGGTCAAAAGCCTTGTCGATGCCAAACGCCTGGCAGAGCCTGGAGGGCCCGTTGCAGAGCTGCCAGTCCTTGAGCAGCTTGGTGGGGGCTTTCCTGGAGGTGCTCCGCAGCTCCCTCATGGCATCCAGGCCCTGCAGAGGCTCCAGGGAGCGCAGCAGCACTGCAGCCCCTTCCCCTGTGCGGGACAAGAACGGGGTGTTACTGCAGGGTGGTGGTTGGGAACTCCTCAGCCTTCAGCTCAGCAGGGCTCAGCCCCAGGGAGCAGGGAATTGCCTGCAGCTCCTGCCCTTCTCTCCAAGTGCCAGTCTCTGGAATCAGCCACTGACCCGTGGGCAGTGCCCTCCCCCTGCCTCCTCCCACTGTCCCACAGCTCTGTGCTCTTTATTCCGCTTTGCTCTTCCCAGCCCCACTTGATGTTACCAAGTCTTGCTACTGAGACTTGCCAGAGGGCAAGAGGTTTTTCTTTTGTCAGCACAATGTTCAGGAATAAATAAATACACATATGGTTCAGTTTTGGCACAGCTACCCAAAGCTGCTCCCAAACCCAGTGGATTTCTAATAAACTCTGATTACAAGAATTCCAGCTAATAAAGGAGAGGAGGAATGAGTCTGGATGCTGCCAGCAGAAAGAGGCAGCTTGCAGAGTTAGGCTGGACAAAGAGAAACCTGGGAAGGAGCTGCAGGCACTGGGAGCAGCTGCTGCTGAGGGAGCCCGGGCTGCAGGTGGTACCATTCCAAACTCCCATGGAGGTGTGACAGGCCTTGGATAACTGCATGGAGTGATCCAAGCCCTTGTGCCAGGGCAGCTCTCCCAAGGCAGGGACCTGGGGCGGGACAGGCTCCACGGTGTGGCTGTGGCTGCACAGCCCTGGCAGCAGCACTGCAGCAGAGGAGACCTCTCTATGACAAGAACTGAGGAAAACCGACAGTCTCTTCTCAGATGTGATCTGCCACCCTGCCAGGTGCCTTAGGGATACTCCTGCCCTCCCAGCTGCTGCAGCCAGCTGCCTTCTCTGTTTTTGGTGGCAGTGAAGCAAAGATGCAGCTCTGAGCAGATGTTCCCTGGGACAAGGATCTCCAGCCTAAGAAGGACATATACACTTCCTTGGTACTTTCCAGTGGACAGCAGGGAGCTCTTCCCCCTACCCTGAGTGGGCAAGGAGAGTGCCTGGCACAGCCTGTGCTGCCCCACACAGCTCCCCTCGTGCTGGGGCCGCCCACGGCATTCCTGCTCCAAAAGAATCCCCGCTCCCTCTCCAGCCTGGAACATCTGGAGCCCTGCTCACGCCTGGCACAGGCTTCTCTTGTGGGCACTGACAGATCCCTAAGGACCTGTGATTTCCAAAAATAGAATCCCTCTCATACTTTGTACAAATCCCACACTAAATTACCCTCCTGGACTCCCAGGGAGGACGTGGGTTCTGGCTCTGGAGGTGCTGCCTGTTGCCCTGAACATTCTCTGAGCCCCTGCTGCCCCCAGTGCAGCTTGGTGAAGCCAACAGCCTGATTTCCAACAGCTGTCAGCAATCTGTTCCCAGGCACTCCCTTCTCCAAGGAGGGGGATTGATGCTAATCTGGCAGCCAAAAGCCGCTTCCCTGGACTACAGTGATTTAGAGCTCAAAGGTCATTTTAGATTTTTAAGAACATGTTCCATGTCCTAATTCTGCTTTTTATCCATGCACAAAGAAACATCCTTCACATCATGTTGCTGCCTCACTTGCCAGGAACAACTCTGGGATTCTGAACAATCACTAATTACACTACTTGCTTTCATCGATCACAAATGCAAGTGGAAACTGTGGTCACACTTGAACTGAACCGAGTCCTTGGGAGTTCATGTGAAGAGAGACAAGCACTTGGAGAAACTGCAGGTGCTCCCAGAGCATCCCAGAGCCCTGGGAGGGGGTACTGGGCATTTCTGTCTCTGGCTGCTCTTTCTGCATTCCCACCTGGAGGTTTCCATGCTCTTTCCATCTGTGTGCAGCAGACACCATGCACTGCCCAGTCAGCAGCCCCCGAGTGTGACAGCAGCTCCCCAAGAGCTTTGGGAAGAGGTGGAGACAGCAGGCAGGACAGGAGCACAGAGATGCCACAATGACCTACTACCTTCTTTGCCCCCACGCCCCTGAGTCCTTGTGAAGATACTTCCATATCAGAAATTTTATTTTAACTCCGAAAGAGTAGCTGAAGCCTCGCAATTCAACTCCTGCCTGCCAGAGTGCTTCATCCAGCCTGCCCTCCTTCCCCTGCCGGCCTGCAGCACTTTGCTCTCAGGGCCCACCAGGCTTTGGCATCTGCCCCACACGGGTGTGGCCCCTGACACACCGGGGGCAGCAGGGCCAGTTGGAGATGCCCAAGAATCACTCCACAGAACGAGCAGCATTCAGATTTAACAACAGCCCAGAGGCCAAGGCTCTCCCCGAGCAGCCAGCAATCATAAAATGATAGTGAAGTCCCACTCCCCCGCTGAGCGGCTTCCTGCTCCTTCCCTGAAACGGCTCCAGCTCCCACTTGGAAACAGCTCTTGGCCACTGGAGAGAAGACAATTTTCTCCTCTCTTCACCCGTGTGACTCACTGCTCCCAGAACACTTCCTTCAAAGTCCTAGTCTAGGATCTGAGAGGTAGGCAGAAGCCCATGTAGTGTGACCCTGGGCTGAGCAGCACTGGGCTCTTGGTTTTCCGAGCTGCTCTTTCAGATCTGGCAGCAAAACATACACCTTGGCATATTCCAGAGAAACAAATCACAGCTAAGTCAAGGAGAAGGATGACTGGCATTTATCCTCTTCCCGAGGTGAGGGAAGCCCAACATCCCTCTTAACTCTAGGGAAAGCTCTTTGTACTAAGATTATTGTGCTGCTCGGGATATACTGGAGGATTCATGCACACTAAAAGACATTAGTTATATTTCTTCTATAAGCTCTTCTCCTCTATCATCCATGATTTCTCCAACAGTAGTGAAGCCTTCCATGGCTTCAGGCAGTTGCAGTATTTTACTCAGTGATGGGAAGAACTCTCACAGTGAAATCCCACATGGTGCAGCTTTATCTAGTGACATGCACAAAGATTTCCCCTTCCTCAGTGACAAAAGATATTGGAACTCACCCCTCAACTTATGGTTTTATGAACACAGTGCTGCTGGGGACACACTTTTCCTATCCCTCATTTGCTGAGCCTGAACTCGAGCACAAACCAATACAGCAAACAGAGAAAGGTTTATTCCACCTGCAGTTAAAGCAGACAATGCTACAAGGCCATGTATCCAAACAAGTGATTTCTGAAGAGCCAGAGTCTCATGAGCCAAACTCTCCACTCTAGACAAGCTCAGCAGAGGGAAACAAGGAGGAGCAGCATGTAAAGCTTGGTCCATCTCGGAGAGGCTGCAGATCCTGGGCTGGTCAGGGACCAAGGCATCCCCAGCATGATCCAAGTTAGTGTTAAACTAAAGCAAACTCTGCTGCAACTGCCCCATTCCTTCTGCTTGCCTGCTCCCAGCAGGGTGTGTGTGGGAGAGCCCCACAGTGTCTGTGCCAGGAGGGCAGGCACAGGCAGCTCAGGGACAGTGCAGCATTCCCACTGCTCCCAGTGCCAGGACCCATTACCCTGGCAGCTCCAAATCCATGCTGTGGTCACTCTGCATGAGCCTGAGGAGCTGCAGGGCAGCAGCCACTGCCAGTGCCTCAGGACACACTGGCTCTCCCAGCTGTTTGCCTTCAGAGTGTGCTCTGTGCTGTGAAGGATGACCAAGCTATGCCACAACACACAGGGGGTTGCCAGTGTTTCCTTGGGTTTTCTGCACAGCCAGATCCAAACCGGTTTCCAAGATCTGTCCAATCTCCAGAGAATGCAATATTTTTCCCTTCTACCCAGGTGCCACCACAAAGACAACTTCCTCAATCCTTTCTCAAGTGCACAGCCACAGCATTTACTGCAGTGCCCTGGCAGAGCTGGCAGTGCCAGCTGTGCCTGCTGTCAGAGGAGCTGCATGTGTGACAGGCTGACAGGGAGGGAGTTTGTGACAAAAAATCCAAGCAATTCCATCACCACAGTGAGCTCTTTCACTGATTTGCTACAAAACTAAACACAGGCAGATAAGGAAAAATTTCCCAAAGTATCTATTTCAAAGAAATCTTTCTAGAATTCAAAGGCTAAATGCATATTTTAAAATAAAAATTACTATTCCTAATATTTCAAACACTGGCTAATGAACCATCTGCTTTCATTATCTGAACAGATTTGGCAGAGCCAATGTAATGAAATTCACATGTGTTCATCCCCCAGACTCCAGACTTTCACTTGGAGAGTCAGGCTCTTCCCCAACAGTACAACCCAGCACTGTTTTCCTGCTTGGCTCCTATCCAAAGGCCAAAACCGGAGGATTAATGGTCACTCTTACACTTCCTTTCCACTTAGGAATATATAAGCTGTGGAATCTTTAACCTTGATCTTCAAAATGGTGAAAAAGAAAGTAAATTGGGTTTGAGATTTTTTTCTAAAATAGTGGGTTTTTACCCAGGAAATACCTGCTGCCATTTCAAGGTGGCTCATTAAACAGCAGCTTTATTGCAAGGCAAATACTGTCATTCTTACAGGAGTAACACTTGCATGTTAAGAGGAGCTGCGGAAGGACAGTCTCAGTAACTTCCAGAATAATTTGATTAGAGCTTGATTATTATATCTTGAGAATAATAAAAGAAGATTGAAGATTCTGTAATAGTCTGAGTATTTGGATTTGGGTGGGGGTTTTTTGGTTTTAAGATACAGCAAAGCAGCTAAAATGCTCCTACACTGACTCCTTGCTTAAGCTTAGGACATCTCAGACTGTTTTGTTTTGCCCAACATTTAAAGCCTCTGAAGATAAAGGCAGGAGACAGAGGAGTTTCTTGTCATGAGAACAGACACCAAGATTTAGGCTGTCATTAATGACCACATACTTCCTCTACATCAGCACTTTTGAGGATCAAAGTCCACTGAATCACAGGAATGAGGCAGCTCCCCAGGTCACCAAAGCTGGAAGCTCCATCCCCTCCAGATTGTCCTCCAGTTCTTAGTCTTTATTTGTGTGCCTGACCAGCTCCCACAGCTCACAGCTGGGACCAAACTGGAGACGGGCCCTGCTTCCCACGCTGCCTGTCCACAGGTCCATCCTGCTCCCAGGGGCAAAGCCCAGGTCCCAGGGACAGATCCTGAGAGCAAGGCACTGACTTCACAGAGCCCACAGGGTTGCTGCAGCACCACAAGTGCAGCCTGAAATGCCAGCCCTGTCCTGCAGGCACCGAATCTCCCTCAGCCCCAGCTTACCTTGGCTGGAAACATTCACACAGAAGTAGATGCCGTAGATCTGGTACACGTACAGGGTTCCTGGTTTCATGAACATGGCTGCGTTCCGCTGAGTCTGCTTCCCACCTCTCGAGTGGGAGGCTTCATCTTCCCCACCCAGATAAGCTTCTGTTTCAACAATCCTACCCCAGAGCTCTCTGCCATCAGGAAGTTTGCGAACTAAAATCTGAAAAGAGAGGTCAGAGTGCATCGGTTTGCAGCCCTCTGTGCAAAACAACCAGAGCAAGAGCTGTGGAAACAAAGAAGTGGGAAACAAAAGGAGCTGGTGGTACTAAACACTCTCCTCTCCATGTGGCAGCACTGTCTGTAAGCTAACACCAACTTCTTCAGCTTCCACTGTTCAGGCCACAGCCTAGTACAAAGAATTCCTACCTGTCATTCACCCCACAAAATGTCTGGAGTGTCTAAATGTGGCACTGTCATAAGAACCAGTTTATAATCCTGCATCCCACAGAGTTGCTTTTGTGGCTATTTTCTGTATTCTCCATCAGGTTTAAGGCAAATAAAAGCACCACTGGTATCAACCTTGAAGCATCCTGAATGTATAATCTCTAGATCAGAAGAAATATGACAGTGGCACAATTAAATAACTGCTATGATTAGACAGTTTCTCTCCCTAGAGATGTTTCAAACAAGTCCCAGTCCCCAGTCACAGAGATAATCAGCACCAGGGTGAGCATCACTCTCCTATTTCTGTGTTTGCTGTGCCACAGAGAGGGGCAGTGCAGGAGAGCTGGGAATTGGCTCCAGGCAGACAACAACAGATCTTTGTTATTACAGTGTGTTCCTTGCTGCTGGTACCTCCTTAAATAAAACAAAGCAGATGCAAGAAAAACAAAACATGACAGTGAAAAGATTCTCTTTCAAAATAAAACAACCACTAAACTTCGTACAAAGGTTTTTGTGGTTTGACCTGGTTTCTAAACTTTGTATTTTACTTAATGTGTACGAAATACTGCAGCACAGCCTCGTTTAGGCAACAGCTCTCCATTTAATTAGATGACATTCAGCACTTCCATATTGGCAAACCAGCCATTCAAAAATGACCTTCAGGAAACAAAGCTTAATTCCTAACAGATGTCAGTGCTGGATGGCTAATGGAGATATCGATCTGATCCAGTATGGATGCTCCAGAACTCGGTTTCCAATGCTGCAGCTCCAGTCTATCACAGTTTCCCTACAGCACTGGTCAAACTGGTGAAAATAATCAATTTATTTTGTTTAGGAAAAATGCAGTGACTTCAGAAAAGCAACTGCCTGTGAATACCCCAAAGGCAGAGAGCTCTGTGGCCACATCTCTCTCTCAGTATGATAAAATGCAGTGGTGAAATTCTGACTTTAACTTCATTTCCCTGACTCTTCAGACACACCAAATATTCACAGTTAAAAAATGGTGATCATTCCCAACACCTCACAGTGAACTATTTCACAGAGGTGCTTATTTCTCACTGAGGATGTATCTTGATGTTCATTTACTGCATGTAACTTTTGGGGTATTTTTTTGTTGTTTCCAGGAACTCAGGTATCATGAAGGTAAGCAAGACTAATATACCAGGTGTATATTAAATTTGGCAGAATGAAGATAATGAATGGCACATTAAATTACCTTTTGTTATCATTCTAAGAAAATGAGAGAACAGACTGGGTCATGGGAGACTGAGGGTTCCACTTTAAAGAAAAGGCACAATTAAGACAGAAATCCCCTGGCTTGTAATTCTAGGACTAAAAGGAAAAATATAGAATTAGGACTCAAACATCATCTGCCCAGGTAACTGGATGCATGAGGATGTCAGAGTCATTCAGACAACAAAAATGCATCAGTAATGGGAGGCTTCAGGAATCCTTAGGTAGACCAGGACATGGGCTATGTTTCCTTAGACCCCATCAGATGCTTTTCAGAGTGAGTGATCGGGGCTTTCACAAGACAAGACTCAACTCGCAAACCCAGCCAGAGAAAAACACAAAGTATCCCCCGAAGACTTATCCCTGACAAACAACTTTGTATCGTGACCACGAAGGATGAAGTTCAGCCTCTTTTAACAAGCACTGAGGTCCAAAAATAATCTACCGGAGCTCTGCTTAGCAGGGAAAAGAGGAAACTACGGAAAGTGAGGAAGATCATTGGGAAGAACTGAAGAGGCAGCCAAAGGTTAAGGCTGGAAAGGCAAACCTCGAGCAGGGTGTCTGTAAAGACACGTGGAGAACCACAGAGAGGGTGAGGCAGAGCAGAGAGAAGCCCAGCAGGGTTAGAAAGCAGAGCAAAGGCGTCGATCACAGGCATGACGACATCCTTAGAAAATAAGAAAAGGCCAGACACGGCAAACCATGCCAAAACCAACAGTTTGGGCAACAAATTCCTGAAGTTATCTAAAGCCATGAGAACCCAGAGAGTCTGCTCAGCCTGCAGACAATGAAGGTATAAAAAAGACTCAGAGGAGATAAGACCAGAGTGGTGAAACTAAACACAGTTGTGTTTAGAAGGTCTAGGGAAAACACTGGAGGAACTCCCTGCCATGGAAACAGCAGGAGAGTTTTTGTGAAGGGCTCACCAAGCAGAAGAGACATGTTTAACCTCCACCACTCTGATTTCCAAAGGCCTGCAACAGGGTCCAAAGGTCCAAAGACTCCTCAAAGTGCCTGCAATGGGATAAGGGAGAAGGTCCCTGTATGACTTGGGAAACTCAGAAACAAAAGATGGGAATGGCAATGTTTGGAGTGAAGAGAGTTGAAGTGTGGGACTGTGCAATCCTTGGCATGACAGGACAGAAAAAGGAGGCACAGGAGATGTTGCTGATTGCAAAGCATTACTTTCCACTGGGTCAAGCGAGAGCCAGAAACAAATAAAGCAATACCTGAAAGGAAAATAAAGGGCCTGAAACAACCTTCAAACCACAAAGTACATTACAGTGAAGAGAAAAAAAGGGAGGAAAACTCCACAAGAAACCAATTCTAAAATGTGACAGTAAACAAGACCTGGAAAACTACTCACTCCTCTGACTTCATCCAAAAGAGATTTGGCTACTAGTCTTTAAATTCCACTGCACTTAACAAGAGAGGGAATGAGAGCTGTACTCCTAAAATAGCCAAGCCCAGCAGTCAAATGGCAGAAAAAGAACTTCATCCTTTTACACTAAGTTATTAACTAGCACATGCTCCAGTATTCCAGCAGGAATCTCAGCATTCATGTCTTACCTGTCCCAGAAAGGACTTGGCCAGACTAACACAAGGCTGGTTGAAAAAATCTGCTTCCAGCTGGGAAGAATTTTTTTTCTGCATCACAAAATATTTGCTGCTTTTTGGAGAACAATTTCCACCAGTTGTAGTGCTCACGTTCTCCAGGGCATCAATCTGAGGGAAGCTGGAGCTGCTTTGAAGAGCACTTAACTGAGCCAACAGCTTTCTTTTTCTTGGCATAGTTCTAGAAAAATATAAAGATAATTAGAAATACAAAGCTTATTTAAAAGTTTCCACAAAGTGCTGTTTTTATGCTTCTCTCCACCACCCTGAACCTGAAATCTACAGCTCCTTGGATAACCTGTGCAAACTGCAGGAGCAGGTGACAAATTTAGCTGTGTTTACAGCAGGCTGGGCAAATATTGGGCTCTACTGATAAGCAAACAGAACACGGCAGTCGGAGTATTCATCTTCTAAGAACTGCAGATAAAAAGCAACTCTGCTCCACTTAGCACTGGAAATAAGTTTGCTGTTAGATTAGAAAACTGAGAAATTGAAAGCAAAGGTGAACCAGTGCTATGTGCTTTTTTAACTCAAACTAATGTAATCTTTTAAGCAGACAGGGAAAAATAGAAAACAACCAGTTCAGAAACTGTGCTGCCTCAGAAAGCCCAGAAGTTGTGTATCAATGTTTTAGAGCAGTAAGGTAGCCAGATCAGAATCTGAAACTCCACAGGACACAGAACATTTGAGCTGGGAGCTGCACCATTTACAGTCACAAATGTGTTCATCATGCTGTTGAAATGTTTCTGTAGAACCTCCCAAAAGTAAGCTTTAAATTCAACCCACCAGAAGGATGAAGAGCAGCCTGTGTTCCAGTCAACAGTATGTACTTGAGGCAACTACATAATCCAAAATTATTCTTCTAGTTTGTCTGTGCCATCTCCAAAAATCTACTGTTTCTTTTTCAGTGCTTCAGTCCTTCTACCTGTAGAACAGGAAAAAACTTATTTATTCAGTGTACAAAGCACTTTGAAATAGGCTATGAGATTCTGGAGCTGGAGATGTGATACCAACAGTGTATTGGCTCAAACTCCAGAACAATTTCCAGTTTTCTGTTGGTCCAGGGAAACACCATCTCCCAGCTGGGCAGTGCTGGAGATGCTCTTTAGCCTCTGTTATACAAAAGCCATGAAAGCAGTGGGGAATGCACTGAATGAATTCACAGAAAGCTGAAACCAAACTTTTAAAACTCCCCCAAGTGGCACTAAATTTGGAAAACGTCAGCCTCAAAGAAAGGACTTTGCACTGGGAATGAAAAGACATGAGGTTTTAGAAGGTGCCTCGTGGGTTCTGAAATTCATGCACCTGTAGATGGAAGGGAAAAAAAGCAGAGGTTCAACATGATGCAGAATTAGAAATGGAGAAAGAATCCTACACACAGCTCAGCCTGCAAGGGAAGTATATACATAAATAATTAGCTGTTGTCACTCATTTTGCACCAGGACATCACCTTTTAAAAATGACCACAAAAACTTCCACCATCAAACCCAATCTTTATCTTGCTCTGATGATTCTCACAATGAAAGATCCACCAGCAACAGTTTAACTGAACTACTGTGAAACAAATTCAGCATTGCTACACTCTGAATCACCAGTGCCAATTCCCCAACAGTGTTATATTTCACTTCAGAAGAATCCAGACACAAACATATAAAAATAGGCAGGGGAAAAAAAAAAAAAAAAAAAAGCACATTAGCATGACTGGCAGAGAGGTGGGATGGTTTTCTTCTTTTTTTTTTTTTTTTTATTGCAGTAAATCAGTGGTGTCAGAGACTTGCCATAGAACAGCCAGCTCCATGCCAGGTACTCTGCTCTGAACTCTGGCTTTCACCTGGTGGGAATTCTTTAAAATTTTGCCAAAGTTCAGCAGGCTGCCTCAGACAAAACTGCCTGATGGCCTTTGGCAGAAGAGTCCTGTAGAGGAGAAGGATAAGAATAGGGAAAAGTGTTGCAGGAAGGAAGGAAGGGCTCTTCACATCCCTGTATCAGACTGACCCTCTGAAACACTGTCAAGGGAATGCTTCCCACTGAAGACAAAACCTCCAGACTTCTCTGACAGTATTAACTGGAGCTTCCAGCTCATCAGCCCCAGATAAAGACACGCTGCAAACATGGCTGGTTTGAATGGAGCATTAACTCGCTTGGTAATTTGTGCTCTTATGGAATGAGACACCAGAAACAGGATCTGAGCTGCCTGGCACCTACTGCATTTCCAATTAAATGATTCTTAAAAGCTGCAAGGGCTCTCATGCACATGTTCCACCAGCAGCCTCAGGGCACTTGTAATTCCACTGCTGAGGGCTGATCCTACACACATCTCAGCATCTTCAACTCTCGTTGGGAGCAGCAGTAGGAAAGCCAGGAGAAATGGGTCACATACAGACAGGAGTGGGGGTTGCAGAATGAGGGGGCTGCAATATCATCTCAGAATCCAAAAACCCCCTGCTTGTTTATGAAGATATGAAAGATATGAAACAGAAGACCCTATGCCTCAAAGCCCACCTATGCCTTCTGTACAGGATGTTGGTTGTATGTCCAAATCCCTTCTTGCCTAGGAAAAAACACACTGTAAAAGACAGCACTTACCACACAGCCAAGCCCTGTGTATTGAGGAATAAAGAGACATCACCTCCTCACATCCAAGTCCACAGACAAATCCTGCAACTTTACTTTTCATTTTTATCTAGATTTTCTTGCTTGTGTAGTAAACAAATTCCACTTCTGGGCCTCAAATAACCAGCCGTGGGTTTAATCACTTCTCACTAATCCTGCTGTAACCAAACTAACCACAAGTTTTTAAGTACATGCGTGTTCACATTACCAAAAAAAAAAGTATGTAAGTCAGAAAAGGAAGATCAAGAGCTGACTCAGTTCTGCACAAGTGCCTCGAATGTTCAAAGCCAGAATCAGAGAGACACTGAAAATCTGTGGAAAGCACAGCTCAGCAGCAGATACATCCTGTAGTCAAGACACAACAGAGTCTACAGAGACTTCTTTTAATCTAACAAGACTGCATTTGCAGGCATCTCCTTAGGTATTTAATGACCTTTCACTGAAAGGAGGTAAAAAAATAAAATCTCAGCAGCAATTTGCTTGTGCTTCTGGCTCACAGGTCCAGATACCCTCAAAGCCTTCCTCAGGCACATGTGTCTTCCTGACAGCAGGATGAGGAGGTGCACACAAAACACAGCCACTTTTGGAGAGACAATGCCTCACCCCAATTCCCAGCTGCACGGATTTTAAGTGGGAATACATGACCAGTCAATGCTGGGTCAGACCAAAGGACTCCTCTCCCTGTATCCTGCTCTCCAGCACAGGTCAAAAGCAGGAGCCTGGGGAAGGACAGAATGAGCAGACAGTGTTTCTCCACACATCCTCCACGCCTCTAGGCTGGAACCTTCCGACCCAGGCACAGTGTTTGTGTGCTCAGTAACTGTGAGCTTATGCATTCCTCCCTGAGCCCCTGTAAAACAACCCAAATGGAGCAAGGAAACTTCACAGAATTAGTTATTACCTCTCCAAAAGCTCGCTCATTTTGTGTGTGGAATTAGCACTGCTCCCCACACACATAAATTACTTTACACCTGCAACTCATCACCCCCAGCCCTCTTCTTTATCACCTCAAATAAGGCAAAGCCAGCTGGATTTTTCCAGGTCCTTTACAAACCATCCTGTGGCACTCCAGTGGTGACCTCCAGCCTCCACCAGGGCTACCCATTTACTCACATCCTCTTTCCTATCTTTGCCAGAACTATTTATGACAGGGAACTCCCTTATTATATCAAGGGCTGCTCAGGTGAGGGCTTCTGTTTAAGCTTCCTGAAATCTGAGTACAGACTGTAAGCCAGACCTCTCAGCGTGTTTATTCAGACCTGCAGAGAATTCCAACATTTTTTTAAGGTATGACTTTTAACCCACGCTGACTTTTCCCCCTAGATAATATTTATGCAGCTGTGCCATAACCCTGCCTTGCTGTATTTTCTACTAATTCACTTGGTGGTCAAAATTCCAGGTCTGCAGTGCATGGATTTTCCCCTAGAACCCTCTTTAAAAATTAGTGACACATTTGCTGCTGAGACCATCATTACCAACACCGTCCCTGGGGGCTTCATCTGGTTTGGCAATTTATTCCTGCCTGTTTCTGCCAGTTAGGCAACTTATTCCTGCCTGTTATTCCTGTCTGTTTGTTCCATAACCTTTTACACAGACAATTTTAAGCCAAATCCTTCAGTGAGTTCCTGTCTAGTCTACCCTATTAGTAACCAGAAATAAGTTAATAATGTATAGTTTCCTGGACAACAGTGTGAGATGCAGAAAAAAAAACCTTGAAAGAAGAGGCAGGAGTGGATATAATGACAAATATGAGTCAAATTCTCCTGAAAAAAAACACCAACCTTGAAAGAAGGGTGCAGGCAGGAGCTAATGTAACCAGAAATATAATCACTAAATCAATTTCTCCACAGACAGGTTTTGACCCTATGTGCAATCCTAACACCTCAAAAATATGCCGAAATGGACACTTTTATTCACGTTACTGAGTGCTGGGGATCTCATTTCCCACAAGACATCCTTGCAATTCCCCTCCTCGCCCCCGCTGCCTTTACCGAGCATCCTGAGCCTTCTTGGAACGAAACCCGCCCACCCTTCCGTAAAGAACAAGGAAACGTAAAAACGAGGGATGACGAGAAACCTAAACTAAGAGCTTTCACAGCACAGTTACGCTCCGTTTCGGTCGAGGGCTCTCGTGATTTGGACGGGAATCAAGGAGGGCAGCGGGCGGACAGAGCGGGAGGCCCCGGCAGTGCTCGGCAAGGCCGGCCGGGCCCACCCGGCCGTGGCGGGGCCGCCGCCGGCCCGAGCGCTTGGAGCTCGAGCTCCCTCACCCGCCCTCCGCGGCTATTCCCGGCCATCCCCGGCCATTCCCCGGCTATTCCCGGACACCCCCAGGCCTCCCCTCACACACCTGCCGGGCCCGTTCCCGCCGCGGCCCCGCGGAAGCGCCGGAGCTGCGTGAGGGGAGGGCCGGGCCGGGGAGGCGGGGCGGGCCGGGCGCTGAGGCGGGCGAGGCGGCGCCACCGCGGGGCTCGCTGTGCTGCCGGCCCGCGGCTGTTTCCTTTCGCCGTGCGACTTGTCTTCTGGAGCACAGACCCTCTGCAAACAGGGTCTGAACTCCCCCTGGTTTTCGCGCACTCCTCGCTGCTTCATGATAATCATTACTTCGCCAGTGTTCGTGAAAGGCTGAGGGAATCGGGGGTGTTCAGCCCGAAAAAGGCTCAGGGAGATCTTAAAACCCCATCCAGTGCCTAAAGGGGCTCCAAGAGAGCTGGAGAGGGACTTTGAACAAGAGTCTGGAGTGACGGGACCAGGCGGAATGGCTTCCCACTGCCAGAGTGCAGGGTTAGATGGGATATTGGGAAGAAATCCTTCCCTGTGTGGGCCCCTGGCACAGGTTGCCCAGAGAAGCTGTGGCTGCCCCAGCCCTGGAATGTTCAAGGGCAGGTTGGATGGGGCTTGGAGCAACCTGGGCTGGTGGAAGATGTCCATGCCTATGGCAAGTGGTGGAATGAGATGAGCTCTAAGGTCTCTTCCAACCCAAACCATTCTGTGGTTCTCCCCAGAAAAGTGAAGAGGTGAACAGACATTCTGATGAACACGCACGGTCACAAGCTGGCTTTGTAAGGAGCTGCATTAATTATTCCCTCAGTTCCCCGAATAACGATAATCTGGCCTGCAGGAAAAAAGTCTTGGCTTCAGCTTTTATCCAGATGGACCATATGGTCGAAATGGGGTAAAATATATGGTTTTTCCTCACAACATTCTGCGGACAGGCAGCTGGGGCCGTTGATTCATAAACAAGTGTTTTCACAAAGGGTATGAGGGAAGGTCTGATGGATCAGAATGGATTTACTCCCATTTTCTGTAATAAAATACACCAGGACAGCTCCAGCTAGGAACCAGTGATGCAGAGAATGAGCCCTTACTGTCTACCCCTTTTGTGAATTTGGAAAGAAGAAGGATAAGTTACTTTACTGACTTATTTTAGGAGACACTGACAGCTTCGGAGGTGTTGTTATGGAAGCAGAAATGGGGACCAGCAGTCCAGTGATGAGTTCAAATGTGAGTAAACTGGATAAAAAGTTTTGGCATTCCTATAAACCCTGAACTGAGCCTGGAATTACCAAATTTTACTCTTCCAGTTTAATAGGAAGATGTAAAAAAATACCCAAACCAACCATGAATGGAGCAAACATGGAGTCTGTAACACAATATTCATTCTTTTTGACCATGAAAAGACAGCTGATGTACTTTGGAGCCCAAAGAAACGCACCAAGAATGCACTGAAAAGCCCTTAAATCACCATTGTAAAGCACGATAGCACTGCTACTGCAGTGGTGTTAAAAAGAACGGGAAGGAAACATGCAGAAATCTTAAAGTTATTGATGCTGGAGGTCTCTGTATGATGTTTTAGTTAAAATGAACAAAAATAGGCTCACAAGAGGGAGGATTCCGTGGAGAGACATTACCTGCTGGCAGCACATGTGGGTTTAGCTGCATTCTGAAAGGAGCCATTTGTGTATCAGCAAAGACGACAAGAGAAGTTTTTAACAGTGATTAACAATGTTGACTGAGCCTCTCTGAAAGAGCACCAAGGAATTCCCAACTTGCATGGTTCACATCCCAGCTTTAATGTGGTATTAATATAAGAGAGGAAGACCAAGAAAGCGCGTGAAAAGGAAGATAAAAAAAATAATCAAACATCAAACTGGCCTTTCAGCGAATTATGAAACTTAAAGGGAGAAACTGAACAAGAATAGGAGCTGTGGGAAGGACTTCCTGGGGTCAGACTAGTTCAGCTCTGCAGACTTTCTCCTGTGGGAGTCTGTGGGACAGGCACTCTCGGGAGTGCTGGCTTCTTTGACAGCAGATCTGTTTCATGCCCAAAGGAAGTATTTACAGCTTTCAGCACCTGAGGAATGCAAATTGCTCCAAGCTACAGCATATGCCGTGTTCTTCATTTGTCCGATAACTTCACTGGTACAGAATCAGCACCTAAAATAGCCTCCTGTAAAAGCTGATCTGTTTGAGAAGATTAAAGTTCCCCTCCCTGCAGGGCCAAGACTTTTCAATGTGATAGGAATGACTTGGAATCCATGGCTGGACAATCTGGCTGGCACAGACCCCGGGGTCTGTGGCACAGTGGACGCACACAGCGCGCTGAGCTTTTCCTGGAGCCAGAACTGTTTGCAGAGTGGTTCCCTACAGCTCCCAGGCTGTGCAGGCTGCAGAGTTACCATCCTCTTACAGCGAGGACAGCAGATCAGCACGGATAAAGCAGGAGGGGCAGATTTTCAAGTTTTCTCTTTGTAAGGTGCCAAATGGAGCTTCAGCAGTGGCTGCTGAAAGCCTCCTCTGTCCCGTTAGGAAGAGACGCGGAGTCCCCCACTGACCATGGGCTGGCCACTTCACACAGCCAGCACTGCAAGACAGCTGCAACGCTTTGTGAGCCAACTAGTGAAGAATTCCCATGGATGAAAACGCTCCAAACAGCACAGGGTTTTTATGACATCCCCTCCTGGCCTCTCCTGACATCCAGTCTTGGCTGCCGCTTCCTACTTATGCTCAACTGCCAGTGAGTCTTATTCAGAGCTATTTCCAACCCGTGGCTGTTAGAGGTGCACACAACTCTCAAATTAGTACCAGAACTAACCCACTACTGGAAGGGAGGGGTGCTTGTAGCTACCTTGGTATCTCCCACACCCAAGATGAGCCACAGACCAAATGTCCAGTTCTGTGATTCAAGCCCATTCAATTTGTTGTATAAGCAGATGTGTATGTTTTATCCTGAATTTGGTGACATCCATCCATGGTGGATTCCAGCCCCCCTGCTTTGCACTCAGAGTGCAAGGAATCCTAGCAAGTGCTCTGCATGTAATTGTTCAAACTGTGAAAGCAACAGACCTTCTGGAAGCCTCATCTCTGGACCAGAGAGGGCAGGCAAGTCCTATTTAGTAATGTATTAATGGATTCTACTAGTCTTTTTCGTTTGTTTGTTTTGTATGAAAGACATTTTTGTTCTCTGACAAGACAAAAACGCTTGGCTTTACAGGATTGCTCGGTGCAGAGGAACAAATAGATTAGATATTAGGAAGAAATTGTTCCCTGTGAGGGTGGTGAGGCCCTGGCACAGGTTGCCCAGAGAAGCTGTGGCTGCCTCATCCCTGGAAATGTCCAAGGTCAGGTTGGACAAGGCTTGGTCTAGTGGAAGGTGTCCTGCCCATGGCAGGGATTTGGAACTAGGTGACCTTAAGGTCCCTTTCAACCCAAACCATTAAAAAAAATTTTTAATAAAAAAAGCCAAAACCCAAGTGACTGGGCTGATGGGCTCTGCTCCCTACATTTATAGGACTGATTGCTTACATGATATCTCCAGTGAAACTGGTTTTGGTGGTTGCATAAGGACAGCCGTGCCTGGGGGCCTCTCCCAGCTGCACAGGAGCAGTGGGAAGCTGGAGAATGAGACCAAAGGCTCAGCTGAACTGGCAGGAGACTGGGAGGCATGAGATGGAGCTGCCCCAGCAATCAGCCAAGCTTTTTTTAAAACGTGGTAGTTTCCTTTTCTGAAGGGGTTAAATACAGCTTATTCAGTATATTTTCTAAATCTAGAGGAGTTGTGCTGCAAGCATGCTTATAAGTCAGTCAGAACAGAGAAAGAGTATCCATGAGAGTGTGGAGGGATTTGTGGATCCATATATATATATATATGTATGTATGTATGTATGTTGAGTCAGAGCATTGCAAGCCCAAGAACTCTTAAGCATCTCCAGCTCTGCCCCTCTGCTGAGAGTGCTCAGAATGTGCTGGATGCAGGAAAAAGCCAATTAAAGAAATTCCTCTGGCTCTTTGCCCCCAGCCACTTATTCTTGCCTCTCTCTCAGAACAGTTTGCTCATCACTGTACCAGTACAATAACTTGGAGAGCTGTGCTTAAAACAGCTCCCTGACCTGGCTGAGGTTAAAATCTCTTCCCTGTGCTGCTGCCACCACATCCATGCCCTCCAGGCTGAGCAACAGATCACCTTTGACAGGTGTAGCCTAGAGCAGCAAGAGGAGAAACAGGCACTAATGAGGTGCCTCAGCAAGGCTGGGGGCAGGGTAATACACCGAGGAATCACCTTGTTTCTGCATCCTGTGCAGTGCCAGCAGGCCAGCAGATAGCAGTGGTTCAGATAAGCCCCACCAGTGTCTCATAGCAGACAGAAAACCTGCAAATTAGGATGCAGTTGTTTTTACGGGAGTGATCCTGTACCCTTTGCAATACTGAAATGCTGCTTGGAGGGGACTTTCAAAGGTGGTCCTTGTGTTGTATGAGTGGAATAAAGACTGGTCACCTACTTACTGGCTCTCCTGGGAAAACATCAGAGAATTTCCCAATGAAGGTGAGAAGTTATGTACTGAATGGGACCCACTCACTGTCTGTCTTAGGGGGTTCATTACAAAACTTGGCATGGAGAGAGTGAGCAGAGACTGAAAGGGAAAAAAATGGCCTAGAGAGTGCCAGGATAAAAAAAAATAAATATATATATATATATATATATATAAAAAGAGAGAGAGAGACAATTCAGACATAGACTGAGGAGCTTATTTCCATAGGATACCATGAGTATTAAAATACTGTTTGGGTTCAAGAACCTATTGAAGAAATACCAGGAGGAAAAGTCTGTCCAGGCTATTACGCACAGACACAGCATCTGTGCCTCAGGAAGTCCCCGAGCCACAAACCACTGGGTCTGGTGGAGTATTTAGGAGAAATATGACTCTATACTTGACCTGTTTTCATACTGTCTGTAAGCTTTCACAATTCACCGCTCTTGGGGATAGATGCCTCCTGCTCCATGGGCCTGTTATCTGACTCATCCAGCTCTTAGAGGCATTTTGCAGGAGTCACAATTGTTTTGCTTATTCTGCTTAGCTGATATCTCCTATTAAATCTCAGTTCATCCAGTAAAATGCCCAGAAGGTGAAAGAGAATGTTCAAAGAGCAAAAACGCCCCAAATTCTTCTCTGGTGAAACAGGACTGCCCACCCCAGCCCCTGGTGTTTGCTATCACAGACACCCAAATTTAGGAAACGCATGGGCGTGGGCATATTTAGAGTCACTGACCACAGGCATGACATAGCACTGGTTACTAAAACGGACCTGGAGTTGTTTGCCTTGCAGGATATGGTGAGGAGGCCTGGGTTGAGTATCACTGACTAAGGTCACAAGAGTTAAGCCTGAAATAGCAGAACTTGAGAAGGTTTGGGATGTAAACAGGTGACTGGAGGGAGCTTTCTGCGGGGGATAATCATTGACCAGAAGTGTTGGCAGCCGGGACCTGATCTGAGAAAGGCTTTACTGCCTGTAACTGTGCTGGCAACTCAAAGATTAGCTCTGCATTCACTGCAAGTTAATTATAGGCCAAGTCATTTGTAACTCCATCCTGTCCTCTCAGATTAAAAGAAAAATCATAAATGCTTCAAGAGAGAGGCTCATCTGGGAGCTCACGAGCCAGAGCAAGAGACAGAGACCCCTTCTCTTGGGCTCTGCATTTCAAATTTATCATAAATGCTGCTGCATTTCCCTGTTAACCTTCTTTCTCTTAGTAAGAAAATTTACACATTCACACTGCCTATCTCCTCCCCTTTTGAATCTGCAGGCTGAGTTCCTCTAGATTTTATAAAACCTGGTTTCTGGGTAGAGGGAAAAGATCTGGAATCGTGTCCCTCCTTACAAAAGCAAAGGAGAATGTGCTCAGCGATTCCCTGCACTGTTTGAAGTGCTGTGGGGGATCAGCACAGATGGACTGGCCAGCCAGTGCACGCTGCCTGTGGGACACAGGAGGCAGAGGGGAGCTGTCAGCATTAGCAGGTCCTCAGGATAACAAGAGGAGACAGAGGTTATTGTGGAAAGGAAGGGAAATGGGACACGGGAGCCTCGGAAACTGCACTTTGTTCCGCTGCTCAAAGAGCAACTTAAACATGAAGGATCTCCAGTTTCTGTCTGAGGCCCCCTTTAAACAAAAGGGTTCTTGAACCCTCAAATCTGTCTTCAAACAAATCCCTTAGGTTGGATGTGATTATTTGCTTCCCAGAAAAACGCAGGCAGCCTGAGCTCCGGGGTAAGAATTTAAGTAACTGGAAAGCAGTGGGGTGCACCCTCTGCATATCAATTTTTCAGTTGGCATCAGACTCAGTGTTCCACTTCCAAGAGCTGCCACTGAAAACAAACTCCTCCTTTTGAAGAGATGGGAACTCACATATTCCCAGGGAAAAAAAAAAGAAATGGTCTGGGAGCATAAATACAATATAGGTAAAGTTGGCTTTTACATGTAAATCACTAATGCTTTCTTGCAGTGCTCACTCATTTTTAACATCTCCATCCTTACCCGCTGCTTCAGTCAAGACAGGTCTGTGTTCCAGCTTTGCTGTGGCTTTTACTTTAGGAATCTAAAAGAATTAAAAAAAAAAAAAAAGAAAGAAAGAAAAGAAACATCATATTCTGCCCAATAAAACTATGTCAGGAAAACCCCAGTATCAATTTAATTGGTAATGAAAAATGAGTCCCTTTGCTAAGGGATCTTACTCTGTTTGAGGTGGTAATTCCTCCAAACTAACTAGGAACACTTCTTGGCAGTATAAGCCTGATCTCTCTGTAAGTGGTTTTTAGCAGGCTTTGAAGGTAAATCAAATGTTTAAGGAATCCTCTCTGCTGAGCAATGGCTACTGAAACTGGGCAAAGATGGTGACGGGGCTCCAGCTCTTCCAGCACCTCCAAGCCTCTCTGCAACCAGCTTTCCAATGACCTTGTCTAGATGATAACCAAGTTTAAACCAAGACACCTTCTCTGCCAAGTAGTGCTGTGGCTCAGGCAGCCTCTCCTGGAACTCCTGTGAAGTTTGGGGGTGATTGTACTGAAATCAGCAATTCCCTAGGGCCATGTGTGTCCTAACCAAGGTCTGCTGGATCTGCCTCTGCCCCATCTGCTCTCCCTTCTGCTGTCATGGGTGGCCAAAGAGGACACGCAAGCTCTGGCATCAGAGGCAGGTTTTATTCCCATTTTAGAATATATAAATCCCCATAAGGGACTATAATCCATGATCTCTTTCCAAGCAGAAATCCCTTTTCCCCTACTGTAGATTGCTGCCTGTCAGAGGTTGGTTTCCATTTCTAGTCTAGGGCCTGGTTGAGACTGACACCACATCTGGTTGCAATGAGCTGTAACTTTCTTGCTTTTCTCCAGGCAGCCTTACTGAAGGCAGATCATGTGTGTACAACGTGCACATCCACGATGCTTTAGCTGGGATATGAATCCCTTTTGGCCTCATGTTAAAATACATCATCACGTGGTGAGAAACAGAACTTTTGACTGGAAAGACAGGAACACAGAGCCAATATAAATAAATATCCACTGAAAAAAATAGGAATTACTTTGAAAATAGCTAAACTCCCAATTTATTTCTTCCTGCTTCCTGAAAAATTATCACATTTGCTTAGCTCATGGCTTTTTCCTACTTACCTGTTTTCTCTCTGCTGATGTGCTTCTGAAGTGCAGCAGGAGCTGTGTCTTTTGTGGGCTCCAGTAGTTATTTGAATCAGAACTTGCAGTTGCATTTTCAGTGGGATTGTGGGTTAGTTCTACTCTTAGCAAATTTGTAGTGATACAGGGTAACCAAAGATACTTTGGAGTAAGTCAAAATTCCTGCATTCCTCCTTGTGTAAATAAAATGACCAAAGTTGGAGTTTGGGGTTTTCTTTTTTTTGTCTGTGCTGCTGGAGAATTCCTCAGCATGCCTAGAGAAGAAAAAAAAAAATTAAAAAATTGAAAACTGCCTTAATGCAGCCAATAGATTTGTTTCACTTTTCTCTCCACCTTCCTGGACAGTGCAGCAACCAGTACGGGAGAGACAAGGACAAAACTGGGAGTCCGGGGAAGAGCCACTGGAGAGTGGCTTTGGTCACCCTGGAGGAGGTGATGGAGGGGGATCATGTGCTGCTCATGGGGCTTACAAGGACTTTGTAAGGGCAGGAAGCCACAGGCAATAACAAGGGAAGCTCCTGTTCCCCTGCACCACATGGGGCCTGGAAAGGTGGTGGGACCTCCATCCTTGGAGATTTTTCAAAACTCAACTGGGCAAGGCCCTGACCAACTTGGTCTGGCTTTGCAGCCAGCCCTGTTTGGAGCAGGAGGTTGGGCTGGAGACCTCCAGAGCTCCTGTTGCACCAAAACCCTTCAGTATTTTTTGGTGTGGCTTAAGGGTTGAGCGGTCCATTGGTGCTGTCAGACACCATCACCACTCTGCCCAGCTCAAAGCACACAGCTTTGCAGGCCTTCTGCTGCAAGGGTCCCAACAGCAATGGTTTCCTTCATGATTCACCAATAAAAAGGTAACTGCTGCTGCAGCAGAAATGGTCATCTTTCACCAGCCTGATGAGTACAGGTTTCTTACAAAGAACTCGTGGGAAATCTGCTCTTTCTGCCCACGGTGGAACTCGAAGAGCAGTTGCCTGTTCCCTGAGGGAGTACTCGAAGCCTTTCTTCGTGAGCCTGTCCCTGAAAGGAGGACTTCCTACCTCCACCCGCCGTGCTCCCTGCCTGCAGGCTTATCACTTGAGATGGCTAAGACCCAAAATACCAGGGAGGAGACATCTCAGATGTACTTGGCAGAAATGGCTACAAAGGATGAAAAGATGGGAGAGGAGCAGGGCAACTTAGCAAGGATGTGGGAGTGAGGAGCAGAGAGGGGCACTGGGAGATGCTGACTAACTGGGGGGAGTCAGATTTCAGAGAGTGCGTTTTTCTCAGAAACTGTGGCTGGCCAGATGTCCCATCCCTCCTGGGAGGCCTCTCAGTACAACAAGGTTTCTCGCCTGTTTTTGCACTAGGAAGCCATTGACAGGCACTATATCACTTATTGACTTGCATCTGGACACCCATTAATTTTGTGCTGTCACTACCTTTTCATTTCCACAGAACTTCCCATATTTGGCCTGCTGATGTGTAGCGTTTCTACAGCATCACTTCTCCAGATGTCAGCTTCAAACTGGAGGTTGAAACATCTGGGGAGGAAAAAAGAAAGGCAGGGGGTTGGCCAGCTGGGGTGGTGTGTGTGATGACAGGCTTGTAGGGGAAGCACAATAGCTTGATGTATTTGCTGCAGTGGCTACAGCCAAACAGGCCAAGGTGTTATTTATGCATGCTCTTTACACACCTCACACTGGCATCAACACCAAATCCATTACCAGCCAGTTCCTATTGGAACTGAGTTTAGGGTTTTTGACTGGGAGGTTTAGAAATTAACTGTTGCGTAACACATTTTTGGAGTCAGTGCTGCCTGTCTGGAGCAATTTCTGTGGGTTAGCTGAGCCCTCACCAATGCTTTCCACAAGCAGTTTGCAGGGCAGTTAGAGGGACTGCCATACTATTTTCCCAGGCTGACTGGTTGGAGTTTTAAAAAAAACCCAAACCTATTCTAATCAAAGATAAACCGAGTTATCATGAGAAAGGAAATGCTTCTGTGAGTAACTGTGTCCTGCCCTGTCACCCTGCAGTGTGCTTGTTTGCCTGCCCTTTCCCAAGAGAAGTCCATGCAAGTGGCTGATCCCACTATTTTGGGATGATGTTTATAGGCAGGATTCAGTCTGATCGGGAGCAAGAGAAGCTGAGCTTCCATGCCATGGTCTCCTTCAAGAAGAACCATCTCCCAGGGAACAGTGAGGTGCTCCCACTCTACCTTCATCCTATGACTTTGGCATCTGCCTCTCTGCTGCCAGAATCCACAGTGGATTTCAAGCCCGACTGGCCTCTAAAAATGGGAGGAACTTAAACTATTGCTGGAAGGAAGGTCAAGCGAGTTTCAGAGCGATGGGAAAGGGGAGGACACCAGCAGAGAGGGGTGGGAACAGAGATGTGGGATTGCAGCCACAGACCTGGCATATGGAGATGTTCCCCAGTGAGAAAGGAATGAGCCACTGGCACTGGCATAGTGGGCTACCATGGCCAAAAACCTGGGGGATTAAAGAAACTGTCTGATGAGCAGCATTTTACCCTGCTGGTGTCATTAGATGAGTGTTCCCAAAGCTCAGGACAGGCATCAAAGTGGCACTGCATTTCCAGACCACAGGAAACTTAGCAAAACAAACAAAAAATCCCACCTCCAAAGCTCCAAACTTCATCTTTAACCATCTCTGTTCTGTCAAAATTGCTTGGTCCTCTTGTGTTCAGGAAAATCCCTTTATGTTGGAGGCCCCCTGTGAGCGAGAGGGCCTTGGGGATGGTGTGCAGGATTTAAACCGAGCAGGAGTTCTACAGCTGTCAAAGCAGCTCTAAACTCTGGGTACATTTGGAGTTCAGTTTAACCCCAGTCCTTCCAAACCCATGCCCACACACCTGGAGATGTGCCAGGCTGGACCACTGCAGAGCAAGTGTGATATTTTGGGAACAAGAAGGGATTTTTTTTCCCCCCCAGAGCTTTTGCCAAACCTCAGTTTCTGAGCATGAGGATGTAGCTTAGGCAGCAAGGTGCTGGTAACAGGGGCTTGCTGCATGGCCTGGGAAAAGCAAACCTGGCTCAAGCCCCGTGGGGTTGGATGTTTGCAGGCCCGTGGCTCTCCTGGGCTTGCTGAGCTGCCCAGCACTGTGGGACTGTGGTCAGGCAGGACTTGGTGCTGCTCCTTCCCAGTTCCAGTGTGAGTTGTGAGGGAGCCCAGGATTCCCAAGCTACTCTGGGCACTAAGCCACTGGCCTCCTTCCCATTAGCCATAATCACTGGTTTGCTGGAAAATTTATGAGACCTGCTGTAGTGATATCCATGAACACAGAAGCTGTTGTAAATATAATTTGTTTCTAGGATTTGACAGTGTTTATCTGAGCGACTTCAGCCACCCATCATTCACAGTGGGTCTGCTGATGGACTCATGGGCTCCTGTCAAGGGTTGCAGATTGATCCCTGACTCTCCTGGAGTGCAGCTTGTGCCAAGAAGCATGGCAGTTATCCCCCTAGTTTGGTTATTGCTGGAAATCTTGTTGTTAGCCATTAAAGTCACTAACCCTATTTTCAGGGTTATTACAGTATTTAACTTGGCTGCTCCAGTGTGGTTTTAAAGTTGTATTTCCAACACATGATATGGGGTAAAAATAGGCAGAGTCTAATTAGAATAATCCCCGGAGAAACTCGGATTCCTCAATTGCACAATGAGTTGTTCTCCTCACAACATGGCAGGCATGTTTCAGCTCAGTGACAGTGGGTCAGCCTAGACCCACCCTAGGGGAGAGGCTGCCATCAGAGAGGCTAGGAGGTAGTTCCTGGGAAAAGCCCTGGGAGCATTCCACATCCCTAGAGACAGCAGCTTCTCCAGGCTGGATGCTTAGGTAGGGCTTAGGTGAACACCACTACCAGCCTGTGCATTTGTATTTAGCTTTCCCTTCTCTAAGTTCCTGTGTGGGTGTGTGAGAAAAATCCCCTGCCTCATCCAGTGCTCGAATTTCTGGGAATGGGGCAGACTCCGGCTGCAGTGTTATGGTTTGGGGTTTAGGATGGCAGTGGTGCCAGAAATAGGATTTTGCAGGCAGCAGTGTGGCGGGCAGGCAGATTCCACCGGGCTATCATTATCCCAGGAAACATTCCTGGGCTCTGCAGGGGGGCACGGGGGGTGAGGACCAGCACTGGCCTTTAGGCTGCCCACCATCCCAGCTCCATACCAGCTCCATCCCATCTCCATCCCAGCTCCATCCCGCCGAGGGAGATGAGTCAGCCCCCGGCTCCACCGCTCTGGCAGCTGAAGAACGGTGCAGACCCTCCCACAGTTCCAAACAGCAGCCAGGGCTGTGCTCTGGGGAGTTCTGGTGCGAGTGATGAAGTCTAAGGGGGCTGGATGAGCTGCTGGCACTGCTGGGCAGGCCCCTGCTCCACAGGTGGCTCCTGAAGTCCTGCTATATCCCACCTCCATGTCCTGAGGGACTCTGGGAGCATTTTGTTGGGGATGGGAAGGCTGGGGAGCAGTTTAGCTTTGCCTTTCAAAGCCTGCCAGGTCGGGCTTACCACGGCTTTGCCCAGACACACTGAGCAAGTGCTCTCCAGTGCTTGGGCTTGTGTCATTTTTTTGTTCAAGACTGAAAGCAGATATACAAACAAAAATGTGAGGCAGATGCTACCAAGTTACCAGGGAGTTGTTTGGACATCTCCAAGGGTTCCCCAGGGCACTGGGAAGTGTCCTCAGCTGGCCAGGACCCCCTGTCCTCCAGAGCAGCACCCTGGTGCTCAAAGGTTTGCAGGGGACTGTGCTCTGTGTGGGACATGTATTGCGTCCCTCCCACAAATGCCTGGAAATATTTCTGTTCTCCAAAATTAGTTTCCAAATGTGCTGGAATTTCCTTTCAGTAGGAATTTTTGAAAATCTGGTCTTCATTGTGAAACCGAGTGGCAACTTTTTCCAAACCCCCTTGTCTGGAATTCCTCACCCACAGTGAACAGGCAGATTTCAAGCATTTTGTCACAGAGCAGCTCTCAGGCTCACCCTGAGGGTGAGCTGGGTGCTCTGAGGCTGATTGGATTTTCATTCTAACTGTGCTTTAAGTGCTACAGTGAAAAAAAAAAACAAACCATGGTGCTGGTTTGGAAGATGCTTCTCATCTCCTCCAGTGAGACTGGACTGCTTGGGGTGTGTTCACCCCCTGGATACATGGGGTGCATAAGTCCCTTGTGACATCCTCTGCTTGCAAAGCACTGCAGACCAACGGGTCAGGCACCCCAAACCCATGCTGATACAACGGGAGTGCTTTACAGCAAGGCAGGAGTGTCAGCAATCCTATTTAAGAATGACATATCTTATTTTCCGTGTCTTTTTTCTGTACCATCTGGACCTCTGGGGGAAATATCTGGAGCGGCCTGGCAAACTGCCAACCGCACATCTGAAAAGAGGCATTTTCAAAAGGCCACAAAAACAACTGTTTGTGAGGGCTGATTTCAGAGTCTGACTTCACTTGGAGCAGTGGCTTCTCAGCGGTTTGGTTCCAGGGTCATGCCTTTTTTTTTAAAGAATTTATGACAAAACTCAGGCTCTAGACACAAAACACAACTGCCTTTCAATATTATGATGGACTCTGTAGCCCTAAACAACAAGGCAGATAATTTTATTTGAAGCCTTGGTTACAGAATGTCTTTGTTTGAAATTCTTCCAGAGCAGCATTATCTCATCCCACCGAACAACCAGCTTCAGTGGGCACCAAGGAAGCATCTATGCCCAAGCCTGTTTTGGGACTCTGATCCCAATGGCTCTTTTGCTCAAAAGTAGGTCAGATTTTAGTCCTTTTCCAGAAGGAAAATAAGAGCAACTTCAGATACAAGATTTCCAGGAAACCAGAAGAAATTGCTGCTTCTATTTCTAGGAGCCCTGCCAGAGACAAGCTCCTTTGTACTCGGGCTAACTCCTCTCCTAATTTTACCATATGATTGATGACTCAAGTTATGAGGTTTCATTTCCCATTTCTACCTGAGATTTCCTGTTTGGGCTCTTCCCAGATGCAATGAGAAAGGTTACCACAAAGATATTTCTGGACCTAGAACTGTAGCTGCTAAATTTGTAATTGCCCAGCCCCAGGGCGGAACACGCTTTCAGCTGAATCAGTCGCTGCAAGAATACAGCACATATCGTGAAAAACTGGCCTCACTTGCAACACCACTCACCTACTGTGCTGGCTCCTTTGGGGTGATGATGTGCAGCAAAATGATATTAGACTTTGTGATGGCTGAGTCTGAGTCAGCAGCACTGGATGCCATGGTCTATCCATCTTCCCTGGTCCCTGTGTCTGGAGTGCTGTGTTGGCACCCTCCTGCCCTTCAAATGCTTCTCCTGGAGAGATTTACTTCTTTGGTTTTGATCCTTCTGGGGATTGCTGAGAATTTATATTGCCAAGGGCCTTTTTCCTTGGAAATGTCCATCTGGAATCAGCAGCTCACACAGCCTGTATGTGAGCCAGGGGGTTATATAAGATCAGTGTTTAAGGTGCTGAAGGCAAATCTCAGCTCAGCACCAAGAAGAGCTTGTGCTGGAGACATGTCTGGTCAAGGAGCTCTGTCCCAGTAGCCTGGGATCCCTCCTGCGTGTCCCAGCTGTGCTACTGTTTGAATGCCAGTGGGGCTGATGCCATGAGCCCAAAGGATGGTGCAGACCTGGGACTCGGAGCGTTACCCTGTGGATCCTTCAAGCAAGGTATCAAGTCACCTTTGCTAATCAATTCCACTTGCAGCTGGATCCAAACTCCAGCTCAGGGAAGGCACAAAAACATTTGTTTTCTCCATGGCAACTACGTGGAAATGATGATAGTGGGGATAGGCCCATTTCCAGAAAGGAGGGATTCACACTTTCCAAACTAACAGGGCTGGACTGGCTCCCTTCTGCTGGAGCAGGAGGCTGATCCAGGAGATATGAGCACCAACATGCCTGGGCTCCCTGCCTGAGCACCCCTATCCTTGTCTCTGCTGTCTGAGCCGTCAAATCCTTCCACATTCTTGGCTTAATCCACCCTCAGCAGCACTTGCTGCTCCTGCCAGAGGTATTCCTGCCCCTCGTCTCGGGAGCACTCCCTGGCAGAGCGGGATGCAGCCGTGGGGCCGGGTGTCTGCCCCGCTCCCACGGCTGGCACAGGGAGCCCCACACAGGCTGCTGCAGCAAGGCAATGTTTATGTGCTGCAGCCAGGCTCAGCTGTGAACACTGCTGGGATGCACAAACAATGTTCAAACAGCCTCCATCGGGAGAACAAACACTCAGGGAGCAGGAAGGGTCCCCTTGCTGCCAGGAAACCACCTCTGAACTCATTTGCCTACTGCAAACGAACCTCTGTGCAGTCAGGAGGCAGCTTTGGTGGTCACCTTATCAGCACATTGCTGATTAAATAGCTCCAGTCTGAGCCTACCACAGGATCACAAAGCAATAAGTTTAGAGGAGACCTCTGAGATCATTGAGCCCAACCTGTGACCGAACACCACCATGTCAACCAGACCACGGCACTCAGTGCCACGTCCAGTCTTTCCTTAAACACCTCCAGGGATGTGACTCCACCACCTCCCTAGGCAGCCTATTCCACTATCTAAGCACCCTTTCTGGGAAGAAATTCCTCCTAATGTCCAACCTAAACCTAGTCTTGGTGCAGCTCAAGACTATGTCCTCTTTCCTATCGCTGGTTACCTGGGAGAAGAGGCCAACTCCCACCTGGCCACCAGTGTGGTGCGTTCATCTGTGAAGGAACGTGGGGCAACAGGAGTGAAATCCTCTCTCACCACCAGCCTGCTGGCTTGCTCAGTTACAACACGTAAGTTGAAGTGATGGTGGCACTGTGGAAGAAATATGCCAGTATCCAGTAGCACAGGGATCCTTTCCCATAGGTTGTGGCGTGCTCTTGGGATGAGCACTGCCTCTTGTACGAGGCAAGTTGTTTTACTGGAGGTGTCATGGACGTGAAGATGTTCTTGGTTCCTCCCCCTGAGCTGAGCAGCAAGTGTGGCTGCAGGGACTGCAGACACTACACAGGCATTTTCGTGCAAAGGGCCATGTAGGAGGCTGAGTAGTCAAACCATACTGCTGGCAGTCACACTGAAGCCACAGATGATGAAAAAACCACATAACCAAAAGCCAGCCTTGAGAAAACATCCTGATCACCTCCTGCTGCAACCGAAGCCACCACTGACCCGCTCACAGCACTGTTTTAACATGAGTTTGCACAGACCCAGGGGTTTCTTCTCCTTGGCAAGCCCATGATGCCCCCAGCAGGGACATCCTGCCACCCCAAACCACTCCTGGGAGCTCAGCTCCCAAATGAAAAGCACTTGGACAGTCAAGAATGATGGAGCTGAAAGGATACCAGGAAGGATCTGTGGCTGCCAGGATGGAGGTGGCATTGTAGTGAGCAAGGTTTGTCCATTTTTCCTGATTTCCCTGCTGTAAATGAATGAAAGAGCTGAAGGGCAACTTTGTCCCTGTTCTCCCAATGCCTTCCTGTAGGTTTTTAGACAAGACATTGAGCCTCTTGATCCCGGGGAGGATAATCACTTCCATGGCTGTTGGCAAGCACAGGAGCTGGCTGCCCTCAGTACTCAGTAGCTTGAGGCTGAGCATTTGCTCCATTGCCTCGGTGAGAGGAGGAATTATTTACTAGGGAAAAGATCCTCATTACAGCTGGAACACATCCCAGGGACCAGTGACCTCAAGAAAAAGCCAGTTTGGTGATGAAACCAAGAGCAGAGGTGAAAAGGCTGGTCTGGTGGTGGGGTCTTTGCCCGGGCCGAACCCAGTCAGTGATGGCTGATCCTCCGCCAGGCTCGGGGAGCGCCGGAGCAGTGGGATCTCAGCATCTCCCTGTGGCACCACGAGTAGTGTCGGGTGCCCCTGCTCCAGCCCCCCTGCTCTGCAAACAGGAAGCTGGCGAGCAGCTGCTGAATAAGTCATTTTGGGGAGTCTGTACCAAACTGGCTTTCAGCTCCTGAATGTGTAGGAAGGAAAGAGCCGTGAATACGCCTTTGTGACCAAGTTTGGCACCAGCCACACTCCGCAAGAGGGACAAGAATGTGGCCATTTAGAGGGGATTCAGCTGCCCTTTAAGAAATGAAATGATCCCTTCCCTTTCCTGCAAGGCTTTATTCAGGGGAGAATAGGAATGAGACAGTGAGCAGCTTCTTTCTCTTGCTGGCACTGAGGGCTGCGATCCAAAGTGTGGATGTCAGAGCGCAGGAGAGACTCCACTCCAGGGAAGCTGCACAGCCCAGGGGTGACCTGCTGGTCCCTCTGGCTGCAGCCTCTCTGCTGCAGGAGGGATTGGACTGGGGCAGCAAAGCTCCAGACCTGCCCTTTCCTGGATGATTGTGTGCACCCTGAGGTGATTCCGCTGGGACTCCAGCAAAATATCTGCCCACCTCCTCCACTGGGCTTGGAGGGGCTTTGGAATCAAGCAGTTTGAAAGGTTTTGCCCTTTTCTGAAACAATTCCCCACCCAGTTTTTCCGAAGTTTCTGTATGTTACATTAAAAATGGACTGTGTCCAAACCTTTGTGGTTTTTTTTTTTTTGAAAGGCTTAGATATTTTGTACAGATCTTTCCTTTGTGGACAACTTGAAACTTGAAATCCAGGGGCTCTTTAGTAATCTGGAATGAAGACAGGCTCTGTTTTATCAAACCCTTTGGGATGCTGGCTGCCTGCTTTCTGTGTAGTTGGATCTTTGACCATATTCACTGGCACCATTATCACATCCAGTGACAGAGGTCTCTGGGGCAGCCAGTCTGCCTTAGCTGAGGCTCCAAGAGAAAAACTTGGTCACACATATACCCAAAAGTTCTCCAAAGAGTGACTTAGGAGTTTTCTGAATGACTGGCCTTTGGGACCTCACAAGTCCTGAGGCAGTAGGAAGCTCCAGATGATTTCACGTGCCAGGAAAGAGGAAAAACAAGCAAGGCAGATATTAGTAGGTTGGCTGGTGCTGAACCGTATCGCTCCACTGGGATCATTTGCTCCATGTGTGGACTTTTTGTAAGAAATGCTTGTACTAAAATGTAAGACATGCAGGGGGCTTGGGTGGGAGTCAACATTAACAGTTGCTTTCTCCTGGGGTTTCATTTCTTTTTTGCCTTCCCCTGGTTCGGCATCTTATGACAATCATAAACAGAATGTTGGTTAAGAACTTTGCTGGCAGCTTCCTCTTTCAACCGTGTCCTGCAGAAGGGCTGGGAATGCAGAGACAGCTCTACCAGCGCTTCCTCATGTAAGGGCAGCCACAGCTTCTTCAGTTCCTGCACCAAAAAGTTCTGCTGGAAAACAGGGAGTCTTTACAGCTCAGCGTGTTTGACAGATGTTTGTAGGCTCCCTGCTGATGGGGTTAAAGTACAAATAGTCCTTCTGTTCCTGTTTGCATAGCACCAGCATTCTAGTGAACACCACTGCACCCCGTGTGGGATCCTCAGGAGAGGGGACAGGCACAGAAACTGGAGAGCCCAGTGAAGGGCCACTGCGATGGCTGCGGAGGAGAACTGGGAGAACAGCTTTGCTCACCCTGGAGGATGAGGTGGAGGGGGTTGAAACCCAACTTGCACTGCCCATGGGGGTGACAGGGACCCTGCAAGGGCAGGAGGCCCCAGAGGAGTGACAGGGGAAAGGGGCTGCTCGCAAAGATGGGATGCACCCCTGGGACAGGACCCACACAGGTGATGGGACTCCATCCTTGGAGGCCTTCAACATCCAGCGGCAAGACCACACTCTAGACAGGCCAGAGACAGAGCTCATAAAACCTTTGGAAGCTGGTAAACCCCTCCTCTTCCCTGGCTCCTGTTTCAACCTGAAAAATCAGGAATAGCGGGGAAGGACCAAACCAGCAAAGCAGCGAGAGACCGGGGAGAGGAGCCACCTTTTCCCACTTACTGGGCAGCACAGGGGCAACTGACAAAGTTTAGAACAGAACCCATGAAATTATTTGAAATAGTTTTTACACAAGATGTTATTGTTCCTTAAGTCTAACTACAATTTGACATGGTTAAATTAGTGTTTGCTGGGCAGTGGATCTATGTTTCTGAAACAGAGTTGGTTTTACTTTGAAATTTCAGCCTCTTACTTCGTCTGTTACTTGCCTATGCCAAAACTATTCTTAAAGATTTTGAAGATTTGTGTGAAGATTTGCTGGATTTACACAAAGCCCTGTTATTTTAGCTGAGTAAGTTCTTTGCAAGCTTGTTGTCAGTAACTGAATTATTTTTTCTCCAATTACCACGTACATATTTTTACATCAAGATAGCATATCTTTGTCTTCAAAAATGTAGCTTATTGCTGACAGACCAACCTCTTTTATGAACTCCTTCAGTTCATTTATGAGTGACTGAATGGGAAGGCTTTTTTTTTTTTTTTTAATGCAATTCCCTTTGAATTAATACAGGAACTTAGGAGATGCTGAACTTCATTGTGGCTAATGCTGTGTTTGAGTCCCTTTCCATGATGCTCTTCTGTCTGAGCTGAACTAGATCGCTCCTTACTGCCAGTTTTGAATGTTCTCCTTCAAGGCTTGTCCCGTGCAGCAGGTTAGAAGCCACCTGGAGGATGCACTGACTGGCTGCAGGCTGCAAAACCTTGCTGGTCCATGTGACATCATTCCTCACCGTGCTCTGGGGATGGGCCGCTTTGGCATTTGCAAGCTGATGTGCACATTCCTACCTCTTATGCTCCTCTTCTTCATCAGCAGGAGTGGATCTTAGTACTGGGATCAAGTGTGACACCAGTGGCTGATACCCAGCCCTGGTGGGGGGTATCAATGAGCAGGGACCCCAAATACCACCCTGACATTCAGCCACTGGTCACAGAGCTCACGCTCCTTGGGGCTCATTTTTAACTTCTGTATCCACTCCCCGTTAGCAGAAGTTGGATATTTAGATGACAGTCGCTGTTCCAAACCCAGGCACCCCAGAATTACAGATCAACAACTACAAGGTAATTTGGGCGATTTGGATTCGGGCTCTTCCAGGCCTGCATTCCAATAGCAAGGGTTTGATCACACCCTTGGCCACTGCACTCTGTATTTGACTGCTTTGTAAGAGTCCTCGTGTGCCTCTTCGAAATAAATCTGCACAGTTTTGAAATTATGAAGCAATATTATTTCATCTCTTGCCAAGAGTGGATTGGAAAATGATAAGAGTCTTTCAGGCTACATAACAGATATTTTGGGAGTTTCGTCTTACTTTTTTCCCCTGACATTTTTATTCCTTCCATATGAAACACACACATAAATTCTAAATATCTGTTATATATATACACACACATATGTTAAAAGCTCCTTTTTGTGTTGAAGTAGACTGGGGAGAAGGAAGCTGTTTTGTTAAGTGACATTTCCTAAATATTTTGGAAATCATAGCCTTCTTTATACATGCTTTTTTTTTTTCTTTCCTGACCAATTCCCCCTCTGGGTTGACCAAAATGAGAATTGCCATTTTGATCTGAGTGGATTTTCTGGGTGAAAAAAGTTGAAAATAAACATTTCCATAAGGGCTCTCCATGAAATCCTAGTTGTATATCATTTCCACTCCTCCACCTCCTCCTGGCACTGCAAACACGCACATTCCCAGTGGCTAGAGCTAGGAATGATCAACTGCAATTAATCTGGGCAGAAAATGAAGGGGTTGAGTTTTGATGTGATTTCCTCGTGCTCTGCTGGGCAGCAGCTCCTGTGGCTGGGAGCGGTCTGGGGCACCACCACCATCCCAGATCCTCAGCATTTTGGCTTCTCTCCCTCCTCCTCTCCTGGTTTTGGTCCTCAGCCCCACATGCACTTGCTGAACACACCTGTGAAGTGAATTATCTGTCCTGGTTTGGGCTGAATAAGCTGCAGACAAGGATGGTAGGGCTTGGTTTTATTTTTGGACCACTTCTGTGGGCTTAACCCTCCCCAGTCCCTGTGGGCCTGCTGCCAGCTCAGCTCATGGAACATTCCAGCACCTCACCAGGTGCATGGACCTGCCAGGCCAAAGTCACCTCTGTGTCCCTCCTTGGCCACTGAGTGACCCCACAAATAATGTCTGCACTGTCTTCTGCTGCCTGAGGGTGACAGAGGCTTCAAAAGGCTTTCCACCCAGTGTTAGGTTTTTTTGAACTTCATAGAAATTGAGTGGATTGTAGGAAATTCAAGTTGCAACACAGCTGCTTGTTAGTAGAGAGGATGTTGGGTTTTTTTTTTTTTTTTGAAAGCAAAAGGTATTTCATTTGCACTCCGAAAAATGTCAATATTTTTTTCTGGAGGTCAGCAGCACCATTCCCAGCTTGGCATCCAATCTGGAGGCATCTGTACTCCAAGCATTTTGCACCAACACTTCCACAGTGTGTGAGAAAGGGCACTGCTGGGGCTGGGTGCTCAGAGCAGCCCACACTGCTCTCCCTGGGGCAGAAAGCAGCCTTGCCAGAGGCACACCAGGAGCTGCAGGGTAGTGAGGAAGAGGAGGAGATATTTCTGAGCAGCTCTGGTGAACAGATCCCACAGTACCAACCCCACTTCTCCTGTCCACAGGATCCTCCCCCACACAGGGCTGGGAATGAAAACCTGACCAGTTGCTGGCACTCAGGAACCTGGTTTGTTCCCTAACAAGGGGATGCAGGTCCACTGATCCACCCTGGAAAGGCATTCCCCAAAGGGAATCCCCGTCCTCTCGATCCTGGCAGTTCCCTCTCTGGCTCCTGGCCAGGCCACCTGCATTTGAAACTCCATGGGACTTCGCTCGGGTTTCTGTGTTATTAATCCTCCCCAGAAGAAATCCCTGGCCTTTCTGGACCTCTTCCCTGTTTGCTAGGACAGCTGCCAGGCCTGTGCTGCTGCTTCATGTCAGCACAGGAGGCACTGCAAAGCCCGTGTATTTCCAGAGGGCAAGGAGAGCTCAGCTCTGCCCTCAAAGGCTGCAATCTGATGCTTTCTGCTGTGCTTGCCGGATACTGGGATGCTTTCTTGGCATAAACACTGAACAGAGCAGGTCAAAATCAAATCATCTGTCTAGGTAACCAGCAATCCAGATAAACACAGGCCTCTGTGCTCCTGGTGTGTCCCAGCTGTGCTCACAGAACGGTTAGGCAAGGATAGGTGGTAAGGAGGTAAAGGAGAAGGGGCTGTGCTGGCTCAGAGCATTGCAGGGCTCCCGGGGGCCACATGTGGCCAGCAGTGGCCATAAGCACAGGCCAACAGCACCATTTCCCTGCTTGGATTACACAGTGCAGCCCCATTTAACACCTGATGACACGGGATCAGTGCTCCAAGGAGCGCTGCATGCGCATGCAGGAGGGGATGCTGATGGAGATGACGTGTCGAATGATCCTGTGCAGTGCCCGTGGGCTGTTCTGCACCACTCCTGGCCGGTGCAGAGCCAGCACTGCCTGCCTGTAATGGGCAGGTGTGTGGCTCACCAGGCTTTGAAGCAGTTTTAGCAAGCTGCAGCAGTAAAAGTGGTGCACTTCACATGCTGATGGATATCTATTTCATTGGGTCTTAACCATGTCTTGTGGCAAGATCACTTTCTCATGGGTTTCAAGCAGAAGGGAGGAAATTCCAGTTTCCAGCAGAGAAGAATGAAGCAAATTCATGTAATCACATGTTCATGTTAAACATAACAAGCACCAGGAAAGAGCTCTCCTTCAGCTGGTCAGAGGCCACATTTCAAACAGAAGTACTCCCTGCAAGCATTCATGAGGGAGAAAGCAAACAGGGCTCTTGGGCTGGATGACCTGCTCCAGACCAGGACTGGTGGGTCCACAGCAAAAAACTGCTGCCATGCACCATCTCGTGCTTGAGCAGTCAGAAGCTGGCCTTAAGTCACCTTATTCCATCTATTTTAGGCTGGGAGGACTCAGTGCACTGAAGGAGAAACACCCTGGCTGGCAGTGGCAGCAAGGTAGGTGTATTCTTTACCGTGAGAGTAAATGTTATCCACCTCAGTGCAGATACCTGCAGTTTGGGTAAAAGAATCCCACCCCAAATCCCACCCCACAGGCCCTGGGAGCTGGGCAGGGAAGCCTTTGGGGAATGGGAGTTTGTGGGATGGGGTGAGCAGTGCTGTCTGCAATAGTGCTGCAGACAGGAGCGAGAAGTCACGTTTCAGTGACAGAGCTTTGCTTTCCTTGCAAAATGCACATACTATTGGCAGGAGGCAAAGAACGAGCAGGGGTGGGTCAGATTCCCACTCCAGCTCCAGAGTGTTCCTCCTGGGAGATGCTGAAGGGCCCTGTGAGTTCATCTCTGCTCTGTTGTATTTACTGGACGCTTCTTTCCCCTGTTTATGCGGTAGAAACATCTGAAAATAATTTGTGCCTTGTTAAGCTCTGCGGACGGTCAGGGTTCTGCGTGCAATTTGGTCTCCACCTCAGCCAGGACTAGCTGGGGCTGCTCTGCGTTTGCTCATTAGCTGACAAGACACACTCACTTGTGGTGAGCAGGGCTCTCTGGGGGGCTGCCTCAGACGTGTGGCTGCTGTTTGCCGTGCGTGGGCACACGCAGGGGTGGGTGCGGTGCCGATGAGCTCACCCTGCGCAGGGAGCGCCGGCCCCTGCAACAGCGGCTCTCCCACTCCTCTGGATCGTGCAGGTCGGCGGGGAAGACGCAGTAGGATGGTAAGGAACATCATCCCCCCAGTTATTACGAATATTGAAAGCATCTGGAGCTGTGGGTTGGGGACCTGCTCAAGAAGGATGCTTCAGGCCTCGCTGGAGCTCCAGCAAAGCTCTGCGTGACCGCAAAGCTCTGCTGACCGGTGCTCTGGAGAGGATGGATGGAGGAATCTTCGGCAGCAATCCCAGGACAAAGGCGAGAATGGCTGAGCAATCGAGGTGGGAGGATGCCCTCCAGAAAGGGGAAAATGATTAGGCTGGGAGGAAAGGAACAGCTTAGGAAAGGGATGATGTGCTAACCACATGGCTGGAGGAGGAGGTGTGAAGACTTGATGGGAAACACAGGACTAAATGTGGGGGAACGGGGCGAAGAGAAGAGAAAGCGAAAGAGCAAGAAAGCAAGAAAGATTGAGGGGACTGGTGGCATCGCAACCCAGCGTGTGCGAGGCTCAGCGGGGAAGGTTCCCGCGAGGGGCAGCGGGGCCAGGGCTTGGCAGCTCAGCGGTGCCCAGCCAAGGGGACTCCCGGCACAGGAATCGCCCGGGCACAGCGCTCCGGGGAAGCAGCGCTCCCACGCAGCCGCGGGACCAGCCGGCGGGCCCGGGAGCTGAACCCCGCCACCCCAGCCCAGCGGAGGGGCCAAAGGGCGCTGCCCCCCGCGGGCCGCGGGGGAAGGCGGGGGCTCGGGGCCGCGGGCGGGCCGGTGGCTTCCGCCCGGCGCGGCGCATTCCTGCCCCGTGAGTCAGGGCGGCGCGGCGGGATGCGGCGTCCCGCGGCCCCGGGCGGTGGCAGCTCCCCGCCGGGACTCTCCCCGCCGAGCCGCGCTCGGGTCCCGGCTCCCATTTGCATGCCGAGGCTGTGAATGGCGTGCCCGCCCGGCCGGCCCCTGGCACGGGGGAGGAGTCTGCTCCGCGGGCCGAGCTCGGCGGCGCCGGTGCCTTAAGCCGCGCTGGGGGGGCGGCTCGAACCCGAGCGGCCGCTGCGCTTCGCCCGCCTGCACGGTGAGTGCGGGGCCGCGGGGATGAGCGGGGGGACGGCCGGGAGGGGCGTCCGAGGGGGGCCGGTGCCTGCCCGGCGGAGGTACCGGGACCGCGCCGCCCCAGCCGGGCAGGGAGCGGCCCTGGTCGGCCCGCGGGGGTGAGACCGCGGCCGGAGGCAGGTGCCGCCCCCGAGCCCTGTGTTTGGATGCTGCGAGCTCGGCGATCCCGGTGCTTTCGGCTGTAGGTGAAGGTGCGCGTTCATGGCTTGTTTCAGCTGATCGGGTCCACCCCGTCTCCACGCGTTCCCACCCATCCCTCCCCTGATGCTGGCACCCGTGGTTTGGCAGCCGCTCTGGGAGATGATCTGCTGGAAAACGTACGGCTTTTTACGTGTAAAGGTTAGTTTTCCTGCTGGATCGAGTCCCTGGACGGAGTTCTCACACTCTGCACTGCTGGCACGGAGCAGGGGATCACAGCAGCCTGACGCGAGCAAGAGCAAAGCTTTGGAGGATTGCACCCTCAGTGCCAAGTCCTTTTGGGTTCCTCAGCGAGCGACCAGTCCTTCCCCGCATCGTGTCGCACACACATAGTTGTCCCCGCAGTGCCGAAGTGCCTCTGGGACGTATTTTGCCTTGTGCTTTTCTCCAGTGTAACTCGGGAGAGGTGAGTGGCAGCACAGAGGAGTTTTGTCCGGTGCCTGTCCTTGTGCACGACTCGGTTCTGTGGCTGCTGCTTCTGTTGCAGGTTGGACTCGTGGCGGGGTGCACGGTGTTGGTCAGAGATGTCTCCAGGCCGGGTCTCAGAGCGAGCAGGAAGTTGTTTCCTTTCTTCCTGTTTTTGTCCCTATGCCTGCTAATTTCCTCTGGGAAGAAAACTGCATTCTGCAGTAAAGGGAAAAAACAGTCACACGTAACGGGAAGGGACAAGGCAGCGAAGCCCAAGGTGCTTCTGAATGAATCATGGAACAAGGAAGGAGCACGGGGTGTTAACTGCAGTAATGCTGATAGAGCAGCAAGGACACATTGCTGCCTTTGTGCTCTGACCATGGGGGTAAAAAGGGCCCGCTTGGGACAAGCTGGGGAGCAGAGCCTTGGAAGGAGAATGGGATTTCCACTCCAGTGTATGGATAGATGTTACTCTCCAGCTTTTCCATCTCAGTGGCACGGGCTTTGCAGGAGGAGGTGATGACTCGTGTTAGATCGGTTGATTCAGTTGGAAGACAGAGATGAACTTTCAGATACTTCCTTCAAGTTTTGATTTTTAAAAGGACTTTCTGAAAGGGCTCGTCTGCCTTTTTTTCTTTAACCCTCTGTTGCTCTAATTACAGCTATCAGCCCTCCCTCCTGCCGCATCCCTCTTTATGTCCTTAGATCCTCGCGGCTGCCACTGGGCAGCCCACATCTGCACTGTCCGTGTGTGGGCTCGTGGGGAGCCTGTGCCATTCCTGAGGTGGGACACTGCCAGCCTTCCAGGAAGTGCTGTGGGTTTGGAACAGGTCCCCAGCTCTGTTCTGGTCTCTGTGTCCCCCTCCAGGAAGGCAGCAGTGTGTTCATGGTGTCCCTGCTTCTGTGCGTTCCCATGAAAGGAGGTTAATGCTGTGCAGCGTAAAAGCAACTCCCACAAAACTAGTTCTGCTCTGGGACTTCCCATGACAGGCTTTTTCTTTTTTTTTTTTTTTTTTAAGCAATCCACTTGTAAGAGATCTGCCTACAAACTGGCTTTTCAGGTTCTGGGGAAAGCCATGGGCTGGCCCTGGTCTCGGGAATGTCTTGCTCTGTGCTGGATAGGCTTCAGCCAGGGGGATGAGCTTTGGATATGGCAGAGCTCTGCTTGCCTGCAGAGCAGAGCAGGCACCTCTTCTCCAGCAAGCTCATCCTTCTCATGGCTTGGTGCTGATGTGTCACCTCAGCAAGGAGTTATGTTCCTCGTCACTGGAGTTGGCAGACGGCTCGTTTCACTTTCGTGGTGGGGACTGAACAGAGGCTGCAGCTGAGCGAGGTCGCCAGGCAGGAATAGGAATTCCTTTTGGGGTCATCAGTCCTGTTCCTCTGGAATCCAGCCCCGGAGAGTAGCCAGCAAGTCCCAACATGTTCCCTTGGGAGAGGCAGGGTCTGCCGAGAGTGGCGTGATAGGACAGTTTATTCTGGGCACGGAGCCCTCATGCTCAGATATAATTAGTAAAGGTTTGATTCCGTTCAGTGTGTCGGATCTCAAGCACAGCCTGGTTAGTGCTGAAGGCCTGAGATGGGCAACATGACCAGGAGTACCAGGTTGTTTTCCATTCAGTGTATCCAGCAAAAGGTTTGGCAGAGCACCCCATGTGCTGCTGGGGTTGTGCCTGCCAAGTAGGACTGGCTGTGAGCTGAAGATCCTGACGTTTCTCTATCTGTGACTCTGGAGCTTTTATCCAGCAGACCAGTCTGTGATAAGATTCTTCCCTTGTGGTTGCTGCCTTTCTTCCTTAGCTGTCTCTGGAGGCTTTGGCATCCCATGGAGACCATGTGCTTTCTCAGAGGTTCCAGCATTAACTGTGACCTGACATGACACTTCTATTAATTGATGTTCCTGCAGCCACCAGCCTGTTGCCAGTATATGACCCATTTCAGTAGAAATACTTAAAACCCGAGGGTGGGTTCCTTCCTTAGCGTTTTCCCTGATCTCAGACGTGGATTAGTTTCCTTTCTTTTCAGCAGAAGAGGTGCTGGGCTCTAAGTCTAACACTTATCATCATCTAGTTGGTATAAAAGGGACACGAAATGAGCAGATCTCACTCTGTTCCTGTGAGGTTGCCTCCCTGCTGCTGGGTATGTATCTGTTGTAGTTTCAAGTAACCCACAGAAAGCATGTGTTGCCTGCCTGCTCAGAGAGCTGTATTTTATCCTCTCTGCTGAGTGACAATGTCTCAGTGTGTGCTGTGGGTGCTGCAACTTGAATTTAGTGGGACTTGTGTCTGGCTAGTGGGTAAAATATCCCAGTGCTGCTGGAAGTTCTTCAGAGGAGGGAAAACCCTGGTGTCCATGGTCACGCAGGCAGTTGTCTCCCCAGTGGTGCTGTTGTTTTAAGCTTTATGGCTGGTTGTTTTGTTCTTTTTTTTCCTCTTTTTCCTCTGTTTATTTTTTGGTTTGTTCAGAACTAGCAGAAGAACCAGTTGAACTGAATGGACTTCAGGACCTGTTGCTTACTCTGCTAGTGTCCAGTAACACCCCTTTGAGACGAAAAGCATTTAGAAGGGACAGTCCTAGCCCTGCAGCTGTTAGTCCCAGGAGGTTCAGTGGGCAGCAGGCAAGATTTAACCCTGGAAGGAAACGGATGTGTCAGGCAGCAGTTCCCATGGTGGTGCTGGCAGCTCTGTTTTCCATGTCCTTGGAGAACCCCAGACTGATTTGGTGTGTGATGTTTGCTCGTGCCATCCAGGCCAGCTTGCACAGAGTGGTGCAGACCCTCCCTCCAGTGCCCTGTGAGGCGGGCAGGGCTTGCCTGCCAACCTCTGTGTTTCCACAGGCGGGCTTGTCTGTGCTATTGGGAAGTGAGGTTTCCACAGGGAGAAGTGGAAGTTGCGTCTGTGCTGAGGTTGCCTGTTGTCACATCCTTGTTAGTTGAGCTTCAGGGATTTCCGACAGTTTGCTCCCAGTTTTGGTGCTGCTCATCCAGCTGCTGTCCAGGAGCAGTTGATGCCCCTTCAGATCACAGCCCTCATCCTTGTGTCAGTCCATGCTGCTGTAAGAATGAGGAAGTGTTTTTTTTTTTTTACTGTGTGTTGGGACGATGCCACAAGGAGCAAATTAGTAGCTGAGTTTTTGAACAAATCATCCAAACTATGGTCAAATCCTTTTGAATAACAAACAGTGGCTGCTTCCCACTTGGTGAAGGCAGAGAGCTTATTCTTCACATTAACCTTAGCTGTCAGATCTCCTAAAGCTAGAGAGTGTATGTTCCATTGCTTGTGGGCTCTGTTTGCTGCAGAGACAGCAAATGTCAGATTGACATAAGGCTTGTTCTTGCTGTAATTTCCTTTGGGTGCACTCTTCAACTACGTAGATAAACAATTTATTTCTAATATAATTAAAGCTATTTTTTGCCCATCATAGGACTGTGATGATACAGACCTGAGCAGCGGATGTGCTCTCAAATTCTGGGGCCTTCAGCAACAAACAGACCTTGCCTTAGGAATCAGAGCATCTCTGAAGCACAGTGTTTATTAAAGGAAATGTAATTTCTTCTCGGTGAACTAAGAGGTATCATTGCACAATACTTCCCTGGCACGGCACAGCCTTCCCAAGGGGAGAAGAGATAGCAGGACATGCCTGATCTTGCCTTTTCTGGAAAGCCTACCTTTGCCTCCTCCTCCCCTTCCTGTTTCCACTTCACTGAGAGCCAGCCCCTTGCTCTGCTGGTCAGCAGCAATCCCTGCTTTGAAGGTTTGCTTTCCTTTAAAAAGGAACAATCCCTATGAGGTCATCCTGAAGCTGCACAGGACGCTGCTCTTACTGTTCTTCAGCTCTGGCACTTATTTGGCTTTGGCTCAGTGAAAGTTGGAACAGCTTGAATTTTAAAATCTTGAGGGCTCAGACGGCGGGATTGACAAATAGAGCTTCCATATTTCGGGAGTTACTGCCCTGTAGCAACCAGCACACGTGAGGTAGGTTTTTCTGTTGCTCAAATTCAAAGCCTTGAAGTGAACTGTAGAAGACAGCAGACTGTGACTTGTGCCAAAACGTGTGAGTGTTCCTTCTTTTCCTCTGGCTGCTCTGGGACTGTAATTTCAGGGAGAACAGTGAGAAAGAATGTGCCATTCACTCGCACTGAAGAAGTACGGTTCACTTAGATTTTTAATATTGTTTTTTTTTTTTTCTAAAACCAAGTTAGAATTACGACTATTTCTATTTGAGTCGGTGCACTGAGCACACATGGATATACACAGGTGTTCACACGCCTGCAGAGCAAGACAAGCTCTTCTGCAGCTGCTTTCCAGTTAGACCCAGTTGGAGATGTGTGTGCCTGGCTGTTGGGCACTAGCCAGGGTAGAAATTAGAGCATCAGAGTGGCGGACAAGCTCTCCTGTGTCCCTGGCTGCTATATTAGCTAATGCTGAGGAAGAGCATCTCCAGCCAAACCAGCTCTGCTCCGAGCCCTTGGCTATTTAATTGTTCCTTTGAAGGATCTCCTTTGGGCCTCATTACTTATTCTCTCACTGGTACCCAGGTGGACAGAACTGTGTGGTGGTGCTGGAGAAAGCAGGTGTGTGGTGGGGGGTGAGGATGCTCTGAGTTTGAAAGGAACATGCAAAGCAAGCTGTTCTGAGTGGCTCTGCAGCTTCCATCCTTCCTGAATGTGAAGCGTGTCTTCTGGTGGCTCCAGCGTTTGTTATTGTTATTTCCTCTAAGATTTTTTTAGGTTGCTATTCAGCGTGGTTTTATGTAACTTTCCATAGGAAATGTTGTCATTTGTGGTAGTTTTGATCTCCTTGGCCATTGAAGCCTTTTTATTTAGCACAACAAACAGTGATTTTTAGCTGTTTTTAGTACCCAGAGTTTTGGCTGCGGAGGATGGGTGGCTTTTGGTCTCATGTAATTTTTGTTTTGGCCTATTGTGATCTTTTCAGGGGACGTTGCTGGTTTTGGCAGTTGCTTTTCCATCAATTGTTCATTGATCTCATATTTTCTAAATGAACAATGTTGTAATCACTAAGAGACATTAATTTACTGAAAAAATTGCTCTTGGGGTGGGTGCATGAGCATCAGCTATTCCAAAAGCAACCACAGCCAGTGTTTACTGCTCTCCTGAGCTTTATCCCAGTGATGTTTTCCTATCTTTCCCTGTGTCCTGAACCCTTACAGTACTTGTGATGAATATGAGAGCTGGTAGAAAAAACTTCAAAATGCAGTGTTTCAATGAAAAATGGTGTCTTCGTTGCATTTGTCTTCTGTTTCCTAAGTGGGGTCATGGCTCCACTGACAAAAGCATTTTTGTGACTCTCACCTTGCTGTATAATTGAGGTAGTGACTGTGTCCATGGTACTTGTGGGTCAGCCAGTACTTTACAGGGCATCTATTTTACTAGTAATGGGAGTAAGTCTGAAACAGAGTCTTCTGAAGCCCCACTGAATTGTTTAAACGAGTTAAATGTGCACTAAAATAGTTTCTGAGATCACTTTTTCCTGTTTCTTTGTTAATGAGGAGCTGAAGAATAGAGAGCACTGAGACAACTGTACTGGGGCTGCTGGGGACCCCAGAGCAGAGGGCTCCACTAACCCAGCAGGCAGCTGTGGTTACCTTTGAGTAGCATTCAGGAACAAGATAATCCTTCCTCTGGATGCACTTCCAGTGCTGGCAGTCAGCTGTTTATAGCTGGAATCGTTAAGATTTGAGTTGTTAATGTGACTACGCTTGTTATCTGTTCTGGCTGCGTTCTCTGTGGCACTGGAGCAGTGGTGTCATCCTGGACTCCTGAGATACATCAGCCATCTGGTAGCTGGTGATGGATGTCTTGGTGGAAACCAGCTCTCTTGCTGGCACTGAAACTGTTGGATGTGGTGGCAGGCTGGTGCTCTCTGGGCAAAGCTGCAGGGGGTGTTCATGGAGAAACACAAACGGGGTGAAGACACCAAAGTACTCCAGAAGGTCTTCCACTCCCTCTCTCCTTGCTGGCTATGTTTTAAATGCAGGCTGTTCCCTTTGCTGGTATCCAGGCAGGGTGTAGATGGCTCTGGGTTGGCTTTGCTCTGGAAGATGGAGTTGATGAACACTCATCACCTGTGCCCTGTGTGCTTGGCTGGGGCTGCAAACCTGCCTCTGTCACTGGGGCCACACATGGTTAGGAGATGGAAGAGGCCCCTCTGCCCAGCCTGCTCTGCTTGGCTCCCTTCTACCTAGTTCCTTGTGTGGGTGCTCCAGGCAGGGGAAATTCCTCCATTGGGAACCCCTCAGTAGAAGCTGCCCATGCGTGAGGCTTGGCTGTCAGCTCTGGAGAAATCCGTGAACGGTTTGGATGTTTTCCCGTCTAATGATCCCACCAAAAAAATTCACTCTGCCTCTAGTGATACAGGAGTATTTTTATTCCTGCTGCACTCAACACCTGCACTGAGGGCACTTCTCAGAAGATTATTTAAGCATCAAGAGATGCCGAACCCACCACCTCCCCGAGGTAATTGTTGGCTTCCCACAGCGCTACAAGTGAGAGTTTCTGGCCCTGTTTTCGTGATCACTTCAAACTGTACTGCCTTCAGAAGCAGTCCAGTCATCTGGCTCCAGCTGCTCTGTTTGTTCCTGCTTCTTCCCCTTTCCTTCTGCTGGCACAAGTGTTTGTGGAGCCATGTGGGAAGGAGCTTGGGCTGGAACGGGCCGTTTCCTTTGCTGAGCTCGTGTGGGTTGGCTCCCAGTGTGCATCACCCGACAGCTGTGGAGCAGCACCAGGAGAGGGGCAGCACAGAGGGCTAGGGCACTGCTTCTTCTGTTCTCTTGCATCTCAGGAGGCTGTGACATCTTCATAGCTTGGATTTTGAGTGTTGGTTTCTGTGTTGTTACTCTTCTGCCTTTTGTCTGCTGCAACAAAAGGACTTCAAAGGACAGAGTCTGTTGCCTGTGTGAGTGTTTGCAGGTTGCAGTTGGGGGTCACCTTCTAACCTGTGTTTGAAGAAATTCAACTACACATGTACAGACAAAGGAATCGGAAGAGTTTTTTGGACTCCCTGGTTTTCCTCCTTCATGTATATGAGGGCATCACACCTGGATACCCTTCAGATCCCTGGTGAAGCTGCTTTGAAATCTTTTAATGCTGGCATTCCAACAGGAGCTCACTTATAGTTGATTTCCATCATGACCTGCCTCTTTTTCTGAAAATCAAGAAAACCAGTTGCTCGGGATATCAGGTCTGCTTTGCTGATCATAGGATTGGCTCATGTACATTCAGACTTCACTGGCACGTGTTTTATTACCTGTACTTAAAAACCCTCTGGCTCTGTATGCAGCTGAACCTTGTCCATGTTCAGTGGGTCCCAGCTGAAGCTTTGCACTCTCAGTGTGCCTCTTGCCCACCATCACCCTACCAGGCTTTGCATGAAATCCCAGCTCTTGGATTTTTTTCTCGTGTATCTTCCCATTCCCCTGTCCGGGGGTCTGCCTGACCTCTTCCAAACCAGGCAGTTCCTGCTGGTGTTTCTCATCTAATTGGATGGTTCACAGTGTGCCAGTGTGCCACAGTGACCTGCAGGGAAGCTATTTCTTTTAATAAGAGGTTGGCTGTTCCCCAGTGCTCCTGTGGTCCCTCTCCAGAGCATGGCACTGGGTCTCCATGGATGTAGCAGGGACAAATGCAGTTCCCTGAGCACTGACATGCCGGGCTGGAGAAGGACAGTGTCACACAGGCAGGTGACAGTGGCTGGGGCTGTATTTGATGTTTGAGCTGAGCTGCTGCCATGCTGAGCTATCAGTGAATGGGCTGGGCCTACCCTTCCGCTCCAGGTTGCAACAGGGCTTATCTGAAATTGTCTGAGCCTCTTCAGGCTGCCAGACCAACAGGAAATAATTTGCTAGGGTTAGTTTTGTGCTGGTGAAACACCTTGAAGTGGCTCAGTGGAGTAAGGCAAGGCTGCTCTCTGGGCAGCACGTTGCTGGCAGGGTGGTTTGATTGTGAGCAGAACCAGGGCCCCGGGGAGCTGTTGCCTGTGTGATTTGGTGCAGGCTGTTGGAGGCAGCATCAGCCTCCACCAGCATTCAGGCAGAGCCTGTGCATGGCAGAGAGCAGCGAGAGGGACGGTGTGTGGGGATGGCAGTGCTGCCAGCTCCCTGCTGGGCAGGGCCCAAAGGGCAGTGTGTGTGCATAGCTCTGCCAACCTTGTGCCCAGAGGTGCCTGGATTGCTCAGACCCAGCCTCTGCTGGGCAGCCTGCGGGTCTGCAAAGCCTCATGGCATCTCCTCCCAGCTCGGCAGTGAGGGTCTGGAGAGCAGGAGAGGGCCCTGGGCAGGGCTGATGGTTTCATTTCTAAGGTGGTTTCTCAGGGTGGTCTCAGCCCAAGCCTGGGTGTTGCTGTGCTCTCAGCAGCTTTCCCCAAGAGTGCAGGGTCACAGACCTGTTCCACCTTCCCCGTCCCTGCCTGCCCTCAACTCCTCCATCTGCCTTATTTTGCAGAGCTGGCTCAGATATTTGAGATACTGTGTGTAACTCTCTGGGTCTGATCCATGCTAGATGGTTTTATTGGCAGCCATGAGACTTGAAACCCCGCTGCTCCTCTTCTCCTTGGACTTCCTGCCTTTTCCCTGCTGTGCCAGCAGCAATCCTGCTGGAGAGAGGCACAGCCAGGAGCCTGCTGTCTCCTCTGGCTCGCTCTGTCTGGATCTCTGAGGATCCTGGTTTCTTTGCTGTCTCCAGATGCCTGCTGGTGTTCCTCAACCAGAGTACCCTTCAGGTACACAGGGCTTGCCTGGGGCTCTGCAGCAGGCACTGCAAATGCAGTTGTTGCAGTGAGGGAGGTTTGAAATACAGAGAAAAGCACCTGGAGCCTGACCATGGAATGGATTGCAGTGGAATAGCCCTGGTGTTCTGGGGCTGTCTGTAGGAACATGTACATGCTGTGATGGAGAGGAGCAGTGGTCTTGGAAAAAGCAGATGCTGTTTGTTTGTTTGGGTTGAATGAAGTTGGGGTTTTGTTTTGTTTTTTGTTTGGAATGTTTCTTAGGGGGAAAAAAACAAACCCAGCTTTATTTTAAATGCTGGTAAAATGGAATTTTTGGAAGAAAAGAAGTCAACATGGGAATAACTTCAGTTGTCTGTTTAAATGGAAGATTGGACGGTCTTTCAAATGACTCTACAAATCCCTGAATGTATTTAAGATGCCTGTCCGTTTTAGGGGCATGCTCAGGCTTCTGGACAAGGCTTTTCCTTCACTGTTTGGGTCAGTGGATTTCACTAAGCAGCTTTTCTTGATCATGTGCCAACTTTGGAATTTAATGTACTCTCCCCCTTTCTTAGCCTGACCCACAGCACAGTGGATTTGCCTTTCATTCTGGTGCTGTGACCTTGCATTGGCACAGAGCTTTGGAAGATGACTGTCCCAGAGTATCTGCAATCTACACTTTTTTTTTCTTTTGTTGGTTTATTTTAATCGAAATGGACATTATTAATAATTTTTGTGCTGCTGCCACACACAGCTGATCCATTAGAAGATAGATTTGCAAATGCTCTGCATTCAGCCTGTGTGCTCGGGAAAAGAGTTTGTGTTTCCAGATTCCTCGGGTGAGAGGTCTGAGACAGCTCCTGTCCAGGGACTGAGCTGCTGGATGTGGATCCCACTGCAGTCATGGGAAGAGGGGCTGGTAGGAACAGCACGGAAGAGATCTGTAGAGTCAGGATTTGCATGGAGAAAGATAGGGGAAAGCTGATCCCTTTTCTAGCCCAAGAACTACAGGGCAACAAGTGACCCCAGGAAATGGCAGATTTGCAGAGGAACTGAAGAGGGCTTGTCATGCAGCGTGTTTCAGCTTTGTCACGTGCAGTTATAAATACTAAAAGTCTGCTTAGATTAAAGAATGATTTGGATAAATTCTGGAATTGGATGGACATGGAGATGGATACAGAACTGTTAAATCTGAAGACATCTCTGTTACAAGAAGCTTCTGAGTTATTCATAGCGTGTGCCATAGCTCTGTCCTGGGAGACAGGACTGTCAAGTGATCCTGTTCTCTGCACCCCCTGCCAGGCATCCTGTGTTGGAAATGAGACACTGGCTTTAGATGGACAGTTGGCCTGACCTTGCATGGCTGTGCTGAGTGTATTCCAGTCCTGCTACTGTTGGTGACCTCTTGGCAGTACTGAGAAATTTGGATTGATGATCTGGGATCGTTCAAACAAAATACCTGTCAGTGCAGTCAGCTCTGAAACAAACCCCATTGGCCTGATCAAATACATGGACACTGGATCCTGAAAACAGTAACCCCTAAAAATAACCAGGGGGTCATTGTAAAACTCAGCAAGTGGTTTCAGTGCAATGCTGAGATGGAAATCAGTGACTGCAGCACTTTGAGTGAGACCCAGGTGTGAGAAGGGGTGTTACCAGCTATGCAGACTGTTGGACCGTCCAGCTGTACATCTGTGTACACAGCTATACATCCATGTAAGGCTGGGCTGTACATCTGTGTATACACCTGGATCCACGTTCAGTCTCCCTGGAGAGTTAACCCCCTGGAGACCTGCCTCCTGTGACCATACCCCAGCCCTTTTTGTGCCCAGGGTCAGAGACAGTTGCGTGGCCTGTGCTGCGGCTGCACAGTGGATCAGGCCCTGCAAATTCTGTCCTAGGTGTGTTTGTAAGGTTTATTTTCAGCCAGTCCAAATGCACACAGGGAGCTGGGAATGCTGAATAGCTTTGCCTTAACTGCATACTTGTGTTGGGAAGTGAACATGTTAGTAAATAAAAAAGGTTGAACTGGTAGAGGGATTTGCTCCTTAGTACTCTGCTGTCACCCTTGAAAATCACCTGGCTTTTAAATACTGAATGCACTTAGACAATTATTTTTATGTGCATTTTGGTACTTTGCTATTTCAAGAACTCTGTAACTGCTGAAGTTGGGAGAAAGCAGAGCAATCCATTGCTATGTCAGGATGTGAATTACATCTTCAGATATTCCCTGAGGTATTTTCTCCTTGCCTAAAGTACAAAGTTGGGTCAACTTTGGGGATAATTGTAAGGCCACAGGCTTGCCCCTCTGTGTGTGCGTGCCCTGTCCTCCTCTTTGACATGTGTGCACACTGCTGGGGATCTCATGCTCTGCTCTGCAAGGGGGGCAGTGGAGCCAGTGAGGGATACGTGGATATTACTGTCTGTGGCAATTTTGGAAGGTAAACTGAAAACAGGTTTAATTGGAAAGTCTTTCATGGGGTGCAACGTTATTGCAGCAGCTTTTGGGCAATACAGGTGTGATTCATTCTTTGCCTTCCTGGCTTGGCTTCACTTTGATAAAGCTGCAGATCTTACATGTTTGTATTCTTTACATCCAGAGCTCCTGCTCACAAAAGCAGCTCTCTAGGTGGACAGGAAGGAAGTTGAGTGATGTTGGCTCAGTGAAGAGATGCTGCAAAAAGAGTTTCTAGTTCAGAGGCTCTGAAATTTGCCCTTGAAGGCACGGAAAGGAGGCTCTTGAGTTATATGAAATAGATTGTGTTTGGTCACGCCAGAGCGGTGGCTTTGTCTTTGTCGGCTGGTCTCTGATTAGAGCATCTCAGGAAGACCTTGTGATCCTCAGGGGTAAATGCTGGAGCTCTCTGCATTGCACCAAGGGAGTGTTTCAGGTATGAGAAATCTGCCTTGCTTTCTGACCTCACTGTGAAGACAAGTTTGCCAATTTTGTGTGCAAGACCTTTCAGTAAATGTTTCGTAGCGGATTTACCCTCACCAAGTGCAGGCAGGAGTTCCCCTAATACTCTCACTATTCCCATCTTACAGGAAGTCAGAACAGTTGTATTTGGCCACCCCTGTGGCTCAGGGTGGACGGAAGGAAGGAATTATGTCCCTCTCATGCACAGCACAGCGTCTGTGCACTCAGGACCATGGTGCACGTATGAAGGGCATGTCTGTACAGGCTGGGTCATGAATTCCCAGACTTTTGGGGGCCTGTGGTATTTGCTGAAACCCAACCTTCATCCACCTACAGCTGAGCCCTCCCTTTCTGTCGTTCCGGCTCAGCAGAGCAAGGCGCTCCTGGCAGCCGGCCCAGCTCGCGCGACCGAGCCGGCAGCTGGTCTTCAGCTCCTTTTAGATGAGATTCTCCTCTCCCAACCTGATCCAGATCATCCCCCTCTCCCTTTTGTTGACCTGCTTCCCCCCTGCCTCCCCCGCCCCGCTGTGTATCTCTTGCAGTGGTGAGCTTTGCTGGTAGTGCAGCTCCCTGCCCAGAGCAGCTGCAGGGAGCTGTGGGAATATGGTGGAAATGCCATGCGAGGCAGCGCGTGTTTCGGACAACCAGTGCCTAATTTAGGTTGGGAGGGACCTTTGCAGGTTGTCTGGCTCAGCCACTGTGGCTGGGATAATTCAGGCAGCTCAGGGCCTCGTTTTGTTGAGTGCTGAACGTCTCGAAGGATGGAGAGGAAGAGATATGGGCTTGTAGTATAATTTAGGTTGGAAAGTACGTGTGGAGGTATCTGAGCATCTGAGCTGATCTTCCTCTAATGAAATCTATTTTCTCAATTGTTTCTCTGACCATACACGGTGAAGTAGGTGCTCTGCCAGTCTGAAAGAGTTGTGTGGTTCCTGTCCTACTGCCTGTGACCTAAACAGGAGGGGAAAACTGCAGGAGAGTGGGCAAGATGACAGCGAGTCACTCTGCTTGCTTTGGCATTTTGGTAACACAGCAGTTTTTATTTAAACACCATATCATTATTATTTATGTATGAAAAACACTCTTAGTTCAGGGTTACTGCCGGTTCTCTAATGTTCATGCTGTACTGGTATTGCTCTGTGCACTGTGTTGTGTTTCTAGAAAATGACTGCATTTAAAAGAGACTAGAAGCAGCGGTGAGAAACGGCCACTTGCTAATTTCTGAAGTGGTAGGTAGGTAGGACAGTGTGGTGTTTCAGCTTTGGGTGGGCAAGGAAGGCTGCCTGTGAGTCAAGCTGGTTTTAGAGGGAGGTCAGTGGCTTTTGGTAGTGCAGTCACTTAGCTGGTTGGACTGAATCCAGATCTCATTAAGATTTAATTCATAACTGGTCCTTAAGGAATCTGAATCTTGTAGTAGTCTCAGCAAAAATCTTCATGGGAGGCAACTCTCGAACTTGTGCCTGCGGTCTCAGCAGCTGGCTCGAGGTCCTGCGGGCCTGAGGAATGTGCCATGTCCTCCGAGTGCCGGGTCCTGGCTGACCGGTGCAGTCACGAGCTGTGACACCTGAGCCCTGGTGGGGTGCATTGGGAATCCATCCAATGTGGGGCCTGGGTCCTCAGTCGCAGCCTGGAGGAGGGCACAGAGCCTCTCTCAGCATGGAGCGTGTCAGGGATGAGCTGGATTCCCTCCTGACTGTGATTTCTCCCTCTCCCAGGCCTGAGGACAAGCGCGGGACGATGTCGGAGGCGCGGCACGACAGCACGAGCAGTTTGCAGCGGAAGAAGCCACCATGGCTGAAACTGGACATCCCGGTGCCAGTGCCCGTGCCAGTGCCAGAAGAGCCCCCCCAGCCTGTGCAGGTACAGAGGGTGGGGCAGGAGCTGGGAAGGAGTTGTGCTGGGAGCGTGTCTGTGCCTGGGGTCTCTGACAGTCCTGGCTGAGAGGGAGGGATCGTGTGATGTCAGGTCATGAGGCCACATGAGACAGGGCAGAGCCTTTGAGTGAATTTATGATCAGTAATTATCTCCCCTTGAAGGGGGTGTGGGAGGAGTGAGGGTGGGTGGCTGATGTGCTCAGATCAGTAGATGTGAGTGTTTGGATGTGGGCATTGTGAAAACTGTCTTGGCTGGGGATATGGGAGTGAGGTATTCAAACAAGCATTTCTTAAGGGGACTGGGGGAGTGAAGGGCTCCTAGACTAACATGAGGGCCTGGAAGTGCTGCAGCTTGTGTTGAAATGAGCTGGGAATGAATCTGACTTATGAATAGCCAAAATAATGACAGGCTTTCATCAGTAACAGCAGAGAAAGAACAGTTACTGGCAACACGAAGCTGTTACCAGCATGAGGAACATAAGAAAACCATGTGGGATGAGAAGTAAATAACACTGAAGAGTGCTGAAGCAGAGATGAGGTGATAGGTTAATAGAAACTGTGCAAAGCCTGAGAGTAAAGTGTCCTTATTTGTCCTGGGAATAGGAAAAATATCAGGAATTTCTGCTAAGGTATCAAAAAGGGACGGAGGGGCGAGACCTGGGTAAGATGAATGCTGGCTGCTCATGTGGCTTTGCTGCAGGAACAGAGACTTTGTGCCCCGAAGGCAGAGCTGGAGGGTTCTTGCTGCCCATCTCTGTGGGTGGGTGCAGGACTGGGTTCAGTCACTTATGTGGAAGAACAGTTTAGCCATCAGAGAAACGCAGGGTTACACAGCTTCCCTGCAGCAGGGCTGAGGCTTGGCTTAAGAGGGAACTTATATTGCACTTGGAATAGCAAGAACTCTCCTCTTCACCATTCTGTGATCCAGGGACTAAAATGAGCTTCAGTTATGTGACAGCTTCTGGCAGATAAACCTGGGTCCTGGTCTCCCCTCAGAAGGAAAAAAATCAGGGGTCAATCTGCAGGGATTAAAAGGGGAATACAGGCTGTTAGCAGTGCAGGTTGAAAGCTTCTGAATGAATTATTTAAGGCTTTGATGGATGTTCCCTCATCTGAAATCTCTAAATCCAGTTGGGCAACTTCTGGAGAGACTCTGTGCTGGAAGCTGGTGGAGGTGTCCAGTTCTCTGAGGGTCCTGTGTGCACAGCCTAGAATAAGAGTGCATCTTGTGCTCCTTTGGCTTATAACCTGAGTGTCTGTGCATGTTTTTACATAAAACAGCAAAATTGTTAACATTGGTGAAAAACATGAGCTTCCTGGGCTAGAGGGGCTGAAGTAGTCTTGAGGCAGAGTGTGTCTGACTAGAGAAACAGTAGCTCAGAGCTTCGCTTTCCAGAGGGATAGTCTGCTCAGCCTGCGTTGCACAAATGGGAGATGGTGTCTCTGCCAAGCTGATGAAAATTTAATCCAGAGCAGCCCTGGGGAGGCAGTGGTATGAGCTGAGAACAGCCTGGTGAGTTGTGTTATATTTGGTAGGTCACATTTAGCCAAGACATGCCAGGAGCTTTCAAACCTGAGTGTGCCCCAGACAATTAGGCTGTAAACAAAGCCAGTGTGCCTTTCCCAGCTTGCTTAGCCTGCAGCAGGCAGCAGCTACAGCACAGACAGACCCACCACAGCTCTCACAGGCGTTTAATGCAGATCCAGAGTCACCAAATAGTCACCTGAGAAGCAAATCCCACTGACTGTGCTTGCAGACTGTGACCTCGTAGAGTGGCCCACGAGTGCGCGGTGTGGGTTCCCTCTGGCCAGACAAAAGCCAGGAGGGTGATGTGTTGCAGGAGCTCATGTAATACCTATTGAATTACTGAGCGTTCCCCAGCCTGGCTGGCCCCGTAGAGCATCCCTGAGAGCACTGACTGCCTCCTGCTTCCCCCGGCAGCCGACGCGGCGCCAGGCGTTCCTGCGGAGCGTGAGCATGCCGGCCGACAGCAGCCGCGTGCCGTCCCTGCCCCACGACGGGAGGAGACCGGTGCTACAACGACAGACCTCAATCACCCAGACCATCAAGAGGTGAGGCACTGCTTCAGTGCATCCTGCCATCCGCTGCCATCCTTCGTCTGTGGATTTACAGTGTTCCTCTTGCCCCCGTTGCCTGGCGCTCGGGTGGCACGCTGCCACGGCAGGGTGAGGTTGGCTCCCTTGTTATCCGTCATGAGCTTGTGGAAGGGTGGGTGCCGGTAGGTAGCCAGTGTATCAGCCCAGAGGTGCTATCTAACCTCTCTTTAGTACATGAGGAGACAGGTCCTGGGAGGAGGATGGTGGTGACCAGGACAGTGAGTGGTTCATGCCACTTACAGGCAGATTTTGGCTGCCTCCTGCCCCAGGGAACTGGCTGTTCCTGAGTAACAGGGTGCTTCAGGCCCTCATGTTTAGCTGTGACGGTACAATGTGGTGTGCTGGGCTTGTGTGTCTGAGAGCACATGACTGCTGGGGGAGGCAGAAGCCCATCCTGAGCAGGCCAGGGCTCTCAGCAGCTTGGCTCCTACCAGAGCTCATTGGCAGGTCCTTGACATGGCTCTGAGAGGTGATGGAGAGAAGGGAGAGGTTGCCTTGGTCATCATTTGTCCCCACAACCCGGTGGTCTCTGAACCCAGCCAGAGAGCTGGATGCTCCTTCACTTCCCATGGCAAAGGCTTATCCCAGTTTGTCCAGAGGGAGTGGCTTTCCCAGCTGCTCTCCTGAGATGACTAGTTTGTATCTCTGGCCGTGTGTCAGGTCTGCCCTGGGTCCCAGGAGCATCCCTGGAGCTCCACAGGTCAGGGGTTTTTCCAGCCAGCCAGGCTTCGCCCACTCACAAAGAAGCAGCTTTCCAGCTGTGGGAGAGACTGATCTCCCACACACTGTTTGCCTTTGCCTCAGACGTTCCCCAGCTGCCTTGGTGGGGAAGCTCTCCTGATCCTGCTGCTTGTGAGGTTGGGAGGGCTGAGCTGTGAAGCAGTGTCTGCTCTTTCCAGGGCCGTGGGCAGCTCCTGGGCCTGCCTGAGGCTGTCCTTGCACACCTAGACTGCCTCTTCCCTTGCCTCCCTGCCCTTGTCCTGCTCCCTGCCAGGACAATTAGGCAAGAGCATGTCAAGGTTGAGGGGATATCCTGGGAAGGTGCTGTGGAGGCACTGACATGAAGCATTGGGTGGGAGGGCCAGGGTACCCTCCCCCAAATGTCCTCACAACTTGCAGCTTGTGTGTAGGGGAGGGGATTGGGGAACTGTGAGACACTTCGGTGCTGGTGTGATGGATTTGGCCCCAGTGCTACTACACTGTAAGACAAACAAGACACATGGAGCTAGAGTGAGAAGGAGGGAGTGCTGGACAGTGGTGGGGAAGCTCCCACACACTGAGGGAGACGCCAGTGGTGAGCAGACACATGTGGCTGTTGCACCAGCAGACCCTGTGATGTGTCTTCCTTCTCAGGCTGGAAGTGCTGGGGCTCAGGCTGGTGGCTGCCTGTGCCTAATGTATGTATTTTGTACCCTTGGAAGTACACACAGGGTGCCCCAAAAGAGCACAGACAGTTTTGGAAGGCCTGGGGGGGGTCTCCTGTAGCAGGGGAGGTGTTCAGTGCTGTTTTGCAGTGCCCAGTTGTGCATCATGGGGGTGGCCAGGTCTTTTCCTCCTGGGCACCTTCGACAGAGAGCTGTGGGATGTGGGTGGGAGAGAGGTGCAGCAGTGGGAAGGACATTCTGAGGGGCAGAACAGCAGGAGATGCAAACATGACACAACAGTAGCAATAAAGGAAATGAGTAGATCAGAAACACGCACAGGGAACCGGAAAGTACCAAGGAAGGGGCCAAGATTCTGTGCTCCATTTAGCAGAGTTAGGGGTGTAGTGGAGAACTGCAGACCCTGCATCTGTAGATGTGTCTTGGGGATTTGTTCTGTGAGTCCTGGAAGGCTGACTGAAGAGTTTTCTGCTTAACACAGCCCTCAAGGTGCACAGAATGTTAAACTGCAGCAGGATCCCACACCATTTTGTTCCCTGGGGCTTAGAGGACACAGATGAAGTGTGAACCTAAGGTGAAGCCTTGTGTAGTGCAGAACATGGCATGGGAGTGATTCCTGTGGCTGAGTGAAGGCATCCAACACCGTTTCCAGTCTCCTGGGGTGTCCAAAGTGTCCACACGAGGCAGCAGATGTGGCACAGATAGGCTTGTGCACCGGGCAAGATCCTGCCAGGGTCAGCCAGAATGGGCCCAGGGATGTTCCAGTGGCATCAGGCACCTGTATCTAAGCGGATCTGCTGACACCTCCATGGTTTTATACTCTGGTATCCAAAACCAGCCAGTGGAATCCGTAGCTGAGTGTCTGGGCAGAAGAAGGCAGGGGGATTGCAGCATCCCTAGTATCTTCAAGAGCAGCAGGAGACATATGTCAAGAGGTGCAGATGCACCAGAAGGATTCAGCAGCCTCCTGGGTTCAAAGATGCTGTTGTGTGGCTTGAGTTTGGTTGTTTCTCTCGGGTCATGCTCCCAGCTGGAGGGCCCTGTCACGGGCACTGCGGCACAGCCACTGCCAGTGGGGCTATGGCAGGAGACAGGGAGGTGCTAGATGCAGGTGGCTGCTCCCCTCCACAGCCCTGCAAGCTCTTTGCCTTCAGCTCTCTTTTCTTTGCAGCAGACAGGTTCGGTTTCAGAGGAGTCAGACCCTGCCCGCTCGTGGGCCCCGGGTGGGCAGGAGTTCCCTGAGAAAGCGGCAGTCCCTGCCCCGATCGTTTTTCAGGTACTGGTGGCACTGAGTGTGAAACCCACCCCTGCATGTGTGTGCAAGGGCTGTTGTGAACTGCACAGGCTCTGGCTGTTGCTGAGACCGTGTTGGCTTCCCAGGAGGTCTGCGAACAGGCGGAGTGAGAAAGTTCATGTGTGCTGCTAACAAAAACCAAGTGTCACTCCTACTAAACGTGTAGGCAGCTGTCAATAAGTAGCATGGACTAACAAGCTGTCCACCCGCCAGCCTCACTCCCTCCTGCCTTTCCTAACAAGCTGTCAACCTCCTGGTGTTCACTGAAGCTGGAATATCTCCCCAGGGCAGCCACAGCCCGGCCTGGCTTTGCTGGGCTATCAGTGCAACATGGAGCTGTGCATATGTTGGCCCCAAAGCCTCCTTGGGGCAGCAGGGGAAGGAGAGGAGGCAGCACTGAACAGATGCTGTCATGTTGTTGCAGATGGGGCTCAGAGCTGGTGAATGGAATACAGTGTGTCCACTCTTACCCTGTTGACATCGTGGCTTTTTCTAATCCAAATGTGACTGGCTTCTTTTTGAAGTGGTCTTTGTTTACTTAGCACCAAGGAGATGAGCCATTCCAGAAGTCCAGGGCCCACTGACCACCAGCCCAAGTCTGGAGCTCAGTAAACTTAAATCAGACAGACAATGTGATTTTCTGTGTGGCAGGGACTGGACTTAATGCCCAGGAGTCCATTCCTGTCCCACCTTCCTCACTGCTGCCCTTGCCCAGCTGCCATTCTGGCGCTGTGACCACCTTTGGGACTGTTTGTGTTTGGTCTTGAGCTTTCAGGGCTGGTCAGCTCAGTGCAACAGAAGAGTGAGACCTGACCTCTGATGTCGGTTGTTACAGAGCTCCAGGGAGTCTGTAGACATTTTGGGGCTCCCCAGCTGAACAGAGGCATTCAGCATCTTCCCAGGGTGCTCCAGGTGCCCTGAACTCTGCAGTCAGCTCTCCTGGACTGTCTTGGCTGTGATCAGAGGGCTCTTTGCCCTGGTCCTGGCCCAGTAGTGTTGGCAGTTCAGGAATGGTCCTCACAGAGCAAACAGCTCCAGTGGTGCTTGTCCTTCCAGGCAAGTGGGAGCGCAGTTTTGGAGGGCTCTGAGGCTGCTGGTGGTGCAATGGGCCATTGCTCATGAGGCTCATGTGGGCACAAATGACCCTCATGAGGCCCCATGTATGGGCTTGTCCCCCAGCATCACCTTGCTGTTGAAATGCTGGTTACAGCAGTCCATGGGAAGTTCTGTGAGTTGTCAGACTGTTTTGTGGCATGTGCTGTGCCAGAGAACTGCACAGCCAGAGCCTTACCTCTGTGCTGAGGCCTGGGGAGTCTTGTCAGCTGAGGTGCTGGTCCTGGGCCCTTCTACTCTGAACAGAGACAATGATTGCTCTGATGAGATGTGGGAGCAGAGTGGAGCTCCAGGACATGTATCCCCATCTCCGAGGGCTGGCATTTGGAGACAGTGAGGTCAGGTGAGTTCTAGCCACGGTCCACGTGACCTCACGCCTGCTGAAGGGTCTGTTCCGTATCTTTGAGGGAACCGGGAAGGCTGAGGGCAATGTGTGGTGTTTGCACCTGCAGGTTTTAGCTGGAAGGGCTGTGAATTTCAAGCTCACACCATTTTGCAGGTGGCAGGTTGATGGTATTTTTGCTCAGTAGGGTGTAAAACCACAGGACCAGTTTCCAGTCTTCAGTGTAGTGTCTCAGTTCCCCTGTGTGGCCTTAACTGTACATTTGTCCCTGCCTTTACTCCAGTGTGTGTTTTAATACTCACTTTGTGATCTGTGAGGTCTTGCTTCTCAGCAGCTGGAAATCCTGCCCCTGAGCAGGGGGGCTGAGGCCAGGGCTTTGGGTTTGTCTTGGAAGGACTTTCAGGTTTCAACACCTGGGCCAGTCAGCTGTAGGCTGAGAGAGCTTGTCATCTCCCGAGGATGAATTAACTGTGGTGGGAAAGGCTTGGCAGGGTGTGATGACCTCTGTAGGTTTACGGTAGCAGTTGTCCTGCAGGATTTGAAGTAGGTTTTTAGTCTGATTTATCCTGATCCCTCTCTGCCTTTCTTGGGATTTTGCTTCTGATCCACTGCTCTTCTGTGACAGCAGCCAGTTGGCAGCAAACCTGCCTTGTGGCTGCAAACCTGTGCTCCTGCTTCTGCACCCAGCAGCTTAGAACTGTGTGTGTGTGCCTTAGCAGAGATCAGGACCACAGCAAACATTTGCTGTTGATGTCACCTTTGAGGAGGATGGAAATCCTGCAGCATGAGATGGAGAAGTTAGGGATATCCTGGGAGTGTGTGTGTGTGTGTGGGGAGACTGGGAGAGGAGAGTGAATTCTGGAGAAGCTACAGAGCCATGAAACAGTACAGTCCTACAATGGGGACCTAGAGCTGGCCTGAAGATGGTAAGTGTTTGCAAAACATGGTTTTTAAAGTAAAACCCCAAACCTTTCACCAAGTTATTTTCTGAATTTCTGTTCCATCTCTTTTCCTTTATTTTTAGAAAAACTCAGAACAAAGTGCCCTTTACCCACAGTGAATCTCTCCTGGCATTTGTCTTCTGTCTTAAGAGACAAAGTGCTGTTGATGGTTCTGGCCAGCATCTGTCAGGTTGCTAAAACCAGCTGAGGACAAGCTGCAAGATGCTCATGGGGAAGAGCCTGTCTTTGAATTGGGGTGGGCTGGAAGTGACCACCAGGGGTTGTGTCTCTTCATGTGCACAGTCCAAGCAAACATAAATGCTTCTGAGCACTTGTCTGCTGGCATCTTTCAGAGGCACAGCAGACTGGTTTGGAGTGAGCAAAGACAGTGACGCGACTCAGAAGTGGCAGAGGAAGAGCCTGCGGCACTGCAGCCTGCGCTACGGGAAGCTGAAACCTCAGGTCATCCGGGAGATGGACCTGCCCAGTCAGGACAATATTTCTCTAACCAGCACAGAGACTCCCCCTCCCCTCTATGTGGGACCCTGCCAGCTGGGCATGCAAAAGGTGAGTGCTCTGGGACAGAGGCAGGGCCCTTCTGGGTTCCCTGCGCTGTGTCTGTGCCGCTGCGGGACCTGTGACCTGTCTGCGGGCTGAGCTCTGCCCAGACACGTCTGGGCTCCTTTCTCAGACACTTCTCATGTCTCAGGTACAGCTTGGCAGAGTTCCCCCTCCAGCAGCCTCTCTGGTGTCGTTGGCTGAGATCCCTCAGCTGTGCCAGCAGTAGGCTGAGCGCTGTGTTTGTCATGCTGGGACTGTGGTGATTACACGTGTGCAGCTTGTCCAGGAGCTCTCTGCTCAGGCTTTTTGCTGCCATTTTGCAAGGACGAAATTCTGCTGTACAGAGTGGTCTGTATCCTGGACCCAAATGTACAGTCACAGGGCACTTACCCCGAGCAGAACACAGGCCATAGCACAGCTACTGGCTACTGTCCTTGTAGAAACCTGGTTATGTTTTAGGACTTTGGAAAGTGTCTCTTGCATCAGTGATGCTACAGCTCTGCTCTTGGGTCCTCAGGAATGGCTTTGAGTGCCTGCAAAGGGCACCTGGTAGCCTCCCACTCACTGCCTTCAAACGTGACCCTAGTTGAGCACATCTGAACTAACCCACAGTGTCCCAGCCCTTCCCTTTGCTCCTCTCATCAACACTAATCACTGTGGTTGATGACTGTGCTTTAGTGAGCCCCACTGCAGCCTGGGCTAGTGGGAAGCAATTCCTGCCAAAGCAGGACCTGCAGCATGGTTGCACCACTGAAGCAGAGGAGAATATTGTGCATTTTTCAATCAGGTTTCACCTCATTGTCCTGTTTCCTGGCCAGCTGAAGAGTCTTGCAGTTGGTCTTCGGCCACAAGAGACTCAGAAATATTGTTGGGCTCTCTGTGGGCAACGTTAAATCAGAACATGGTGTCAGTAGGTGTGTAAGCCCATCAAGCTTCCCGTTGAGTGTTCAGCTGTGGATTAAAAAGGCTCGTAAAACCTTAGGATAAAGCGTAGAGGTCATATGGAAACCACAGCTGTGATGATGTAAGGACAGAGGCAAGGTTTGTAGCTGAAGGCAATATTTTTGTTACGTTGATTCGTATGTTTGGAATAAGTGAGAGCTTTGGCCCGAGGAGTCCCAGAGAAGGGCTTGCAGCTCTTGGAAGCTTGCCTGCTCCATCCAGCTGTTAAACCTAATTAATGGAAGCAGATGTAAATATACAGTTAAGCTTCGACAGGATAACAGGATACTGTTTAAGTCCTGAGCTGTCCAGTATCAGGAAGGAAACTAGCTGGAGAAAGAACCTGGGTGTTTTCAGGGATTTCTCAAACTCCTGTTTAGACAGCACATTCTTTGTCTGTAGAGCTCACTGGCACAGGAGAGAGTGAAACCAAGAGCTCAGGAAGGGCTGAAGGAGGTTTGAAGTGTCCTGGAACAGTCTGGGGGACAATAGTCAATACCAACAAAAGAGAAAAAAAAAAAAAAAGGGGAGGGGGAGAGCTTTGGGGACATAGGCTTGAGTCTTACAACTAGGCCTTAGCTTGCAATAGGCTATTCTGTATCTCCCTGTTGTAGAATTGCTTGTTGGTCCATCCAGCCTGGTTCTTGGTCCGTCCCAGGAGCCAGGCGCCTGTCACGGCCCCACGATGTTTGCCTGGAGGGAGGAGGGCTCGGTAGGGAAGGGCCTGGGGGCGGATGGACTGATGGGCTTCTCTCTGCAGATCATAGACCCCCTGGCCCGCGGCCGAGCTTTCCGCATGGCTGAGGACACCGACGGCTGCAGCATCCCCCACACCCCCATCACCCCCGGGGCCACGTCCCTCTGCTCCTTCACCAGCTCCCGCTCGGGCTTCAACCGCCTGCCCCGGCGCCGCAAGCGGGAGTCGGTGGCCAAGATGAGCTTCCGAGCGGCCGCGGCGCTGGTGAAGGTACGTCTGAGGGAAGGGCGGCAGGGAAGGAGCTGCTGAGCAGGGAGGGTGGGGAGGGCTGTGGTGGAGGGGAGGAAGCCCAGCCACCTCCTGTTCTGTTTCAGCCATGTGTCCAGGAGGCAGGACTGGCAAGAAGCAGGGACGGTGGCTCGGTTTTTGCTTTCCCCTTTTGCTTTCCCTTTTTTTGCTTGGGGCCTTTTTTTGCCAGCAGCCTCAGAGCATTCCAGCAGGTTCAGTTCAGTTTGCCTGGACCTTTGGGTGATCCAGCTGCTCCTGGTGAGCAGTCATGGAAGAGCAGAAATACCTGAGGCTATTACTATACAAGTCTTTTTATCCTTCCACGTGTCTGCTTTCCTGGGCCCAGTGACCTTTTTGCTGTGCCCAGTACCACCCGTCACTGTGGTTTGGTCATTGTGCACTGTGTGGTGGAGGAGCCTGGAGATGGGCACCATGGATTGAGGAGTGGGGTCTCACCAGGAAGGTGTCACACCCTCAAGTCTGTTGTGCTCCACACACAAGCATGAGGCAGCTCAGCACTTGGGCTCCCTGTGCACTGGCTGGGGTGGCCCTGTGTGTGCCTGGCAGTGACCTGGTGCCCCTGTCTCTGGCTCAGGGCCGCTCTGTGAAGGACAGCACACTCAGGAGGGCTCAGCGGCGCAGCTTCACCCCGGCGAGTTTCCTAGAGGAGGACACGGTGGATTTTCCGGATGAGCTCGACACTTCTTTCTTCGCTCGGGTGAGGGGCAGGTCTGGCCTGGTGCTGGCCCCAAAGGCAGGGCAAGACTCTAGTCCTGGCAGGACTGTGTGTTGAAGGCAGCAGCACCGCTTTCTGCCAGGGCTGGTGTCACAAATGGGGTGGTGGCGTCTTCTGATGGGACTTCTGTGTCTCTGCCCAGGAAGGAGTCCTTCATGAGGAGCTCTCTACTTACCCAGATGAAGTGTTTGAGTCGCCATCAGAAGCTGCAATCAAAGATGCTGAGGTGAAACCTCCAGATCAGACAGATCTCACAGGAGGTGCCTTGGACAAAAATGAGCTCGAAAGAAGCCACTTGTTACTGTGAGTATCTTCCTGGAAGCTGCCAAAGCCTAACATGGAGTGACCAACCCGTTTAGAGTGGGACCTTCTGTGTAGAGGAAGCCATGAGTGCTGTGCGTGCTTGTGCAGAGCTCAGAGCACTGCAGTGATGGGTTTTCTTTAAAACCAGCTACCCAGGCGTGTGAAAGGTGACTCTGAGGCCACCTCTGCAGTCTCTCCAGCAACTTCCAGCCTCACTTAAAGTGTTTCAGAGGTTGTATAATGCCTTGAGGAAACAAAAGACACTTTAAATCAGCTGTGAGGGTGCTGGGGGCCCAGCCTTTGGCTATGGAGAGCGTAGCAAAGACAAGAAGGCTGTTGCCATTGCAACAGTCACCAGTAACTGTTGTGTTGCTCCAAGGAGCAGCGTGAAGCATTGCTGAGTGTCGAGCTGGGCTACATTCCTCACTTGAAATGAGAGAAAGGTGTGGCACTGATGCTGAGAGCCCTACAAATATGTGGGTGGTACTGTACTGTATGCCTAGATTTTTTCCACCTGAGTAACTGGTACTGAGTAATTGCTCCGTGTCGTTTCCGAGTCAGCTCTGGCTTAGCTGGCAGCTCACCCCAGCACAGAGCTCTGCTGGGTGTGAACATGGAGCAGACAGGGAGGTCCTTGTTGTGGTTCTGCTGCTCACAGCCCATCTTGCTGTGTTGGCGCTTTCCCTTCAAGTGTTTCCAAGAACTTGGCTCAGTCTTAACATAAGGGGAAGCAGCGAATGGTGGGAGTTTGTTGTCACTCCTCTGAGATGGTTCCAGTCTTCTTGGCACCGCTTGGATCTCCTCAAATAGCTTTATTTATTGAGGAAAATACATTTCTTTCACACTTCAGAGGGCTGTTATCACAGTCACGGTCGGGTGTCCTTCACGTGGCCAGGTGTTTGTTTTGGCACAGGCTCACAGCCCAGCACAGGAAATGCTGGGAAACAGCACCTGTGTAACACAGAAACCACTTCAGCTCTGGGGGCAAGTGGAGTCTGCACCTTCCGTGGCAGAAGGACTTCCCAAGGGGAAGTTGGGGTGTTAAAATGCATCTTTCTGCAGGGTGCAATATACTGTGAAAAGAGCTGAAGTTTCCAGCAGTATTTTGGCTCGACATGTTCAGATTCTCCCTCATCCTGTTGCCTGCTCATTCTTCAGAGCTGTCATGCTTCCTCCAAGATGCTCTGGTGATCTTTCAGCAAAAAGTTTGTTGGCTGGTTTCTCTCACCATTTCTGACAACCCTGTCTGTGTGCAGAGTGGGACATTTAGGAAGCCAGAGGAGGTAAACTGGACTAGAGCACATGCCAGGGACATGCCTACTCCAGTGCCAGGCAGTGAGAATGGTGAGATGGGAGTTACTTGGGTTTTCTGGTCAGGGTTTGAATGCTCCAGACCTGAACCTCCACACTGCAGTTTAAGAGCAAGGAAATACAAAACTGTCTGAATATGATGGAGACTTACAAAGCAGGTACTATTCACCAGTAACCTGTGCAACCTTCATCAGATCTGTTTTGGTAAAAACACCTCCTTTTAGCTCAGGATGCTTGGGATTTTTATTGTGGTGTTGAAGCCTGGGTTTGTTGTTCTGAAAAATGCACACACTGGTACAAATAAAGGGGGGAATAGATTGTGAGAGGTACCTGGCACAGCTTGCAGCATGTGACAGTGCCACTTTCCTGGTCTGGGAAGCTGCTTGGATTCTCCTCTGTCTGATTTGGTGGGCACAGGAGGTTTTACCTGCCAGTCCAATACCACTGCAGTGCTTTAAAAGTGGGGATTTTCACTGCTGGGCTAAGCTCCACTTCCATATCACAGCAGACAGCAGAGTAAGAGGAATGAAGTAGAGGAGGAAATTGATGTGCCTGAGGCTGCAGATGTGCCTGTTACTGAAACACTTTAAAGCCTTGAAAGCTCCTCAGTGGTGGGGCTTAGTTTGGCACAGCTGCCTTGTGCCACCTTCTGCGTGTCATCCTGTGCTTTCATCTGCTGGCACCGTGCAACCCTTTGAAGTTCACCTTCCACCTTGTGTGCCCTCAGCAGTGGGACAGACAGAGGGACTGCTGCCACTCAAGAGCAGGGGAGGGCCGGTCCCCCATGGCTGTCCTGCTTTTGGTTGCAGCCCCCTGGAGCGCGGCTGGAGGAAGCAGAAGGACGGGGGCCTGGCGCAGCCCAAGGTGCGCTTGCGGCAGGAGGTGGTGAGCGTGAGCCCCCCGAGGCGCGGGCAGCGCATCGCCGTGCCCGTCAGGAAGCTCTTTGCCAAGGAGAAGAGGCCCTACGGGCTGGGCATGGTGGGCAAGCTGACCAACAGGACGTACCGCAAGCGCATCGACAGCTACGTCAAACGGCAGATCGAGGACATGGACGATCACAGGTGAGGCTGCAGGCAGGGGAGGTGCCCAGCACATCTCCTGAGTGGGTGAGTGCTGCTGCCCTCTGGGGACTCAGGTCACTGCCTCGGGGTGCTGCTGAGACCCCCCCCAGTGTGTATCCCTGGAGTCCAGGGCCAGCAGACAGCACCGTGTCGGTGTCACTGTGCACTGAGAGCTCACCCGGCTCCTCGCGTTGCTTTGGGTGTCTGGATCTCTGCTGCCTGGAGGGACTGCAGGTCTGCCCCACCAGCACTGTCCTGTGGTGAACAGGCTCAGGTATCCCTGTCTCTGATCATTCCCCTAGGGTCGTTACTTCAGACACATGGCACAGTTTGGCATCAGGCTTCAGTGTTCTCACGGATGTTTTCTTGGGAAAGGGTGGTTGTCTGGTGTAATGGGGGAGTCAGAGTAAACAGCAAGGCCTTGTCTGCCAGCAAGGCCTTAGATCATTGCCTCCAGTCCTGTGCATCCCTAGGTGATCCTAACTGTGTACCCCAGGTTTTGGTGAGGTCCTTGGGGAAAAGCAGCAGCTTTTCTCCTGTGTTCTGTGAGTAGTTACAATATGGCTGGGTTTCTGCCTCTGATCTTTTTCCCTTTCCCTCCACCCAGGCCTTTCTTCACGTACTGGGTCACCTTTGTGCATTCCCTCATCACCATCCTGGCTGTGTGCATCTACGGCATCGCCCCCGTGGGGTTCTCACAACACGAAACTGTTGATTCAGTAAGTGACTCCCCCTCACTTGCCTGGAGTGTGATTGTGTCTCAGCTTCCAGCTCCTGGCTCTTATGTCATAGTCTTCAGCATATTGGCTGCTTGCCTGAGGGTCTTGATGGCTGAATTCTGGGTGTCCAGCCATGGGGGGCTGCCTGCAGCATCTCTGTGAGCCCCCAGACCATCATCTCTCCCTCCTGCAGCCACCTTGCTCTTGACAGCAGATTATATCTGACACAAAGCATGGGGGGATCTTCACAGGCTCTGGCTCTGGCTGTGCTGGCAGCACTTCCAAACAACTTGTTCCCCTCCTGGTGGAGACCAGAAGGATGTTCGTGGCAGGGAAATGTTTCAAACCTGGGCTAAGTTTTTGCAGCAGTCGTAGGATTTTGCTTCTGCCAGGAGCAAAACTGACCCGTTTGACCTTGACAGCTGATCCTGAAGGTGTTGGTAGCCTTCCCACACGTTGTTAAAGGTCTCTGGGGTACAGCCGTGCCCCTGCTCTGTGCAGGGAATGCCTGGGGAGTTTCTCACCTACGTGTCTGACAGCTTTCGGAGCACTGCCACCAGCACCTGGGCCTGCGCTGCCAGCTGGTGCTGCCTGTGCTGCTGAGCTGTGTGAAGCTTTTTGCAGGCTCTCAGGCCACTCCCACGTTTCCAGGCCTTGGAATGTTTTAAAGTTGAAGTAGCCAGAGAGACATTTCAAGAGAAATCTTAAGATGAAGGTGCCCAAGTCTTGACAGGGTTTTTTACCTGCGATCCTGCAAAAGAGCTGTTTGAGAAACCATGGGCCCAGTCATTGCCTGTGGGGATTTCTGCTCATCCTGGGGGCTGTTTCCACCAGCCTCTGCTGCTTGCCCTGCTGACCCTGTGGGCAGGAGCTCACAGGGCTCTTGCTTTCTCTCCTTGCAGGTCTTGCGGAACAGAGGGGTTTATGAAAACGTCAAGTACGTTCAGCAGGAAAACTTCTGGATCGGCCCCAGCTCAGTGAGTGCTGTTGGTGGCGCTGTTGGTGGGCACGTGGGGGACTGTGCACTGCAGTTGTGACATCCCAGGGACTGGAGCTCTCCCCTGCTTGGAGCTTGGGGATCTGCTGTAAATCTTGGGGAGCAGCAGTGCTCCCAGCCCAGCCACCCACAGAACGGGCTGCCTGGAGGCTGGGAGGGACCTGGGCACTCCTGCTTGGCACCCTGTCCCTACAAAGCCAAGCTTGGGGTTAGAGAAAATGCAGGAGTTGTATGGTGTGTGGACAGCTTTCCTGATGCCATTCCACCTGGGAAAGACAAAGATGAAGAAACAATGTCCCAGAGTTTTCTTTCCCAGCCACAGTGCTGTTCTTTCTGGGGCCACGGGCAAGAAAATCTCTGAACTTTTGTTCTGGGCCTGTCTTCCAAGCAAATACCCAAGTGTGCCTGGTGTGTGTTGGGCTTCATCATGCATGACTTGTCCCTGGTCCCTTGAGTCGGGATGGGGCACCCTGTGCAGTCCCCCCAGCCTGCTCTGCGCCTTGGCTGAGCTGGGTGTTTCCCTCTCTGCCAGGAGGCCCTGATCCACCTGGGGGCCAAGTTCTCACCGTGCATGAGGCAGGACCAGCAAGTGCACAGCTTCATCAGCGCCAAGAGGGAGAAGGAGAAGCACTCGGCCTGTTGCGTGCGGAACGACAAGTCGGGCTGCGTGCAGACCTCGGAGGAGGAGTGCTCAGTGAGTGCCTGGGCCCCTTCCCTGCTGCCCCTGGTGCTTCTCCCTCCCTGGGCTTCATGGTGGCACCTCTCCTCTCTCCTGCAGTCCACGCTGGCCGTGTGGGTGAAGTGGCCCCATCACCCCAGCACACCGATGCTGGCAGGGAACAAGAGGCAGTTCGGGTCTGTTTGTCATCAGGACCCCAGGTAGGTCCTGCCTGGCCCAGCTGCCATCCTGGGGGGACAGGGCTGATGATGAGTCAGTCCCAGGCCAGTGGATTGCTGGATGGGACAGCAGCTGCTCTGCAGACCAAGGGATATGGGGCAGTGATGTCCCTGCCCGTCCTGACGACTGCAGGGGAGGCTGAGGCAGAGTATGATCTTATTTCTGCTCGCCCTGGTCTCCAATCTTGTTGCTGCCCCACCTGCACAGTGGCTGTTGGGAGCTGTGTGTACCTTCCTCATCCCACTCCCCTTCCTCACCTGCTCCCCACTCACACAGGGGTGCAGCAGTTCCCAGCACACCTCTGCCCCAAGCCCTGCCAGCTGCTGGGTGGCACTGCACACACTCCCTGTGGGCTGATGTAGAGCTGAGAGCAGCTGAATTCCCACCCTCTGGGTGTGTCCACCTGGAAGGGATCCAGCTGGTTGCTGGGCAGCTGCCTGCTCTCCTGCCTTTGTGCTGCAGCCGTGACTGGAAGGAGGCTGTGGCTTTGATGAGCACGGCCTTGGCTGATCTAGGGGACAGAGGATAGCTGTGGGATGGCAGCCTGGGGACAGGGACAGTGTGGCAATCCTGCCTGGTGCTGGGGAAAGGTATTTCAGGCTGATTGTGCTGTGTTGCTGCAGGGTGTGTGAGCAGCCAGCCTCGATGGAGCCCCATGAGTGGCCAGACGACATCACCAAGTGGCCGGTGAGCATCCCGGGAGGCACAGAGCCTGCAGGGCAGCTGGAATATGGCACTGGCATCGCCCTCTGCAGAGCCACAGCTCTGCTGCTGGAAGGGCAGGGCCTCTGCTGCAGCTTCTGCTGCTTGTCACAAGCACCAGCTCAGGCAGCCATGGTCTGCCTTGCCAAGGCTCAGAGCCCTCCAGCAAGTTGCCCTGTGCCAACTAAAGCCCTGTGCCCTACCAGGGTAACAGGAGGATGGAAACCAACTCAGCCTCAGGGCTGGAGAGGAGGTGGCAACTGATGCTCAGGCAGATGGACTAACAGGCACCATCCTGCTGTCAGAGGGAGGCCTCTGTCTGGGAACTGGCTTCTTCCCAGGGGGCTGTTTTGACTTTATCCAGGCAACAAGCAAAGCTGTGGCTGTCTGACTGCAGCCTGTTGTTGTTTTCCAGATCTGCACAAAAAACAGTGCTGGGAATTACACCAACCACCTCCACATGGACTGTGTGATTACAGGCCGGCCCTGCTGCATTGGGACCAAAGGAAGGTAAGTTCTACCTGTGTGGAGGGGCTGGGTGTTGGGGTGAGACACAGGGGGTCTTTTCAGGTTGTAGACACAGCCATTTGTCCTCCTTGTCCTTTCCACACACAGCCCAGAGCCCTGCTGGGAAGGGGAGTTGGACAGAGAGCCAGGACAGGTCTCCCAGACGGAGCAGGACTCTGGGATGAGCAGGAGATAACAGCCAGCATGAGTCCTGGTGCAGCAGGGTATCTCACTCAACTGGTCCTGCAGTTTGGAGGGACTTGGATCATAAGGGATTAAATAATTCTGCTGAGGAGTTCTGCATTTTTCCTTGGGAATGTCCAGCTACATTAGCTACAGTGGCCCCAACCTGGAGTCCACGAGCACTCAGAGGACATGCAAGGCCCTAGGTTTGCAAAAGAGGAAGATACTGTTCTTCCTCAGTTGCTCCTGAGCTTGAGTAGTTACCCAGTGCTTGGGCCTGGCTTTCCCTACTGGGGAGAATAATCAGTGCTGTCCCAAGGAGTTTCTTCTCTGTTCCTGAAGGTCATAACCAGGATGCTCCTGGCCTAGCTCCCTTTCCACTCTGGCAGCTGCAGAGGCACAAGACTCCCCCAGCCTGAGACAGGTTCCCCAGGCTGTGGTGGTTCTCAGCTGTAAACAGCTCAGCTTTAGCATCTGTTTTGGAGCCTCTGTATGCTGGTGTGTGGAGGTGAGGCAGGGTTCCCTGTGGGAGAGGAGCAGGAGGGGCGTGTGGAGAGTGGCACTGGGCTAAATGGGAATATATTTGTGCCTCTTTTGAGACACAACAGCAGCTGAAGGCATCAGTTCTCACAGATGGGATGAGACAAGGGGGAATGTTAAGGGCCTGAGAGGGCACAGGAGTGATCCACTGTCCATTCCGTGTGTGACTTGTGCCTCCTGCAGGTGTGAAATAACCTCCCGGGAGTATTGTGAATTTATGCGGGGCTATTTCCACGAGGAGGCAACGCTCTGCTCTCAGGTGAGTGTGGAGCTGGGGGGTTGTATGGCTGCTCTTCTCCCTCCAGTTCCCCTTGCCAGCTTGGCAAGGTCTGAGGGGTGACAGTGCTGCAGCGTGGGTGGCAGTCCTGTGTCCTGTCTCACCCTGAGCCTGCTGATCCAGACTGGAGTGGCAGAGCTGGCTGCATCTGACGCTCTTTGGAGGCCAGTTCAGGACTTGGGCTGGCAGCTGTGAAAGCCCAGCACAGGACCAGTGTGTAGGCGGGGGGAGAAGGCACGTGTCCTGCTCCAGGAGAGAGGAGATGCCTTGGCTGTGTGTGCTGGGCTGGAAAATGAGCATAAAGCTGCCACAGAAAGGACTGGGGTCATATGTAACTCGGTGTTGGGACTTGGTTCAGCAGAGAAGCAGGAGAAGCCCCTCTGCCAGAGGTACCTGCAGGCTCTGCCCTGGCCTTGGTGAAGGGCCCCTCACATCCCTGCTCCTGCCCTAGGTGCACTGCATGGATGACGTCTGTGGGCTCCTCCCTTTCCTAAATCCAGAAGTCCCGGACCAGTTCTACCGCCTCTGGCTCTCGCTCTTCCTCCACGCTGGGTAAGCAGAGGGGTAAAACTTCCCCTGTCTGGATGGGGGAACCCTCAGCCCTGGGGTTGCTGAGTTGTTCTGGCTGCCCCTTCCCAGGGGACTCAGGGGTGCTGAGCTGTGGTCCCTGCCAAAGTTTACCATCCTGTGTTTGCTGGGAGGGATTAGTGGCGTGGGCAAGGCAGAGCAGGAGCTCTCAGCAAGGCTGGGGACAGAACACGAGCACAGGGATGACTTCAGTGGCTGCTGCTTCAGCTCCTGTACTCTGCACTTGGCAGGATCCTGCACTGTCTGGTTTCAGTCTGTTTCCAAATGACGATCCTGCGGGACCTAGAGAAGCTGGCAGGATGGCACCGCATCTCTATCATCTACCTTCTCAGTGGCATCACTGGGAACCTTGCCAGTGCAATATTTCTACCCTACAGAGCAGAGGTGGGTCTCCTGCAGACCAGGGTCCTGGTAACTTGCCCTGAACACAACCCTTCTCTCCACGGCTGTGCCTCTGGGGCAGAGGCAGAGACACCAGAGCTGGCAGATTGGTAGCTAGAGGATGGCACCACACCATCAGCAGCAACATCCCCCCGAGTACCCTGGGCTTTCCCAGTGACTGGCCCGGGCTGCCTGCAGGAAGAAAGCTGCCTTGTAACAAGTGGGGAGTTGCCAACCCTGGGGTAGGAGAGCTCTCAGGCAGGCTGGGAATCGAGCACTGTAGCTGGTGCCAGAGACCCTCCAGTGGCACGAGAGCGGCAAAGGGCAGAGCTCAGCTTTGCCCACAGGAGACTGCATGGCAGGACCATCTTCCAGGTGCTTCCATAAGGAAGAGGGCATGGTGGGTGGGGGGAGCCAGGAGATTGCCTTCAAGGGCTTCTCTTCTCTGGCAACTTAAACCAGATCTGCCCTCCTTAAATACAAAGTCTGTTCTGGGGATTGCTGGCCTCACACCCTGGTCCTAAATCCCAACAGGGCCCTTTACTCCTTGCACCCCATTCCAGGGATGAAGTTGAAGGCTGTGGTGTCTCTTCCCCAAGAAACACCGAACAAGGAGTTGAGTAACAAGCAACAGATGCCTGGGGCTGGCTGCAGAGGCCAGGGAGATGGCATGAGCCCTCACCTTATCTGTAATGCTCTTCTTCTGCAGGTTGGCCCTGCAGGATCCCAGTTTGGGATTCTGGCCTGTCTCTTTGTGGAGCTCTTCCAGAGTTGGCAAATCCTGGCACGCCCATGGAGGGCTTTCTTCAAGCTGCTGGCTGTGGTGCTCTTTCTTTTTGCCTTTGGCCTCCTGCCCTGGATTGATAATTTCGCTCACATTTCAGGATTTATCAGCGGTTTCTTCCTCTCCTTTGCCTTCCTGCCCTACATTAGCTTTGGGAAGTTTGATTTATATAGGAAACGATGCCAAATTATAGTTTTCCAGCTCATCTTCATTGCACTCTTCTCAGGACTCGTGATTCTGTTCTATTTCTACCCCATCAAATGCGAGTGGTGCGAGTTCCTCACTTGTATACCATTCACAGACAAATTCTGCGAGAAGTACGACCTGGACGCACAGCTCCACTGAAAGGCAAAGGCTGGCTTCTCGAGCAGGCCCTGGAGATGGACTGCCTTTGCATTTGCTGTGCCAGTTCCATGGGGACAAAGCCTCTAATCCAATGACACTTCTAACCCTGCCCGTGGTTAATTTAAACTGTCTCCTTAGCACTTGGCAGGCATGTTTTTGCCTTATCTCAGAAGACTCTGAAAACAGAACGTTTGTGCCTTGTTCAATTGTATTGAACCTTTTCTGCTGCCATTATTTTTATTACACTAGTTTCAATACTACATTTTTAACCAGAGTTGTTTACTACTGCTAAGGTGGTGATTAAACAGTGAGGTAGCGTTTTAGCTACTGTTAATTGTTCTGCATAGTCTGTGCCTGTGTTTGTTACCTAATCTCATATACACTGTTCCATGTCCCAGGAGAATCAATCCCCTTTGAGCACCAAAACCAGCCAGATGCAGATCTGCAGCTGGAAATAAGGGCCTGAAAAGCCTCAGAAAACTAGAAGGTCTCTTTAATCCCTGCAAGTGCATTCCACATACAAACAGCAACCGCAAAAAACATGTGAGAATGTGCAGTCAGTGGAGTTTGCTCCTCTTCGGAGTCTTCAACCTTCTCCTTCAGGGAAGCGCTGAATCCACAGTCTGGTCCTGGTAGGGCTGGTTTGTCTGCTCTCTCTCTGTTAAGGAAAGAAAATATTTGGCAGTGACAATGGTTCCTGCATGCTGGGCTCTTTTACCACCCCCCTGCCCTGACTGTCCAGGAAGCATCAGCTGGTGCTATGGGTGGTCACAGGCACCCTGGAGCAGGTGGCTGCTCAGAGGGCCCACATGTGAGTGTTGCAAATGCTGAAAGAAGAAGAAAAGGTTACTGTGGTCACAAAGCAACAGTTTCTAACCCAGCTACCCCAAGCAGCAAAACAAAAACCCAAGGGTTTGCACAAGCTGCTCTTCCTACTGTTCTTTCGGCACCGTTGTGTGTGTTTTTAGAGACATAATTTTAAACTTACTAAGCTTGAGAGTCTTGGCCACATCTTGTGTTTGCATGCACAACTTTCTAAAAATAGCAGTATAATACCAGAATTATTTCTGCATGAGTTACAAACAGGTAAATTACCTGTGGCTACCAGTGCTTCCTGTGATGGAAGTGTTCTTAAAGGCATCAGCTGCACAAAGCATTATGGCCAAAAGTTGCCCAGTGATGTGTCCTGTGTCCTGAGAACAATGAATCAGCTGAACTCAAGTTTCTATAAACCAGAAAATGGACAGACTGGGAGTCAAAACTACAGGCTGTGGAAGCTGAGGTCCCTTTCCTAATTCCTCATAGCTTGCAGTAATTGAGAAGAATGGCTCAGTGAACATGCACTGTGGCACAGCAGAGAACACGCTGTGTGTGCTCGTTGCATTTGCCTGGGAGCACCAGAGGGACAGTTCTGTTGGCTGCAGGTGCTCAGAATGGCACAGGAGAGAGAGGAGCAGGCACTCAGGGATTACAGTCTGAGGCTCACAGAAGGACCTGAGTGACCTGGTGATGATCATCATCTGTCATACAGGCACCTTCCTCCTCTCAGGGATTCATCTGCATCCAGCCACGCTCCTGACACCGATTTAAGACATTTAAGAAGCCTAAAAGAAAGCAATGTCCTAGAAGCAATCCCAGCAAAGGAACACCATGTTTAACGAGTCTCAGGACACTGTGGGAGCAGGTTCAGAGTCTAAACATAAAGTAGAGTTAGAGACACACCACTGGCAGCACTAAGAGTTCCCCGCTGCTGGTCCCAGTGTGTGTTACTTGAAGCAGCTGAATTATCACACTCTACCCCGAGGGGAGCACAAACACCACCACCAGGATATGGAAACAGGCCACAGCCTCATGCAGAAATGCTCTGCCATACAGTGGAGAGCAGCAACAGCAGCTGCTCTGAGCCCGAACACCATGGCCCAGGGAAGAAGACGAAGAACTGGGAGCTCTTAATGCACATTGAAGACTTACCCAACAGGTCACTTCCGAAGCTTCTTTATGAAGCAGACCTCGTCCCTGTTCCTGATGCCATACCTGAACAGAGAGTTATGCTGTTATATGCCAGTTTCCCAGGAAAAACCTTTGAAATCCTATAGTCTCCTCTTTCCCAGGGACAGATGGACTCCTACAATCATGGGACACATTAAAATTCTCACATGCTCCCTGCCCTGAAGGATCTGATCATTTCCCTTTACCTTCAACCACCCCTTAAATGCAACGTCACCCACTGCTCAGTCTTCCAAGGTCAGCTTTGCTGTCTTGCTAAATCTGTAATACTTCAGACCACCTTTTCTCACTGATGTGCACACGAGCTGGCACACCCAGCACTGCTGTATGGAACAGCAGAATGGCTGAAAGTGCTTCATCCCTCCTCATTCCCAGGAATGGGCATGGAAATGTGGGAGTCACCTGTCAGTGCTGTTACCAGATTGTCTCTGAGAGGTGGCAGAGCAGGTCCAGAAATCAACTCACACATATCCTCAGTTTGCTCTTTGCTTGGCATTCTCCATGGACGTTAAGGGGTCGGAATGGACTTTAGAGATCATCCAGTCCCAACCCCCCTGGGCCACGTGCAGGGACATCTCCCACTAGACCAGGTTCCTCAAGGTCTTGTCCAACCTGGCTTTGAACACTGCTGGGGTTGGGGCATCCACAACCTCCCTGGGCAAGCTGTGCCAGTTCTTGTTCCCTCCTCCTTTGTTCTACATCAGCAGCTCTGCGAGGCTGAGTAAGTGTAATCTATTCTGCAGGAGTCTGGGATGGATGACCAAGGGCTGCAAGTCCCAGTGCCTTGGGGTGGTCTGAGCTGGATAAGCACAGCACAGGATGATGATTGCTGAGGAACCCCCAAGGCCATGCTGTCCTGCAGAGAGCCTCTCAGTCTGCCTGTCCCACCTTCCAGCCAGTTCCCAGCACAGGACCCACCTGAGCCAGGGCACAGCCTGTGGGGATGCTGCAGGGCACCCACGGGCCTCTCAGCCCCCCGGAACACACCCAGTTACTCACTCTCGCAGCTTCTTTCTGTCATCCGCCAGCTTCTCTCCAGCGTAGGTCAAGTGGTACGTCCTCCATATGTACTTCCTGGGGGAAAAGCACTCAGGGGCAGCCCCGGGAGAGCGGGACAGGGTTGGGACGCGCTCCAGACCCCGCTCCCGGCCCCGCTCACCAGCTGAGGTGCTGGACACCGCCCTGCCGCGCCTGCCGCAGCTGGAAGTGTCTCCGCAGCGCCTTCTTCAGCTCCAGCACCGAGGCGTTCTGCACCACCACCACGGCTGCGGGGGCACAGGCGGTCAGAGCCCGGCCCGTGCCCGGCCCGCCCGCCCCGCGGCCCCGCACGCACGCACGGTCTCGCCGTCCGCCTTGCACACCCGCACGGTCATGGCCTGCCCGTACTCCAGCGCCACCTGCGAGCCGATCTCCTCCGCCGTCACCTGCGGGGGCCCGGCGGGATCGTGAGCCCGAGCCCCGCCCGGCCCGCCCGGCGCCCCCGGCCCGGCCCGGCCCCACCTGCGGCGGGAGGTCGCAGAGCAGCGGGTCCTGCACCAGCCGCGCCAGCGCCGCCTGGAACAGCTCCAGCACCTCGGCGTGCGCCAGCTCCTGGGCCAGCTCCTCCGCCGGCTCCTGGGCCAGCTCCTCCGCCGGCCCCTCAGCCGCCGCCATCGCCGGAAGGGGCGGGCGGCGCGGCGGAACCCGCGATGCTGCTGTTCTGCCCGGCCTGCGGGAACGTGCTGGTGGCCGAGGAGGGGCCGCGCTGCCACCGCTTCGCCTGCACCACCTGCCCCTACGTGCGCAATGTCACCAGGAAGGTACCGGGGGCGCGGGGGGGGTGACCCGGGGCGGGGGTGACCCGGGGCGGGGGTCGCCGGTCCCCGCTGAGGCGCTGGCGGTGCCCGCAGGTGACCAGCAGGAAGTACCCGCGGCTGAAGGAGGTGGACGATGTGCTGGGCGGCGCCGCGGCCTGGGAGAACGTGGACTCCACGGCAGGTAGGGCCGGGCCGGGGGGCCGCGGAGGGGCCGGGCGGGGGTCGGGCCCGCCCCGGCCTGCGCTGCCCTCACGGCCGCTTTCCGTGCCCCGCAGAGCCGTGCCCCAAGTGCGAGCACCCCCGCGCCTACTTCATGCAGATCCAGACGCGCTCGGCCGACGAGCCCATGACCACGTTCTACAAGTGCTGCAACCCGCAGTGCGGGCACCGCTGGCGGGACTGAGGGGGCTGCGGGGATGGGGGGGTCCCGCTCCTGCAATAAACCTGGCCCTGGGTGCGAGGAAGCGTCTGCTGCCTGGTTGCTTTAACCCAGCTCCGAGCCGCCGAGCCCGGCTGGGAACAAGCCCCAGCAGGGTGTTTTGCCTGCGCGGGGCCCTCAATTCACACAGTGCAGGCGTTCTGCTGAAAGCACAGCGTGAGACTCGTGCCCTGCACGCCAAGGAACCGGTGTCTGAAATGCAGACAGGCCTGAAGGTGAATCAGCTGAAGGATGGCGATGAAAGCCCAGCTCTGAGCCAGCTGCTGTGCCCCGGCACAGAGGGCAAGGCAGAGGTGAAGTGTTTCCTCTCTGTGCTACAGATTTTGTTACTGATCATCTGAGAGAAATGGCAGAGGGATTTTGACGTAACAAAGGAAACGTGAAACTTAATACTGCCCGTTGAAATAAAATTCAGTGCCTGTGAAGGCAGAATTGTGAACGTGTACACACAGCTTTAGTATTCAGAGCTAGGGAGTGTAGCAGCAAAATAAGCTGTTGGCATATTATGTAGGGCAATGAACATTTGTTCTTAGAGACCCCCCAGTCTTTGAACTACTTTGAACAGAATGGAATCCTTACTGGAAGGGTTTTAAAAGTGCTCAAGATGTACTGTCCAGAATTACTAGATGTTCATCTATAACCCAACAATTTCTCTATGTAAAACTGTGCTCTCTGTGTTACAGAGAGGAAAAAACCAGAATGGGACCTGTGGAAACACCCCAAGTTAAATTAGGAACTACAAACCATACGCCCTGCAGGCAGTTATTGGTGAAAATATACTTCAATCAGGATCACATATTATTTCTGCCTTAACATCAAGCTTTATTCTCAGTTTAAACACATTCAGAAGTAAAAAGTATAAATAACTTAATAAAAAGTTATGGAGCAAAAATTGCAGCGTTTTATCTGCATTAACGCTCCCTCCTACAGGCTGAGCCAATTTGATGTGACTCAGCTTTACCTCCTATACAGGGATAATCTGCACCCACTTATTCCAGTTCACTTCAGAGGGGAACACTCTCCCCAGCCTGAGGGTACAGTCTATCGTGGGCTCATAGTAGATCGTTGGGGTTTCACTCAGTTTGGGATTGTTGAGTTGTTCTTCCACAACTGGCTGAGAGAAGAGTGACACCGGGGATGGCTTTTTCAGGTAGAATCGTCTGATGCAACCCAGAGTTTCCAGACCCTGCAGAAAAATTCACATATTTTAGTTTGGGCAGTTGTAGAAAAAAAAACCCCAATGAATGCTGCTCTACCTACAGTGTTCTCAGAAATGCTGGGCAGTTTATACCAAAAGTGGCTTCCCCTCAGGGGAAGTCATGCTTACAGGAAGGGCTGCAGTGTCACTGCTGTGCTTAAGGTTTTGAATTCTTACAGGGAAAAGAAATGTAAATCAAGATTTAATTTCCAAAGTAGCAGTGGTGGCAACCGAACTTCACGATGGGAAAAAATATAAGATAAACTCAAAACTTTCTTGCCATGTACTGTTAAGGATGTGGCCCTTCAGGCAGGTGTGTCAGGACAGAAGGTCTCATTTACACACAGCACAGACACATTTCAGTCTGATTCCTACTTCAGAGACTGCCCATCTAGAAGGTATATAAGGAAAAAAATTAGGAACACTGGGATTATCTATGGTGATTGGGGTTGGAACCAGATGATCTTTAAGGTCCCTTCCAACCCAAACCATTCTGTGGTCTATGATTAACACAGCATTAAACAGCCATTTAGTATTTCACAGTGACAAGCCCCCACTCTTCAGTAACCACCTAAAATTGCAACTCCCTGTACACCCATTTCAGAAGCAAGCTCAAATTTTGTACTCAGTAACAAGGTAATTCCAAGGATGGGTAAATCAGGCCTCCCTCCTTCCCCACTGTGAACACTGACTTGCTCTGGCTTTGGTTCATTTATACCAGAGGGTGGTTTTTCACGGTTCATTTACACTCCTGTTTTCCTGGGACTCCCAGCAATGGATCTGCTGGCTCTTGGTGTGGAAGCCGAGCCGGATTGGAGCTCCCAGAGTGGCTGAGGTACCTGCAGGATCTCCAGCACAACCACGGGCTGCAGCACCCCGCTGTAATGCTGCAGCAGCGCCGCCTGCGTTAGGCCCGGCTTGGTCATGATGTGATAGAGCACAGCTTCCATCATCCCCTTGCACACAGGCTTGTTCAGACTCCCATCCACGATCCTCCACGGTCTCCCAATGAAGCAGACATCCTCACAGGCCCTGCAGAACACAAATTAAAGCTCAGCTCTGTCAGGAGTTCGTCTGCTTAGAGTTCCCATCAGAATTTCTGCATTACAGAGACTCTCAGTACATCCACTGCAGTGTTTGCTCACAGGTGGAAATCCCTCTGAGCAGGGACTGATGCTGATCTACCACACAGCTCCAGACCTGCAGGATTTCTTTGAGGGTTCACCACTTTTAGCACTATTACACACTCAGCAGTTATCCTGAGTCTCTGACCAGGAAAGCTTTGCTTCGTATTGGCTCTAATATCCCCCAAAAGTTGTCCAAAACCTGCTTCAATCTGCAACAGTGCTCTGATAGGAAAGAAATTCCTCATTTTTAGTAGCATTGTGGAGTCAAAAGACAGACCCTGCATGGAAATTCCCATTTCTCATATTGCAGTTTCTCCAGGCCTTTCCTGGGCACCTGAAATTTGAGGCTTTCTGGCACTGGACTTATTTGTGAAGTAAAATTTTTTTCCTCTGATATTTGGAGCCAGTTGGTTTTGGGGTAAAAACATGTATCAGAGAAATTTTCTCAGCATGCATATCAGCATGAGTAACATGAACAGTGAAGACCTGGGGTTTCTCTATCATCAGTTCTCACTGCCCATCAGAGCATAAAACTAAGGTTTCCAAATCAACTGCCTCCAGTACTATTTTGGGAGTGCCAAGTGTTTAGTTATTCTGCAGACAGCTCTGTTACTCACCCGTCCCTGGCTGCCTGGGAGGCATCTGTCATGGAGCTGCCTGGAAAGAAAAGGACACATATTTTCTAATTAACTCCAACTCCTTATCTAGTGGAAGAAAGAGTAAAAGGTGGCCAAGCTGTAAAGTGCAACGGCTTGTTAGGAAACCACCTGAGCAAACTGTGCTCAGTTCTGGGGAGCCCTGAGCTGCCCCTGACCTGCCTGCAGCACACTCCTGCCACACCTCCTGCCACAGCCACATCTCTCTGCTCAAGCACAGCTTTTGTGCTTCCCAAATCCCAGCAAGGAGCTTCATTCCTACAAGTCTGATGGCATGGCTGGAGCCCAGCTGACTGTATGGGCTGAGAGAACTGAGGCTCACAGGGAGCTGTGCAGGGTCTCGGCCTGAGAGCTCCCCCCATGGGTCTGGTTAACCCAGACTCCTGGGAATGACATGGAAGTTGAGCAGGAGCCCAAGTAGCTGCAGACATGGGAATGCAAACTCAGGATTCCAGCAGGGCTCAGTTTCAAAGCAAAGGTTCTCTCTCTGCTTCTCCCATTACATTATGTCATGGGCTTTAATTAGACACTTACTTAACAGTGGTATTCCTACCATACCCAGAGGGGAACACCTTTGTCTCAAGCACATGTAAACCCTTCACTGGCCAGTAAGAACTCTGTTTGATAACAGAACTACTGTTTTTTCTCTCCTGTGTTACAAACAAGTGAAGGAAGTTCAATCCAGAAGAATACTTTGGTAGTTTCATTTAAGAACTGCTGAGGTCTCTGCTGTTTAGACAGTATCTATTTCCTGCAGGAAGGCTCCAGCTAAACAATTCCAAGCTCTAAGATGTCAGGGATCAGCCTGCACTGATTCACAGCTGCCTCTGAACGTGGGTACTGGCAGAGCTTGGCAGGATCCCACACGAGCAGTCAGGCACTGATTCAGTCTGAAATCAGAGCCCATAGAAACAAAACCAAAATAAAATCCCCCACAAACTGCTTAATGTAAAGCTTGGCAAGAACTACTGACTATTAGAAAACAAAACTGGCAGTAAAAAGGAAATGAAAATGGAGGCCAATTGGGTTACAAACGAGGCTGTTAATCCCCCTGGCGTGTGCTGTTTCCTGGTTTAAGGATTTCAGGACTTTCAGCCATGGACATTCCAGCTGTAGGCACACCAGCAGTGCTGTGCTTTCCAGGCTTAGAGATGTCTGGCCTTTGGACTGAAGCCAGACATGAGCAACTTCAGTTCCAAATACATTTTTGAACAAGAGCAAGACATGGAAACAAGTTTCTGAGGAAAACGTATTTTTGGAGCAGTTGTGAACATTTCAGCAAAAGGAACAGGAAGGAATCTCTGAAGGAATCTTTGATGTATTTGAAACCTCCAAGACCTTCCAGGAATTAGTGTTATGCCAATTTGTCTGGAGAAATGACAACCTCTGCCTGGTGTAGCTTCATAAAGAATCGAGGATTTGCTTATAAAATAGCACTATCCATTTGGGATCAGCTGCTGGTGAGCTGGTCTCTGTATCTTGGATGCAGAGTGCTCCTACATACCTTTGGAGACTCCTGGGTTCTCCTGCAAGTAGGAAAGGTCATGATCCTGCTCACTGGCTGGTTGTTCAGGCTTGGGGATCTCTTTGTCGTGCTCAGCGCTGAGCTCATCGTTCTCCACTTCAAACTCTTTGTCCTCAGGACAAGGCTGATCTTGTTCCTTGTGAGTGTCCACATGCACAGGCTCTGGAGCAGGCTCTGGGAGCTCAGCTGGGAGTTGTGCCTGCCCTCCCAGGGAACCTGCTTCTTCACCCCCAGTTACAGCTTCCTTTGCCCTAACAGGCTCAGCAGCACCTGCATCAAAGTTCCTTCCCTTTGCACTCTCCAGGCCGCCCTGTGAGCCCTGGCAGAGCTGACTGTCCTCCTCAGGGACATCATTTTCAGTCCTACACCTCTTCCTCGGGGGTTCTTCATCACTGACAGGCTGTGTGTCTTTTCCCAGCTGCTCCTCCTGTCCCTTGCCTGGCTCTGCTGGCAGGCACTCCTGCGGCCCATCTGGGAGGGCAGTGTCTGCCCCTTGCTGATCAGCATCTTCTGCTCTGTCCTTCAGGCACACTGAATGCAACAGCCATGGCTTGGCAAACACTACTGCAACCAGTCTTACAGTGTGGCCTCCTACTTCTAAAACCTGCTGCGTTTCAATAAGGTCCTGTAGAAAAAAAAACAACCAAACAAAAAAAAAACCCACAACAAATTATCTCAGAAGCTTTCACAGGAAAATGTCACTTTAACCAAGTATTATGGAATTGACATCTTTGGCAGCAAGGAAGGAGCAAAAAGTTGAAAAGATGTTTTACCCCTTAAACTTTCCTGAAATTACAGCACAAGACATTTCTCTTCAGTTTAAATTAAGGTAAAAATATAACCGGGAAAGAGTATTTTGCTTCCAGAGGTGGATTTTGGCACCTCCAGCTTTCTGAAACAGCTCATTCCTACCTTTGATTAAGTGCTGCTTTAATTTTTGGCCTTCCTAACTTTGAGGCAAGATTGCTATCAGGTATGGGATGTGATCTCCTGCCCAGCATAAACAGCTTTGTTCAATTCACAGTTGCTTCCGACAGCCTGGAAGCTTGTCCTGTGCAGGGGGAATACTAAACACGCCAACAGTAATGTATGGAAAGCTGTAAAACCACCTGAATGTACTGCTCCAAGCTCCTGGTTCTTGTGCCTTCCACCTCTTCATAGCTGCAGAAACGTTTGCTCAGCTCAGCTTTGCAAATTCCAAAGTGGGAAGTTGCCTCTATGGCGTTCCGGATCTGCACAACGGCCTCTGCATCTCCGGGGCTGTAACCGTAACCTCCTGTGCACTCCTGGAGAAACTTATCAACCTCATAACGTTCTTCTTGGATTTTTATCAGCCTGGTGAAAGTGTCAGGGAGGCAGGAGATTCCCACATCCATGTTATCCAGCGGAGAAAGAACTGCAGAGCAGACAAAACACGGGGCTATAAGCTGTGAAGCCGTGATTACTGTGCGATACACCACAGAAAGACAAACGGATTAGAGGCGCTCTGGAGCACCCCAATTAAAAACAGAGCTCTGTTTTACATCTTCATTGCTCCACAGTTTCCTTTTTTTCTTGCTGCCTTACATATCTGTGTCTGAAAAGACCTGCAGAAGAAGATCAAGCGGGTTTACAAAGGTTTATCCTCCTATCAAAGTGAGGGATGGCTGGAAGGCAGCGCAGACTTACTGATATTCTCTCTAACACTGGGTCAGCTTAGCTCTAAGTTAATGAGGGAATCATCTCCTTTTTTCTTGAAGAAGGTCAAGTGCAAAATTCTGGGGGTAAGGAAATGCTATTAATCAAAAAATCTGTGGCAGATCTGTTGGCCAGATGTGGTTTAACTAGCACTTGACAACGCCTTGGCACAATTAGTCTCACGGAGCGTCTCCCTGTTTAGTGACAGGTTGGTCCATCACTGCCCTGTACAGAGTATTCAGAAGCTGAACCCACATAGCCCCTTCTCCCATCCCTGAAGATGAGGGGGCAGCTCTGGCACTGCTCCTCCTGCTCCCCTCCCTTGGATCCGCAGGCTGCTCCACACTGGGCCTTGTGGGACACTCGTGGCAGCTGCACTTCCCTGACAGCCAAGGGGAAATGAGATCAGCTGGAATGAGCAGTCAGCTCAGCACACCTGGAGGGCGTGAGTGGCAGCTGAGAGATGAGAAAGGATTGCTCTTCTGCCACAACAGCAGTAGCAATAGGGCAGGGGCAGCACTAGACCCTTCAGCTGAAGAGCTAAAGGTTCTGGATACATTTGCAATACAGCTGAAAGCAGGATGCTCTTTAAGAAGGGGCAGTGCTGATGAACTGCAAACATTCAAGCTCTAAATATTAAAAAAATGTTTAAATTACTGAGGTAAGAGGCCAGACGTTGGACACCCCTATTTCAGGCACTTGCATGAGACAAGTAAATGAGAATTTCCTTCCAAGGAGCTCTGAAAGGTTTTCTCTTTACAGAAGAGAAAGTCTGAGTGGGACATTATATGGTATTTCAAGTTGCAGAAGGGACTGAAAAACCTCCTGGAGAAGGGGCAACAGAGCAGAGGGCAGACTTTCTCTTTGCATTAACAATTTAACACAGCATGAAATACAGGCAAGGACTTGTCACCAACAAGAGGTGCCTTTAAGTCTCCCATCTGTTTAAAAAAGGAGAGAAAGCATTACAGACTGCATGTGTGATGAAAACAGAATGTTCCTATGAAAGGGGCTTTATTTAAATCAGTTCCTCAGCAGGTGAGGAACATCCAACCCACTTCTGTGCCAGATGGGACAAACAGGAACTAACCTGGAGAGCTGAGTCTCCCTGGGACAGGGGAACACCTCAGCCTGACCTTCACCTGGCAGGAGTTGACCACGATGTTGTCACTGGGGCTCAGGTTTCTCATGCTTACAATGCCAGGGGCGTAGTAGCCTCTCATTAGCAGGTAATTGGTGTGAGAAGCTTGACGAGCTTTCACTTCTATCCTCCGCTTGCCTCCAGCGCTGTCATCCAGGTCATCCTCGTCCTCATCATCGTCCTCCAGCCCTTCTTTGCCCAAACTACAGCAAACACGAGGGATTTTATTTGTTTGTTGGCTGTTTTTTTCTCCATAATAGTGACTCATTGCACTGAGCAGAGCAAGAACACAGTGATTCTGCACGCCAGTCTTTAGTCATGGACAGCATGTCCACAGCAGGCTGATTTAAAGCACTGAGAACGAGCAACTACAGGAAAGAAAACACGCTAAAAGTTCGTGGGAGAGGAAACTCTTCCATCTTTTGCAATTATATTGAAATGAACCCAAAATATCTCAGCTTAAAGTGTTGAGCCTCTTGATTTAACCAAAGGCAACTTCAGAGTTATAGCAGGTTGTTCAGAGCCTTCAGCTTTCACCACTCTGGCTTTTGTCTTGTCCTGGAAAGAAATAATGCTGGTTTGACTAAGTTTATTTCTGGGATATTTATCCTGGCTGCAACCACTACTCTTTTTTTTTTTGCTTGGAGGTTGTCTGCAGTTTGGTTCAGTAGAACCTCTTTGGTTCAGCAGACACTTCATTGTGAGGGAACATCTGTTGGCCACTGAGACCATGAGGATGCTGCAGCGTAGGGCAGACAGTGTTTATTTTTAAGGAGGAAAAGAAGGAGAAAGAATTACAGACCAAAGACTTCAGTTACTTTAAAAAGAAACCAAAACCCTCCACCAAAAACCAAACTGCAGACAGCCTCAGAGTAAAAAAAGAATGGTAGTAGCAGCCAGGATAAATTTCCCAGAAATAAACTTAGTCAAACCAACACTTTCTTTCCAGGACAAGACAAAAGCTACAGTGGTGAAAGCTGGAGACTCTGAACAACCTGCTATAACTCTGAAGTTCTCTCTGTTCTAAGCAGGAGACAACCAAAGGTACCTTACAACCTAAGATGAGTCAGACCTTCTTTTAAAACATATTTTAAACCAGTAGGAAACACATCATTTGGGAAAAACAGTGAGTACACAACTCAAGGTGGCCAAACTCAGCAAAGGGGTCAGTCCAGGGCTCAGTGTATTTTTGCAAATGACCTGGGTGGTCGAAGAGCTTATTCAGTTTGCACAGGATCACCCAACTGGAGACACTGCAAGTCTATGGGAAGATGGGATTTACATTCAGAACATCTCCAGCAAACTGGAGAAACAGCCTGGAAAAGAGCAGGGAGCAATTTCCTATGACAAATGCCTGTTATTTCTATAATAGTACTGTGCATCTGTGCCTCCACACTAAGAGGAAACAATTAACCAGGTAAAGGAAAAGAAGCTTGGTAGAGTGACTCACAAGAATCATAAGCTCCCCACTGCACTGGGGAGGGTTGGCTGGGGGTTTTTTTGGCAAGCCCATGGCCATTCAGCATCCTGGGATGCATTAGCAGGAGTTTCACCTATCTGACATGATGGACTTGGCATGGACCTGCCAGCAAGGGCATGGCATTTCTTTTCTGACATCACAGTTCAGTGCAGAAGAAAATAATGAGAAAGACAGAGATCTGGAAAACTTAAGAAAAACTTAATCATGTACAAAGAACACAAGTACAGGAACTGAGGCTGCTTATTTTAAAGAACAGAATGTTATGGGAAGAAGACTGCAGTAACAATCTTCAAATGGGTATTAAGCTGCTCTAAAGAGAACAGAGTATTTTCCATGTATATATACCACAGGAAGCAGCAGGTTAAAGCAAGAGATTTTAGTTGCACTCTTAAGAAAACACATAATGGCTGAAAGGATGAAACACATATTGACTGTGAGGGTAAGGGCTCCCAGGATCAGGCTGCCTGGGGAGGGTTCCAGTTTCAGTGGTGTGCCATTACTGCAGGCTCACAGAAAAACTGAATCAAACAGGAGACAATCCACAGAAGCAATATTGTGCTGAGAGGTTTCGCTGGTAAAGCTGAAACCTTGTTACTGAGCCTTCTCAGCCTTTGAAATGACAAGGTACAATGTTGACAATGCTCATGCAGCACCCAGTGCTCCCCTTTCCACATCAGCTCTGATGGCACTGAAGTGCTGAGCAATTTAAATGTCACATGTGAAGACAAATGCAGTCCAGGGCTATAGTGACAGGCACTAAGTGAAGTGCCATTAAATCTTCAGAATGCTCCCTCAGAAATAACAATCTAAACAGCATCACAGTAAAACATCCCCCAGTGCAGTGCAGTGCAGGAAATGCTAATGCCTATCCAATTTCATTCAAGTTATCCCCAAACAAAAATAACAGCACGTACCTCTTTATCACTTCATTTTCCACCATGGTGCTGTCCACCACAATGATCTGCTCTGGGATTCTCACATTCACAGTCACAAGTCCCAGGGAGAGCAGGGAAAGCATCGCCACGCACTGGCCACCGGGTCCATCCATGGGAAATGCCACCATGCCTTCTGATGGTGTGTTTTCCTGATCTTTAAATGAGAAGCTATCTGGCTGGTCTGATTTTTCAGCATCCCTGAGCTTCTCGAGGAACTGGAAGGACTCTGTGCAAACGCTGCTGGGGAAGCGCCACGTGAAGACTCTGGACAGAAACACCAAGTCAAAGAAGCACAAGCCTTTCACAAGCTGTTCTTACTGAGCATGAATTTAGCATGAATTTTAGACCCATGGGAGCACAGAGCAGCCACACAGCTGAAGTTCCACGTTAGAGCTGGTGATCAAGTACCTTCTACACCTGCTTTCACAGTCCTTTGACTGGTTCCAGAACAGTAAGTATTTATGCAGCATGTAAAAGTCAGGGGCTACACAGCTAACAGAAGGCAAAGATGTCGCCTTCTGCTTCACAAGAGTGCTAAAGAAATCCTACCACCGCATCTAGAACTGTGCTGCTGCATCTCATTTCCTCTCCACGTGTCTTTGTAAAGTCCTGCCTGGCACAATGGGCTCTCTTCCCTCACACCCAGTAAGGACCAACACACCTGATGTTACCCTCACCTTGCAGCCTCAGCGGGAGCTCGGGCTCCTTGCTCTGGACACGTGATGTGGATTCTGTTCTCCAGGCCCAGCAGAGAACATACCCAGCCTGGCAGAGCCTTTCCCTGCTCAAAGGCCAGCAGTGCCCGCTGTGACACCCACCTGTAGTAGCTCTGGGACAGCTGGTAGGACATGGGCACGAAGGGCAGAGCCCGGTTCTTCTTGGGCCCCAGCGTGTGGTTCAGCCGCCGCCGATTCACCAAACTCCTCTTCTGGCACTCCATGAAAGCCTTCCCCAGGATGTCATCCTGGTACTCCTGGTACAGTCGGAATGTCTGCAAAGAACCCCCCCTTGTTCAGTGTAAGAGACAGTTTTAGCTCTGTTAGACTCGACCTACTTGAGGTTCACATTAACTAAATGGATATGAAGCCTACAAGCCAGGATGTAAATGATACATATAAATTCACTTAACTGCTGTTCTGTTCCTTTTATGGGCTTCTAGACTTTCCACAGTAAATGCCAATTAAATTAACTAAACACTATAGAACACTCGATATTCAAAATGGGATCAGGCTCCTGCTAGAATTATAGATGTGAAAAATGCTCCCTCTGCAAAGCATTTTGGTAGATTCCTCCCTTCACTTCACCAGGAACACAGGCTTCTGTCAGCTTGGCTTTCTAGGCTCCACTCTTGCCTGCTGATGAGATGTTAAACTCCCTTTGAACTGCTGACCTTACTTAAGACCTGACTGATAGATGATGTATTTTTGTGGTCCCCAACCCTGAAGGACAGGCTCCCCAGCACCAGTGTCAGCTGGGCATTGGGACTGTCTTTGTGATATCTCCTCCACATCATTCCAATTGCTCAAGTGGGCACTAAATCATGATACAGTTTTGACCCAGTGGAAGGGATGTGGAGTTTATTTCACATGGTTTTTGGGGATTGCTTCAACCTCACATCTTTAATTTCACCCTCAGAGAGAAAACAACATATTGAAAATCTGCCTAGAAGATATAATTTCCTAAAAGCAGACGAGAACACTCCTCACAGTACAGACATAAATCTCAGTTTCTGGGTTTCTTTTCCCTCATTTGAAAAAGGAATTTATCAAGGGAGGGAGGAGAAAATTTAGGGTTGTATGACCCCATGTAGATGTGGCACCTGGGGACACAGTTTAGTGGTGGCCTTGGCAGTGCTGGGTTAATGGTTGGACTTGATGCTCTTTTCCAACCTAAACAATTCTATGACTCTGTGACCAGTGAAGTTTGGTCCAGATACTGTACCTGAAATGACTGATAAGATTCCATCTGTCTGTCTGAAAGTGCCAATGTGCTCTGAATCAGATTCTGCAGCACTAGAAAATGAATATCATACACACTGAAAGAAACAAAAGGAAAAGGGAAGAGAGAAAAGTTTATTCATGGTGATTTTTGAGCATGAGTACCAATAAACTAACAAAAATACACAAACTGAATCACCTGCTTCTGAAATAGATGCATAAAGGCAACAGATCCTACAGCTGAGGAACACTCATGTAATCTGTTACATTTTCCTTGACCTTCCTCCCTGAATTTTGGATCAGTCCAAATAATCTGACACAAAACAAAGTTCTCCTTATTAACACCTCCTTCTCTTACAATACAGCACTCACAAACAGTTGTTCTAATGATAACAGACCACCATTTTGAAGTCATCACTGCTGCCATTTTATCCACCAAATCTATGTCCCCACAGCCTTATGACAGTATTGTTTTATTAATAAATTTATATGCTACAACAGATGAAAAACCACAAATTAGGAGACTATTTATATGACTTTCACAGGTCAGAGACATGGCCTTGGGAGTCTTAATGGGGAAAATGGTGCTACTGCTCCTCACCTGCTCAGATTATCCTCTTTTGTGTCTTGAGTTGTGTCTTCTCCAACTGCCAACACCCGAAATCTGGACAAGGGAAGGGAAAGGAAAACACTGAAACAAGAACAACATTCTGTGCCTGTGCATCAGCCCTGAAGCCCAGAGGCTGATGAGCACAACTGCTAACGAGGCAAGTGCTGAAACAGCACAGGGACTGTGCTCCAGCAGCCTCAGCACAAGGGTCACACACTAAAAGAACCGTCCAGATCAATCTCCACTAAAATATCTGTTGACAAAAAGATAAAACTCATGGACAGGAGACAATCCAGCACTGTAAGGATTTTACTGGGGTTTTGGACTTCTAGTTACTGTCAGCAGCATTTCTGCTGTAATGTACAGCTCTTCTCAAAATAAGAAAATTTACAAAGGTGCTAAATTTGGTATCATTAAACGGTCTGAGACATGAATTTTCCACACTGCTCTTCAAGTGTTATTCATCACGAAAAAGTTTAACAATCTGGAGCTGGAGGATGCTGTACAAGCCTGAGTGCCCTTCTTTATCAACAGTTTTAGCAGTGCTGAGGTGATTCAGCTGAGCAACCAGCTACAAATTGTGACATAAAATGGGGCCAGTTAATCTGGAAAATCCTTAAGGGGAAGTCTTCTATTGCATTGAAAAGTTACACCTGAGTAGCACCATCTCTAACAGAAACGTTGAGGATTTGGCAATTTAGGAACATCTGATACTGTGAATTTCTGGTTTACAGGTCTTCTTCAGCAAACTTGTGCAAATAACTCAAAATCAGTTATTTGTATTCAGGAGGTGTGGGTTTGAAAGAAGCACTGCTTGTTGTATTTAGTAAAACTCCTTTTGATACTAAGAGTACAAGCACCAGAGGGTGTAAATCCAGCCCACTGGAGAAGGAGTCTGCTCTGACTTGCTGTCCCCTCTCACTGCCTCAGCCCATGTACAGAGGCAAAAGCACCATTACTAAAATACCTGGAAAACAGTTCCTGCAGAGTGTCAGGAATCTCAAGTTTGGGATTCCCCAGGGTCGAACTGAATTTCTCTTTCAGCCTTTCCACGAACTCCTTAAACTCCTTTGCACAAACCTTAGAAGAGACAGAAATGTTATCAACCTCAATTTACGGGAGTGGGAAAAGACCTTCTACTTCTAAAGTGTTCACGGAAAATTGTCATAGAAATAACTGGGTTCGAATTATCAAGGCAGAGACAGCACAACAGCCAAGAGGCTGCATCAAAAAGCTCCGTGGAGTTTGTGTTTGCTGATTTACTGAACAGTTGCAGGTTCCATCTGTAATGATGCTCACAGCTACAAGTCAACCACTATGAACATATGTTCTAAACCAATTTACTGAATTTACAGCAGAAAGGCTCTTGCTAGAGCTTTGTTTAAGCTTCTGTTCAAGTCTTTTTTTCTCTTCATACCCTTCAGGCTTTCCCACGTTCTCCATTAAGTCTGTTTGCACAAGCTTGGCTTGGAGAACACCTGTTACAGGGGAGGAATGTTCTCTGGAAACAAGTTTTTATTTGCTTCCAAAGACAGACTTTGGGGATGGGCACAGATATATTTCTTTCAGTGATGTCTCATCAGTCAACAGCTTCTCTTCCTTTAAACAAGCATGAGTTTACCAACAGAACTAATGGGCTTCTGTGCCAATAGTATGAACTGTCATTCCTGGATAAAAACACTCTTGCTGTGACACTGTCCCAGTTCTAAAAAAAATTCCAAAAATTACAAACAGAATTGTTTGCACTTTCAGTGCAAACAACTTCTCAATCTGAAACTGTGGTTTGTTTAAAAAGCTCAAAAATGAAATAAAATCTTTTGGCTGATCAAATCAAGTCTCATAAGATTTGCTTGCATTCCTGCACTGATCCATAGAAGGCTGTATTTCAACATGCAAATGGGGTAACAAATAAGAAATTACAGAGTAAAAAGGCTTTCTTGCTCAGATAAGGCTGAGAGGATAAAAAAAAAATCAGCAGAGATTTTTAGTCATGGATGTTTATAAACAAACATATTGAAAACACAAATTTTTTGTTGCATAGAAGGTTGTTTATGTGCCTTTGGAAAACTGCCTGTGTTCACTTTGCTCCCAACCCAGTAATGATGCCACATTTTTACAATGATGCTATTTTTAAAATGGCTAAGGATTAAAGGGAGGGATAGAGAGGAAATCACAGTAATTCAAGCAGTGCAAGCACTCAGTAATCCAAACAGAATAAAGTGCTCCATGACCTTTTGGAATACTTCCCTCCTACCTGTGGATCTTCATAATTATTTTCTCTGTTCATGAAATCGTCGATGAGGGCTTTATCTTGGTAAACCTCAGCAAGGCAAACTCTGCAAACAGATACAATTGAAGGTGTTGTCCAGAGCAGAGGTTTCCCCAGTGCAATACAGATTTGATAGTTGAAATTTATAGGTCATATGAAACAAGAGAAAAAACAAAGAAGGCCCGTGTCCCTTCACTTAATTTCAGGAGAATTTAGCCCATACCTAGGACAAACGAAACTTCTTACTTGTAATTAAGGTAAGTCTGTGGATTCCTGACAATGTAACGAGATCTTCGTCCAACGGAGTGAGAGGTTTTATCCAGGGACTCCTCGAAGCTGGAATGCATGACATCCCGAACCACCTGCCAGGGCACAAAGGGCCCTTTGACCTGTGGGAACAACGAAATGTTTGGAGTTCAGCTCCAGCCCTGAAGCACACAGAGGATGGTGAGAAGCAGGATGAAGCCCCTGGAGTGTGCTGAGCTCTGGGTGAGGGGGTGTGTCCCACACCTTGGCGTTGAGCACGTGGCTGGCGATCCTGCACAGCATGAGCAGACTGTCCTCCTGCACCGTCCAGGTGACACGGAGCTGGGTCATCCTCAGCAGGGCACTCTGGTCGGCCTCGTCGTGGTAACGCAGCCTCTTGCTTTTTTCTACAGAATCCTCTTCTGAAAAACCAAAACCAGGAAAAAAGAAGAAAAAGAATTAAAGGCAAATATCTCAGCGCTACATATTCTGGTTAATTCAAACTGCCATCCCGGCACCAGCACGAGTTTTTAAGAACAAGAGAGAAGAGCAGGGAAGGAAGGAGTGGTTCAGAAAGCAAAATGCATTAATGCCTCTCCCAGGAATGAGAAAACAAGCACTTTAATTGGCAAACTGGCAACACAGAGCATCATTCCATGAAGAATCTTTAAGCCAGCTCTCAACAGTGGATGATGAATTGCAGGGAGCTGTTCTGGCACAGACACCATCAGGATTTCTCCAGTCAGCACAGCACAGCACTGCAGCCATGGCCCACACACAGGTCATGGGTACAACATGCTGCTGTTTTCCCCCAGAGCTCCTTCACAGCCCCAGGGCACCTGAGCCTCCTCCCTGACAGAGGGAACCCGAAGACACGGCCACTAAAGCTCCCATGTCCCACCTGGAGTCCAGACCGCGTGCCACTCACATCAGCTTTTCCAAAGCAGCCTCCAGCATAGTAAGGAATGCTGCTTGTTCCTGTTTCTTACCTTTCTTTCTCTTCTTTGTCTTCTTTCCAACCTCTTTCCTAAGCCTCTTCCTCTTTTGGCTTTTTCCGCCTCTCACTCGTTTCGTTCGATCCTGGGTTGGTTCTTTAGTTATTTCAAAACATTCCTCTTTCTGGACAAGTAACTCTGATCCTACCTTTGCTTCTCCCAAAATATTGATTTTGTTACCTAAAATGACACATAGTGAGACCAGTGGAGCTTTAGGTCAATGACATTCTACATATTAAGGTATAAAGAGCAAACGCCCAAGTTTCAATATATTAAAAGACAGATGCCCTCTCAAAATTGCCCTTTTTGAGTCATGTCATTTCATGCCCCTTCTCAGCAGCTCACAAAGTAAAATCCCACATTAAATGAGGAATCACTAAGTAATTACTAAGTTTAATGTACAGTACACAAGCACAAGGGAACAGAGCAGAGGTTTTATATTCAACCTGAAGCTTTTCCTCCTCCTTAACTCAAATGTTAGGCTGGATAACAGTGCTGCAAAACATTGGTCCCTCTAGACTTCCTGTAAACTGCACAACAGAAATTGCAAGGGATAGAAATGACTGTCCTCTAAGAAATTATTTACACATCTATTTTACAGCCCCAGAAGTATCCTAGATCATTGTAAGGAGACAGGAACAACCCATGTCATCAATACTGGATAAAAAAAATTATTGTTCCATATATCCAGAAATAGGGAATGTATTTATTTATCTACTTTACTGCCCCAGAAGCATTTTAGATTACTGTAAGGAGACAAGAATAACCCACATCCTTCATGCTGGGTTTGACAAAGACAGTAACAGCTACAGCAGAGTTTCAGAGCCCACCTTACCTCCAGTACTGAGTGGCAGGGGGTGTTTTGTTAAGAAGGTTTGGAGTCTTGCTGTCAGTCCATTTTCAGAAACTGTATTTTCCTAAGACAACACAGCTTTAAAAAAGGTGATATGCAAAAGGAGTGCACTGGTTTTAGCAATACTATGCATTATATCCTGTGAGCAGTGCCAGAAAGAAATTTTCTGCATAAAGGAAAAGATCTCTGGCTGCAATGAAGAACTCATTTGTCTTATTACTACCACATATTAAAATGGCTCCAGAGCTTTTCTTAAATCAGACTGTAATGACCACTAGATTATGAAGGTTAGAACTTCAGCAAATCTCAAGTTTAACAGGAGTCATTACTGCAAAAGAAATGCTCGAATCTTTCATTGCTGCAGAGGCTGAGGAGAACTCGCTGTAAACCAATATTTTTTCAAAGCATTTTACATTCCAAAGAACTCCTAAAAACCACAAAGCCAAACTGCAAACACAAACACTGAGTAAATGCCTCCTACACAGTTATTCTGCCCATCTTAAATCTAAGCCTGAACTGATTGCAGTGTGTTGGGAGTTCTGCCATTCTCTGCAAACCCCATTTCTCTTGTGTGGAGGTCACTGGGGGCTGAAGTTGGTCACAGATGTGGAGAGGAAAGCAGAGACTGAAGAACTGCTGGAGGTCCTGTTAATGCTCAACAACCAGGAGACTGAACAGCAAATGAAATTAGGAGTGAAATGATCCTGCCTGAGGGGAAAAAATTAGCAACTCTAATTTTACATACACTGATAGGCTCTGATTTGACCACTGCTTAGGGGAGAGTAGTTACAGCCAGTTCTGTGGAAGTCCCTGTTCAGTGCTTGGTAATGGTGAAAAAGCAAAGGAAATGTAAGGAATTCTTAGGAGAGAAAAGCAACACTGTTAAAAGCCATGGTTGGCCACAACCTGAAAGCACTATGTGATTGTATTTGCACCTTAAAAAGGATATAGTAGACCTCTAACATGTTAAAAGAAAGGCAAGAATGATTAAAGGCAGGATGGGGTCCATGCTGGGAATAGTAGATGTCAATCTTGAAAAAAGGAGGTGATAATGGGAAACAGATGTTTAGAAAAATCAAGTGAAACAGAAAGGGTAATAGAGAATTGTATTTCTTCACAGCTGCCCTTAGTATTACAATTATTAGGGAGCTTAAAGCATCAAAAGGAAGTGGGGACACATAATGCATTTTGAAACACTTTGCTACATGAGGTTGGGGATAGTGAAGATTTACATGTGCTCAAAACACAGGCAAATTAATGCTAGAAAAAACCTAAAACTCTTAATTGCTTTGAAACATCAGCCTCAGATTTAGAATGGCCAAAACTTGCAGACAGCTGGGAGGATATTCTGAGGAAATATCCCTTGCTCTTACAGCCTTCCATCACAGACAGGACATTAGCCAGAACTGGGATGGCCATTCTCATTTGCATATGTTGGGCTCCCTATTTTTATTTTTGTTTTTATTTTTGTCCATAGGGATTTCCTTGTTCTGGGTGTTTCAGTTTTTGTCTGACAAGTTCTACATTCCAGAAAGGCAAGAGGTACCACTGAATAATCTGCACTGCTTGCTCAATAAAGTATTTCTCCATTAGTTGAATGTATTAACAAATTTGCTGTCAAATTCAGTTTTTAGATAAAATTTATGTCCAATTCTTTCACTCACTTCAGCACCAAGATTTGACAATATTTGGCATTCCTTTCTTTCCAGTGATGCAAAGCCTGAGACACATGACTGAGAAAGCCCACTGTAAGATTTTGGTGTCAGTATCTCAACCTTAAGAATACTGAAATTTGGAAAAGTCACTCCAATATATAAGTTTTAAAATACTCACCTTCCTGGTCTTGATGATGTAGCTTGTCCAGATCCAATTGCGCTTTAGATGCCCATAAAAGCTGGAATCCAGACCTGCAGCTCCCAGCCCATCTCCAGGGATAGACCCATCATCAACCACCTCTCGGCTGCCTCTGACAGCAAGAGAAACAAAACACACAGGTCATTATTTGGCACAGAGGGCCTTCCCAGCTGCTCTCAAGGGATGTGTGTGCAATGTGCAGAACTCTCCCCCTGCCCTCCCAGTTTAGGGGGCAATATTACACCATCAACTGAATCCCAAAACTGTTTCTTGACCTTAAAGATGTTGCAGTGATCTCCAGCCTAACTGCAAGTGAACACCAGGTATCCACTTTAAAAGATTTCTTGCCATACAACAGAGATCCTATGCAGAAGCTGACAAGTGAACACAACAGAATTTTTTCCATCAGCAACGATCAGTGGAACTGATCCACCATCAACACCATTTATTTTTTCAAGATCACTTGATGTACTTGTAGAATATTGACAAAGATAAACCACAGTGCACAGCACAACGTAAAGAGTTTAACTGGTGTTCTGTGTGGCCATCACAGCTTGTGATTAGGCAGAAAGTGGAATGCTCCAGAGATCACTTCCAGATTGCAGTGTACACCAACACCATATTAGAAATTAATCTGTAAACAATTACAGCCAAGTGCAGCACAGAAGGACAGACTCCAGAATGTGACACTGGGGAGCTACTGAAGCTGCTTGAGATACCATGATATAACACATGGGAACAGAGAATCTCTAAGTTTATTATCCCTTGCATTAACAGTACTTAGGAAGCTCTCCTTCCCTCTCAACTTTGCTTTCCCCAAGACTCTTGCAACACACATCTGTACTACACTGGAAGGAAATCCAACATCTGTTTATCCCATTTCTCCAGCATAAAAACCTACTTGGTAAAGTTACTTGTAGACATGAAGCATTCGACATGTCTTTTAACCAGATACTCTCTGAATTACACAGGAACAGCCCTCAACACCCAACTGAGATGCTCGAGTCTGAACTGCTTTCACTGTTGAGTAACATCCTCAGCACCAGGACAGCTCTTTTTGCCCTCTCCATTCAAGCAGCAAAGCAGGGGTGAAGGTGACGTACGTGGTGTATTCCAGCATCGCACACTTTCGCTCCAGATTGTGTTTATTCACTGCCGACTCTTGTTCCATTTCCACATCCAGTGGGGTCTCCTCCCCTTGGTTACTTCTCTTGGATCGAGGACAGCGGACAACTCCTGGACAGACAAACAGGTTTGACCATCAGCATGAGAAGTGTCAGACTTCAACCCACTTTCAATCCACCCTGCTATGGCAAACTACTGCTCCCAAACAGCACTAACGTTTTTACCACTTCTCTAAACAACGTGCTACTTTCTCACAGAAAGGGCTATTAGCAATTTTGTTACCTCTTAACTTCAGTTTTGATACTGCTCTGAGAATTTGAAGTGGATCACAACCTCACAGAACTATATGGGCAGAGTTTCTAGGGGTTGTTTTTTGCTGCACAGGGCAACCTGACACGACACTGGAAGTGACAGAACAGGGCCTGCCCGTTTTAGGGAAGGAGGAGCAACTGTGCTGTGCCCAGAAGAAGCAGCAAAGGTGCAGTTTTGCCATACCCAGGGGTGTGTTGAGGCAGACACACTGCAGATCAAACCAGAAGTTCTCCACGTCCTGCAGGGTGTTGAGCACGTACAGGCGCCGCTCGAACGGGCGGCTGCTCTGAGCCAGGTTGTAGTGGAGGTCACAGATGGTGGTGTCAACAATCACTGCATTCCTCTTCATATACACGAACACCTGCCAAACACAGCACGTTTCAGGCTGATAGGTAAAAAAAAAATCACTGAAATTCCCTAATTCCCAGCACACACAGTCTAGTTTAGGACTGGTGGGCATTTTCTGTCTTTGCTGTTTTGAGAAAGCACTGTCAGAGAAGAAACACCCATTCCCACCCTATCGCACTGTATTCCCAAACTTCCCTTGACAGCAATCCAGAAATTCCCTTTCTAGATTTAGAACAGTTTGTTTTCCTTGTTATGCACAGGATATTCCAAGTTTCCACAGAGTGACTATTTCCAACAAGTCGTCATTCAGGATTTGAACAGATGTATTTGGGGGCCTAATCATCTTTCTTATCCTCATGAATTATGAGTTGGATCTGCCTTCTCCTTTGCATGTGCTCTCTATCTATAAAAAGATGCATATGGATGTCATCATTTTACTCTGACCAGTGACTTTATTCTGTGTCAGACACCCAAAGCTTGACACCTTGATGGATAAGAAGGTGGAATGCTCATTTTTCATAAATATTGCCAGTCTGGAACCTCCTGGATCATTATTGTGTGCATTATGCCTTTGAGTAGTGTCCTTCCAGAGAAAGGCAAAAATTATCTACACAAATTACAGTGTCACCTGAAACATCAGTATTTCATTTAACTACTTAAGGTAATACAAATCCCAAATCCTGCATTTATTTCACAAGAAAAAAAAAATTCATGAAGAATAACTGCTTTTTAAAAAATTTTTTTCTTAAAATTACCTGGTCTTTGTCTTGAAACTTCTCAGTTGGGCCAAACTGTAGCAGTCCCATGTAACATAATCTTTGAAGGTTTTCTACCACAGAGAAGATGTACCTCCTGCAGCAATATTAGGAGCATTACAATTAACACTCATGAAAGCAGTAAAAATGATACCAGAAAACACAACATTTTCATGCAGCAACCTGAACTTCAGGGAAATCATTGAATTGTGGAATTTCTGAAGTGGTATTTTTGCTTGAATTGTCAGCCTGTGGAAAATATGTAATAGCCCAAAGGTCCACATTTTCCTTCCTCAAATCACAAACCCAATATTTTAGCCAAATACTAAGTAAAATTTTGCTAGCAAAGGTGAAAATTAGCCAGAAATAAGGAGTGTAAAAATGAACCAAAAATGGTCAGAACACCAGCAGATCTGCAGATAATTTCATGTGATGTAAAGCAGACAGGAGTAAGAAAACATGACTGCTAAATATAGGCCTTCATGTGTGTGCATATAAAGAATTGGGCAAAGATTCCTGTAGTTCAGGTTGTTTAGAATTACTGCAGCAAGAAACTGCTTTCAGTAGGTTATAGCTTTGGCAGAGCAGAAAATGCAACATTTCCCATCCTGCATATCTACTTCTATGGAAAAACTCTGGAAGCTGCAGGAAACTTCTGCAGGAAAGTTTCTGAGAGTTTGTGACAAATTAGCTTTGCCCACATTTAACTTCACTTAAGATCTCTAATGAAATGCAGTTAAGTGGGAGTGGTTATTTTGGCAGTTTTCTCTGGAAGTCAGAAAGATCAAGCCTAGAAATACTGAAGCAAATGTGGCTGAGTTAGAAGTTTCAGTGAATAGAGGAGTAAAGCGACAAGTTGATTATGTGTCATGTTGTTTTTCATAAACCCACCACATGGAACCTTCAGATTAAAACAAATTAAATAAATAAATCCAGTTTCCTTGTTCCTAAGATTTGGCAATAGGTTAGGAATTGTAAACCTGGGCTGAGCACAAGCCCTGGCAGCTGATATTGCCCAGCCCTGTTCCCTCACCAATGGCACATTTGCAGGTTTGTAAAATGCCATATCAGCCCATCCAAATCCAAACTGTCAGCAATGACTTTCTGGGAAAACTAACATGGTGCTCTCGATTCCACACATGCACATCACTTTCCTTTAGTGTTGCTTTCCCTTCCTATCTTCAGTCCCGTCTCAACTTGTGAATCTCCTGGATGAGGAATGGCAAAGCATGGCAGACATGGCACTGAGAGCACGAGGAGAACCTGAATGGTGTCTGTGAGAGGCAGGAACTGGGAAATGTGGCACCTTCTGAAAGATTTATGAAGGACAGCAACACTTAGACCCTATTAAATTCTGAATTTAGCAGCAGTCAGGAGTGTGTTTTATACAGGAGCAACATCCTGCTGATGAATTATGAAGGACAGAACCTGCCAGCACTCAAACACTGCCTGACAGCACACATGAATATTGTTTATTAGTTTCTTATTACCTTCTATTTGGGAGAGGAAAATACAATTTGGCACACCATTCTTTGAAGATTGATGATCCTTGTCTTAAGTACCAAAGTTCTCTTTGACACAAACAGGAAATAACTGAGAAAACAATCAGCCACTGCTGTTTCCTCTCTAGAGCCACTTACTTTGACTCATCTACTTACCTTTTGTACAGAAGCTGCTGTCGGACTGACCTTGGAAGAAATCTGATCAGAGTGTGCTTTTTTAGTGGATCATTTAAAAAATCTTCCAGACCTTCCACCTAGAATTATTTTAGAAACTAATCAAAATGCGAAATATAAGGAAGCATATCTAAAATATAACTATGCTCTAAAGTATAAGGCTTTTCTACCAGAACTGTCCACTAAAATATCTTCTAAGCAAATGTTACTGCTTTTGTAAAATGCTTAAACATTACTCTTGTTAATCAATGAGGCAGAAGATTCAGTGGGATTATAAAAAGCTCTTGGCAAAATAGTAGTTTAAGAAGTTGCTGTATTACAGAGCTATACATTCTTTTCAGTGTGTTGTCTGTAAAAGCACCTGCTTTTACTGTGAAGGACAGAAGTGTCTCCTCTTGAGGGTCTAGTTTTGTTAAAGCAGATGAAGGGGGGATTTGTTACAGCTATAAGTACAGCTCACACCACTGAAAGGAAACCAAAAAGCACCATACCTTGTAGCTGACTTGCACTATCTGAACAAAGACTGAGAGAGGCAAGCAGAGAAGAATGTCACTGACAAGAGCCCATCCAAAGCCAAACTCTCTGTGCACTGGCAGGGGGGGGATGTAGCGCATCCACGACGAGTCATCCACGTACACTGCGAGCACAAAGAGCGGCTCAGACTCAGCCCAAACCTGACACACCAAGAGTTTTACTGTGAGGGTTCAAGCAGAACACTGCTGGCAGTTCATAGTCTGGAAATCTAAAAGCACCTGAAAATTCTCTAACCCGTTGGTTTTCAATCCTTCCTGAAGTAGAGTTTTACCTATTTTTCACTGTTGAACCACCAAAATCCAGTAAAGTCAGGACGTGCCACTTCTTACCTTTCTGATTAGACAGCTCTACTTCAGTCTCCTGTGCAGAGGTCTCAGGATTCGCCACAGTTGTCACAATTTCTATGGTCCCATCTGGCTGTGCTTCAATTACAGCTGCATTCTCATCCAGCCCTTGATTGCTGCCTTTTTGCTCACCATCAGTACCTCCTTTTTGCTGCGTTCCATTTAAAGGGTGGCCATAAATTAAGTACCAGAGGAACATGTGGACCATTCTTAAACGGGGCATTTTGGGAAGGAAGCCAAGAGAGCGCCCAAGGCCTGGAACTGGAAGGGAAGATTAAGTACCAAACAGAAACAAAAAGAGGATTAGAACAGGACAAACAGCTACCTGTGCAAAATTAATGTGAAGAAAGCTGGAAGGAAAGATGGGCATTTGAAAGTAAATATAATTTACAACTAGTAAAGAAGAAGTGAATACAAATACTCCAGTTCACAATTGTAAAAACAAACAAAAAAAAAAAAAAGGCAGCTAAGGAAACATTGGATTGTGAGGTTGCTTTAATGTAAATACAATTTTTCTTCTTTAAGACAAGAAAAAAACTCACTTGTGTCTTAGGAGAGCCAAACATCTGAAAATTATTGTTATTAATAAATGGGAAAGTGAAAGATGACAGAAAAGCCCAAGTTGGCTGTACCTGTAACAGGATGATAGTTTTTTAGCTGTGTTATGCCCATTTTATCATCAGTTTTTCTTGCCCGACTATTATCAGCTTTAGATGAGCTCTCTTGTGTTTCTCCTGAATCAGGAACTGCCTCTTGCCCCAGGCTTTCTTCCTCACCATGGTCCTGGGATGTTGGTGTCTGGGGAACTTTAATCCTGTATTAAAACCACAGAGCACTCCGGTAAGAATTAAGCAGAGTTCAATTCCTCTTCTTCCCTGACTTCAGGAGATATTCAGCACGTTGCCTCATCTTGGTGCTTCCATTCTCTGTTGCCAAGGAACGTATTTTTGCTTACCTTGTGTTTATTTCCCCTGCATGTTTCTGCATGCTCTAGACAAGCCAAGCTCCCCCCAGGCCATCCCAACCAGCCCAGCCATCCCCCCCATCCCTGTGACTTGCCTGTTTGCAGTGGCTGAGTTGGAGATTCGGAACCGCACCTGCTCTATGGCGCTTTTCACCAGCGGATCACTGGGACTCACTGAGGGATGCACAACAAACTCCACCTGTTCCGAGCAGCAGAACACAGACCAAAGGCATTTATGGAGATGTGGGCTCTTAACCAGCTGCATAAATGAATCCTATGAAGGTTTAATAACTCACAGAACATTAACACCTTTGGATGAAAACTCCCACTGCTAGTTTGTAGTAAGCAAGAGGCCACAGCACGTGGTCTTTGTACCAATAAACAGTTAATAACACACCTACAAGCCTCAGGGTTTGGGGGTTTTTAAAACCTGAAGTATTCAGGGAACAAACACTTTGACTTGTAAATATTAGTCTGAGAGGGATAAGTGAAAAGCCAGACCTTGCAAGGCCAAACTAATACATATTGTTGCTGAAAGCCCCCACACAATTGAGATTGGTAAGACTGCCCTACGGTAATTGTGCAGCAAGTAATTTTCAAGAGACTCAGTTCCCTTCTTATTTCACACTAGAGTGACACGTCCGAGCTTTACAAAGAAACGTTTTACTTCCACAAACCTTTTTTAAAAAAAAATAGATGATCTTCTACAAATACCACCTCACTCAGGATTTTTCATACACTCCTGGCTCTCAAAAGGGGTTTAAACAGAATTATGGTGCAGCCTGACAGGGCAGGAGAAGAACCATGAACCACATAACTGATAAGCAGCATAACCTCTCAGAAGGGAGATTCAGAGACTTTGATCTCTGGACTATTCCTTGGTCTCACAATTATCTGCAGCACAATAAGTGAAAGCAGTGATCTGGTTTTCACAGTAACTTAGCTGGGGACACGAAGATTCTGGGCAGCTTGACTGTGGATTCTGCTGCAAGAAGTGAAGTCATCCATGTATTTCAGTAAAGAGGCCCAGAACACTTTGATAAATCAGAAGGCTGTGAGGAAAGCTGGCTCTGCTGCCAGTGTTTGTGCAGTCACCTTTTTGCTGACGCCATCCTGGATGACTGTGGTGCGATAGAGCCTCAGGAGTCCTTCCCGCGCCAGCTTCTGCACCAGCCGCACGATGGACTTCTTGCAGCACTTAGTGGAGACACCTTCTTGCTTCTCTTGATCCATGACCATTTTCTGAAGCCTAAAGGATGCAAAAAATACCTTGCATTTTAAGCCCAGTAATGCTCAAACTACCTAAGTAGTTTGTTAGAGGATGTGGGGTGAGTGGGTGTTTCCCTCCTTCGAGCAATTCCTGCTCTCTTTTCCCTTTCACTGTTAAGAACTGCTAAGCTTGCCTTACGTTTCAGCTCTAGTTTCTTTGTACTCAAGCTCTTCCTTGTTAGGGGACAACTGCTGTTCTGATGACAGTGAATTCTCAATGCCTGATTTCTCTGTGCATGGCTATAGTGCAATTATGAATCCAGCCTCCCTAAGGTCAGGAAAACCTACAGCTTTTTTAGGTGGTGATTAACCTATGCACTCTGCACTTGCAGTTGTGAGCTCAGTTCAGCTTGAGGCAGAAAAAGTTTACTCAGTGGCATTCAGAGCTCAGAAACTACTCATGCATTCACAACATAAGTATAGATACACATATTCCATCACTTGGAGCCAGCTCCCTTCCTCCCTTGCTGGAGTTGGTAGGAATGTGCTCACACCCTGCTCTCCTAATGCCTGTTCTCATGCCCTTCACAAATGCCCCAAGCCCCAAATCTGGACTCTTTCAATCCTGGGGAGTCAATTCTGAAAAACATCTGGAAGGGTAATAAGGGAATGAGGCAATAACTGAATGCACACATGGACTTCAACTTTCCTGACTGACTACCACATCCTGCTAACTAACACAGGGAATGCAACACCAGCAAACTTCATTGGCAGAGACTGGGCAGAGACAGAACTTCCACTGGTTCTGAGGGAACCTGTTGGCATCACTGAAGGAGACAGCTGAGACCTGAAATATCTTCCAAGCCTGCACTTGGATGTGACTCAATCAATCAGTGACAAGGTTGGTGCCAGATGAGGCTCTAATTTTACAACACTCTGCAATTAAACAAGTTGACAGAAGGTTTCAAAATTCTCAAGACCAGAGGAGAATAAGGCCATGACTTCCTACTAAATTCCCATACCAAGCAGCCCTGTGTGTACTGACATGCCAGGATCTTATGTGCTGCCACAGAAGATGGATGGTGCAATCCTATTTGTGACAAAGTACTCTCAATTTAGGACTCCAGCAGAGCACCAGAATTTCCATTTCTTTTTGGAGGTGAAATCTTAGAAGACTGAAAGACATTATATCATTTAAGGAAGTATCTTTACTCCAGACAAGGAGAAGACATTTAACATAAAAACTGCAAAGAAAAGCAAACTTTAAGGGCCCTGCTAGAATGCCAGTGACCAACAATGACTGACATGAAGACATGAGTCTCTGCTGTCCATGACAGAAAAACACAACAATTTTTGAAATGATGCAGAGATTAAACTTATGCAGATGAAAGTGCTGAATGTGATGACCCCAGGCACTGGTATACTGCAAATGGATAAAAAAGTTCTCTTATCTCTATTTATGGGACATACACTGCATAAAAAGTACACCTGTGTAGTTATCTGCACAGAAGTACGATTACTTCCAAACAGCTGAACTTTTAAGATTCAACACCCCACACCTGCCACGTGCCTCCTCTTTAACATTATAGCCTATAGAATCTCAGAATCAACGAGGTTAGAGAAGACCTCTGAAATCATTAAGTCCAGCCTTTGACCCAACACCACCCTGTCACCAAGCCCATGGCACTGATGCCACATCCAGTCTGTTCTTAAGCACCTCCAGGGACGGCGACTTCACCACCTCCCTGGGCAGCCCCTTCCAATGCCTGATCACTCTCTCTGTAAAGAACTTCTTGCTAATGGCCAACATAAACCTCCCCTGGTGCAGCTTTAGACTGTGCCCTCTTGTCCTACTGCTGATTCCCTGGGAGAAGAGACCAACCCCCACCTGGCTACACCCTCCTGTCAGGGAGTTGTAGAGAGTGAGAAGGTCACCTGAGCCTCCTCCTCTCCAGGCTGAGCCCCCCCAGCTCCCTCAGCTGCTCCTCACAGCACCTGTGCTCCAGTCCCTTCCCCAGCCTCATTGCCCTTCTTTGGACATGCTCCAGCACCTCAATGTCCTTCCTGAACTGAGGGGTCCAGAGCTGGACACAGCACTCCAGGGGTGGCCTCCCCAGCACCCAGTCCAGGGGCACAATCACTGCCCTGCTCCTGCTGGCCACACTAGTTCTGATTCTCGCCCACCTGGGCACACGCTGGCTCAGGTTCAGCTTCCTGTCGATCAGGTTCAGCTCCAGAAAAGCCAAAACTGGAATAAGCACACGGTGCTTCCAGTCCCAGAAAGCAGCAGCCTGGCCCAGCCCCCCGTTGCCGGAGGCACTCACGTGAACAGGCTCTCGATGAGCCGCAGGTTCCTCACGGCCTCCACGATGAGGTTGCGCCGCTTCAGCAGCCGGTAGGTTTCGCGGGACCTCTCCACTGCCGTGGCTCTGGAACGCTTCTCCTTCTTCTGCCCACACGCCTTCTAGTGCCCAGCATGGACAAAACAAAAATTTGACACGAACTGCCCAATGTCTTCAGCCTAACGCTGGCTCCTCACACAGTAACAGCTGAGGAATTCAGGGTTTTCACGCATTTATTTGTAACAAACTAGTCAGATGAAGATTATCTTTCATCTCCCCTTCACAGGCAGGGAGACAGAGCAGATGATATGCAACACTTGTGTGCTACATTAAGTAATGACATGCATTAAGTCAACCCAGGCAATTTGGAGAGCACCAGAGAACTAACCCAGAACCGTAATTTAACATCTACCTTCCTATCTCCTGGAATAATTTTCACTTACAACCACAGTGCAGCCAAAAGATGAATGTACTTTAAAATCAAATTTAAAAAACCCCAAACAATTCCATAAATAAATACAAAACCTCTAGCATGAAGTCTTGCTATAAAAGTACATAACTGAGCTCAGACAGCTGTACCAACAAGAAGATATTAAGACAAATGATCTTACCTTAGGATCTTCAAGTCTGACTTCCTCCACCACAGCCACATCCCCATCTTCATCAGTGGAAAGAGCACAGGTGGGAAGATTGGACTCCTGCTTTAGGCTTTCCAAAGCAGAACTCTCCCCTGAAATGTTGTCGGGGAGCTCATCAGGTTCTTCAAGAATTTGAGGGGGCAGCAGCTTCTTTCCCTGAGACTTCACAGCTGTGGGCTTGGAGCCTGGTTTGAGAGCAAAGAGCCTTGTAACTGTTCTGCTCTCCCTGTTCAGCTTCTCTCTCTCCAAGAGCCATTCCCCATCCACCCAGGCAGCTGCATTTAAAAGCATTCTGCTGCATTTTCCACACATCCCACCCTGCTGGAAGCAGGGGTTTGACCATGAAAACCTGCATTCAGCCTCCTAAGTAGAGTTAAAAAAAAAGTGAACTCCCTGCCATCAAATAATTCTCAACATGCAAAAGCCTTTTCACAGGCAGACTTGGAAGACCGTGAAGGGCCAGATTAGCTTATCCACAAATTGCTGTCTGAAGAGAGGAGAGTTTCTGCCCCAAAGACTCTCAAGTTCTGCAAGAAACCTGATTTTTCTGACTCAAAGCACAACAAGGATTTAGTATTACTCCAAAGATAATCTACATAAGAAACGAAGCTCACTTCTCCTCTATTCCCTTTGAATTTAACAGTTCAAATTCAAACAGTTAAAATAAAATTATTAAAATAAACCACCATATCCTTTTTAAAACATGTGCCCAACAGGCTGGTAGCTTTCACAGTAAGGTGTTCCAAAACATTTAAACAAAAAGCTGAAGCAAACAGCTTCAGGGTCAAGTCATCCACAGACAATTGCTACTTGAAAGTAGCCAACAAGTCAGTATTACTCTACATGTACTCATCCCACTTGAAGGTTTCCATCAGTACACGAACATATATTTTGCACAGACTCTAAGGCTCAATACCAGACATTTCCAACTGAAAAATCCCACTGCTAAAAGGGGAAGAATTTTTATATGTTACAATACTAAAATAAAAGTTAATGGGCTGGTCTGTCAGCTCCTGTGCTATTTCCCACACCTAAGCTGACATTTACATATCCAGTGGAATGAAACAATACTTTTTAATGAGAGGCACAGCCCACATTTTTCCTTAGTGAGGAAGAAATAAAACATTTCAAGACAGACAAAGCGAGTTCAAATCCCTTCTGAAGTCTTCAAGGACTTTAAAAACTAAAGCTCTACCAAGATGGTGCTCTCTGGTGGGCACAGCCCAAGTTCTAAGATATCTTAAAAAAGAGACCATGACAGATTCCTTGTCAGCTCACCCCAGAACATCCAAGGCAGTTTAAAGTATCACCCAAGGGTGCTGTTTCTCTCAGCAGCTTAAGCCAACCTGACTGCTACCTACCACTGTGCTTGTTTTTAGTTCCCCAGTCCTTCCTCCTGCCTTGCATCCACTTTGGAATTTGTCTGACCCTCTGCAGGATCATTTCAGCCCTTCAAGCCAACAGAAGAATAACCCTGAACATCCCAGGAGTACATTGTATGAGCCCATTTCATTTGCACGGGGGAAGGAGAAGCAGATTATCCTCTTGGTGATTAGTGGTAACCAGAAACACCACTTGGCACACAGACACCAGAGCACACTTCAGCCCTGAGAATCTCCAGAGATTACCACACTTAGTGTCCCAAACCACAACAATCCGGGGGGAAAGCAGGGAAATTATCAAACAAATGTAACAATAAAAAAATGTGACCAAAAATTTTAATGGATGCTACTAGCATATTACTTTTTCTTTAATAAAAGGATCCACAAGAAAAATGCAGGGTTCTCTCTGAATTTCAAAGTCGTGATCTACCTTTAGCTGGTGTTGACTGACGGGCATCATCTTGGCAACTTAATTTCAAGAGAGAACCAGAGTTGGCCTTCGGCCTTTTTCCTCTCTTCTTGCCATCTTTCCCTTCCTCTTCATTGTCAGACTCTGAGACCAAAGTGTCATCTTCTCCAGGAGACACCTCTTCCACAGGTGGGGATTCCTCAGGCACCAGAGCCAAACTAACTGTAGCCAACTGCTCACTCCTGGCCTTCTCCCTCTCAAACTGCCTGTTTAAATCGCTCTCCTCTGCAAGGACGTGTGAAACGTACTTTGTTGTCCTTTGCCGACCTTCATCCTCCATGAAACCCTGAGGAAACAGTTGGAATGTTATTTTACCACCTGACTTCTCCATTCTTGAAGTGTTCTCCAGCACCAACAGTGGGAAAATTTTCTACCTGTTCTCCCCTCACATAAAAAAATATCATGCTATTCTGTTTTTTTTTATTGAGTAACTACAATGTCACAAAGCTTAACATCTAGAAATCAGAAGGCATTCCGTGCCTGAAAACCAAATAAATCTGCATTACCTGCACACTAGAAGGAAACACCCACGGTATGTGGGATGTAGAAAAGTCTAAAGAAGAACAAACTATATGTATTCAGACTAGAAATCAATTTTTTTTGGGGGGGGGAAAGAAGTCTGTGAAATAACTGCAATGCAGAAGGCACCTGAGTGACTCACTCGTGGACCTGCTGCTGCCCTGTGCTACAGCAGGTAGGATCTAGAAACTCAAACACTTCACCAGTCAATGAGGGAAGATTTCATCTTCACAGATGACTGTGGAAAAGTATGTTTAGATATTCTAATGGTTTATATAATTTGTTTGTTTTTAAATCTACAGAATTTCTTAACCAAATGACAAGATCTTTCTAAAAAAATTCTCTGTTGAGGGAAGATGGCAATGAAGGAATGTTACAGTCTCAAATCACTGCTATTTCCAGTGTTTGAGGTTAACAATGCTATAATGTATTCCTGCAGTAACCACAACTGTATCTTCAGCTTCAGTAAGCATTTAAATTATTTTATTTTTGTCTTACCTTCACAACCTTGTACCTGTCCAGAAGTCGACAGAGCATCCTGGCTTCCAGCTTCCCCACATTCATAGCCAAGCGAATTTCTGCCTGAGAAATGCCTTTGGTCCCTCTGCTTTCAACTGTTTCAGAAAGGAAAACCAACAAATAAATACCTCAGGGAAATAATCTGACTGAATTATATGTACACGTATTTGTGTATACATTAATATTTGCTCTGAACAACCATATGTGCCAGAACAGTAAATTTAAGACTCCCCAGTAACTAAAGACATTTGCACAGACATACACAATATTCAGCTAAAACAGAATTTTACATGAAGCAGTGCCCAGAAGAACGAGGTTTGGAGGCAACAGCTTCAAAACAGAAGCAGGGGTGAATTTTTCCCCTGACAGCTTTCCACAGTTAAGATATTAATTTCTCCATTTTGAAAGAAAAAGATAGAAGAATAAGGAGCATTGTTTTCTTCATAATTTTTTCTCATCCCACCACAACACCTCGTTTCTGTCATGCTGGTTTTTTTGGGTGGTATTGAATAGTTGACAAGCTCCCAGGAAGGGCTAAACTCCAGTCTAATCTGGATATAAAGCTCATTTTGCTATGAAAAATTGACATTTTCTGATACAAAAGCAACCAGAACTTAAACCCCCTGCAATATATACATTTCTTTATACATACAAGAAGATAATTGGAAAAGTCTTAGGGTGTCTTACTGCACCACCTACTTAGCTCATAAGTCTGGGTGAGCATGTCCTTCTCACAAACAATATCCACAGGCTGAACAGTTTTTGTGATGATCTCTTCTTCATCATCATCATGATAATCTTCCATTTTCTTCTGAAATTCCTTCAGCAGTTTAAGGCAACGGACCATGACATCAGTCCCTGTGAAACATGACTGTCAGTAACCACTCCTAACAAAATGCAGGGTATGTGCACATGTTTAAACCATTTTATTTCTTTCAGCAGCATGAAGAAGCAGCAGTGCAGTGGGGAACAAACAACTAAAGACAACCGGGTATTTCTAGGAAGGGTTTGCAACAGCTTTTCTCTATATATGAATTGTTGAGGTGCTCCAAACCTTCCCATCTGTGTCAATTCCAGGACTGCCTAGTGGAAGAAATTTCAACAGCACAAATAAATCAATGAAGGGATTAAGTGCTGATCCCCAGTATTACATCTGCAGAACACATATTTGACTGTAGATCACTCACTGGGTATAAAACCACTCCTTTTTACGAGGACAGAACACACTGCTGCCCACAACCACAACATTCTCATACATGATTTAATTCCACATCTTAATATGCTACTGTCCACTGGCTGTGCTGTAGGAACTCTCCAGTCACTACGACCTCAGAGAAAAGGGTAGAGTGGGGACAGATGGCTCCAGGAGAGCTGGGCAGACCCTGCTCCCTGCCACAGGGATGACCTCCTCTCACCAGTGTCATCAAGCTCCTGCTGGACCATTTCAGAGAGCAGTGGTAAACCAGAACTGGCTTATTGTACACTGCCAGCTTAGCAATCTGCAGTGATTCAGCAGCTACTGCAGAAGCAGCCAATTCATCCTGCAGCAGTGGGTGGAACATCCACAGCCATCTCTACTCCTCTGGTCCAGCTGTGAAAATGCCAGGTGACAGCTCTAGCTGAAATCACAGAGGTTTCAGCTGATGAATTCTGTTTAATGTGTATATATATGAGCAGTTACTGATGTCCAGCTGACAGCAAGTTAACCCACAGTCACTTGACCATGTGACTGAGGTCCAAGCCAGATAATTCCATTATTTTTCCTTGACCTGAATCCTTTCCCTAAGATGCTGCTTAGGATAATAATTGAGTGCTGACATTTTGGTAGGATTGCAGGCACTGTTATTATATCCTTTGTATTTCTACAGCCCATTAAATTTCACTTGAAGCAGCACTTGAAAAAACAAACAAACAAAAAATCCCCCAAGAAAAAAATCCCCCAAAACAAACCAATTCTTTTTCCTTTAGCCCTTGCTGTCCAATAATGTTCTTCCCATAGCAGATGCTCTGGCTTCATCCTCAGTGTGTCCCATATATTTCTATCTGCTTTCCTGTATAACTCCAGAGATTAAACTATCTTGATCTCTGATGAAAATCAGCTATTATTAATTCATCCTCCTTTAATACCTAGTGTTTTTAAGGCATTTTCATGGATTTTCAGCTTTTACATCTGTAAGACGGAATTACCATTCAAGTGCAAGATTCATCAAGTGGCATTTTTGATGACAAACTTAAGCAGTAAATGCAGCTGCTGTTCTGCCAGTCCCTGACAGAACATAAAACATCACTGCCTTGGGGGCTGCCACCAAGTTTGTAAGTGCACTTGTATTTTCTTGTCTTCTAAATAAATACCTTGATAGGAAGTTAAATGTTTTTACTACTGACCATAAATTGTTTTTTAGCAGTACTATTTAGTCTTCTGGGGTTTATTTGCAAGTGTTTTCAGCTCATTAGAACCTCCCTGAAACTTAAGTCAGTAGGAGGAATTTTAAACAGATATAACCAGGTGCAAAGCTACTCTCGGGTAGTGTAAGAGAGAACCGAGGATTTGGTCAATGCCAGTGCTAAATGGTGTGACTGAAGGGCATGTAAGTCTATAAGGGCCACAACCACTGCACGCTGGGACACTTGCTCAAACCAGAAATACATTAACTAGGCACGATCCATATTTTGTAAACCCTCTGGTGATACTTTCCCCTATGTATTTCACTGGATACTGATCTATTCTAGAATATCGAGGATCTCCACTGCTTTCTTCAGACTGAACTTAAATGAGTTTTCCCGTGTAAAACTCCCTCTGATACTCTTATGGAAGGAGGGGGATCTGTGCATTTCACGGCAAATCAACTCAGTCACTCCCTTCTTTGTTCAGCACAATGTGGGTGATTTCTCTCTCAGCCATGCTCAGTGCTGGACCTACTTTTGGCCTCTGCTTTTCTTTGTTCATAATGCAGTTTCCTTCTAGAGAATTTCCCTCCCCCAGCTTAACAGAATTGAAGGAATTTGTTGTCTTATCAAGAGCCTTAATCCAAATCCACATAACTGGCATTAACTTGTGTTTTGAAGTTCTCATGGTTTTATTGGCTCTTTCCCTTTCTCCTTTAATATCCCTCTTTTTCACAAAGACTGTGTAACTTGCAATGCTCAGTTCATATCACATTTATTCCCCCCCAAAAAAGTTCACTGTGTCTCTAAAAACCATACTGTTCACCTCTTAGAACTATTTTATTTTTAACCCTGCAAATCTGCCTCTTAGGATTTTCTGTGATTAAAGATTTGGTTTAGATTTCTTTCAGCAATTGCACTAATTCCATTGGTGACACTGTCCTTCCTCATACTTTCTATTATTATTTCTTGGAGTTTTTTTCCCCATGCAAGTTTTGTCTGCATCTTTTTCTGAGAGCAGCTGCTTTCTTTTGTTCCCTTTTTTCATGCAGTTCTGCCTTTGTCTTTCCATGACATGATTGCAAGTTATCAGCAGTTCTTGTAACCAATTAAACTTGAATTGAAAGCTGGTTATGCATTAAACCATCCCTCAGCAGGGTGTCACAACCAAGAAAAAGGAAACCAAAGAAAAGGAAACCAAGAACCAAGATGGTCTGTGGTTTTAGCTTATTTCATAATGGTCTTTCTTTCTACATAACCTTTTTATACATTTTTTTTCAAGTTTCATGACTTGTCATTCAACTTCAAGCTGAAAGGTCAGCAGGCTGCTTTGTTCCTACTCTCTATTGGCTTGAGCAGTCTTAGGTCCCATCCACTGAAACAGCTTACACTGATATCCAACAAACTCGATTACATCCATTCCTTAAAAACCTGGAACAAATGCTTAATTCAAGTGGGCTGCAGCTTTAGTAACAGATTTAACTACATAATTGAACAGACAGATTTCACTTACACCTCTTCTAATTTAAGATTTGAAGCTTACAGATAGAATGACATCATGATTATTCAAGAAGAAAGCACAAATATGGTTCTTGCTACCTTTCTTTGTCTTGTAGGGCCCTCCACTGGGGTTTACGTCCTGCAGTGGCACAGATATGACCTTGGCCAGGCCAGCGTTCATCATGTACTGATACAGACGTTTGAAAGTCCTCTCACAAAGGCCCTGGTGCAAAGGGAAAAGGCAAAAGTCGCTGTGACCCCGAAGCGTCACCTGCTGCAGATCAAAGCATCAAAGACGTTCCTACTACCTGTTCTTAAAACACAGTGTTCTGGGGAGGGTATCCAAAAAGGAACTTTAAAGCCTGTTAGTGTAGACACTGGGTAGAACATGAGATGTTGTGTTGTGGAGTGTGTTGTATTCTTCCAACTCTACCATCCAAACAAACAGCTTGTTTGTTTTCTTACTTGGACAAGTAAGAAATGCACGATGATATTCACTGACAAAACATTTCTGAAGCTGTGGATGGAACAGAACTCCTTCCTTAGGACAAACACCAACAGTAACTTGATCTAGTAGGTTTTTAAGATCCTTCTTCTGATATCCTCCCCCAGAACTTTGTGCAACTCTAAAAAGCAGGCAGTAAGAATGAGTGCCTTTGATAATAATTATTTAGATTCTACTGAGTGAGAATTTGAAAGAGGAATGAATCTCACCAATTCTTCCCTCAAGTTTCCTAATGTTTCCATCTGGTTTGAACGAGCACTTAGCATACTTGACAGCTTCTCCATTAGAATATCATATTTGCTCCTCCTAACCAAGAAAAGAAAATTATTTTACATGTAAGTATGCACATAACTTCATAAAAATGAGTTGTAGCTTTACAAAATGTCAGGCACCAGAGAAAGTATGCTAAGTGTTCTCAGATTGGTTTAGGAATTAGTTTTCTTTCCTTCTGTGAAAAGCACATGAGAGAATTTGTCACTGAGAAGAGATCTCAGCCAAGGGAACCGTGACTAAGCCCAAGCTGTTACTTCACTGGCAATCCACAGAAGCACAAGTTCTAATTACAAACAAGATAAGAAAACAAAACAAAAAAATCTATTAGAAATGTGTTGGAAGTGAAAACACTCAAAATTAACAAAATGATCAGTGCTACAATAAGGAAAGCTGGGTTTATGTAGAGGCAGGTGACAGGCACTGGAATATTCTACTGAGCTGTCTGGCATTTGGAAGAGGAGTTAAAGGAATTGAGGAGAGTCAACACCAGGAAACTTTGATGGTTCTGTGACAACAGAGCAATCTCTCATCATAGTAAAAGGTCACAGGCTGCCCAGCAGACCTTTAAAACATACCTATCAGCATGAAAGCGAGTCAGAAGCAGAAGAATTGAGTGCTGCTGTGCTCCACTTGGCAGGCGTATGACATGGGATTGCATCGTTATGAGACCATTTCTGTCCAATACTCTTCGGTGATAATGAAGTTTTCCAGCATCCACTCTAAAGAAAAGATGGCAAGATAAAGACGGCAAAATATAGGCATAGAAACTTCTGCTAATAATTTTAATTATCCAGTACCCCAGAACACTTTACCTAAATTCGTATGAGCTTAGCAATATACACTCATTTTCAAAGTGACAAACTCAAAATTAAGAAAACCTGTGAAATTTATTTTCATAGTTAATCCAATAAACAGAAATACCTCTGATTTTAACCCAGAGTCTAGGCACAGGGTGTCATGATGATTTGATGAGAGAGTTGAATCAGTATTGTATCCCCATGCCCCCTTTCTCCATCCTCTCTTTTGAACTCCTGGCTACACCACAATCACTACCCTCCTTGTAATAACTCTGACATTCATCTCACTCCCTGCTGAGCTGACTTAGGCCACCAAACCCTCTATCTCCATCATATAAGTTACACAAAAGAGTTTCCTAAGTGGTACAAAAAAATGCCAGGTGGTTTGCAAGCTACAACCCATTTATGTCCTAAAAGCAGTGAATCCTTACAGCAGTGCTAATACTCTGCAGAACTTCAGGAGTTCTCTAAGAGGCTGTGTACCACTCCCCCATCAATAAAATACATGGCCTAGTTTGGGAGCTGGTAACTCAGGCTCCCACTCATTTGGAGAAAGATGTCACACAGGGAAAATGCTGGGGACAAAAGCTGGGCATTCTAGAATCTCTCCAGAACTTGGGCAGGATAAGATGCTTTCTCAGCAGTTTAGAAAAGGAAATGAAAATCATTCTTCCATCCCAAATCTGAAGAAAAAGTTATTCAGAGAAAGCAAGAACTTCCAAAAATTAGGAATTTGTGTACTGACCCAACAGACAATTTCTGGAACTGTAATGAACTCAAGGGTGAGATCAGTATAGTTCCAGCAACACGGACTGCAAGAACCAAGTACTCCTGGTAGTAAGGATGAAACACTACCAGGACACACAAGAGTTCACACCAATACACAGGAACACTCAGAAATGACCAGTGGCAACTTGTTAGCTTTGATTTAATTCACGGAGAGAAATGCAAACTTACTTGAAAGCCCCACTGTGAAGGTCCCTCTGGAGCTCTCCTTGCCACCGAGCACGGCCCAAACGCTCCAGGATGCAGTAGGAGAAGTCAGGGAGCTTTAAGTCAGGGTCCCCCTCCCAGCCTATTAAAGCTCTGTAACGCTGGTCTTGGGAAGCAACAATGACTAGTTTGTCTCCCCATCTAAGAAACAGAAGGAAGAGTAATATATTGTTATCAGTTCCATAAAAACAGAGAGGTCAATCCCTTTCTCCCCATGAACACCATTCTTGATATAATCTGTACAAACTGGGCAAGGACCAAAAAAAATCCCTTAAGGGTATTTTAATGCCAGATATAAGGATTTCACTCACTTTTCAACAGCTTCTTCGTAAGTATAACAAGGCTGCAAATCCTTCCTCCTTATCTGATCAGTGATATCTACTCTCTCTTTAAAATACTGGCAGGAACCTTGTATGCCATCTTTGTTGTCCAAAATCATGTGGACAGGATAAATATCATCCGAAGGAACAGGATCTCTTTTGGTCTCCAGTATTCCCGTTTCAAGGTCTATTTCTTCATACCTGGAATAAAAGCAGCGAGCTAACACATGTAACCAAGCAAGGAGAAATGAAAGACTGTCACAAACAATGCTGATAACTGAAACCTCGTCATAAACAATGCTGACAACTCTATGGAGCACCTTGGAAAAGTAAAGCTCTTTTGAGATACCAAGACTGGAAAAACATAAAGAGCAGAGCTGTGCTCCTCAAGTACAACCCAACCTCAGCATGCAGGAGGCAGAAGGAGGGGGGATACACTATTTAATCTTCAAAAACTCAAGGATGCACTATTTAATCCTCAAAAACTCAAGGATACTCAGTGGAAATAAAAGAAACACATAGTTCACAGAGAAGGAAAACAACAGGTACATCCACCCTGATGAACTGGGACATGTAAATGTCCAGTTCATGTAAATGTAAATGTCCCATGTAAATGTCATGTAAACGTCCCAGTAAGGACACCTGCCAGGTAAGTGGCAAGTGGATATTCGAATGGAAATCTAGTCAGGACTCACACAGAGGTCACAGAACCACCAAGGTTGGAAGAGAACTTTAAGATCATCCAGTCCCAACCACCTACGATAACCCTTAAACCACTAAACCACACCAGCCAGCGCCAGACTGAGACTCCTCTTAAACACCTCCAGGGCAACCTATTCCAGTGCCTGACCACCGCCACAGCGACCAATTTTCTCTAACACCTAAACAGCAGCTCCGGAGCCACGCTCCGCCCTTCCCGCTGCCGCCGACCCAGCCGAGCCCGTGCGAGCAGTGCCGAGGGCTCAGCCCGGCACCCAGGCCCGGCTTCCCCCGGCTCGGGGCTCGCCGCCCCGGCCCGCGGCCTCACCCGTCGTGCAGGCGGAGCGGCGGCCGCGGCCGCGGCAGGAGGTAGAAGCGCAGGTCGGGCTGGGCGCTGAGCGCGGCCCAGAGCAGCTGCTGCGTGCCGGGCTCCAGCGGCAGCGGGAAGGGCGGCGAGCGGGCGGCCAGGCGGTGCCACAGCGCGGCCGGGGTGACGCCGTCCAGCCCCTCCAGGGCCACCTCGTCCAGCAGCGCCCACAGCGCCTCCATCGCCTCCATCCCCCGCCGCCCCTTCCGGGCCCGGGCGCGCAGGAACTGACGGCGGCGGCGCGACCGTCACCGGGGAAACCGAGCAACAGGGGCGGCCGAGCCCCACGGAGCGGGGCCGGGGCCGCGCCCGGGTCGGTGTCCGTGCGGCGGCTCGTCCTGGGGGCTCTGTCCGTCCGGAGGCTGTGGCAGCCCGGGGGCTCTGCTCCGGCGCCCGTGTCTGCCCGGGGGTCCGTGTCCCTTTGGAGACTCTGCCCCGGGCGATCAAGTGTCGGGGGCTCCGTGCAGGGTCAGTGGCCATCGGGGGGCTCTGCCTGGGGTCAGTGCCCGTCCTGGGGCTGTGTCCGTCCGAGGGCTTTGCTCGGGGGTCAGCGTCCGTCCGGGGGCTGTGTCCCTCCAGGGGCTTTGCTCCGAGGCCCTGCCCCGGTGCCCGTGTCCTCCCGGGGGTCCGTGTCCGTCTGGAGACTCTGCCCCGCGTGGTCAGTGTCGGTCCCGGGGCTCTGCCTGGCGGTCTCTGTCTATCCAGGGTCCGTATCCATCCTGGGTCCGTGTCCATCCAGGGTCCGTGTCTGCCCGGGGGTCTCTGTCCATCCAGGGTCCGTGTCCATCCAGGGTCCGTGTCCATCCAGGGGCCGTGTCTGCCCGGGGGTCTCTGTCTATCCAGGGTCCGTGTCCATCCAGGGCCCGTGTCCATCCAGGGGCCGTTCCGGTCCCGGGGCTCTGCCCGGGGCTGCAGAGCCCAGCGGGGTCGGTCCCGAGCCGGTCGGGGGGTCTCGGCCCCAGATACCCCGCGAGCGCTAAAAGGCAAAATCCGGGGGGGTCCTTTGTTTGGGTACAACGTGTGGGTGGCACATTTTTAACTTGTGAGCGTGTGAGAGGACGCCCCGGCGCAGCTCGCGGCAGCGGCTCTGGGATGCTTGGTGGGGATGGCTGGAAAGGGTCGTGTTTCCTGAAGGGGGACGTAAAATCCTTAATTAGACACTTTGACCGTGCACAGCCTCTGCGGCGAGTAAGCTGTAGAATTAACTCACCTCGTGAGCAGTAGCGGTGCAGGGAGATCACCCCGCAGCTGGACACTGAGGACAGCTTCAGCCTGTGCCCCAGGGCTGACTTGCTCATCAGGTCTTGGGTTGTAAACTCATTATGTAGCATATGCCTTCCACTCTTAGTATTTTTAAGTTCTTCAGGAGCTTGTGAAGTGAAGGGTTCTGAAAAATAGGTAAAATATCTACAGTTTCCTCTGTTCTTCAGGAGCTTTATTTGCTGCACTGACAGCTTTATGCCTTGCTGAAGGAGGAACATTTTTCAGCTTATACATTCTCATCTATTGAGGGTGCAAAACCAGTGGTACTCCATAACAAATCATTCAGCCTGACAATTATATTCTCATTTCAGCTTTATATTAAGACATGGTGACTGACTTTGATGAAAAACATGACGAATACTTAATATCCCTTCAGCAGAGAAACAGGTAAGGCACACATTTGTTACCCCCACTGGGTGTGAAATACGTGTTCTGTTGTATCAGATACCAGCAGCTGTGGTGCGAAGTCTGACTTGCTGTGTTTTAAAGCATTCAGGTGTTTCTCTCTTCTTCCCTTTGTTTGTTAAACACATCAAAGTTCTTATTTCTAGAGGAGACCATGACTTTCTTCAGTATTTAAAAGATAAATACATTTATTAATAAAATAATTGTTGTTTCACTGGCTGACAGGGAAGATTTTTTGTTTATAGAAAAATCTTGTAAATTCAGAGGTAACTGGCAGCTCATGCTGTGTGAGGATATAGTTATGAGGCAAGGCTTTTATATTGTCAGAAATACAGAAAAGTGGGAGATGAGGACATCCAGTTGTTCTTGCACACTTCAGTGTCTTTCAGAGAAATTTCAAACATTTCTCTTACTCTTTGTTCTTATGCACCTTCCTCTCATTGTACCCTGGATCAGATGAACTTCATAGTTAATTCAGAAGGGCCTGCAAAACTTTCTTACTGGGTTCCCTCCTTTACCACAATCCATAAGACTTTTACTCAAATTCTGTAATGGGCTGGTTCAGTGAAAAGATGAAAAAAACTTAGAAAGCCACAATTATGCTAAAAAAAAATCAAGTTTTTATGACCATGGGTTTCTTTTGTGTATAGTATCCCGAATCAGTTTTGGAAAAGAAGAAAACCAATTTATTTAATGATTGAAAGAACATGCATCCTTAGTATCAGAGCTCTGATTCTGGATTGTGGTGGAAGCAAATGCCACTGAATTACAGCACAAAAAGCAGGTGGCCACTGGAGGTGTGCTGGGGGCATTTGGTGTGGGACAAATCTGGCAGTTTGGGATAGTGGGGCTGCAGAGCTCAGAGTGGGAGCAGCTCAGGCACTGGCTCCTGCTGGATCCAAAACTAACAGAAAAGCCCATCTTGTGCCACAGCCTCACCAGTCAGAGAAGCCTGGGGTGGGTGTGGGAGAGTAGGGACGGGGGGCTGTGCAGGGGCAGGTGCAAATTGTCACCCACAGGATCCCACTCCTGGCCTGCGTGTCACCTCATCAGAGGAGTTAGGATGGACTGGGTATAAGCCATGGTGAAAGGAGAGAAGATGAGACTTGGAAGAGGGACGGTAGGTGTTTCACTGAAATTAAGCCCAAGGGAAGGGCATTTTTTTAAATATTATTTTACCCAGCCTTCAGTTTCCTGGTATCTCTAACTGCACCGTTGACTGGGGGCTTTTTAGCTCAAGTTTCAAAACACAAATAATACTTTTTGTTTGTTTGTTTTTGAAAGACCTCAATCATTTTTTTTAAGCTTTTTGGAAATTCCAAGTAAAACCCCGAAAAATTCTTAAGAAGAAAAGGTTAAATATGCTAAATACCAATTGGAAAAAATAACATGAAACAAGAAACAACGTGGGAAAAATGTCAGAAGGGAGAGGCTTGGTCAAACTTCACCTGTCACAGTGTTACAGAAGGGGAACAGATCCTGGAAGCTGTGTTCTGAAAGTGTTGTTTGAGCTGTGAACATATTTTCCAGCTCTGTGACGTGGTGTGTTGTTGTATTTATTGCTGATCTGACCATCTGCGTGAGGATGAACTGCTGCCCTTCCTGCTCCAGGTTACTGGAACGCTTAAGGAGGAAAGACCCCGTGCAAATCAGGCTGGAGCAGCTGGAACAAGGCTTCTCCCTGTACGTGAACGGAGCTAATTCGGAACTGAGAAATCACCGCCGAAAAATCAACTCCCACGGCTGCCTTAGAAATGACACAAAGCCCTGCAGGACAAGTGGTGAGTTCCGTGGGAGCCTGGCAGAGAGAGCAGATAGAACTAGTTGAAAACTGCACTCGCTGGAGCTGGAATTCAGGTGATGAGGTCGCTGGCCAGGCTGTGATAAAGCTTGGAGTGAAGTTCCACGGGACTCTTTCACCCGAGTGCTTAAGCTGGTTGTGTGTAAGGAACGCTCTCTGCAATACCCCGTCAGTTTTTCGGTTGATCCCTGACTAATTCCAAGGTTTAGCTTCCCCTCCTCTTCATTTGTTAAACAGCTCTGACTAGAACTAGAAGATTAGAAGAGTGTAGAAATTGTCAGTGTAAAATAATGGTGTATCTTTGTTTGAGACATAACACCATTAATAGGATTTAAAATCTGATGGACTTTAGTGTTATCTAATTCTGGTGTCTGAGGACAAATGACATTTGATGACATGGACTGTAATCAAATTATAACCAGTAATAGCTGCATTAAGCTCATAAATGGTATTTAAGCTATAATAGTTGTCTTAAAAAGGCAGCTAATCTTTCTTTAAATATTTGAAGTAAAGAAAATCTACCATTTTCTTCCAGTGATTAGTTGGCTTTATCTAAAAATGGGTATTTTGTTTCTAATTTAAGTCAGTCTGTCATTGAGAGCAATGTAGTGACAGGAATAATTTTGCATGCATGAAGGTATAAAGTATGAGCTTACTGGCCTTCTAATCTATTTAGCATAATGAAAAGAAAGTTGATTTCCCTGAATCCCTGTGTAAAGCAGTTTACCAGCCTTAGTCAGTTATGTTTACCTGGCTACAACCTGTCTGTCTCAGAGTGTGTTTTTTAATCTGTTGCTGTGTAGATGGTCTGCTTAAGCTTTATTTTCACTAAAAGTGAAGACAAGGAGTTAAAAACGTTACTTAATTTGATAATTTATTATGATTGAAAGTCTTTTAATCTCAACATGGTTATTTTCCTTCAATAACCGTGATTCTAACTTAATCTCTCTTTTATTTTGTTTTCCTGCCACACTAGGCACATACTACTTGTTTTCCAGTTTAAGTGTGTTCAGTTTAGCTGTGAAACCTCATGTGCAGTGATGGGAAAAGGTTCATGTTCTTGGCTATTGGAAAATGAAGGAAATTTTGTGCCTTGTCACTCTGGGATGATACACTTTGAGGGAGCAAAGCAACACCTGTGGCTTTTTCACCCAGAACTTGTGCAGGGGTGTTGTGGCAGCAGTTGTAAATTGAGCTCTCTGTCAGGAGAAATTTCCTCTCAGAGTTCTGCTGTGCAGTTGTTATCTCTGAGCTTATCCAAAGCTCATTATTTTTATGGTCACTTGATGCCATTTGATTCAGTTAAGGTGGAATACATGTCTTAGGGACCTTCAGAGACTTCAGTTGCAGTCTCTGTTGCTTTCCTCTGCTCCATCAGCTTAGAGATTGTAGCATTATCTCTGCAGAAGATAACTCAGTGCTGTTTCTTCCAGTGTTGATGTTTTAAACACCCGAAGCTGCAATGAAAGATGTCAACTGAATCATCATCCTGTCATTTTTCTTCTTCCATTTCATTTTGCCACTGGAGTCCAGAGGGGGAATTACTGGTGACCTGTAAAAGCTTCTTGCCTGGGAATTCTGCTCTAGCAATTTTGTGGTCTCTTTCATTTCTAGGCATTTTTTCTCAATGATTGAATATGATTTTATTTACAGAAATGATTCCTAGCTGAGATACAGCACAGAGTTTTCTTCCTTTTCTGTTTCCTGTGAGAGTTATTGTATCATTCATTACTTCTAAAACATCCATCTCTAGGATTAGTCTTCACTGAAAAATTAGGAATATGTGATACTTAATAATCCAGAACAGGCATAAATTCCTCTTTGTGGTTCCTAAAAGTGTCAACATAAATCTACTTGTCAGGACTATTTCCTTTGCCTGTGTTCCCTGGGAGTAATTAATGATAATAGTGATTGATAAACTTTTATGCTTAGGATTGGTAAATGAATTAAAGTAAATGTAGTGAGGCTGGGCTCTGGGTGGCCTGTCATTTCTTTGGGGCTGTAACCCACACATAGTTTCACAACTGTGTTTGTATTTCCAACAATGCCCCCCCAAAAAAGGTGTGATTGAGAGCTGTAATGAGCAACCTGATCTAATTTTGAAGTAAGCCCTGCTCTGAATGGAGAGCTGGACTAGGTGACCCCAGAGGTTCCTTCCAATCTAAATCTTTCTGTGATTCTATGACCTTTGTAGGACAATAGGTTCTTTTATTGGTAGTGCCAGTTGCTGCTGGCTTGGGGTGACCATTAAATTATGGCTCAACGAAAAAAAGGTTGTGCATCAGCTGTTTTTCTCCACTGAGAAGAAATGGAAGCTGTAAATCTGTCTTGGACATAGGAAATGAGATGCCTTTATTTAGGATGCTACTGAGAGAGTTGGTGATGCCCTTGTTCCACTGAGGATGCTGATGTGACCTGCAAGATATTTGTCTCTTTGTCTCAATCAAATCCCTGTTTCACTGCAGGCTGGGGGCATGTCCAGCACAGGAACCCTTAGTTTTCCTTGACCAGACAGAGATTTTTTGCAGAAGTTCCAGAACCAACTCCTCCTTGCCTTAGAAATGAAGGGTAATGGTTGTTTGTCCTTCATTTATGGCTTGTACATGAAGAATTCTTCTCGGCACAGTGTGTTAAATAACTTATACATTCTGTTTAATCTGCCAGTATCTCATGTTGCCTTAAGTTGAGAGTAAACACACACAGTTCCATTGTAAACCCAGCATGTCACCTGTTGTTCACCAGAACCCTGTCTGTCTGAGCCTGCCTTTGCTAGCAGGGGTTCTGGGCTCAGTTGCCTTCCTAAGACAGCTTATTGTGTACCCAGCTGGGAGTTAGAATGATGTGCCCCCCTGTTCTACAACATATTTCTAGACTTTCTAGACAGAAAAAGTAATGCTTTACCTGCTGTTAAGCTAATTTATCTTTAAAGACTTTGTTCTCTTGAATACATGGGGTGAGGATTGTCCCTGAAGAGGTTCCAGACTCCTACTCAATATACAACTGGCCAGGATGTGAAGTGGAATGACTTCTCTGTTGTTGATACCATTCACATGTCAAACACTTACTCTCCTGTCCTCACCTGGAAAAAAACCCAACGTAAACCCCAAACCAAAATGTGAACTAAGGTGTATATTGTCACATATTGTATTTCCATTCTCTGTTTTCTAATTCTTGTGTCTGTGTTCTGAAAAAGCAGCCCAGCTAGGGGAGAGGGAGTTGCCAGGAGGCAACCCACAGACTGCACCCAGCAAGATCCAACGCAGGAATTGGCTCCAGGTAAGAAGCAGTTGGAAGGAATGGGTGTTTGAACTGATTCTTAGTTCCTAAATCATTTCAGGGGAAATTGGTTACAACTTGTAGATAGTTGGGACTCCCATAGAATCTTGGCTTGGTGTGGGTGCTGAGTGACAATGTGAAATAATTCTGTGGCCAGTTTTGTGTCTACTTTGAAGCCTGAAGAGGCAAATCTCATTGAAGGGGTCTGGTTTCAGTGACATCTGTCACAGAAACGTTTGTGGCCTGGACATGATTGGCTCAGTGTGTCCTCCAGCAGAACAACTGTTGCTGGACATCTCTGATGGCAGCCTAGAGGATTTATCCAGTGCAAAGGATGGAGAAACTCATTTTTGAGAGACATCCCTGCCTGTCACTGGTGTTCTCCACACTGCAATAGGATTGAGGGACACAAAAGTGTAATTTGCATTGCTTGAGTTGTAATTTGTGACAAATTCCTGTAGATCATAAGAAAGTGCACAGAGATAATAAAAATATCCTATATATAAGAAATTTGGAGCCATTAGTTACATAGCTGTTGGTTCACTGGAGAAGCATCAATGGTCTTTTTTTCTTTTGGCCTAAAGAAGGATCTGAGTTAACCTGTCAAGGAGTGTGGCTTAATTAACAGAACACTTGGGAATTCAGAACAATGGAGACATGTCACCCAAATAATTACCCTGCTTGATTAGCAGTTAGCCTGGCTGCATGTCCAGTGGCTGGGGATCAGGGTCTGTGTCACTGTGGATCAATTGTTTATGCCATGCAGGTTTGTTTTTCTTCCAGCAAATATTGCACATTTCGAGCTTTTAGGCTGCATTACTTTATTTACCACCCTTACTGCTTCAAAGCTGAGTTTAATTAATTTTCTCAGCTGCTATTTCTCCCAGTAGATCACTGCTTACACACTGGCCTGTCAGGACTTGTTTGCTAAATTTGCCAAATGTGTAGCAAGTCATCACCTGTGTCATTCCAGTGAAGAAGGAGGCACATCCTCTGACTGGATTGGAAAGTCAGCCAAACATAGGCAGCTATACTGAAAACTGGCTACTGTTTGGGACTGGCTTAGGATGATACTTCAGGTCTTTTATCCAGTTGGATGGGAAGGTTGCAGTTATCCTAATGAGCAACTGGAATTATTTAGCTAAGGAAATATGCAACCACTGAGTAAGGTGGAGGTTGTGCTCTTCAGCAGTTTACTTCCCCAGTGATCTTCCCTGTGGGTTTTTTGGGTAGCTGCAATTCATGTCCCAAACTGCCAAACTTGGGCCGTGCTAAGGTGTGTTCTGAGGGGGGAGGATAGACTTGCTGAAAGAACTCGGTCTGTCGAAAGCCAGGGTGCCTTAGGATATTCCCTCTGGGACATCTCTGCTCCCTGGCACTTACAGAATTGTAGAGGAGTGTGTGAACAGCAGATAATGAGGTTTAATATCACTGCACAGGCTTCTTGGTCACGTTACCTTTAACGAGACCGTCCTCTTGTCATTGTTCACTTCTGAAACACTGGGACAGCAGCAGCAGGTCAGGAGTTTGACCAGGGTGGTTAAAACCATGATTCAGAGGCCCAAAGGTGAACTCAGGGAGGACAGAAACCTTCTCTGGAACAAAGGGGAAAAGCACAGTGCTTGATAGAGACACCATTATGTAAAATGTGATGATTGTTTTAGCACCAAAGACATCTATTTTCTTTAAATGCTTCTTTTAACAGGAAACTGTGGCAATTAAAACAGAAAAAGGGGGTAAACTCTACGTTAAACCATCTCTTCAGTACTCTGAGGATTTTGAACCTTATGAAAGCTTGACCTTGGAGACAAATGGTGGTGATCCTCTCCATTACTCCCAGGTACAACTGGCAGTTGCCTTCTATTATTCATGGTAGTGTCATTTGAAATGGGAAAGGGCCCAGGAGTCAGTCCTGGCTGGGGTGTGCAAACCCAGATTTCAGTGGTTTCTTCATTAGGTGATTGTGCGTTGTTGAGATGTGACATAAGGAAGGAAAAAATGAAAAGTGAAGCTTCTTTTGAAAATCTGGTCTCAGTCAGCAACGCTGCAGAGCACTAAGTCCTATTTTAAAGAGGTAGAATATTGTCCCTGTTGGATTGAATCAAGGCATTCCCTGCAAGGAGCCTCTTTCACTTCATGGCTGTCATTCACTTCATGAATATCACTCTTGGCTGTCAAGTTAGAGAAGGCTGAAACAACAACTTTTTCTGGGTTTAGGTTAGTTTTTGGATAGTCATGCTAAAATTGTTGCATGTAATTGTTTTATCTAACAAAAATCAGACTAAAGTTTTAAAAATATTTGAATCAGTGCAGTTGCTTTTCATCAAGGGTTGTTTTTGTACGGACTGTGCAGCCTGCTCTTTGATTACTAATTGCACTTTGTTCTAGCACAGCTCATGAATGTCCTGTCCTTAAAAAAGATGAACAAATGAACAAAAATTTATGGATGTTTGTCTGCTTAGCCAATTAATGACATCAATAAAGCTTTTCTGGGCAGTGGAGTAGAATCTATCTGTGAAACTGTCTGCAGATCTTCTCACTGACATCAGACAAAATTCCCAAGCATATTTTCCTATCTTGCACCTGTCTCTCTTTCCTATATTGCTCTTGAGTTTATGATTATTTTTTGCTCTACAAACTGGTAACTTCTTTACAGTGATGGATATTTATAATCTTTAATAATTTTAACCCAAACCCCCACTTTTCTTTTTATTCCAGGTGGAAATACTTTTTGATTTTCCTGAAGCTATAATGTGTTTTCTTGAATGTCTTGCTACGATGCAGATGCCTGAGGTTTCAAACCAAAAGAAAGCTGTACAATTTCCTGTCAAATACCTAGAAATATTAGTCTAGGCTGTCATAAAGACATGCTCCATATCAAGGCTCAGGTTGCTTATAAACCCTCTTTTGAACCTACCTTTGCCTGCTCTTTGTAATATGCATCTGTCAACATGGATTTCCTAACAAGTGTAATCTGTAGCAGCTTGAAGCTTTCATTGCAAACTGAACATGCACTGTCACAGTTCATTTGTACCTGAAGCGGCTTCAGGTTTTCATCTTATGCAGTTTGCTTACCTGTATTTATCTCAACACTCTAATATTAACAAAACGGGGGGGGAAAGCATTTAAAGGATGTGAGGTCTTTTCCTTTTGCCTTCATAAAAGCACACAGCTCCTCAGCATCATCTGTGCTGTTTGTGTCATATAATGAGAGAGGCAAGGCAACTTTTTTTCCACAGCAAATTTCAAAAGAGATTAATATTTGCATTAAATCCTGTTACAGTGTGTCCACTTCAAAAAAATCTGTGCAAACTGGGAGCTTAACCCATTAGACCACATTTTTTTACTGATTTTTGGAGTACAGATGTTTACAAGCCAGGGCTATTATCATCTATCCAAGTGCTCATAAAGAATTTGATGTTACATGGTATTGGCAGTCTTGTGAAGGCATTTGGAAATTCTGGATTGCAGCTGCTCTTCAAATAGAAAGAGACTGGACAAATATATGCCCTTGCCCTCTCCATTACTCACCTCCTGTTTGTAACTTATTCCTAAAAATTGGTTTTGCACCATAAAAACGCCTTGCCCTCACAATGTTCCTGCAAGGATACTGATGAGAAGGGACAAAGGAGTTATAGGATGAGTTTTCTTTACAAGCCTCATCAAAGGAGTGAAGACCTGATGTAGGAATGTGAATATTTTTAGCTGCATCGTGGCTCTGAGTTCATGAGGGCATCTCTTTTTTCTCCTGGGGAGGAAGAGGCAGCCGCACTGGTTTATTTTAAGAGACATATTTGAGCTTTTCTGACAGATCTGTTTGTATTGTACCAGGGATTGAGGAGCAGCTTGCAACACAGTGTAGAAGAGGAAGGGATGGAAGAAGACTCTCTTAGTGATGACTGTGACTCTGTTGAAGAGGATGTGTTTTCAGAGCCATCTCCCACTGAGGAAGAAATGTCAAGCTTTGAAGACCTTCAGTTCCATGGCACTGGGTCACTGCAGAAAGAGGTTTCTGAGCATCAAGATGCTGGGAGATGCTCTGGCCTCGATTGTGGTGGCCTCACTGTGCTGGAGTCCAACCAGGATCAGAGCAGTGAGTCTCTGTGTGCTCCACACTGCTCCAGTACTGCAGTAATGATTCTTTGAGAGCAGAGCTTTTAAGGGAATGGCTGCTGGTTAATCACTGGGGGTTACTCCATACTCTCATTTTAATCTGCAGATTTGAAAGATTTGCATCTTCTTGCTACTTTATTAAGAATTTTTTTTCGAACACAAAGATATAGCCCTAGTTAATGCCCTGCATCACCAGGTCTAGACACTTGAACAAATATTGCCTCAGATTGTCTGTGGCATTTCTCAAGAAATTACTATGTTTTTAATAGGGTTTTGAACTGTTTTTGCAGTAATTCAGGCAGCCAAACCTTCCCAGTCTCAACTTTGTTTCACATCCTGAGTGCTGGATACTTGTTGTCACAGTGTGTGCTATTTATCCCTGATGAATTATATGAGCCACTCTTTTTGTGTCCTTTGGAGACCTCAGTGTCCAAACCTACAACCAGTCACTAGATCTCAAAGATATTTGGCTTGTCAAAGGTGAGGAGTTCAGGCAGAAACCAGACCTAGACCTACATTCAGTATTTCTCAAAATTCCCTCCCACTCATTTCAGGTTCAGTAATTGGTTTTGGTTGTTGGCTTTGTTTATTTTTCTTTTCCTTATTCATAGTTAATTGCATAAATTAAGAGGAACAGTCTTTGAATAAATTGATCAGAGGATTGTTCCTCTCATTGTCATCAATGTGAGTGGAGTGTGAAGGGGGAGGGGGCAGAGGAAGAGATAGGAACAAAGGATGGAGCTGCAGTGGGAACAAGATCTTTGGGAGAATACATGGTCTATTGTCTAGAGAGAAGTTTCAAACCTGCAAACAATGGAGGCATTAATAATTCTCAAATAAAAAAGGGAAGAAGTACTCCTGGGCAACCCTCTAAATAAGACAAGATTTAGTCAGTATTTAAAATTTATTTTAGTGTAATGTGTTAACAAGTGACTCAGGGGTTCATTTTTATTTTGGCTTTTCTTGACAGTAATGCAGGTAAATACCTGGTAGAGATGAGATCTATTGGTACATTCTAATAACATTTTTATTTTGTTTCACTAAGTGAAACGTGCTTCTGTGCTTCTGTAACAATAGAACAATATCAGTGCAAGGGAGGGAGATTATCACTTTAACTATGCCCACATAATTAAAGCAACAAAACCTTAGCCGTTAGGATCCAATAATTGTTTTCCCAGGCTGGCTGCTCCTAAGTAACTTCCAAGTTGATTAGTTCTGTTTCCTTTTTGTGTTGCAGAAGTGAAGCCAGTGCGAGTTCTCTCTGCAAAGAGAAAGGACAGTGTTGAATTGTACATTCCTCTCAGACCAGTCCTGGTGAAAAGCAAAGTCACTCGGCCGCTCTCTGCTGAGCTCTTGCACCAGGAAAGACATGAAAAAACTTCTTCTAGTAAGAGATAAGAATATGTGATGTCAATAAGGAGAGTTTTCATGCTTTTTCCCCCTCTGGCTCAGACGCAATTTCAGCACATATCTGTGATTATGCAATTTTTTTTTTTAGCTGTCCCTCTCCTGCCTTTTTTTAGTTGTTTTTAACAACTCGAGTGTCTTCTCTTCAGTAAAATTGTGAGAAGATCCAGAGCCTGCATGCTCCAGTCTTCTGCTGGATCTTTACTATCTTCCTTCTCTTTTTGCTTCCACAGCATAAAACTTTTCTCCTCTGCCTTTCAGTCCTTGCACTTGCTCTGTGTTTCCCACTTTCCTCATGGGGATCTATTCCCTGTGGTGTTAATGGAAGTGTCTTCTCCAGATCAGCAGTTGATGGAAGATCTTAACACGATGCATTTGTAGCAATAAAAATGGCATATTCTATCCACAGCAATAAAGGCATAGCTTTCCACAGCACAGCAAAACAGCCCTGTTGCTGCTTGGGACTGTACTTGAATTACACCTTGAAGGCTGGGGATCAGCCTCCAGTGCTGGGTAGATACGCCAGTATCTAGGACCAGTCTGGAAAATATTTTTCCTGGTCTGAAGAACAACATTTTGCAGGCACTGCTGCTTATTCTAAAAATCTGCTGCTAAAGTGTGGTCTTCACCTGGGGAAAAAAACCCAGCAGCACACACCAAACCCCAGATCTAGGGCTGAAATCATGACTGCAGTGCAGTCCTTAACGAGTCTGATGAGTTTTGAGAGGTCTGAGATGAAGTTTTCAGACATGCCATATACTTTGTGGTTCAGATGCTCTTTTCAAAAGAGCAAAATCCACTTGTGTCCTGAGAAAGCAATAAGGCTAATGGTTTTGAGAAGCCCAAATATTAGTTTCTTAATTGGCAGAAAACCAAACGGAGGAAAAGAAGCTAATTCTTTTTGGCTCCGGAATAAATCCCCTTTGTAGCTTCTGAGACCCTCACCCACCATCTGTCTGAGCAGATGCTTGCTTTGAGTGCTTCCCAAAGATGTGAGCAGCATTTCCTCAGGTTATAATAGTGCTTGTTGGAACTGTTTCTGCCCAGCCATCACGTTAAAGCTTTCATTTCATTTCAGGGGGATGATATAGTGCAGAAAAATAAACATGACTTTATCCTGTCCCTGTTTTTGCAAAGATGGATAGTGCTTGTTGCAAGTTTTCATGTGGAAGGAGTGTGAATGCCTGCAAATCTCATCTCAGTTTTAATTTCTTGTCTTTTCAGGGTAGACTTCATGTTGCTTGCATCCCCTGCACTGTACTCTCCTGCTTAGTAAACCTCCCTGCAGCATTGTGAGCACTCTGAAATATCAGCCTGTTCTTCAGTATTTGCACTCAATCTAAATGTCTGTACAACTTCAGTCTCTTTTCTTCCCTTGACTTTTAAAGTCCTCAGCTATAACCACTGTGCTTCTCATTTAGTCTCTTTAGTCCGATCTCACATCATCCGTTGTTAAATTTTACTTCCTTTCTTTTAAACCTGTTCATAGGCTGTGATGTTTCTATTTCTCCTTGAAGTTTGGGAAGATTGGGATGTGTATGGGCATTGTGATGACTACTCAAGTGATAAGGTGACTTATTCTGCCTTGCAGATAGCAAGTCCTTGCTCCCCTTGTTGTGCTAGAACACTCTTAGAGTTCCTCCAAAATAGCTGAACACCCCAGTTACACTGCAAAATCCTGCTGTGCTTAAATTATATATTCTTTTCTTTCAATGGACTATCACAAGGCATTTCCACTAAATACCAGAACAAAGCAATCCAAAAGCATAAAAATTGCGTTTCTCATTTGCCAGTTTCCCTCTTGCTACGATGGTGTTTTAACTGTTGTCTCCAGTAGAGATAAAAATATAAAACCAAATGGCAGGAATTCAGCCTCACTTGGGATGGTTACTGCAAAGCCCGGTGTCAGTAACTGAATTGGATGTTTCAAATGGATGCTGCTGTGATGTTCCACACCTGTATGTCCAGACAAATGAATATTTCTTTCCTCTTTTGGTGGCAGGAGCCTCAAGTCAACCAGAGAGGTCCCTGTCGGTAACTCGGAAGGACGTGTGTGAGAAGGATCCTGATCTCTCGGTTTCAGCCGTGGTTCAAGCCATGAAGATTGAGAATGAAGCCTTGCAGAGAGACCTGCAAAGTTCCACAGGCCCTCAAAAGGTATGGGAAATACCGGAGAGAGCTGTTTGATCAAGCAGCAAACCCCCCATGAATTACAATCTCTTACACATCAACATTGTGTATGAATGGATGGTGATGCCTCTTAAGTGTAATTGAATTTGTATTATTCTTCCATAGGGTTGTTTTCTTTAATCTGCTTCCTCAGGATAGCATCCCACAGCATTCTCTTGATTACAGGGATCACTGAGCAACTGATAGACCAGCCATATGATGTGTCTGTACAGTCATGTGCACAGCTGCAGGCCCAGTTGAGCCATTTTCATCCTGGAAGCTTCTTAAACGAGATAATGTGTGATTTCCATACCAATAAATCCTACGTTCCTGCTGGACTCTGTAATATGGGCACTGCTCCCTGTTAGCACAGTGTCATGTACACTCCTAGATCTTACTGAGGAGGAGCTGGTATGGCTTTTCTGTGTGTGCATCTCTTATCTCCAACAACCCTGTTTAAAAACAATTAAAAACTCATCTTAAAAAAACAAAAAAAAAATCAATAAAAACTAGCAAAAATGTGGAGTACGGGCAGAGAAGGAGCATTGTAAGAAATGAATCACTTTTTCTCTGTTGTCTTTTAGGTAGTAACTGATAGTTCTGTATTTAAAAAATAAATACATTTTTGATTCTAATGAAACTTAGGGGTTTTGGGATTTAAAAGTCTTTATGATCCATTTTTGGAGAAGGAGAAAGTCAGTAGACGTGTGCCAAAAGTTTGGCCAACCCTGAGTCTTACCAAATGTATAGAATGAAATTTTTTTACACACATATATATATGTAAATATTTAAAAGTCCTCAGAATATGCTTTTACTTTAACTTTTCTTCTATACAGAAGATCAAGCTCCAAGTTTTCATTTCAAATCAAGACCAATTTTGTTAAATGTGCTTTAACTCAGTACAGAGTTACAGATGAGCTGGGCCCAAACTCTTATTTATTCCAGAGATGCAGACTGACACTCATTGGTATGTGGAGAACAATCTGAATGAAACATGTTCATCTTTTTCTTCCTTAGAAAAAATCTTCTGTTTCATCTCTTGTTTCCTCAATGACTGAACCTCCAGAAAAAAGCCAGACAAGGAGTGCAGTGACAAAAGCTGAGAGAATCTGTCCTTTTGGAAGCAGGTATATATATATATTTGCTTTAGGCTAACTTCCTTTTTTTTGAGGAGAGATTTTGCAGAATGCCACTACACCTGGTAATCTTCAAATCCCTCAGACACCAGGCAAGTAGTAGCAAATCAGGGACTCACTCCAGCCTTGGGCCAGTGTCTGCAGAGCAGGGATCTGCCAACATCTTCCTTTATTATATTTATATAACCTGTGCATTGCTTTCTCAGAACCAGCTGGGAACTGGAGCCCAGTTTTTTAACCAAACCCCGTGTTTTTAAGATGAGATGCTGCAACAGTTCTCAGTGGGTGTGGGGCTACGTGAATTTTTCTGTGGGGTGCTTGGATTCATCTTATCATCTTTTCACACCAACTAAACTGCTTCTTAAAAATGCAGGAATTATGAGGAAGTAGCACATGAAAGAATAGGTTGTTTCAGACAAAAGAAGAAACCTCTGAAAGTCTTTCTGGAGCATGAGAGCCATTCTGCTGGTGACAATGACAGATCCCTGGCTGATGACAAAGCTGAAGTAGATTCCACATTGAGAGAGAAGGTTTGTGTGTATTTGCACTATAATTGAGGCTTCCCAGAATTATTAAAATAAAAGTACAGTGAATTATCTGCATTCCACTGATTCTGCCCCATGTCAGCTACTAAACCTATGGCAGGGTTTATCACTTTATCAGAATGACAAAGGAATCAGACAGGGAACAGGGAGCTGTTTTCTCTTTGGGCTTTTTAAGAAGGTTGGTGTGTGGCAGAACTGGTGGAACCCAGAATGAACTGGATGCCACGCACATAGCCTTGACTTTGCAATCTTTTTGCTTCTGACCCATCAGCACTGCAATCTTAACAGTGTTTGTTTTGTGCCACACTTTGTTGTTTGGTCACTTAAGGTTTTTGCCACATTTCCCTTTGGTCCAGGTGACAGCCAGCATGGAAGTTCGTGATGCCATTTATGTGACTATGGAGCTGCTTTCTAACTGGGGAAATCCAGTGAACGTGGGCCTGAGCCAGGTGGAATTCTTTGATTTGCACAACGAGAAGATCTTTGTGTCTCCCCATGACGTGGACATTCGAAATGCTGACAACCCGGGGGATTTGTGCTGCCTGGTCAAGAAGAACTTAAATGTAAGACAGCCTAGTCCTGGATATTAAAATCTCTCATTATAATATAATATTTTTATCACCAGGTTTTTGTTCAGAAACGTGATTGCATTTTGACCCTGACTGCATAACAGATGTGATAATTTAAAAGGCTACAAATATTGCTTATTATTAACAAGTCCAGCTTTCCTGTCCAAGATGATCATGTTCAGTTATAACATTGCTTTAGAACAGTCTTTGATTAATTTGCCTGACTTGCTTAGCTAAACAGTTGGATGGAGGAAGCCTTTAATCTGCCTCCTTATATATTAACTCTGTGGCATTGTCTTGGGTAAAGGGACACATCCAGTTTTTAAGTTTTGTGTTGTAGAACGAGATCACAAAACTTTAAGAACACTGAATTTCACCTTTTTAGAATGTGTGTGCTGATAAACTGAAGTAATTCTTGTGGTCTGAATGTATAGGAGTTTCACTGCTAATTTCTTTCAGATGCTTAACATGAATTTAATAGGAGAGTAGAAAGAGGGCAAATATGCGGTATTTTGGAATTTAGTTGAAACTCAGGATGGAGCATCATTTCCAGACAAATATTTTTACTTGAAACATCCTTCTTACTATCTCCTGAACACTGTAGTATGGTGTCTAAATATTCATTCTCCTTTACAGGCTTTGTGTCTGGCAGATGACACTCAGCAGTAGTAGTGGTGACTCTCAGACTCTCCAGCTAATTAGAAATTATGTAGTAATAACGTTCATTAAGCCATTATAAACCTGTTATTCTCAGCATTACTCATACATTTATATATCCCATTATTCTTAAGTAATGAGGTTTTACATTTCATTGATTAACATATTCCTTGGATTTGTGACACTGGAATCTCCTCTCTTGAAGCTGGAAGGGTATTGCCTCCAAGATGCAATCTGGAGAGGGAACACACTCTTCGGATTTGGGCATGTGATACCTGAACTGCAGGTTCCTTCAGCAGTCAGAGCAGCATTTCCAGTTTGTGTACCTTTCAGGAGAGCTTTTGGGTGCATTAGAAAACCCAATAAATTAGTCAATCTCCAAGCAACTAATACTTTCAACAGAACGAAAACTTGACATAAAAACTTACTAGGTGGAAAACTCCTTTTCTCATGGTTAAAACACTTCCATCTTCGATCATTTAGGTGTACATTTGTCTTTGAGAACAGACAATAGATTGGCTTACTGAAGATCAGGGATTTTATTTTGTTAGTTTATTTATTACCCTTGCAGACTTTTAAGAAGAGCACTTAAATTGCCTCCTTCCTTGTACTTTGTGATATACTCTAAAGGAACCAAATGCCTGGCAGAACATCAGGTGCTCTCAACTAACTCGATTTAGATTAGAGATAAGGAAGAAATAGGGTGAGGGTGGGGTGACCCTGGCACAGGTTGCCCGTAGAAGCTGTGGCTGCCCCAGCCCTGGAATTGTTCCAGGCCAGGTTGGACAGGGCTTGGAGCAACCTGGGATAGTGGAAGGTGTCCCTGCCCAGGGCAGGAGTGGAACAAGATGAGTTTTAAAGTCCCTTGCAACCCAAACCATTCTGGGATTCTGTGATAATGCTTAATAAGACATAGATTAGGTATTGTATTGAAATGGTTTTCTG
>JAYRBT010000033.1:3040253-3091118 GCA_036023395.1 Myiotriccus ornatus
GACATAGATTAGGTATTGTATTGAAATGGTTTTCTGCAAACCTTTTTGATTCTTATACACATATATAGGTCTTTTAAACCTCAGAATAACAAGGACAGGTAACTAATTCTAGAAGTATCTAACCAAGGTATTTCTTCCCAATGGTGAACCCTTAGACCCACGTCATCCCCCTTCACAGTGCTTCAGTCTTCCTTTGCTCAGGTGCACCCACACAAATCAGTGTCCCACAAAATCTAAGAGTAGTGGTTTCCACTCTCCCTTTTTTGCCTTGATCCAGTTCAAATGTAACTCCATCTTCTTAACGTGCATCAGGTTCACCCTGATGGTTCAAAGAACTTTGGGGCTGGATTTTCCAGCTCTATTTGCAAAGACAGTAACCCCAGGCTCGAGTACATCACGTGAAGGCAAAGACATCACCATCTCTCTTTGTGATAAAACATGAGAGTCCTCCACAGTCTCGAGAGTTTTGTCATGGATTCCTCAAAGTGCCTTCAGTTTGTGGTGTCGGGTCTTTGGCATGCTGATGGGGACTGTAACACCTGTGAGTCTGTGCAACCCCAGTTCTAAGCAGTTACTTCCACTGATAAACCGGAGATCTCTCTGCCCCTCACTCACAACACTGGCCTGGCTCTGATGTACCCCCTGTTGTTTGGAGGGTCACGTCCAGCTTTACAGAGAAACCAGTGAGAAGCGTGGAGGATTCTTTCCAGAGTCCATTTTGGTGCTGAATCAGGTACCCTCCTGTGAAGGCACCTCTGGCTCTCAGTACACACCCGGACCTACTGATTTCTGGGGCATCAGGTTCTGGCTTGAGAGGTCTGCAGGTGGATTGCTCATCAGATGTTGCCTGCTGTTGGGAAATTATTTTTTAACCATTCTTGTTCATAGTATGACTTCAAAAACATGATGCAGCTTTGAAGTTGACCCTGGAGTTGGGTTCACGCTGATTTGAGGGCTCTCTTTCATTTCTTTGATGTTAAGAGACATCTTTCTCTTCTTCAGTAGAAAGTATTAAACCTGTCTGGCACTCTTACAGCTGTTGATGCCCCAAACTGACATAAACACAACAACAGTCTCCCAGAGCTTTTTGAGAGGCTTCTGGGGCAGAGACATTGTGACTCGTGGGCGTTTGGAATGTGGAGATGACCACTGTGACAAGTGGATCTATTCAGGATATCTTTGAACAGGCTGCAGAGCTCTGTCCTCACCATCATTAGGCACACAGCTAAAGTACTCAGGAGGAAGGTTTTGTGGTTACTGCCTTTAGGAAAATGTGAAAGACTCACTTCAGAGTGAAATGTTGTGGAAAAATACTGACTGTGTACCTACTGTGTCACTACATATACTGTGGATCCTTGAGAACAGGAGGGGGGCTAATTTATCTCCTCATCTCACATCACTGAAGTGTTACCTGCATGTGTATTCACTGTGCCCTTCTTCAGCTCTTTTATGATAACATTTGTCATCAAGTATATTAATATTCGACATTTTGATTCTGAATCTCTTTCCTCCTTGCTTCTTTCTGAGCTGCCACACATCCTTTTACTCCACTTCTCAGCATGTAGAGGTAGCAGTTCTTAACAATTTTCAGAATTGGTACTTTTAAGTCTCTTGATGGCCAATTGTATGTAAAATTCATGTTGGGAGTTTCTGTGATATCTTTGAAAATAGCAAGTGTAGATTCTGTGCAGCTCCAAGGAATAGATCTGTAAGTGATGTTGGCTGTCTGCAAAGCCTGATTAAAATAGAGCCAGGCAATGAAGCAAAATTCTATAAGATTCCCCTCTTTAGAGAGCAAACCAGAAGTGTAAGCACAGGAAGAAATCATAGAATGATTGTCCAGCATCCATTGTGCTCAGTGATCCCCTCCAGTACAGGCAAAGCTGATTAATTTGATTAAAATAAACTGGGCTTGCTCTGACCCTGCAGTTCCAAAGCAGGGCAGGCTGCCTGTGGTTTGTGAGTGTGCAGATGCCTCACTGGGACAGCGAGCAGATGACCTTTATCTCCTTGTCAGGTTCTTGGGAGCTGCCTTAGAGGCAGGAGAGTCGGATTTGCTGCTGGGAAATGAGGTTGAGGTCTTGCTCTTACGTAGTAGACTTTATTGAATTTCCTAATCTCTGCATATTGTGCTGTGGGGTGGGCACTTAATTAAAGTTAAAACCCTGCTTGAGGAGGAAGAGTTAGTGACAGTCTGCTTGTGTTATGTTTTTAGCTCAGGAAGGAAAGCTGCCTCTGGATGTGCCCTTTCCATCCGCCCATCCAGCTGTACTTTGTTATCCGCAATCCCACCCGGTCATGTGACTTTGGTATATCCAAGATCAAGATCTGGAATTACAGCACAACAACTCCCAGTGTAAGTAGCCTTTTCTCAACTGCTTTGTGTGTTTGCTCTGCCCTGCCTAGGGAAATTCAGTCTGCTCTTCTTTCTAAAAGCATGAAATAAAAGTAGATGCAATTTTCTCTAATAAAATAGGAGCTGTGAGGTGTCCCTGTCTGCTGTGAAATTTGCTTCTGTCTTAATTGTAAGTGGTAACAACGTGGTGATAATGTTTTCATAGGCACAATGAGCATTTTCTTTCAAAGCTATTAAAGATCTCTAAAGACCTAATAAAAGGCTTGCATATTCTGTCACTTAATCCTTTACTGTGGTGAGAAATAAAGATTCAAAGGTAAGTGCATTCAGGACTCTCAGTTGTTCTATCACAGTATAACTGTGTGTTTAAATATGTGTTTTCTCCTGTATATAAATGTAAATAGGCTGACTGTTGCTCAAGTTTGGGTTTGTTGCTTTAATTAGAATCATAAATTGGTTTGGGTTGGAAGGACCTTAAAGATCATCTAGTTCCAGCCCCCCTGCCATGGCCAGGGATAATTAAAAACTCCACCACTGTGTGCTCATAATAAAACAATCTACTGTTAGAAGAGAGACATATCGTGGCAGATGGCAGATGGTCTCTTGTCTCTGTGTTTGAATGTCACCATGAAAATTATTCTTGTTTGTACACTGCAGTGTTAAGAAAGAAATCCCAGGTACTGGATCAAAGAGGATTTGCTGTCCTGGATTATGAATAAGAGGGTTTATCCCTCTGGTTTTGCTCTCATCCATGTTCTTATATAAGCACATATGGTAATTTATACATATGGAAATGGTCATGGACGGGGCAGCTTATGCAAATTTACTATTACATGATTTGTATTTGTTTTCCTGGAATTTTAATTGCTTTTCCTGGTAAAATTGCAGTCTGCAGAATGTTCCATCATCATTAGAGTGTGCTGTTCTTGGAGGTAATGGTAGGATTTGTTACCAAACCTCCTGAATATAGTGCAGGAAGTGCAGAGAAATGGATGTCTCTATGTCAAGGCATTGCTTTTTTAATAAACTGCTATGAGGCAATCTGTAAAATCCACTGGGAGTGTAATCCCATGGATTTGGTGGAAGTGCAGTAGTTTATACTTATTAAAGAAATGTCTCATTATCCTTAAGGTGAAAGAATAGCAGGCAGTTCTGTCTAGTTCTGTAATTTGTCATGAGGAAGTTTTGTCTGAGAAGTATAAACCCCAAAAATATAATTAGCTAACAGTTTTCTTTCTGCTAATTTAAGTCCAGAGCCAGATTGTGTGGATTTTCTTAATCATTCTTTTCTTGCCTTTTTCCCCTTAAACAGCACCTAAGCCAGAGGTGCCCAAGTACTTCTTCCAAAAATAGGCAAAAAACTAAGTCAGGCCAGTACTTTGGTATGTTTGAGTTTTAGAATATGAGTCTAGAAGGAGAAGAAATGGGTTTGAAGGAAGCTGTAAAAGTCAGATGACATCATTGCCATAGATTCCTCGATTAATTGAATTACAAGGAAGGTATCAGAGGATGCTTCATCTTGCCTTTATTTACTTCGGATGAGATCTACAAAAAAGGAGGTCATTTTTAGTCTGCAAGAAAGGAAGAAATGTAAGAAAGGGCGGCCAGTTCTTTTCAAAGTTGTCTGCAATAGTCAGACATTTTATATGTACTTGCTGTGGTCTTGAAATTGCATCGTTACTCGATGCTGTTAGAACTGTTTTTGTAAGATCCAATATAATGTCTCTGGTGTATCTTCACAAATCTGTGAATGGAATCAATACTGTAATGCATTAAGGTCTTCTTTGTTCTCCAGTTGAATCATTTTCTTCTTCAACTGGTTGCCCCTTGTGCATATGCTCATGTCCATTCTCTTGAGTTGGAGATTTTTCAGTGCTGGATTACCACTTGATGGTCTGTAAGGCTGCAGCAGCTTTGTTACAGCACAGTTAATTTTATAGAAAAACTTTTTTCTTCTCATTCTTGAATTATTTTCTATTGCTCCTTCTTTCTCACGCTTCTCTGAGAAGTGAGGCAGAAGCAATTTCAAGTCCTTTATCCAGGGGTAATTCTCAGAAAAGTGCCTCTGGTTTTATGCTCTGTCCTTCATGCAGAAATATCCCTGAAATGGCCAGAAATCCCATCCTTATTGTCTCACTGGGAGGCAGTATCCCAGCAGGCACTCTGAGGGCTGAAGGTGCAGGCTGGGAAGGAACACCAAGAGAAACTGTAGACTTATTTCCACAAAATCTGTCTTTTCTTGTTTTCCTTTCTCGCACTGATCGGACCTCCCTGTTCGCTCTGAGACGTTGTGCCGTTTTAATCACTCTTCCAGGAGGAAAAAAAAAACCACCTGCCTTTGGATGAAGTATTGGGTGTTTGTTTACAGGGTGGAACTACCCATGTGGAAGGGACTTTTCCAGCCTCCTCATGCTCCAGGAGAGCGGAGCAGTGGTACCAGGGAAGCTGAAAACCACGGTGTCAATGTTTCCCACCAGAACCGATCACTAAGCAACTGAAAGCTCCGAAGGGGGGTGGGAGGGAATGAAAAAGAGCAATTCTTAGTCTTGTGCCTGCATGTGTTTGTTCTTGGAGTCTCTGAGATCCGTTCGTGTTTTTCCTCCCTGAGGCTCAGTCTGCTTTAGGATTTTGGGGCAAAAGATTTTCATTAGCTCTTCTCCTGGTTCTTCCCTGAATAGCTGGTTTTCCTGAGCCACCAGCTGTTACTAATGCCTGCCCCACTTCAGTCTGTCCCTATTGTCCTACGAATATCTGTAGCTTTGCCTGGTTCATCTGGACACACTTGAGACACCTCTTTTGCTTGCTATAATACCTTTCTCAGACATTCCAAAGCATCAGAGAACAGGAAGTCTTTTTCTATGGACTGAAATAGTAATTTTGAAGAGACTGGCCCTTTTCTGGGCTTGACTGTCCCTCTTTCAGGGAGAATGACCTCCACCCTCTCATTTTTGTTATGCTTTCTGTCCTCCTCTGGTACTGGTGAGTGGAGTGGGATTAATTTCAAAGCAAGTTGCTCTTAAGAGGTTGCTGATTTTAATTTAAAAAGATGACTTTGACAAATGCTTTTCAAATGGATGTGTGCATTTCTGTGGTCTCATGCAGTTTCTATCTGTTTCCAGGTAAAAATGCAGAACTAAGGGCTGAGTGCTCCTAACAGCAGTACAGACTGGGATATTATGTAGAAATGTTGCAGTTATCCCAAATTCCGCTGTGAATGTCCAAAACCTCCAGCATTTAAGGAGGACATTGACAGTCCAGACATACAGAAATTTTAAAAAAAGAACGTTTCTGGGGCATCCTGATCGTCTTTCTCTTCCCCATCCTAATTTCAGGCAAAGCCATGTAGGTAGTTTTTAAAAAGTATAATTATTGAAGTGTCTCGATCCCCAGTTCGAGCAATCCATCAGTGTCCTCATTCAAGGGGAAAAAAATACCACGTTTTATGGCCAAATGCATCAGTACAGGCTTATAGCACTTTATGATGCTCGTGGAGTTCCACGGGCAGCCGTGCCATAATGGCCAATTAAACTGTGTTTACAGCTGTTCTTTGAGAAGTTACTGAAGGTTATCTGTCCCTCTCAGGAATGTGTCTCACATTCCTACACCTGCTTCCCTCCCTCAGCTGTAGCTTGTGATCCCTGCATCTTCTGCTTTTCCTGTGGGTAGGTCCATATTACATTTTTTTTAAGCCTTAAACAAGTGTGTTCAGTGGTGAAGAGCCAGAGGCATTTGTATTTGTAGGGGAAGGAGTAACTGGTTTAGTTTGGAAGCAGAGGAAAATTTCCATCAGTATTCAAGGAGGACTGACATCCAGGAGATGAACAAGAGGGATGGAACTGAAACTTCTTAGTTTCATGAAAAGCTCCTTAGTTTTCATGAAAAGAAGGAAAGAACAGAGAGTCTTTTAAAGGCTCCACGAGATGGACACGTTACTGAAAGTTAGAGAACAGAAAGGAGATGGATTTTGTCTCATCTTCTATATTTTCTTTGAAGATAATAGTATTTTTGTCAAGAGGGAGAAAGGGTTAGATCGAAATGGTGAAGAGAATAGAAAGAACATTAGTTCCAACTTCAATGGGATGAAAAAATCAGGTATTGGTGGGTGCCACAGAGAAGGGGAACATAGAGATAAAGTTGTGAGTGGCAGAATTGTGTCTGAGATAAAGGCCTTCTATTTAAAAGGCTAGTTAAGTGTTGGAATAGGCTATCAAGGCAGATTAGTTGAAAACTGTTAAAAACAGATTTCTTCTCAATGCTATAGGTTATTTTACATTCTTCAGTGGAAAAAGATGGACGGGATGATTTTTTTTTTTTTTTGCTATCCTGTCTGGCTCTGTTATTTCTTTGTAACTCTTTTTATCTCCAGTGGCTTTGATCTGGGTGGTTGTTCACTGTGGAACGTGTTGTGAAAGGGGTGAATCTTCCAGATGCCAAAACAAAACGTGCCTCTGAAATTTATATGCTGATCAAATATAATTATACTTATCTAGGCTTCTTCCCTCAAACTTATCTAAGTAATCAAGCCTTGTCAGACAAAATGGTTCGTAGTAGTGTCTAGCAGGGCTTTCGGTCTTTTTAAATAAAATCTTAAATATTCCACAGTTGTTTGAGCTTTAGATTAAAAGGTAGTCAAAAGCATGTAACTGACACAGGGTTTAATTGTTTTCATCTGTCTATTGATTAAGTGTTCAAGTGTCAGAGTCCCAGAACAGTGATATCTAATGTTTGAAAGCTTAATTGAAATCTTTATACTTTTATTTTTCCAGGACATCGATGTCGGAGCAAAGAAGGTGAAGTTATACCTTGATGAGAACCTTGTATTTGAGGGTGAATTAGAGAGAGCCTCTGGAGATCTCTTTGCTGACCATAACACTACAATTGACCTAACAGATCACAAGCAAGGTATCTCTGCATCTCCCTCAAGTGAAAGGAAAGAAGTAAATGCACCTGCAGGCACAGACAGGAAAGCAGACCTACATTTTAAATGCTCAGAATCAAGCAGTACTTCACTAAACTGGAAATCTCTGCCAGAAGAAAATCTTCTTGAGCATAAAATGAACTCAATCAGCTTCACAAAGAAAAATTTGCCTGAGTTGGAGGATGATCTAAAAGCATTGCCAGCTCGAGTTTGTGTAAAGGATGCCAAAGAGAATTCAGCAGTAGCAGCAGTTGCAGAGCACGTTCCGTCTGATGATGAACTTTCTCTGAGCGAACAAATGGAAAAGTTAACAGGGAGGAAATTGTCTGATTCCACAGGTGCACTTCCACCTTGGTTACAGTCATCTTCCCAAGGCACTGAGAACAGCCAAGTTACTCCCAGTAAGCAGAAGCCTTCCTGGCTTGCTACAGAACAGAGTTTAGGCTCGAGATTTCAAACACAGTCAGATGGGATCGTGAAAAACTTTTCAGACCTGACAAATGAAGATGGCAAATGTCAGAGAAATGAGCTGGGAAGACCCAGTAGTAGGAATGCAAATGGAGATGAGAGGTCACTAATGCTGACCAGAAAGGATGGTGATGTGGGCTTGGACATTTTGGAGCCTAACAGGAATTGCTGCAGCTCACAGCACCCTGCGAGCGGAAGGAGGAGTGTCAGATGTGGTAAAAAGATGGGATTAAACCCTATAAATCTTGGAGAAGAGGATTCTGCCCTCAAAGGTAAGAGGTCACAGTAGCAATCTCAGTGCAAGGGCTGACATGTTCTCCATTTTGGAGAAGCACAAACTCATTTAAGTGGAAGGCACCTCTTGAGATTCCTGGAGGTGTAGACAGGGGGATTTTAATTTTGCTATCTGTGGAATTTTCCTCATTCATACTCTGATAATACTCAGACTCTCCCTCCTTGTCCTACACCTGATGTGAAATAGTCTTCTGAAAAATTCAGATTCTGATTTAGTGGGTTTTAATTTATTTGGAGCAGATGGAAGGCTAAATTTCAGTAAATTGTTTTCCAAGAATTGACAGTTCCTGCAGACAGCAAATGTTTGCTAATATCAATTAAAATCTGCAAAAAGATAAAGAAGAGTGTGTCCTCATGTTAGTGAGTAAATTTACAGAGTTTATTTGTGTAGTGGGTTTGTGTTTTTCTCAGTGAGAGTATATTCTGAATGTATTTATTCAGAGTGAATGCAAAACTGCCCTTATTTTCCTTTCTCTGCTCGTGTCTTTAAAAACTTCACCCTCAGACATCTTGTTTATTTATGAAGAGTTTTCCAGTAAATTCAGCTGTTATCTGCTCCCTGCCTTTTGATTATCCTTGTCATCCTTCTCCAAACCTTTTTTATGTCACCTGGATCCTGCTGGAGGTGGAGGATCCAGATTTGTGTGGTTGTGTTGGCAACTTCTGAAGTTCCTGCTCTCTCCCAACCTCTGGCAATCCCTGGCTAAGAAATCTTCTGGGTGTGGGGTAATATTGTTGTGTTTAACAGCTGTAAACACCAGAAGAACAGAATTTCTTACCCACAGGTTCTATTTTGTCTCTCTTTCAACCAGCTTTCCAGGATGTATTTTTAGTCTCCCCTTTTCGGTTTCGAGCCATGTCACTGATTCTTGGGTTTTTTGCCTCTTCATCCCCTTCTTTGACATTCTGCTGTTCTTCAGCATTCCATGTCTTGTCTCCAGTGAAGAGTCTGGCAGAACAAGGACAACAGGACCCAGGGAACTGGAATAAGATGTTACAAAACTACAAGTGGAAATTCTGGTTGTGATTGAGCATCAAAACAATTTGCATGAAAGTGTAGCTTGCTGGATATTGAATTTGAGTGTTTACATTAAAGTAATGGTCATTAGGGACAGGAAATATAACTAAATGCAGGAATGCCAGTTCAAATTGTGCAGCAGGTACTGCACGATTTTTTCAGGCAAAGGTGAGGAAAATGCTTCTTTCCAAACTTACAGTGTCTGGATTTTTTGTTCCTCTGACCTTCTGTGACGAAAACCAGCAATTTCATCAGTACATTTGAAGTTATACCTCAAACAAGAGAAAAATAGGGAAGTATTTGGAATAACTGCCATCTTCCCTTCACCCACCCACTCGCCACAGCCCTTTTTCTGTTCCACACATTTTACACTATCTTTGTCAGGTTAAAACCTTAAGATTATGGCAACTGTAAATAAATCCCACCTTGAGAATTTCTGTTCCGTTCTAAAAATGGAAATAATGTTGGAGTTTTAACGTATAAGAAGAAGGTTATCCTGGATCTATATAGTGTCCCCTCATTTTGCACAGAGCAGGTTATTTCATCTGGTGTTTAAAGCTCCCAACATGTTTTTGTCCCTGGGAAAATTGCAGCCATCCAGCAGCTTTTGTTCTCTCTCTACTGTGCTGTGCAGGGTAAAACCATCTTCAAAGTGGAGCTGAGTGAGCTTTAACAGCAGGGAAAGGGTTTTAAGTGTTTCCCTGAGAGTGGTGGGTTTTAACTGGGCCAGGGCTGAGGGAAGTGCAGCTTCCCAGTGACAGTGTGTGACAAAGGGAAGGCTGCAGAGCCTCATACCAATGTCACAGCACAGCTCTGGTCACTCAGTAAAGAATAACAAAAGCAGCAGAAATTAGAAATAGCACGTACATGCTTGGCTCGAGTTAATTTTGCCATAAAAACATCAATTTTTCTTTGATAACCAGTTTAATGTGCAAAGGAAATGCTGGGAGTCTGCTGATAAAATTAGCAAATAACATATAATTTGGGTTATTATTAGTTAAGAAGATTGAAGAACTCCCAGAAGGATGAACTTGAGGACTGAAGCAGTGGAATGCAATTCCACAAGCAGTGCTTTGCAGGCTCGCTCGGGGACCAATAACCAAAAATGAAGTTGTAAAGCTGAGCAATCATCAATTGCAAATTGACCGAGGAAGGGAAGGATGATGGCTGAGTAGCTGATGGCGGGTTGAGTGTGAAAGGCTGGTGTGACGCAGGGTGGTTGGAGCAGAGCACTCCCAGGATGGATCAGCACAGGCGTCTGGGAGAGTTAGGGAAATGTTAACATCTCAGCACAGCCACTTGTGAGACGTCAGTTGGAAAACTGCAGCTCTGATCATCCATTTTCGGGAAAGCTGATTACAAAGTGGAACAGATACAGAAGAGAGCTTTTAGGATGATTTGGGAAATGAAGCATGTGATTGCAGCATGGAAATATGATTGCTATTTATAGCTGCAGGGAGTAGAAAAGAGATTAGCACAACAGAGGGAGAAGAAAGGTGTTTTCTTCAAGGTAGTCTTGGCCCGAAATGTAGTTTAGGAAAGTTTTGAGAGGAACTGTGCAGTGTGTGTTGCCATCAGAAGCAGGACGGGGGACTTGGTGGTTGAAGACACCCATCCTAACCCCACAGGGGAGTTGGAAGTTTGAGGTGTCATTAATAAAGAATACATTTTAAATTCTTAAAAAAAAACCCAAACCCAAAACAACCCAGTAAACCTTTAGCCACTGGGCTCTGCTTTTGGGCTCTCTCTGCTTCCCTTTCAGAGCTTCACTTCTCCTGTTGTCACTCCTTAATGCACCTAACAAATTTGTTCACCTCTCCTTGAACTGCCTCAGAAGTGCTTTAGAATTGTAATCTCTGGGCTGTTTGAAGTACTTGACGTTTAAAAAAAAATAACAAAAAAGAAAGGGAAAACCTCTCCCAAACAAGGCAAGTCAGTGGATGTCAAATACTCTCCTCATCCTACTCTGCTCACCCTGAAGTTTTCAAGCTTGCACGTTTTAAAGCAATAAATATATATATACAGTATCTTCTCCAGGTAGATTGTGAGGCTCTGGGATATACTGTTTGGGATCACCCACCTCTGGAGTATCTGTACTGACAGTGGTTTGACAAGAAAGGGACTTATAAATGACTGATATTCTCTGAAATATGAAATTTTTCTTCCTATCTGCATTTCCCTTGTGGGGTAAGGAGCAAGGGCCAGGCTGGACTCCAGGCTTTCATTCTGGAAGACAAGCCTTTTCCAGGTAGTTTCCCATCTGCTTTGAAGTTCTTATTTTTATCTCACATGTCCCCACTGTAAATGATTATTTGCCATAGATAGATTAGGAACATTGCCTCTTTCCAGCGTTTCCAAAAACACAGTTAAAAGTCAGTGGTGAGCAGTCTTTTGGGAAAACATTATTTTGCATTTTAGGGCAATTGGCATTTATTCTTGATAACCATTTGTTTTAGTATCCACCCAAGGACGTTGTACAGGAGCAAAATCTGGCCCATGGGCCTGTAATTGTTTAGAACTCCACTTCCTCTTCTTCATTTATTTGAAGACAATACATAAGTGGCTGCTTTATTGAAAATCTTTGTTATTATCTGTTCTTAATTGTTCTGAGATGGAAATTAAGCAGCTCCCCAGTGCAGCCACCAGGAGAACATGCTTTGCTCCCACTGTTCCCTCTGATTTGTTGTCCTCACTGCATTCCCATTAGATATTTTGTCATTAGAGCCCTTCTACGTCTCACACTTGCTGAAAAGTGAGAAAAATATTTGGACATCACCTGCACAGAACGCAACACTCACCTCATCCTCCTTGTGCTGAACCTGCTTCTTTTCTCACCGCTTTTCTTTATATCCATGTGGCTGATTTGGAGAGGATGCACCAGCTTTTCTCTGTAATGCTTTCCATTAACCAGTTCAGCTGTATGAAAGATCTGCAGAAGTGCAGACAGATGATTTAAGCTGTTGTGACAACCACACAATAAGTTTCACTGGGCAAAATCCCAGTTTCTTTAGGGGTTCAGTCAAGAATTAGCAGCCTAAGAGTTGCAGTTTGTGTCATGGCCTGTGCTCTGCTCTGTTAAAAGTGATTGTTTTCATTATGTCTAAATGGGGAAGAGAAACTGGGACATGGAGCCTTCATAATAGGGAGGCAATTTAAAAGTGCTTCTGTAGGAGAATTTCACAGTAAGGGACACGAATATGACCAGCATCATTCTGCAAAGTCTGTGTCGTAGCGGTTTGTTCCCCGTCCTGCTTAGTAATTAAATGCCTTTGTAATGTTGTTTTCAGAGGAAGACTTTTCCATCAAGGACGTAGCAACCTCCAGAGCGAAGTGGTGCAGTGAACAAGAACACACTCTGCAGGAGTCCTGGAACTCCTTGGTGAAATTTAATTATTCCCATCGTGGCCGGATCTCGAACATGGATTTTCAAGGGGATATCTTTGATGAGTTCCTCCACCAACAGAAAATCACCCGCTCCGGAGATCATCAGCAAGTGAGGAAAGAGGGACTGCAAACACTACCCAAGAGGCAAGAAGAAAATGCTGTGGAGGCACATGATGGAAATGATTTTGAAATTCCTGTTTTGCCTTATGGGCAGCACTTGGTGATAGACATTCGAACAACGTGGGGAGACAGACATTATGTTGGTCTTAATGGAATTGAAGTTTTCAGTTCTGAAGGAGATCCTGTTCAGATTGCGAAGATAACAGCTGAACCACCTGATATAAATATTTTACCAGCTTATGGGAATGATCCCAGAATAATAACCAACCTAATTGATGGGGTAAATCGGACGCAGGATGATATGCATCTCTGGCTGGCACCATTTACCCCTGGAAAACCTCACTTTGTCTTTATTGACTTTGTGAATCCCTGTCAGGTAGCTATGATTAGGATTTGGAATTACAATAAATCTCGAATCCACTCTTTCAGAGGTGTGAAAGACATTATCATGCTGTTAGATGAACAATGCATCTTTAAGGGAGAAATTGCCAAGGCTTCAGGAACATTGTCTGGAGGTATTCTATCATTTCTTATTTTCTTTGTGGGAGCAGCAGTACAATGCAAACAAATGCATTTCACTTGTTTGTTATCACTTCCCACTTCAAAGCAAGCTGGCACTTTGTCTGGTATTGAATTTAAAAACATAAAGCCCACTAATGCATTCTTCACCGATACTGGGGATTTCAGCAGCACACAGAGCTGATCTCCATCCTTAACCGTGTCGTAGCATCAAGTCTGTGTTTCAATAATATCAGATAGTCGTGAGAAATTTAAAAGTTTCAGCTTTTTACTGTTTTTCACATGTCTTTTGGAAAAGGTGATAAAGAAGCTTTTTTCCCCATTGTCTTTCCTATGTATTCAAAATTTGACTGAATTCTCTCGTTTTTTACTGGTGTGCAGTGTAAGTTTGACAATGAAATACTGATTATAGCGGTATCTGTATCAATTTATCATAAATTATTTTTAAATGAATTTTTGCAAATTAAATGTAAGGAAGGACCAAAAATAATTTTTATCACTCCATATATTCTTTTGTATTATTTCTCCATTTAATTCTGTGTTTTGCCTTCAGCTCCAGAGCACTTTGGGGATACTATATTGTTCACTACTGATGATGATATTCTTGAAGCTATATACTGCTGTGATGAGACATATGATGGAGAAATGGAAGATGCCAGCTCCTTGAGATATGACGAGGAACTAAAGAGGCCAACAACTGCTGACAGGGAGGGAGATGAAAGACCTTTTACACAAGCGGGTTTGAGAACAGAAGATCAACAGGTAGGGCCTTCTCTGTCCACAACTCTCTATAAATGTCTTTCTGAAACATGACATGGAAGTAATAGGCACATTTCCATGGTGAGGTAAAACTCTGCAGAAGAACTAATACAATTATTTTGTATTTTGAAGATTTTTTTTTTCCCACCAGCTCAATAATTTAAGTGATATTTTAAATCCCTAAAGGTCCTCCAAATTTTGGGTTCCCTAACTAATTAATAAGCCTACAAGGAAAGCTATACTAGACTTTTTTTTCCTTTACTTACTTGGACAGAGATTATAGGGAGTTCTTTTTGATTTAGGTACTCCTGAAGGTTTATGCACTGGCAGTGATACATACAGTTATTCATACAATGAGTAGCTGTCCTCCTTGTCACTCCAAACTAAAGATTTTTCTGTATTTTCCACACAGAATATACTCCTGCTGGTTCTTCCTCCACAAATTAAGTATCTTAAACAGAAAGGATCTCTTCCTGTCCACCCTCACCCCATTTTCCCTCTCTGTATTTTTTGGGTTAGCATCTCCACAAGTTTGTGTGCATTTTGCAGCACAAAAAATGCCTCTTTTCCATGCAGTTGGTATTTTACTCCTTGAAGGAAAGGTGTATTTTCAAGCACTGGGGTCTTGCCCTGTACCATTCCAGCCCAACAGTCCAGTGTGTGAGCAAAGGTCCTGCAAGATTTTCTCCTCGTGATGGTGTGGGACAGATTGTGACCTGATTTCCTTAAGTATTCTACCTTCTCAGGATCTTCTTGAGCACCTACTGCTGCATCAGTGAGGTTCTGTTTTTTCCAGGGGTCACACTCTTACCTGTGAGTCTGTGAGAAGACCCAAATTCCAGGTGGTTCAGCTAAACTGCTCCCAGGGATATGCGGTTCCTAATGAGCCTCGTGTGGTTTTCAAGCCTTCCCATTCTGTCTTGTCCTCTTTTTCTTGTGGCTTACAAGACAAAGGGAACTACAGTGACATTGGAATTTGATGTCACTGTTAAAATCAAGAGTCAGTGTCTCTAACTTCTTCAGCAATCTTGGTCCCATCTTTGCTTGTGATGTCTTAAACTGTCCAGACTCCTTTTGCAGTGCAGGATTTCATAAACACAAATTGAAGTTCACCTCTCTTTTCTTGATCACTTGTTTATTGTGAGCCTTCATCCGGACCTCTTCCATGGCAGAAGCCTGGGCCTGGACTGTCTGGCCCTTACTCAGTCTCTGCCTTTCATTTTGCTGTGATACCCTTCATATCCCTGTTCTAACTCTGAAATGTGCTGCATCAGCAGTGGAATAACAAATGCTGTTGTGACTGAGCCATTGATCTCCCTGTCACTGTATATCTGCTGATTTTTGTGGAGGGATGCTTATGCTACCAGAATGATACAGATCCACTGGGCAATTTGTCTTCCCCAGCACAACGTTGTCAGACCAGTATTGGGTTTGAACAGTCTCTGCTGTTGATCATTCCCTGCTCAGTAGGTGAAATGGTGTTTTACTGCACTGCCTACAAAACTTTTTCAAAGCTCTTACAGAAGTGTCTTACTTTCGTGTCGGTGCTATCCATGGTCATCCGTCTGTCCCATGAGTTCAGCAACCCTTGACAGGTTGACCTTTCTAGCAGATCAGACCTGTTCCAAGTGCACTTGATTCGGCTCTGTGGCCACTAATGGGTGCTTGGGGAGAATGTAAGAACAGCACAGACATGCAGTGGTGCTCCTCTGAAACACTCATCCAGCCCTCAGAAGTGTCTCACAAGGACTTTTTCACTTAACCTTTGTGTTTAGTATCCTGCTGCAGATTTTTGTTGCATTAATTTATCCCCTAGCTTTTTGAACCCTTGTACACTTCTACAATTTACAGTGCTCTGTGGCAAGTTTCCCAGCAAAGAACCTCTTTCTTCTTGTCTCTAGGTTCCTTTAATGTCCTCTAGTTTTTTGTGTTGGAAGAAACTAAACAATTATTCCCCATCCCCTTCTTCAAGCCACTCAGGAGATTTATGCCCCTGTGTTACAGTCTTCTAAATATTTTTTTTTTTTTTTTCCAGAATGGTTAGTCCAACTTTAGTTATTCCTCACAGGGATGGTGCTATACAGTATGGGCAGGTGGAGGACCATGGTAATACTTCCTACTTTTTAGTGCTTTTCCAATAAATCCTGTACTGTGGTGGTGCTAATTTTTTTAGCCATAAGGATCTAAGAACACAGGTAGGACAATGCTCACAGGCAGAATAGTTGGAATAGCAGAAAATTAGAGCATGTCTGAAAGAAAATGTAGGAGGCACCACTGGAATAAGGGATCTGAGGAGACAAGAAAGGGAGAAAAGAGGTGATAATGTGACTGGCACAGATGGTTTATGGTCTACAAGGGAGGGCATTATTTTGCAATCTATAAACCCAGTAACTTTATTATGCCCGTGGGTTTTGATTCTCAGTAAAGTTACAAATTTTAAGTCCCAGGCTGGTCTTTTAAAGTTGTTCTAAGGAAGAGGCATCAGGTATCAAAGGCAGAATCACTGTTTTGCATGAACCCACCCCAACAGGAAGGGTTTTCCACCTTCTATAGGTTCCCTCTGTGTGTGTATTTATTTCAGTGCTCACTTCTTGTTCAGTTTCACCTGAATTACCTTAATTACCACAGGGACATTTGCTGCCTCATGAAGGATATTGCAGTCTGGGAAGAGACATCTGACATCCAGGGTGTCAGTGGTTATGCTGCAGGGATCTGATGGAACAGTAGGAGAACAGTGATGACAAGTCTTTTATTTATTTTTAGGCACAATGTGGGTCCATTTGATGTATTCTGGATGACAGGAAGTTTACTTCTAATGATAAATTAAACTATAGAGGAGTCTGGACTTCTAATTTCCTGTTTGGCTTTTCGACTGCTAATGAGGATTGAGCCGATGTTTTTACAGAGCTACTCATAAAAATGCCAAGATGTCATTCTAGTCTGCTTTATTAATTTTGGAGGCCAGTACTGGTATACGTAAAGTTAGGATTGTTTTCTTCCAGTGTAGCATTTTTACATTTACCCACAGTGAACAGAATCAGCCATTTTATCACACTCAACTCAGTGAAATGAATTGTACCTGCAACCCCTTTGCCATTTTTCTTTGTCTTTACTGCCCTGCCTGCCCCAGGATGATCAGCAAATCTGCCCTCTGTTGATTCCCTCTCTGGTTTTCTGTGCTGAATGGCATAGGCTCTTCTTCATTAGCACTGTCAGAGAACAAGCACGAGCTTTTGGACAAGTTTGCTTGTTTGTTCTGCCTCTTAGTTCTTGAGAAGGAATTGTGGTGGCACTCTCTGGTCTTGACTTCCTTCCAGACTTCTTGTCTCTGCAATGCAAAGATTGCAAGTACAGCATATTATCATTTTTTAATGGCAATCTGCAGGTAAATAAGAGTGACTTTAGAATTTCAGCCTCTTTGACAATAGGTGTTTCACAGTACAGAGTCTCCCATTCAACATTTCTGTATGGATTAACCAAAAAACCTCACCCTAAGAGTCTTGATTTTCTGAGGATCCATATGATCTTTTACATTTTGGGGCATGTTTTCCATTACTGGAAGGACAGCCAGGGTGGGGATGCAAAGGGGAGATGGATATACAGAAGGCTGGATGTAGTAAAAACCAAAGGAAGAGACATAAAAACTCTGTAAACAATGCCTGTAATATATGTGTAATATTGCACCTGTTGACTTTCTTTTTAGGTTCTAGAGCCAGACCCTTTCTCTGAATGTACACCTAAGGAGACAGGAATATTTACTGGAAAATGTAAGTTCTTACACTTCTTCCTTAAGCCCCCTCCCCCAAACACGTTATCAAGGAGGACCTGATTTGTCAGAGCTGCAGAGAGCTTTGTGACAGATGTCAGGTCTAGAATAAAGACAAGGAATTGAATATTTGAGGCAGAAGCTTTGTTTACTATGGCATTTACAACATTATATCGTAACAGTTGGCTTTTAATCTCAGAAAAATAACATTAGCCATTTGCCTCGTCCCCGAATGGGCTTTCTAATAGCTGTGTCTCTTACCCAGTAAATCTCTCCCAGTCCTGTGTATTTCTGTAGACTGATTTTTTCAGATTGGATAGACTGTAGAAACCCTGCAGTAGAGCTGGATCAGAATGTTATATCCATGCTTAAAGTACCTGTTTCCTTTATCCTGTACAAACCCAACTCTCTGTGGGTCTTTAAATTGTTGTCCAGGTAGATGTTCTAGATGGCCCAAAAGCCTCAGGATCAGCTCCTGGTCCTTTGACAAGAATTTCCAATGGGGTTTTAGGAAATGTTTTTCACCCTGAGGGCAATCAAACACTGGAATAGGGGTTGAGAGAGGATCTGAAATCTGCCAGCCTTGGAGACGTGCGAACTTCCATGGGAAAAGCTCCGTAGAGACCTGATCTAATGGACATGCCCTGAGCTTGGAGGTGGATTAGACACCTGCAGAGGTCCTTTTCCCCTGGCATCATCCTCAGGTTCTCTGAAGGCATTGCCACGGTGAAGTGAACACTAAACCCTGTGTGAGTGGCTGCTCCTCCCTGGCTTTTCCATAGGAAAATACACTCTCATTTTTCCTGAGATGTAGTAAAAAAAAAAAACTTGCTTGTGAAAGCAAATAAAAAGCCATGCTTGAACCCTGAGCAAGTTTAGTCTTAGCAATGGTCTTGGGAATAGCATCTAATATCAATGTAGCCAAATTTGTCAGCTAACAGAGCTATTTATTTCTTTGTGTCCTTGCAAATGCTAATGAGATCTCACACCCAAGGGAATTTATGTGTATATCAAGACTTGCTATAGCTATTTAAAGGTGTTTGGGCTGGATGGCTTAATAGGTTTAATGCTTGTTTGTTTTTCAGGGCACCATGACTGCTGGTGCTTCTTTAGGCACCATCCAACCTGATTAGTTGTGGGTTTCTGTAGTCCGTGAAATGAAGGATATCTTTAATTTACAGTGATGGATTTTTTTGTGGAACCTGATCAGACTGAAATATTACTTGTTATATCTGTATATGCTATTTCTGTTTTTTTTCAGTAAGGCATAAAACAGGTGGATCTGAAGATACAAGTACAACCTTTTGACTGTCCAGTTTTTCTTTCCTATTTATTTTCCAGAGATGCAGGCTAATCATTAATTAATAATTTTAATATTGCTGCTTTTCACTGATGCTGTCCCGTTAAAATACTTCCATGTGTCCAGTTCTGATGTGAAGGTAGTAACTTAAAAACATTAGCAAAGCGAATTTGTGTTTTGCTTTAACTCTGAGTTGGTGTTCTCTAGCAATTTATGGGATTATGAGAGGCTGGATTTATATGAACATATATAGTCATTTAGCTGGTGAAAGATGATGGATAGACTTCAGACTAATCTGTCTTCTCTGTGTCTGCATAATCACAAAATCTGTCATGTAACTGCTTAAATGTGTCACTGAATTACTGTCAGTCTGCAATCACAGTAATGAGACACTTGCTAATGTGCTTGATCAGGAGCTGTGTAGTTAAAAGTGAACAAGGTGTTGGCAGCCCACTACAGGGTCTAATGCAGACCAGGAAATATCCAAATGCAGCATAGAAAGTGATTTAATCTGCACAAAATATACATGCTGCTGACCACTGGGGCTTGCGTGCATGTTTGTACTGGCTCCTTACTTCAAACGAGATAAATTATATGTAATATTCTTTTATATAGGCCTGCAACTGAATTTTACCATGACCTGGGGAGACTCCCATTACCTCGGACTGACAGGACTTGAGGTGATAGGAAAGAATGGCCAGGCACTAAAAATCAGCACAGAACAGATTTCTGCTTCACCCCAAGACTTAAATGATCTTCCAGAGTACACAGGAGATTCCAGAACGTTGGAAAAGTAAGTAAGGAAAAGCTTGGATTCATTTTTACATCAGATTTTATAAAGTGACAGAATTATATAAGCTTCTATTATGATAACACATGGTAATGCAGAGATGATTTTCATCCCATCACTGCTCATTCCTGGAATTCACAAGCTGCCCAGGAACAGCTTGTTGTAGAAACATGAATGAGATGTTTCCAAAAGTTGGTGTTTGAGTTAGGAGATGGTAACAGGCCTGGTTGGTATTTCTGCCAAGGACTCTCCAGGAAGAAATGTGGGTGTTCTGGAGCATCTGTCTGTGCATATTCAGTGATATTTATGCAGGATTTCTGGATAACTTCAAGGAAAATTTTCAACTTAGCAAAGAGTGAGGATGTATTTGGGAATTGCACAAACAGGTGCCATTCTTTTGGCAGTTTTTGCAGCTTTTTTTGGTAATTCTAATGAAGTTTTATTCATTGACAAGTATATTTCCTCAAATTAGCTTGTACATCCTAAATGGCAGTATAGAAATCACAAGCTGTAGATCTGGAGAGACTTGGCATTTGGTTGTTGTTGAAGCTGCATCCTGTTGTTTCTGAGTCATATCTCCATTTTAAAGGGTATTTTCAGTTGCAATCCTCTGCTCTGGCCTGTTTATGGTCTGTGACTGGGCTTATGAATTAGGACTTTTCAAAGTCTCTGTAGAGTCTTCCTTAGAATTTTGTATTTATTTACATGTGCATTAGCTCTGTTATTTGTAGTTTCTGCTAATCTGAATAATGCAGATATCAAACTTACTTGTGTATAATTACTTGTTTCTTCTGCCTATTTGTGTGAAAAGCTCATCTGTAGGCACCAAGATCTAAGAAATCTTCCCCTGATGTATTTGAGGAGTGTTATTTATGGTGCCTTTTCCTTGCCAGCTCTCCTACTGTTTTTTGGCCTGTGCACACACATTTAACCTTCCAGAGTTTACAATCCTATCAATTTAGGGTTTTTTTGATCATTAATTTCGTTGAAAGATGGCTTTTAATAAATTTGTTTCTCCTGCTACTGAGCCAGGCTGCCTTTGAGTTTGCAAGTCCTCCCTCTTTCTGATGTCTTTCTTAGTGAGATACATTTTTCATTCTTTTTTTTTTTTTTTTTTTATATCCTTGATTGTTTTGCTTAAGAATTTCTTTGGGCACAAGAAATAGAGGCTTTTTTTGGCTTTTGGTATTTCTGGAAGCATGTTGAATTTGAGTACACTACAGTGCTCTTCAGCTGTGGCATTTGGAATAAGTCCTGTGTGCTCTTCAAGTCAAGAATTATGTCTTCTCTCATGGACTCCCTAATCAGCTCTTCTGTGAAAGAATCATTATTCAAATCTTTTTCTTTAAGGAACTGCCAAGTCTGGCACTCATTCTTCTATTAAACTTTTAAATAAATATTAAGTATATACTTACTTTTTTGGGCAGTGTACCAAAGTAATTACAGTGGACAATTAATTCGTATTCTTTGCTCCGTCTTCGTGTGCCGTATTTTGCATTAGGAGAGTATAAAATCAGGATTCCAAAATGAGGAAATGACAGATTTAACTTTATTTGGCCAGCCTGAAGTCTGTGCTGTTATGAAAGGGCATTGTCCTGCTGGTAGGAAGCTTTCTGAAAAGGCAGGGATGTGACTGACTGTGGGAAGAAGGACGTGAGCAAACTCTGGCTCCTCTCAGGGTTATCCAGCTGCCATCCAGTTCCTTGCTGGATCCAGCAGAGTTGTGTTGGCATAGTAACACACTGCAGAGTGCCAGACAGACTAGGTTAGGCAGGGAACTAGATGATTAATAAGTTACATTGTGGCTGGGCCTTACAGTTTTGCCTCCAGCCACTTTGGTTCAAAGGTAGTTGAGCTACACTCTGCCCACCCCTGTGGATTTTGCTGGTGTTCCTCAAACAGGCCCAGCTAAAGAAAATAGTGGTTTTTCTCTCCACACTTCCTTTAATTCAATAATTTTGTGTTATTTTTGGTGGCTACTGTGCTTTTTAATTCCTGCACGTGGGCACAAGAAGCCCTGGAAGCTGAAAAGGGGCATCTAGAACAAATTGAACCCCGAGTAAAGTCACTGCTTTCCATGAGAGAAGCCAGCTTTTCCCTTCCTGCAGCTAATGGATTTTTCTCTTTGTAGGTTAATAGATGGGACTAATATCACAGTAGAGGATGACCATATGTGGCTTATTCCCTTCTCTTTTGGAGAAGATCATCTGCTCACAATCCATTTTGATAAAATTGAAAGTATTGCAGGGCTTCGCTTTTGGAACTATAATAAATCTCCAGAGGATACCTACAGAGGGGTAAGTAAAAGAAAAGGAGCACTGCCAGCAAAAATATACAGCAGTGCATTGGAAAATTGCTACTATGATGAATGAATATAGCTGCCTTAATGGAACACCATAAATCTCTCTAGATTGTCTGAGTCTGAGTTTTGTGGCAGGTGTAATGCATTCCTGTCTCCACAAACAGCACACATTGAAAAAAAAAGCCAGAGATACTTTAAAGAAATCTTCAAAGCTGATTTTTCTAAGAGACACATACAATACCACATATTATTTTCAAGATATATGATCCTCAAGAAGTATCCTCTCAATAGCTAATATTTAGACCTACGATATGATCCTGTGTTTCCTGGAATACAGGGAATGATGTAAGAGGGAAACTTTTCCCACAGAAATTCTGTTAAGTTTCAGAAGGCCATTCAGTACTGCCTTTTCCAAGAAGCAAGAAGAGTCACTTGAACCCTTAACTGGGAAAGTTGATGTCTTTAAACAGTTTGCTAAAATAATTTAGCTAAAAATGTATAACAACATACCTCCTCTCTTTCCAAATTTGTTTGGTTTGTATTTGTTTTTTTCATACTGAATTATTGGAATTGACTGGCAATTGGCACCTGCTGGAGATAATTTTACACCTTGTTGGCAACCTGAGTTTGGCTGTCCCTCATTTCCCTGCTGTATTTGCACTTGAAATGATAATGAAATGGTAGTTGTTGTTTACTGCACAGAGAGTTTATGAATCCATTTGTTTCCAGACCTCCCCTTTTACACAGAACTGTTGCATTCTTGATGTCCAAATTCGGCCAGTAGATAAGAAGAAAACCATTGATATGTATTAAACTGAGAGACAGGACAAAAAGGATCAGCAAAGTTCTGGGAAAAAAATCTCCCAGCTGAAACTGGAGGCCTGGAACATTCATGGGATTGGGCAAGATAGTGGCAAAGTTACACAACTGTGTCTTTGTGTAAATTTACCTTCCAGGAGTTGCTTTAATGTGAACACTGCCTGGCATCTTTCAGCATCAGCTTGGGGGCTCTTGGTGCTAAAGACTCCCAGAGGGCCAGAGCATCAGATCTTTCAATTAAAGCACAATTGAGCTGGAGATTTTAACATATGGCACCTCATTCTGTGCCACGTTGCATTAACCCAGCATGTTTGACACGTGGGAGGGTTCTGGAGCCTTTTGAGCTTCCCATCTCAATATACCCCTGGATTAAATTAGGGTGTTTGGTGACATTTGTGTCCTGATTTCAGCTGGGATAATTTTCTTCCTGGGAGTTGTGTTTTGGATTTAGGGTGAGAATGATGTTGAGAACACACCGATTTTTAAGTTGTTGCTGGGCAGTGGTTACTAAATCTCCAAAATCTAACGTGGAATTTGGTCTTTGGAGGCCAAAGCAAGAAGAAAAAGGAAGAAAGGTGTGTTTTCAGCAGTTTACTTTGCTAGGAAGGAAACAGAAGTGAGTGTGATACAGGTGACCACCTGCATGCATAAAGTCCCATAGCAGTTAGTGGGTACAATTAAAAGGGGTACACTTTCAAGTGGGTACAATTTAAAAGGATAAAATAAATGCAGCTCTGTAGAAGGATAAAATAAATGATTTGGATAACTGAAAATGCAAGATACTGGCTGGGTCACAGTAAAGAGGCTTTAGGCTGTAAACCCAGGGCATCATGACATCTGTCTCTTGAAGTATTGCTGTTCCTTCTAAGAAACAGTCCCTGGGCGTGAGATATGATGATTTTCTAGGCAGCTGCAGGCTGCTGGATTCTATTCACAGCTTTAGTGTGAGAGGGTAATGGCAGGGAACTGTCAGAATGAAGACTTGGGTGCTATTTCCAGCCCTGTGAAAAATCACCTTGTGAAGGCTTTGTTATGCCATTTGTAAAATGCAATATGTGACGGCTGAGTGCCTTCTCAGATGATGAGAATTCCTTAGAAATGAGGGCTGGAAAGGGCACATAAATATAAGCAGCTGTGGTGTAATAGGTAAGATTTCATCTCTAAGTCTCCAGGCTTCCCATTCACGACGTGTTTCCGTTTAGGAAAGTGTATTTCAGTGGGTTTTTCCCTTCCTCTCCTTATTCAGACTTATTCAGCTCGAAAGTAGCAGCCAGAGTTCTGATATGAAAAGGATATTCCCTTTCTTTGCTCCCAAGTGTGTTAAAGATGAGACCAGAAGCAGTTATTTCTCCATACTTAGTAGTCACACAAACATTCCCTCCTGATTAATCTTCAGGCTGTTTGGAGATGAACTGAGCACCTCCTCTAGTCTAGTACAATACCTGAGGTTTTCAAAGCAAGAAAAAAAATATTCCTGAAAATTAGTTGCTTTTCGGATATTGCATGTTATTATAATTGAATAAAACATCCTTTACAAATGGAAAAAATGTGAGAACTGTTGTGAGTATCAGGTCACTGACAGTATATAGGACTTGCAGAATGCTCAGAATATTTTAAAGTTCGTAGATAGACACCTGAAATGTGAATTTTAACTATAAATATTGCATATATATTTTTAATAGATCCTAATAATGAAAATTAAATATTTGCATACAAGCCTAAGTTAACCTCAAATTATCTTTTATATATCAGGAAGCATGAAATCCAAAGATGAGAAAACTTACCTTTAGACTAAATAAAGTTTTTTGTTAACTAAATGAACCTATTTTGGTGCAGTCCATTAATCAGCAGGCTTTAATTGCAGTGCCAGTTATAAGGCCATATTGTTATATTTTACAGGTGTTATTCCTTCCAAACTGGTACTTAAGTGAAAGGCTCAGGGCAATAAATGCTGCTTATGATTAAGTTATATTTACCATATTTCAGAGCAAGATGCAGTGATTAATTGTTGCTGCATGATTGAATTGTTCTGTGACTGGGATCGTGGACACAACAGCAGATGGTGCTGATGGGGGAGGGTGAAGGGGCCAGGGCTCCTGCATCATTTGAATAAATATGACTGAATTATTCAGTTTAATCTTCAGAGCTTGTATAAGAGGTGTTTGCATCTCTGATGTGGACACAGCTCAATTCTTTCTGTCTGGTGCAGGTACCTTTTCTTTATTCATATGCCCTTAGGTTACACACAGCACTGCTTGGCAGATGAGTTTGCGTGATCCTGGAAAAGTCTGAGTGCCACCTGCCACAAAGATAAATAGACCTGGTGAAATACAGGTTTCTGTAAATGCAACAGAGCCACAAAAGGCTGCTCTGGAGAGAGCACCAGGCTGTGGGATTTCTGGAAGGGTGGCTCCAGCCAGGGCTGGGCAATCAGGCCTGACCCAGCAGTGCATTCAGGTGCATGATGAGTCCGCTGTCTCCTAAGATCACCTTTGGGACGTGCTGGCTGAAAAGCTGAGACTTTCCATTCTGATCCTGTGTGTAAATATTGCTGCAGGCCCAGGAGTCAGAATTGTTTAGGCTGGAAAAGATCTTTGACTCCAACAGTAAACCCAGCACTGCCAAGGCCACTGCTAAACCACGTCCCCAAGTGCTTCATCTACATGTCTTTTAAATCCTTCCAGGGGTTGGGACTCCCTCACTTCCCTTGGTGTCCTGTTCCAGTGCCTCACCACCCTTTCTGTGAAGGGAAGCTTCAGTTTGCTGAGGTTAGAGAGATGCAGTAATTGAAGGATCTGTAAATACTTTTTTTTAATATATTTTCACCCCCAGATCCTCACCTCTCCCATCCCCATCAATGACACTGAATTGCACACAAGGGTTGCAACTGGTATCTGCTGGTTTAGGCTTTCTTGTGCCAAAGGATGTCACACAAAGCAGGAATGAAATAAAAACAGCAAAATAACTGAAATTGCTTCAGCCTCTGAAGTGAATGCAATTGTTTGCGATCTATTTTAATTTATGTCATGTCATGTAATCTCATCTTCTGTTATTTTAAACAAGGCCAAGGTGGTCCATGTGTTGCTGGATGGGCACAGCATCTCCCCACCAGAGGGGTTCCTCATCCGCAAGGGACCAGGAAATTGCCACTTTGACTTTGCCCAAGAAATTCTCTTTCTTGACTATCTGCAGTCCCAGCCAACTAATAAAGTGCACAGGAGGTAAAGTAGGATGTTTCTGTCCTGTGAACCACATGGTTTCTCTTCACTGTTGTCCCAGTCTTCCATGTTCTCTGTCAGTGCCAATTGTATGAGGCACCCGGATGAAAATACGGAGCACTTAGAGCAAAGTGTTTAATTGGGACTTAATTATAAACTGTTACCCAGATTTTATTGAGATCAGAGGACAGTCTAGTCCATAATCACAGGTGGAAGGGCCAGGGGGGCTCTTTGTAGAGGCTTAGTCCTTTGGGTTTGTTTTCTTCTCTTCTGAATAAGCCAATGGTACATAAAAAACCTGGTTTGTCTTGGTTTTTTTGGCAGGACTGGGTCAAAGAGAATGGAACAAGCCAGCATGGACTATGAAGCACCCTTAATGCCATGTGGTTGTATCCTTCTCTGTCATTTTCTAACTTTTAGAATAGAGAATATTTTAAGAGTTATGTGCTATGGTTGCGAGTCCTGAGCTTTTTGAATGCAACGATTTCTGGTGCTTTAAGAAGTTAACAGGATATTAAGAACATGAGAAAGGCTTGCATAAAGTATGACTTAGGAATAAATAAATGGAATATAATATATGAATGTGTGGCCTGTTATCAGATATTCTGATAGCTTTTTCCCCTGAACTGCAAATAAGTGTTGGACATTGAGATGTGGGCTGCACAATACTTCTCCAAACTGCGAATTAAATAGTCTGTTGGGACAAAGTAACAGTACCAAAACTTTTCCTTAACAGCATTTTGCTTTTCAGTTATTTTCCAGTTTCAGCTCCTGACAAGCTGGGGTGATCCATACTACATCGGTCTGAATGGACTGGAGCTGTTCAATGAACATGGAGAACAAATCTTGCTGACTGAGAACAGTATCCTTCACACACCAAGCACTCCTGTCCCTGGGGATACACAGTTTGCTCCCTTCAAATTTCCATATGGCATCACTTGCTACTTCTTCTATTTCCAACTGATCCTGTGTGATCAACTCTCCTGTGTCTCTTTGTGTGCTGAATATTGATTCTGTATGTTTTTATGTATTCTATATAGTTTCAGAAAAGTGTATACTTGGGATGCACCAATAAAGCAGGATGAGGATAGAGAAGGGAAGCCTTAAGAAGGACATGGTATTTTTTGCTGTTGACATTTATTTCTTTTGAGGAATGGAAGGCCCAGAAATTTTGCTGAGCTATAAATTCACAAGAAAAGGTTGAGCTCGGTGCCTTTTTTATGGAAGCTTTCACTGGGCCCCAGGAAAGAAATTTTTCATAACTCTTGTTCTGGATATTTAGGCTGTTCTAGACACCTGATCCAGTCACAAAGATCAGGGCTGAGGGTTGGAATTTGATTCAGTGTTCCCTGGATAACCAACAGAGGGAATGAAGGGCATGTTTGAGAGACTGGCAGTCATTGAAGTGACACTTCCATGCTCCATCCCAGCATCCAATTCACATACAATACCCAGCATCCAATTCACATGGTTCACTTACATGGCAGAAACACTTCTTAGGCAACCAGAAAGAAATAAATAGCACAAATGCTACATGAATTGCATGTCTCTAAGGACCCTCAGTGCCTAATAAATAGGAGATACAGTGAAAAGGCAATAAAGGCTTTTTCCCAGTTTTTGTTTGCATCTTGTATGGATATGTATGATGATATAGTATGATGGTCTTGAAACATTTGCAGTGGGCAAGAAGCATTTTGAAATTGAAAAGTGGTAACAAATTGGTCTTAAGAGCAAGGGATCTTTAGCTTAGCTGGGATGTCTTTACAGTGCAAACCAGTGCCAGGAAAAGAACCCTCAGCTCGTTTTGAATGATCTCCTCCTGCCTGTACAGTGGTGTTGATGGGATGTATTAGGATCCTAAAAAAGCATATTTGTTTTAGTGCAGTACTTGATGTGATAATTCAGTCCTGACTCTGGAGCTTTCCTTAAACACTTGAGGCATTGCTGTGCTATTCCTGAAATTCTTTATAAATACTTAGAGACTCAGGCCTTTTAGAAAACAGGACAAGGGGAAATTAATAGCCCTCAAATTGGATGGCTCAGGATTTATAATGCTGAAGACAGTGCCATACATCCACGTTTCTTTGTCTTTAACATATATATGTTTTTAATGTAAATATTCTCTTACAGAGAAAATCTGGTTGCCTGTTCAATGGGAGGTTTAATCTTTCCCTCTCAAAGACCTGATGAAAGGTCTTATTAGACAGTTAATGATTTTTGCCACAAACCTTGAGAAACCCAAACAAACCCTAGTCTGATGGCTGCCTCCTACAAGGATACTTAACTTGAGATAGGTTTTATATGAGGAGTTTTCACAAGCTCATCATAAAAATGAGGCTTTGTCACCAAAGAGCTGGGACGTGCCTGTTCCTGATAACAGAACTTTATTGCTGAAGTCATAAATACATATTTGAAAATAAATTAAATGCAGCTAGTTAATTTATTCCTATTTTAAAAATAATTTGAGTGCCAGAGTCTTTAAGGGTTGTCCTGCTTTTAAAATTGTGCCCCCAAGCTACTTATGTGAAGCACTTGGAGCGCTGTTGTCGTGGTGAATAGTCATCTGTGGAGTTGGGGACAGCAGGCATGACCCTTTAAATGTGGTGTTCCTGAAGTGCTGCTTTCAGTTATTTGCACTTAAAGCTTTTTTTCAGACATTGCTGCTTTTCCAGACAGTGTCAACGTTTTGGAAGATGTATCTGGAGACATCCGAACTCCAGACAAACTCATTGACAGAGTCAATGACACGACTGATGGCAGACACATGTGGCTGGCACCAGTTCTTCCTGGCTTGGTACATTTTCCCCTTCCCTTTCTATCTTACTGATGTGTGTGGCTGTAGCTGGAAGCCCAGAGGAAAGGGGAAGCATACATAATTTGTAGGAAAACTTGTTATTAGTAACTGATATTAAATCGCTGCTTTTTAGAAGAGGTGCTTTTTATTCCAGCTTCTCCCCACTGCTCAGGCAGCAGCAATAAAGGTTTCCCAAGTTTGCAATTCCTGTCTGCTTGGTGCAACAGCAGAATTTCCAAGGCTGGTAGATGGTTTCTGAGTTATTATGATAATGATGAAGCAGCTTAATGTGTGTATTTCGTGCAATAAACACCTTTCAAAGGGGAGTGAACCGAGATCTTAAATTCATTTTTACAAAATGCAGTGAATGTTTTTCCAGCAGTAAGAATTATTTTTAATCTCATTTCCTGTGTTGAATTCAAATTCTTAGATGAGGGATGGCAGACTTAGTATTTCATGTCCTAAGGCCACAAGTGATTCAGCCTTTTTAGTAGTCCCATGTTTAGATAGGGGATATCAAACATCTAAACAGGAAAAGCAGATAAATTTAGATAAGCTCTGATCTTGTTTTGGGAGAGGACATTTTTTATGGGCCTGTTATGGACATCATTAAGCTGTGTTTGTTTCTTAGAAGAGGATGGATATGAAAAGAGAACAAAATGTAAACCTGACGTGATATAATTGTGTTGGGAAAATCCTTACTCCATTATTAATTGGAATGAAGGCAATTTTTATCCTTATATGTTGTAATGCAGTGGATATAATAAGATAAAGTTTCTAAGTATACTTGGGGACAGTGACCACTTGCATTTCTTAGGGAAGTGGAAGGTCTGTGCAATGCTTGAGGGTCCTGCTGTGTAGATCCCACATTCTGAATCCTGGTTATTTGATGGGATGCTCAGATATCCATCATAACGTGAGGAATGATTGATTTGACAACCATCTGAGTTTGCTCCTGTCCTTATAAAAGCCACACTTGCAGAGGCTGTTTCACTGGGGCAGAAAGGGAAATAACAGTCCCTGGAGTTCTGGCAGAGATGCAGACACTGCTTTGTGTTGCTCTGTCTGACACCAAAGCACTGCAGAAGAATATAAAATACCAGTATTAAAGGGTAAATTGATAATGTGTGAAATGCACAAGGCAGAAGGAATTTAATGGCGCTTTCTGTCCTTGAACTGTAGCAAATTACACCTTTTTAAGATCCACAGAGTACTTTTCTCTCCTCCATCTTGCTGTTGATGCTCAGCTGCTGAACCAAAGCCTGGGTGTCCTCACACCCTCAGTGCTGGGCTGCTCCAAAGCACTCTGGCTGCCTGGAAAGCTGCATTAACTCTTTGCTATGTAGGAAGCCTCAAAAACTTGAAGGAAATTTATACTGTAGCTTTTCTTTTCTTTTTCTGAATGTCTTTTCCTTTCTGCTTCTGGAAGTGGTTTTGCCTTTTGCAAGTTTGTTACTAATTAAGTAGAATTTGAATTCTTTGTTCCCCTGTTGCTGATTGTCATTTTGTTTATTTGTTTGAATGGGTTTTTTAATCAAATTTATCATTTGCTGGGGGACTGACAATTGCTTTTGGAGACTATGCCCCAGTTGTGTAGAGGAAAATCACAGATACAAGCATTCCTATTGATCCCATTTACCTTTCTCTCTTCACTAAAAAGAAAAAAGCGTAATGATTCAACATATGATATCTCCTCTAATACATCAAAGGATTAAAACTTCAGAGGATGCTAAAGATGGAGCTTAAGATATGTTGATCCAAAGTTGATATAGTGGCTCATAAAAGGAGTAGCATAGAATTAACTGTAACAGGCAAGATTGGTTTCCTACAGGCTAATCTTTGGTCTTAACATCTTGGCATTAACGTCACTGAAAGTAAAGTGAATAATACATCAAGCAGTAATTGTTTAGGAAGCATCTGGAGAATTATCTCTACATTCCACTTAGTGTAACTCACACAAAAATTGCAAAATTTCTGGAAGAGCTTTCAAGGTCTGGGGATACGGGAGAAATTTTAGCCTCGCAAATAGAAAGGTGAATTCCATTTGTATTTGGCAGAAAGAAATGGAATAGGATAGAAGAGAGGGTTGGGAGGGATCTTAAAGGTCATCGCATTCCAACCCATGGGCAGGGACACCTTTCTCTATCCCAGGTTGCTCCAAGCCCTGTCCAGCCTGGCCTTGGACACTTCCAGGGATCCAGGGGCAGCCACAGCTTCTCTGGGCAACCTGTGCCAGGGCCTCCCCACCCTCCCAGGGAAGAATTTCTTCCTAATACCTACTCTAACCCTTCTCAGTTTGAAGCCATTCCCTCATGTCACTCCAGGCTGTTGTAAATAGTGTCTCTTCATCTTTCTTATGGGCTCTCTTCAGAATAGAATAGAATAGAACAGAACAGAATAGGCACCAGTTTGTCTTATCCTGCAGCACATGTCTGTGTTTGGTTGATGAAAGAAATACTCGTTAAAAGTGTCTCTCTACCCCCCCCCTCCAATTACCAGGCAGTCCAGGATGGCCAGGATGGTCTAGATGTCACCTGCTGGCAATTTATACCTCCTTTTGAGAGGGCAGCTGTGGGGTAGAAAGCACATCTGTGAGTTATCAGCAGGGATGATGCTGAACTTCAGTCCTTGGCATCGGTTACCCCTCCTCCAGCTATCCCTCTTCAAATACAAACCTCTTTTGATGCAACATGCATGAGAATTTAATTTCTTGGGGGACTCTGTGCTGTTAAATATAATTTAATTCTCTTTTACAGGTGAATAGGGTGTATGTCATTTTTGATGTACCTACTACCGTGTCAATGATCAAGTTATGGAATTATGCCAAAACGCCTCAGAGAGGTGTGAAGGAGTTCGGGGTAAGTAATTTTTCTGTGCATTTTGCATGTTCTGGTGAATCAGCTGCTTGATTTCTGTATGGATTTTCACAGTTTACTGAAGTGTGATTCCATATAATCTCAAAGGATGGGATTCATCTCATTTAACTGTGCATTTAGCATTAAAATGACTAATCTATGCCAGTCATCTGTCCTCCTTTTTTTTGTCCAGGGAAAGAACACTTTATCTGATTTTTTTCTTAGATAATTGTCTTAAGATAGGATAATGCTTTTCTTTTTCCACTGACTGTAGAGCAGCCCTGCAAGACTAGTTTAAACTACAAACCCAAGTTTTAGACAGCTGAAGTGAGGTGAGATTCATTAATTCCTAGATTTAAGAGTGATTCACTCCAGTGAATAGAATGGCAATTATGTAAAACATGAAATACATTTTTAATTACCTTCTTGAAAGCTGCACTAAAAAACATCAGTGATAGCATAAAACCTTGAGGGGGGAGGAAAAAAAAGACCCCAAACCCCAGCAGCGAATAGAAATGGAAGTTTTTAAGGAACAAAAGCTAAATTAATGACCAAATTTGTGAAACAAATAGGGCAAAATGATTTCTAGTTAATTGCTAGAGACAATAGCTGAAAGCAAGACTTGATTTCTGGGTGGGTTTTTTTTTTGTTTGTTTGTTTTGTTAAATATCTGTAGCTTCTGGTGGATGACTTGCTGGTGTACAATGGGATTCTGGATATGGTGAGCCATGTGGTGTCAGGAATCCTCCCAACCTGCGACCCAGTGGTCCCATATCACACCATCCTCTTCACGGATGATGAGAAGATTTGCCGTCAGGAGAAGAGAAGAGTTATTAGGTATGTGAGTCGATCTCGAATCTCGTTTTTAAACAATCTTTGCATGTGACTGATGTCAGCAATATGTGCATTGCTATGGAAAATTCCCTTCCAAAGCGCCTCGCTTAATGAGAAATAAAGAGGTTTTTAGATACAAAGACCAAATTACCAGCTTTGTATGCACTTACTGGGACTCTTGATTTATATTTACATGTGTTTTCATGAAAGCCTATAAACACAGAAGAAAAAAGTTAGGCTTCCTTTGAGAAGGGATAATAAATCCCAATGATATTACATGGGGGGGAATAGAAAGTTAATGAAAAAGAACCAAGCATCAAAATTAAAGAAAACAAAGTCCTGTGATTTGACACAGATGCTAATTAAGGAACCAGAATTCTACTATTTTATAAACATTCTGAAATAATGAACTTGCTAAAATGAGAAATGACTTTCATTTGGAGGAATGACACTTTGAAACTACTAAGTTGGCAATCTCATAGAGAATGTGATGAAATGCAGTGAAAAATGCACTTACATTTAGAAGGTTAGGATTGATAGGGTCTAAAAAACAGTCCCTGGCAAAGGAAAATAAAGATTGAAAGAATGATTTATTTTAAATGGGATTGAAAAGTGGAGAAATGAAAGCTTATAGAAATGAACACTTTTTTACACGTTGGACAGGTAACAAACAGAATGTCTTGCACCTACACCATTGGGGAAAAAAAGGCAAGTTTTGCATGGCAAAATGGCACATGATCCATTCAGAAGAATATTCAAATACTTAGGAATTAGCAGGAGGAACATCAGCTGTCCTGACTGAGAACAGTAGTTCACATTTGCCTGCAGGGTTTGTTTTCCCTGGGTTTCTCTAAAGCATTGGCTGTTGGCCACTGGAACCGTCAGATGTTAAATAAATTATTGTTTGGGTGTACTGTGTGAGACATGTTTTTGTACAAGTGGCAGTGTTGTCGTGGTGAAATTCGGAGGTGGGCGATTTTTCAAGTGAAAACGTCACTGAAATGAAAATGTCTCGAGGAAATCAAAGTTTTGAGAAATTTTTCAGTGGAGTATAAAAAGGAGTGAGGAGGGGGAATGAACCTTTACTTTCCTCAGCTCTGGGTCTTTCTGTGAGTAAAGCTATTTTATTGGAAATCACAAGGAGCAGCAGATCTTTTTCACATAACTTCCTTTGCACGTGTTATGAGACTTATATCCTTTGATTTAAAACTTTGAAGAGGAGTATCTTTAGGGGGTCACAAAACTGCATGGTCTGTTCTCCAGCTGAGAACATGCTGAGTCTCTTCTCTTCGAGGCTTCTGGGCAGGAGCTTTCTTGGTCTTTGTTCTTTGCCTGTTTTGCAATCTTCTTTCCCCTTTTTTTCACCTCCCACCCTACTAAAATATAGGGTATTTCAGCAGCAATAGAAGACATGCTGGATAATATCCCTTCATTTTAAAAATGGTCTTGGGCTTTTATATGTTGTTACTTCTGATTTTGGCCTGTTCTCTTTCACATGTCCCTGTTCAGTATTTTATGAACCCTGAACTTGAGTCTGATATTATCATCAATAGTGTAAGTTCTGATTTCCTTCAGTGTTGGCTCCCCTGCTTCACTCTGACTGTTTGGGAGACATTACATTTTTCTCCAAAAATAGAAACCCATTTTGCGCACTGTTTGTAGAGAAAAGAAAAATACACTTATTGTGTTCCAAAGGCACGAATGTTTTGTTTTGTCTGTGAAAGGGAGATGTTATTAGTGATGTTTTCTTCACCTTTCCATTCAGCTCACATTTTTCCCTGTAATTTGTTTAGTTTAATTTCATTTGGAAGTTATTACTTATTTCCTCAAAAGAAATGGTTAAAATTTTGCAGCAGCCTGCAAGTAAAACTTGTCACAGTAAGTGAATTTTGTTCAGTTCAGAAAACTTTCCAATAATGCTATTCCAGTGTTACAAAGCAGTGTGAAGTTCCATATAGGGATTTTTATACCCTGTATGTACAGCTCTAATTTAGAATCTCACTTTGGTTAATGTGGTTCAAGCTGTGTAGGCAAGGCTTGCAAATTGTAGAGTGAATATGATATTTATATTTGAATGTGTGCCTGAATGAATGGTACTAATTAAAACTGGCAAGGAATCCTTCAGGTGGGTGCAGACGGGAAGTTGTGATTTTTGGTAACTTTTTTCCATTAAAAACTCTCATAAGTTTTCACAATGTTGATTATTTTGGCTGTTGTACTGATTTGCATCTTTTCAGCAATCATGTGGGAGACCAGGATGTCCGAATGATGAATGAAAATGAGATTGTCACAAACAGCAAAAAGAAGCAAGTTGTGGCTGATCCAGGTAAGTTCTGTCTTCCACAGTTTTCTTCTGATCCCTTCCTACAGACAGTGTGGATAATGAACATTTTTAGAGACCTAAAGTGGGAAAACTGGGGAGTCTTACACCTCTTACGTGTGTTTAGCTCTACTTTTTCTACCATAGAAAGACAAACTGTGAATTTCATAATCCAGTGGATTTTTATTCTATATCTAAATCTGTAAGAGGATGATATAGATCAAAGACATATTTGGTTTATACCAACCCAAATGGGAAAGTCCTCAGGAAAGAAACTGACTGAAGATAAACTGGAAATTCATGTTAATAGTGCAGGTTCATAGATAGCTTTTGGAATAAGAGGCTCGTTGGATCCCCACTGATCTTCCAAGCAGCTTTTAGAGATGATGCAGATGTGTCTGAGTATCAGCTGCTTGTTGCTCCTTGAGCAAATCCAAAATCATGACAAGTGTAACAAGGGGGAAAACATGTTGACTTTATTCCTCCCACCGTCTTTCTGGTTGGTCTTTTCTCTTTCAAAGTGATAATTAAAAAGACAACCCCTATTTTTTTCCCAAGGAGAAAGAGTAGATTTTATTTATAGTCTGAAGAGTCCCAGTCATTCATTGTAAATTACTCAGAATAGCTCCCTAAATACATTACAAATTCTCAGCCAAGCTGGTATATTCATGATTGGTTTTCTCTCCTGAGCATGACACTTTCTCCAATTAGTTCTCTAGAAAGTGTTGCAGAAATTATTTGATGGCTTTTAATAACAGTTCTGTAGGAGAAGGATTTGAAAGGCCATTGCCTGTGCAAAACCAGCCTGAAAGTTATTAGTATATTAGCACAGGCTGTGCCAAAAGTATCCTGGACATGTCTGTGCCTGTTGGAATGACATCCTGGGCTGCAGAGCAGACATGGCCAGTAGAAGAGCTCTCCTTGCCATGGCCATCACAGCTATTGTCCAGTGTGCTGGTGTCAGCCACAGTGGTTGTTGGTAACAGATCTGTACAATGGTTTGGGTTGGAGGAGACCTCAGAGGGTCCCCTCCTGAGGGAGGGTCCAAACTCCTACTCAGGTCGGTGTCAATATTAAATTCAGACCAGATTCCACGGGGAAGCAAATCCATGGGACCGTGAAAAAAATTGGCAGCCCTCGCTGTTGGTGTAAGAAACATCACTGAGAAGACTATCTCAGCTTTCCTTCTGGGATGGAAAGAGAAATGGGCACTTTTCTTCCTCGCCTTGCTCTGTGGCTTCACTGTACAGTCCTAAACCAGCTCTCCGTTTTCCCTCACAGCTTTGCGTCCAAAAACCTGCATGTGTGAGAAAGGGCTGCAGAGGAGGAAAAGATAACAAGGAAAGTCCTGGGTGCATCCAGCCCTGAATAACTGCAATCCAGATCTCCAAGATGTGCATCATCCAAATGGAAGATTTGCTGTGTCTGCTGCTGCTGCTGCTGAACCACCTCCTGTCTTATGAGGGGCAGTTTTATGTGCCACGGGAAATGTTCTTCAGAATGAAACCTAAAGCATGAATTTATTTTCCTGGGGGTCCTTTGTCATGATGTGTCTGATTTTTTCCCCTCATCTCTTAACTGAAAATCCAGGGAGAAAGGAACATAAAGGAGAGAGTGAGAACTCTACTGCTGACAGTTGTTCCTGCCAAGTACTGAGAACTTGGGGGAAGCAGGGTGGTTTGATAACCACGGGTTCTTCAGATTATTTCTCAAAGCTTTTATTCTTAAATGCTAGCTGGATGATCATGAAGATCCTCACTAGAAGGAAATGTGGCTTTATTTCTGATGCCTGTAAATAGTTCTCTGGGAAATGCACTTACTAGAGGAAATAACTCTTTACCTGTCTGTCTCTGGGCTGCCACTGCGTGTTTGGCTGCCGTGGCTCTCTGTAGGAGCTGACAATGGTTCTGACACCTGGGGAGGTTCCCCTGGGCTTGCAGAAGTGTGATGGATGCTTTTAGGAAATGGAGATCAGGAAGAAGGTTTATCAAGGTTTAGCAAGCACATTTCAGCTGTCATTTCTTTCATGTTTTGCAGGGAAATAATAATTTCTTTCATTATTTCACTACCGTGAAAAAAACAAATGAGGTGTTTTGCCTGGAGTGCCATTGACAGGCACTCTGCACATTCTTCAGAGTCCTCCTGCTGCAGAGCAATGTTCCTTTCTCCTATTTTGCCTGCTCTTGTTTATATGAACAAGGAGGCCATACTTCTGTGCTGCATTATCCACATCTGTTACCAGCAACATATTGTCACCTCTGAGAAATGGTAAATGCATTTAAAAATTAGCAGAAGGTAAGGAGCAGGGTGCATTTTTACACAAAAAAATACCCTACTATGTAGCCATTGGAACAAAAACTCTAACCAAATGAATATGCTGCAGGATTTGCTATGCAAATGTACTTTTCACTGAAACTTGGGTGTTTGTGACAACCTGAATAAATTTCTTGCATAGTAGATTCTTCCTTTATCATTTAGAACTCGCTCATTCCAACCTGAGCAAGTCGATGAGTCCATGATTGTTTCCAGAGAGAAATGAACACTGAAGTCAGGATGTGCTTTTAGACATAAAACAGAGTTAGTGTTGCAGCTGTTGCTGTAGAATCAATCTGTGCTGCTTCCCTTTCTGTCCTAAGTCAGGAGTGTAATATTTTGTATATTTGCTTATTAAAACTTCACTGCTGTTGGCTAAGCTGAAAAGACACAAGATAGCAATGCCTTTCCCAAATTTCTGTGTGTTGACGGACCAACAAAATGTATTTTGTACTAAATACAAACCACTTTATTTCTAAATGCAAAAAAAGTGTGTGAGAGTACCTTGCACTTTGTTTAAGGGATCTTCCCAATCTGCACTGACAAAAGAACCCTCTTGTTCTGATAATTCTCCCCATAATGTGTTTCCTGGTGTAGCTCTACCAAGAACCAAACTCCAAATCATAGAACAGGCAGCTCCAAAATGAAGCAGAGGAGGAGCTGAAAGGAGGGATATTGTGAGGGCTCAGAACAGATATAGATGTCTGTATTTGGAAGAGGAGAGGCTGTAGCAAGGATTTGAAGACTTAAGGCACAACCACAGATTTGTCACGCAGGCAATCTCTGAATGGGATGTCACATTGTTTGTTCTTCTAAGCAAATTGCATTGAATGTGCAGAGAAATGAAATCTGCTGTGTTTCCTGGCACACAACAGCATCCTTATTATTGATCTGAAAAGGTATGAGGGGGAGAGGACCTCCTGTGCTCATCTGTCTTCTCTGTATCTGTCTGGAGCCTCTCCAGTCCTGTGTGTTGGACTAATGATTTTTCAATCCTAATCCTTTGAGGTAACTCCAGGCTTTGTAAATTATTGCAAAATACTTGGTCAAGCTCAGATGGGCCACAGCTCTCTCTGACTGTTGTGTGCCTGTCCCCAGCTCTTCCTCAGCAGGCAGCTGGTGACTGCAGCCACCTTTCACACCTTCTGCCCCTGGAAATCTGTGTGTGGAGCAGCTGCTCTGGCATGAAGTTTAACGGCTTCAATCTGCTGCCATCCTCTCCTAACGGCCCTTGTACCCCTTGAGGAGATTCCCCACAACTGCCACGCTGTGGAAAGAGCATGAAAGTCTTTAAAGTACTTCAGAACAGTTGTTAAGTTGTGGAACGTCCTCCCCTGCAGTGTCTGTGTCTGCAGGAGGGCGCTGCCAGGCTGCTGGCTGTGCTGGGATGACACACACACCACCAAGGCACGGCCTGATGGAGGCCTTGATTCCAGCCAGGCATTTAGGGACAGGAGCATAACGTTTGGAAAATACTTCATTCATCCCTGTGGGGTAGGAGATGTCAGCGTTTGCCCTCCTAATTGGAACTGAGATGTAAGGACCCTTTATATAAGCAAAGATAATTAAGTGTCCTAGTCAACCCTATACACTCAAACACAGGCCCTTGACTCATTTCCTCAGTGAATCAGGGTTAAAGAAAAGGGTTTATTCCATTTTTCACCTTTTTTAACGAACTACCCACAAGTACATTCATGCCAGACTAGCATTTACAGGAGGGACAAGAGGAAGAGTAAACATGCAATCAAGGAAATCCCACGGAGCACTTCAGTCAATGCCAGGCACTGTTTCAGCAGGAGTAATTCAGTGAGAATGTGCCCAGTGACATCATTTGACATTGTCAGAAGCATGGCAAATGAATTCTTGCTGAAGGCCTTGATGTAAATTATTAAACTTTCACCCAGTTCCAATTTCTGCGCCACTCAAAAAGGTTTGTACTGTTGTTGCTCACCTTCACCTGCTGTGATTTGGTTTAAAGGGCATGGATCAAGATAACAGAAATGAGTTTGTTTGTCCCACAGTGACACTGAGAAGGGCAGGGGATAAAGAAATAATCTGTGAGGAAGTACATGTCAGGCTGCCTATTTTGTGATCTAGAGAAAGATATTTTTATCAGTCTTCACAGTGTAATCTGGAAGCTGGGAAGGCCTGCAACTTTCCAATTTCTACCTTTTTGTGCTTTAATCCAGTAGCATTTAAACAGCAGGGAGAAGCACCTGTCAGTGGACAAGGGAGCAAGCAGTGGTGCACTGCAGAAGGCAGCATAGAAGACATGGAAGTTTGTGTATTCCTGAGTCAGGAGACTCATCCATGAACCCATAAGAGCTTCATGAGGAGCTACATGGAGCAACTAAATTAAACTGAGCCCTTCTCGTGGCTTAGACAGGACTGGGACATGAACTGCCCTACAGGATCCTGCTGAGGTGATGCTGTTTTCTATAAGATTTCCTGATCCTGCTGGACTTTCACCATGTTCCTGGTGTGTAGGTCATTCCCTGTCGTGATGTCCAGTGCTGTCATTCCAGGGATGAGTGCCAGGCTGGGAACAGCTACAGGAGCCTGGGAATTCCCAGGGGTGACTGGGTGTTGTGAGATTGGACAGAGCTCTTGTACCCCAGGTAACAAAGACACTGGAATGGGCAGAGACAGGACTTGCTGCCAGTGAGGGTGTGAGAGGGAGGCCAGTGGGGGAGGGAAGTCGAATGTTGAGTCTTTAAACTTCCTTGAGTTTCCAGAAAAACCTCACTTCCCAGCATAAGTCGGGTAAGAGCAGACATGAAGGGCTGTACTGACATCTGAGTTCTGCCACTTGCAGGGGACAAAGTCTACTTTGCCTTTGATCTGCAAGACAGAAGCTTTTCCCATTCCGTCCTGCTCTCTGGTCCCGCTGTCCTCACTGCTGGATCACCCCTGCTCCAGCCCGGGGGATGCAGGGAGTGATTCGAGTCCAAAGCAGCACATTGTGGAGGGTGCCTTAGGCTGCCCTCTGTGTTCTGGGACTGCTGATCTGGGAGGCTGAGCTCTAACAGGAGCTGCTCTCATGGCAAATGTCACTGAAGGAGCCAAATCTCTCCCAGCGTTCCTCAGAAAATGCAAAGCCCAGCACACACCACCTGGCAATGGCTTCACCAGTACTGCAGGCACTGTAACTGGGCACTCTGCAGCACCTGGGCCACCTTCCTGTATTCCCTTTTAGCTTTTTCCCCATCTTGTCTATCTGTCAGCTGCATAATTATGTTAGAAGGTCACTCCATTTGTCCTACAAACCAGTCCTGAAGGTCCTGTTCAGAATCATTATTGTTTGCCTTGCAGGTGTGACCAGCCTGTTACACTCTTCAGATGGATGTGCTCAGATGTGTTACAAATTTCATCTCATTTCCCATATGCAGGGCACGTGCTCTCTGATCTGGGGTGTCACCAACCCCTGTGATCACAGCTCCTGTTTTCTGTGGGGTCCCCATGTCCAGGGGTTCCAGTGCTGTGGGTCTGCTTGCAGGATTATTGTCCAAAAATGCTGCAGAGACAACAGTTCATGGTGGAGGTGTCTCCTCCAAAGAGCAGAGAGGGAGACAGAGAGGACTGTAACACACTGGGAGGGTGTTTGCCTCCATCTGCCTGCTGAGGTCCTGCTGCTCAGAGCACAAGAAGTGGCTTCCTGGCTCGGTGGTCTCTTTGCCCATTTCTGTGACTATTTGCTTGTTTGCTGAGAAATGACTTACAGCCCATGTGAGACGCAAACACCCCTTTATCACACAGCTTGTATCACCCTAATGGAATTCTGTCAGCTGAGGATAAAATGTGGACTAAGAAAGCAATTATAGAGTGAATCTCCGAGCTGCAGGAAGAGCTGAGAGATGGGGACGGAGTGCCCAGCTGGAGTAATTTCTTGTCCGACTGGCCGCTAAATCTTTCTGGGAAGGGATCAATTTTCCACCCTTGTCTAACAGCATCAGCTCCCATCACCCTGGCTCAGGACCCTGTGAAGTGCTGCAGTGTTGAGATCTGGACATAAAAGGAAACATTTGCAATTGGTGGCTTCTTTCTTACTGACCCAGGAATTATTGGAAAAGGAGAAAGTCAGGCTATAGAGTTGCTGTCTGAGGGCTCTCTGGTGTTCCCTTTCTGAGCTCCTGGTGAAGGAGAGGACTGACCATCCCAATGATCAGCAGGGTAGGAGTTTCCCAGCCTGAAATATTGCTTTCCTGGTCCTTCACCCACTGCTCACTGCTCTGGCTCTAATTAGGAGAGGAATATCTGCACCTCATGACCTGTGAGCAGCCTGCCCAGGTACACAGGTTCTTTCTGTAGGGTCTCAATTTTGCAGTGAGACCACAGTGAAATCCTGCCTTTAGCTTACAACTCTCCCAAGGTCTCTTTGCTGTGACTAAAATCAACTTGGCTTACAAACCCTGACTGCTGGTCTCTGACCTATTGCTCGTGGGACTTCCAAAAATGTCAGCAGGTACAGATTTTGTGCACTCTGGGCAGAGAGGATGGGCACTTTGGGGAACTATAAATCTAAGGAAATAGGTCAGACAGATACAATTAATTCACACTCAGCTCTTCCCTCTTACAAGTTCGTGATCTGTTGTTTCAGAGCTTGTTTTTCCTCAGCTTATCTGGATCTAACTGGAAAAGGACCTTCACACTGGTTTTTGAAAGAACATCCTGCTGGGCTGAGTGTGTGGAGGTGAATCTCAAAGCAGGCTAAAGAAACTTAGAAACAGCCGAGTCTCCTGCCAGTCTGCTGGCCCTGGGAGAGGCAGGAGGGGAGGGGAAGTGTTAGATCTGGACACTGCACCTCAGAGCCATCCTAAGGGCCAGCCTGCTCCTTGCCTGCTGCCCCCTGAGAGTGTGAGCCCAGCTGAGTATTATGGACTGGTGCCCAAACTGTATCCCAGTCCGTGCAGCTGGAGCTGCACGGACTGGGATACAGTTTGGACACCAGTCCATAATAAGGGTGAGGGAATACAGAGGGAACTGCTGTGAAGGTTTCTCAGGGAAATTGCTCTTCACCCAGCACGAGCATTGCACCTGGGAAAGAGAGGGCTCCTGTGGCAAAGACAATGAACCTGGAGCAGCTGAGCCCTTTCATCTCTTTCGCTGAGAATTCTCTCCTGCCGGACGGCAGCATGAGGTGGCTGCCAGAACAGAGGTTTCTGTGTGTAACAAGCTGGGGAAAAGAACTTTCATCTTGAGCAAGAGAGAGCTTTTATCTCTCATCAGAAAGGGCCGGGGGCGCAGCAGCTCTCTGAGTGTGCAGGGCTGGCAGGAGGAGGCTCTGGCCAGCACAGGGAGGGGAGCTGGGACCTGACAGCCCCCCGTGCTCACCAGTGGGCTCAGGAAGTGTAACACACTGATGGTGCTGTTCCTGTCTTTTATTATTCCTGGGTCCGTGCTCCCATTCAGCAAAGGTTTTCCCGACTGTTTTCTGCAATTATACACCTCTTTTTTTATTAACCTTACAAAAGTCAGATCAGGTTACACAGGGTTTCAACCGGTTTGGAAAACCTCTAGGGATGGAGGCTGCACAACCTCTCTGGGCAATCTGTTTTAATACTTAACTGTCCTAATAGGGAAAAAATTTTTCCTTTGACACATAATAACCTGTACTTTTCCCCACTGATTAAAGGCCCAGATCAGCGTGGATAAGACTTTTGGCATTGCAGAAAGGTCATCTCTGCTGTTGTCATCGAGCTGTGTAATAATAAATTCCATCTCCCAACTATAATTCCAGATTTGCAGATTAGCAGAAGTCTCATGATCTGCCTCTTTCCTGGTATGCTGGAGACACTGCTAAAAATAGAGTAAATAGCAAAGCTACCTGAAATGGTCTAAGCCTAGACAGTGGTAAAAACTAATCTACAGTGAATGTTGGCTCTGGCTCATTTCCAAGGGAATGTTTTGGGATGGCTTGCTGTACACTGGAAATTGTTGGGTGAGGATTAGTTGGTGAACAGATGAATCAAAGTGACATTTCCATTACCAACAGGAGATCTGTCTGTGGCCAGAATTCATGGGGAAGGATGTGGGATGATAGTATGACTTTTCATTATGTTTAATATTGTCAGAGAAATTAAATAGCCACTATTATTCATCTCTCAGGGATAGTAACGTATCTGAATATTAACACAAAATGGGAGATCTGATCAAAACCCACTGACCCAGCAAGACACTGATGTGTATTTTAATCACTCTCTTTGGGCCACTCAGATAATTTACTCTTCATAATAAATCTGCAAGAAGCTACGATCTGCATTTCTCAGGACAGTGCTTGGGTAGAGCAGCACGTGTTCTGTCCTTGTGTATTCTGCCTGAAGCCCTTTGGGATGCCCAAAGTGTCACTCTTTTTTCCTGAGGAAGCAGCATTAAGGCCCTCAGGAGATCTGCACCTTGGTCACCTGCCTGTGGTTTGAGAATAAGGGTCAGGGGATGACTTATTGGGCACTTGTTTGCCTGTCAGACCCCTCAGAGGAGGGAGAGGCCCATGGGGGAGGGCTCCAGCTCGTAGTGGAAAATAGCCATTTACAGAAATGTGTGCATAGAAGAAATGGAAAAGGGTCTCCAGGGGCACTTTCACCTTGGAAAAGAAAGATTTAGTTGTAGATGTAATGTGAAAATTCCTAAAGTCAAGTTGGAGAGTGCAAGAGGCACTGGGTATATAAATGTGTAGAGAACACAGCCTGAGGAGCAGGAATTCAGGTAGGACAAATGGAGAAGGGATTAATGGTATTTAACGGCACTGCCCAAACCCTTGTGACTCCCATGTCAGGACAGATAATGCCAATAAATGATATAAAGATGCAGGCACTTGCCTAAAACTCGTTCTGCTGTATTTTAAGTCATGAGGCAGAAGAGCTGGTGGACTTGTTTTGCATAAAACACTCACATTATGCAGGGATATTACTATTATTAACAGTAGGAGGGGGTAACCATGAGGTCATAAAATGTATGGATCAGCGAGTGACTTTGACTGTAGTTATGCATTAGAGATATTAATGAGAAGGCTGACAAATGAATCGGCCATGCATGTAGATCCAAGCACAGCAAAGGGCCCTCCCAACCAGCACCACAGAAAGTTTGCCATTTATCTTCTTTATCCACTGATGCAAATGTAAATTAATCTTCTCAATTTTTTTTCCCTTTTTTTTGTTAGTTAGATGTTTGTTGTGTTGCAATCTGTTAGTTTTTGCAGAGTTTATTATTCAGTTTCTTATACTGGAATGGCGTCTCATCAGAGGGGTTGGACGAGCTGACCTCCAGAGGCTCTTTCCAGCTGAAATTATCCTGTGATTCCATGACCAGGATGCATCAGGACTCTCTGTTTAACATAACTTATCTGCTGTAGAGACTCTTCTGCCAACTGGAGCCTATCGAGCCACAGCACGGGGGATATTAATAGGTTGCTTGTTTAATGCAATCAATCAGTACAAACTACAGGTTGCCTGAGGCTGCAAAAGTGTTCATGTCCTCACACTTCTGACCAGGCGCCTGCTCTGAGAGGTGACACGGGGGAAGGTCCTCAGGATACGTGCAGGGATGAACAGATGACAGACAGCTTGTTACTCGAATAAGTGTGGTGCTAATGACTCTCTGGAGCTGGGTATGACTGCAGAATAGCAAATATGATGCCTGTAGTTAAGAAAGGAAAGGAGGAATCATTTGGTCCAGTACTGGGTCTTCAGACTGGAGAGTACCTGTTCAAGGGCAAAAATAGACTAATACACTTTAACGAAGAATAGAGGGAATGCTGCATGGATTTGAAGGCTAATTTTTCCCTGTGTGTCTGATTGCCTGCTCCGCCTGTCTCTATGCAAGTGGAGGTGATAACGTTTTGGAGAGAAGGCTTATTTATGCTAAGGAGACATGGAGGCACAGTGCAAATCAGTGAGAATTGTCCACGAGGAACAATGGCTGAATCCCTTTAACTGTCTCAATAATGGGACTGTGTAATTGCCTTTCTCTCTGAGTACCAGGCAGCAAGACCCAGAGCCTGTAGACAGAGCAAGCTTGTTACAGGACACATTCAGGCAAGTACAGGATGCTAAAAATGAGCTCCAAAAAAAAAAAAAAAATTGCTTTCAGGCCCATGTATTTAAGACGTTGCTGTCTTACTTTGGTTGTGCTGACTCAGTTTTGCACCCTCCCAGGAGAAGGGCTCTTCCTGCGGGTGTGGGTGGCCAGCCCTCGCCCTCCTGTTGTGTGAGGAGTGGGTGACTACAGAAAAAAATAGACTGGACACAGAAACATCTCTTTGGAATCGTGAGCAGGCAGCTGTGTTTCTCTCCCCAGCAAACCTAGGGAAGCAAAAGCAGCGAGGAAAGCTGAGGCTTGTGAAGGATGAGGGGATTTGGTAATGTGCAGGAGCACCAACAAAGAGAAGCACTCAGGAAAATCAGTAGAAAATCAGTGGATTTTTCTACCTGTATGCAGATCAGGGAAGGTGCCTCAGGTAGTTGAAATGGTCACAAAGGTTCAGATAATGCAGGAACTGAAGGCTGAGACATCTTCACAGAGGCAGAGCTGCCTCCAAGGTACAAATGCAGCAGAGGAAAAGGGGGAGGTGAGGAGCCTGTAAAGGACAGATGGAGGGGGTTTGTCCTGCTGCTCTTTTCCCAGTTTCCTCACAGCTGAGCACATGGGCTGCTGTGGCTGGCAAGGCACTGGGGACACACTGTAGGGCTCAAAAGGTGCAGATACCGAGTTATAATACATAGAAGGTCTGACAAGACTGACCAGCTCTAGTTGCATGCAAATAACCTGGAAGTTCCACTGGAATAGCTAAAAGCCGGGACTATCAGGATAAAATGCACATCTCTAAAGTGGATAGAGGTGATTCATGTCACAACTGACCCAGAAGAAGGAGACTCTGCAACCTGAAAGGGACCCAGAACTGACACTCTTTGACAGAACCAGCCCTGATGAAGTAAGGCTAATAAAAATAATTCATACACTTGTGCTGGATCTGAGGCGTGAGGAGAACAAGGCTAAAAGTGATAATCTGATCTCACTGTCAGGCCTCATGAACAGGAGAAGCCACAGAGCCTGTTCTTACAAATGTATTCAGATTTTACAGGCAGAGAGGGCAGGCAAAGCAACATATGAAGACTGATATTGCTAATCCTTAAATTGTGGGTTTTTTGGTTCTGTGGAAGTTATGGAAAGCTCTGAAGAGCTCTGAGAGAGTTGGGAGTCTGATCTGCCATGGAAAAATTGGTCTGGAGCAGCAACTGTGTGAGTGCTGTGGGAGGAGGGTCAGCCATCCGTGTGAACCAGGGGGACGAGTTTTCCTACCAGAGCCATGAAGGCTGAACAGGATGCAGGGGGTGCTTGTGTGACACTCAGACACCCCCTCCACGGTGCACAGAGCCTTCAGGATGATTTGTGGCGCTCCACAGTGGTGCTCCCCGGGGTGGGTGATCTGCTCTGAGGGGATGCTGCATCTCCAGCCACTGTGACCATCCTGCACTCCCCTCTGTGCCCTGCCTGTGAGGGTGGAAGGCAGGGCAGCCTTTTCCCAGTCCCTCACTTCAGTGCTGTGACCCCCCCGAGGGCACACCCTGTGTGTCCCTGAGGGCATTTGCCAGCTGAGGCTGCAGGTCTGGCTGCAGTGTGGCACAGAGAGGCTGTGTGGGCAGTGCTGTGGCTGCGTCTGCACAGCAGCTTGTAAGCAAAATAAATTGCTAATAACGGGGAGCTTAAAACGGCACATCTGTAGGCTCAGCAGAGACCATCGTGCTGAAAGGCGGGTAGGGGCTCTCCTACAAAAGTCAGTGTCCCTGTGGAGATGTGCCCAGCAGGTTCAGAGTGTGTCCTTTTGACTGTGCAGCCCCCTCCCATCGCCCAAGGTGTCTGGAGCTGTGGTGGCACCGGGAATGATCTGCTTTTGGGCTTTTTTTGTAATTTTTTTTTTTTTTATTCCTAGTCCCTGTTATTTTTGAAATAAGCTTAAGAAGTGGATTATAGCAGAGAGGCTGAACTCACAGGTTACCTTTTGCCACCCCTGTGGCCTGGCAGGGAGCAGCAGCCGTGTGCAGGACAGACGTGTCCTGAGTTTTGATGGCTTTGTCACACTGATACTGGGGAAGTGACTGTTTCCAAAAAGTGCCAAGGACTCTGGAAGGGAGTGGGTTAGCCAGTGGGGCAGGGGAGCAGTGGCTGCCATTGGTACTGAGCAGAGTGGCTCAAGGACACCCCTCCAGCCTCACCAGATCTCTACAGAAGGGGCTGCAAAGCCATCCCTGTGAGCAGAACCTGGGAGGCAAACTCGTTCACCCACTGCACTTTGCTGGTTCCCAGAAGGGGAGGAAGGAGCTCTAGGGTCGTTTTCCTGTGTGTCCTCCATGAACAGCAGCCTCCTGCCCTCGGGGCAGGCTCCACAGCAGGGATCACCTTGTGAGACCCTGGCAAAGGGACCGCAGCCTTTCAGCACCAAAGTCGTGGGAAGGCAAAGCACAGCTGTGAATGCCTCTGAGCTGGTCTGTCAGCCCAGTCACCACAAACTGGGAGAGCTGGAGGTCACAGGCCTTTACCTGCCTCACTGCTGGGTTGGTGTTTCAGGGGCACATCACGGAGTTTTGTGCCCTGGCCCCGTTACCTGAAAGGGGACCTGCTTGGGGTCACCCCAGGCACTCACTGCCATGCCCTGGGTGCCTGCCCGTGTAACCCAGGATGAAGGTGGGCAGAGGAGGGTGGTTTGCAATGCCCAGATCTCAGTCCAGTTATTGGAATTATGATATAATATATAATAATACAATATGCTGTTACACATGTGGAATATTTCCAGATGCTGATTGATTTGGTATATGAAGCACTTTTAGACAAATAAATAAAAAAGAACAGGCACGATTTTCTAACAAGTAATGTCATTTAATGAATGATACACTCTAGAAAATAGAAACTACCCAGATGCTGATTGGTTGGTCTGTTTGGGGCTGGGAGAAGGCCCTTGCTCGGACGTACAACGCCTTCTTGGGATTCTTTTGTCGGCATTTTTAGTTGCTGGAAACAAGGAAACGTCCATAGATTGAAAGAGACACTAAAGGAGCAATTGGTTTCTAAAATGTGGGAAGTGTGCAGGATGCCTTCCCACTCTGTCTCACCGGGCAAGTGGCATGAGGGCTCAGAGCTCACCAACATCTTTACAGACGATCCATACCTAGAAGGGGCAGACTCAACCAGCGGTACCTACCACAGTTCAGTCCTCAAGCCACCAGAGACCTCCCACTCCGCACAACCTCTGGGGGCTCTGCTGTTATTGCACTGCTTTCTGGGTGCTTTTCTGCATGTGTTGTGTCTCCTCCCTCAAGGTCTGGCTGCTAATTCCAGGGAAGATGCTTTTCAGGATGTCACAGTACACCATGTACAGCTCTGGGTCTATTTTGGGCCTGGGCAGAGCCCGGGAGTTGCAGGGCTGCTCAGTGGGGGGGTGCTGTGGCCTGTAGACATCGCTGAAGAGCGCGGTGAGGATCTTGTGGGCGGCCTTGTAGGGGTCATCCTCGAACTGCACCATGGCCTTGAGCTCCGTCAGGGTGTAGCCGTTGTACCTCTTGCTGTCCTCGGCCAGGGGCTGCACCGTCTCACCAATGTGCCTCACTTTCCACTTCAGGCATTTCAGGTCTTCCTTCACGTCCTCTAGTTCTTTCTCCACGGCTTGGAATTCCTTTGCGGTCACAAATCTCCTGCCAAGGAAAGAAGTGGCAGAGACAGGGTGGAGTTCAGAGGCTCGGAGGGGTGAAACCAGCCCAGCCTGCCTGGGGTCGGAGCAGAGGTGGAGGTTTGGGGGGATGATCCCGGCCAAGTCGCTGAGCACCATCCCCGGATCTGTCAGGCTCCACAGGGCCAGCAGAGCTTCTCTCTGCTGGTACAAGGGAAAGATGTGCTGTGTCATTTTGGAAGGAAAGGAGGCACCTTAAAACTCTGCCCTGCTGAAGGAGCTGAGGTTGATGACCTGGCCCAGGGATGGTCTGTCATCAGGTCTGGAGAACTATATGGGTGTATAGAAAACAGAGTATTTTGCTTCTTGGATAACAGGGTTTAGTGGGAGCACAGGATAGTTACTGGAGAACAAACACTGGAAACATCTAAATTATAAAATATATTTAACTTTTTTTATGTGGGGCTCTTAATGACACTAAACCCAAGTGGGTCATTTGAGGACTTAGACACTTGTATGGTCTAGATACATACCTTTCATGATCAGGATCTTCCAGATCTGATTCAAACCCCTTTCCTGTATTCTTTAAGTCAGTTTTAGAAAAGCCAGGAGCCTGGGAACTCTCTTCAGGAGTCGCTGTTGCTGGAGGCCTTGTGCTTGTCCTGGTTGGGGTCAGTGTGTGATCTGAAGCTGAAGCTTGTTCGTTTTGTGCTGTGTGAGGACAGAAGGTATAGAAGGAAGCTGCACTGATCCCTGGGCTGACTGGAGAGGAGTCAGAGTATTGCTGTGGTGTGGCTGAGCTGGGTGTTAGACTGAGCCTGAGGCTGGCTGGGCAAGATGCTGGAGTAGTCCTTGCTCCGAGAGGGCTGGAACACGATATTGCTAAATTTGTATCTCTTTGCTCCAGTGGCTGAAGGTTTGAAGATTCTCCTGGGGCCAATCTAGTGATGGAGGTGATGTCCAGCAGGGTTTGATCCTGACCCATGGAGATCTGGCTGGTTGGTTCTGATGAAAGTGAAGAGCTGCTTGATGTGTCGCTGGAAGAGCTTGGCGTAGCGAATGGGGGTATTTTCTGAGCATTATGGTCACTCCTGTTCCTCTGCGGGCTAGTGACACTTAGAGCTGGGTGTTGTGAAGCCCTAAAGAAAGACAAACACACACTTTTTCCTCTGGTCTGGGCTAAAGGCTTATAAGACAGTTTTAGGCCTATTTGGGGGCAATTTTAAGCCTGTTTCCCATAACTGCATTTCCCCATAGGCTGATTTGCCTCTCAGGTCTGTATAAAACCCTCTGCTTCTCATGACTAAGAGCAAAGTGTTTGAGCATAAGGCACATAAATTCAGGACCAGTTTCTCCCTGGCGCCCACTGAACCGTTGTCAGCTATCATCACTGTGATAATCACTGGAACATCCACATTCTGCTTCCCAAAAGTCACACAGCTCCACAAGAACCAAGAATTTGGGGCTGGGGAAGGACAGGAAAGGAACAAAGCTACTGACATATTGACTGGGAGAACACAAAAGGCTAAAACATGGCTTGCAGGCTGTCACAGCACCTGCCCTTGGCCATCCCTGCCAAGGGAGAAGACCTGCCTTTCTGCCATGGACCCACAGGTTTTAGTCTCCTGGGAGCTCTGCATGGTACCCAGTGAATTAATGGATGAATAAACAGGCAAGGGAGAAAGAGGAGGGCAGCACAGAATGATGTCACTGTTCCTGTGGTGACATAAGATATTTCTTGATGTGTTAAGCACTTTTCTTTCTCCCCACTAAGCTGTAAACTGTGTCCAGGGCTGACCAGCTGCTTTAGGTGGCTGGAAATGACAACTGTGTGGGATACCAGACCACCCCTCCTGGGTATTGTTTCCTGTACTCTTCTCCTGGGTGCTTTCATACAGGAGAGTTCCCAAGGCCTTTTTTTTTTTTTCTTTATTTCCTGTGGCTAAGTCTTGCTTAGTTTGTCAGTTTAGATGGCAAGAGAGGAAGATGGACCACTGTGGCCTGGAACTGTCCTGATAGGTAGAGGATGCAGCCAGAAATGCCTTGACCTTGAAGGGGAGCA
>JAYRBT010000033.1:3091218-3164232 GCA_036023395.1 Myiotriccus ornatus
GATGGACCACTGTGGCCTGGAACTGTCCTGATAGGTAGAGGATGCAGCCAGAAATGCCTTGACCTTGAAGGGGAGCACAAAGACACCCACTGTGCAGATCATGACCTGGGATTTCCAGCAGCCAAAGGACATGACAAACTTCTGCAGTGATGCCAGTGACCAACTGAGTCTTCTTGTGCATCTGGTATATTCCTGTTTCTCTTGTGGTGGAAGACAGCAGAACACCCTGGTCTGGATGGGATAGATGAGATCTAAAGCATGAAGTCCTGTCCTGTCAACACCTGTGGCCTGAATTAGCAGCACAGTCACTTCTCACCTCCCTCTGCACCTTTCTCAGGGTTGGATGCAATTAAACACCAAATTTTAAGGTCCTAAAGAGCATGTCTCACACCTCTGGGCTTCAATAGGGTTAATGTGCTAAGTCACGGCTAAATTATCAGGTTTAAATCAAATTTAGAACTTTTATAATTGGACAAGCAGGAAGTAACAGAGCTACTGCATAAAAACAAAGCCAAGAAAGAATCAGAAAATGAGTTCTATAAAGGGCAGGAGAGAAAACAAGTGCAAGTGTCAGAGGCAGCACCTGTCCCTGGAACTGCCTTGCCTTTATCAACTGGCTGAACAGGGCTGGAAGGCCAGGATTGCCAACTGGATGTGAGGAAGAGCTTTTTCACCTGCAGTGTGAAACACTGGGACAGAGGCCAAGAGATGTATTGGGATCTTAGTCCTTGGAAGTGTTCAAAACTCAACTGGACAAGGAAAGAAGCAGCCTGATCCAGCCTGGACATGCTGGGAGCATGGGACTGGACCAGAGCCCTTCTGGGGACCCTGTCCTCACTGTGTCAGTCTGTTCTGCCTAACTATGAAAACACAAAATTTCCCCCACAATTTCCCTTCCTTCTTTCACTTTTCTCCCCTCTGAGTCCCCTCTCACCATCCTCTTCCACTGGAGCCTCTGGGCTGTCCCATTCCATACTGACTTTATAAGGCCTGTTTCAGGAGCGTCCCTTTATAAATAAAAGGGTTTTTAAAGGAAAAACAGTGTTATTTGGCTCAGAGGAATTGCTGCCCCTTCCTTGCATAATAAGGGGGAATCAGTAGCTCAGGCTTTGGAAGAGCAGGCAGTGGGACTGAGGGCAGCCTGGAGCTGGACATCTGTGCTGCGTCGCCTTTGGAAACTCAGCTGCTGTTCCTCGGTCCCTCCTGAAAGCAGGGAATGATGGGATCTTATTGGGTGATGCTGTGTGGTGTTCAGAAAGTTGGGATTTGGCTGCTATAGGACCAAGAGGAGTGGAAAGACTGGTTTTCTGGCAGAGACAGCACAAAATTGGTGGTTATTTAAATCAGAGCTGAATCTCGGGCGTTCACTACGAAACACCATATTCAGGAAAACCTATTTTGCTGTAGCAAAGTACAGGAATTTTATTCTGACAAGAGCAAGCCCCATTTTAAGGCAACTAAAATAAAAATACATGTTGTAACTTTTTGTTTGTTTGTTTAAAACACATGTATTTGTACTCAAACATCTCACAATGCAAAACTACCTGACCATGAATGGAGCAACAATTCCTAGCTACATTCTGAGGGGGAAATATAATATGCACAGTAAAGAGAAAGGCTATTTGGGTGCATATGCAGTCTGAAATACTTCACTGCTCATCTCCAGCAGTGTGGGACAGGTTGGTTTTAGGTGGGGGGGGGGGGGAGGTTGGTTTGGGGAGGTTTTTTTGCATAAATCCCGGATTAGCTGTAGGAGATGAAACATTTATTGAAAGATGCAATTTCAAAGAGTGACAGAAAGCACGTTTCATTACTAATCCCACTGAAATTTATATAAGAAACCTTTCCAATTCACCTGTGCACTGGAGGAAACAAAAAAGTATTATAAACTATCAGCTTATTTTGCTTTCCTTTTCCACCCTTTAATTTTCATGGGCTGCTGTGCTAAACGTGGGACTGAATTTACTTTTTATCAACATGCTTATCTTGGAAAAAGAGGAGCTGGTTGCTTAAAAAGCAATGCTGAAGGAAAATGTCGATCTGGATGTTGGCAGAGCTAACCGAGGACAGAACTGAGACCTTTAACTTTGGAATTTCCTGAAGAGTTTGCCTGAAGACAGGAACGAGATTCCCATGGCAGCCAGCGCAGCCAGGCTGGTGGCAGATCCGTAACCACGGTGCTCCGTCAGAGGGGATTTTCCTCCCACCTGTTTTTACGAGGCGAATCTACTACGAAGGGAATAAACTACAGGAGGAATTGCAAGTCCTGGGGTTGAAATCAGCGCTGACAACAAAGAGGCAGCGCCTGCAGCTGTCAGGTACCTCCACAAGGAGAAACCTTGGCTCAACTTTGAGCGACACTTCGCACGCGTCAGGCCCTCGTTGTCTGCGCCTCCCAGCCCGGCGCTGCTCAGCATATCAAGCATGTTCCCCGTTGTCACAGTGACCTTGGCTGCCGTCTGTGCCTTGCCCTCTCCAGCTGAGCTTGTGCAACAGACTGAATTTGGAGACATTTGGAACTTGCCTGCACATCCAGCACCACTTTCACCTTCTGCGGCGCTTGCGACCACGGATACAAAACCAAAAAAACAACCAGTGGATATTCTTTTTTTTTTTTTTATGAATCATTTCCACCATGTTTTAAGTCTGGAATTCTTCTGGTGAACTTGTCTGAATAGGAAAAAATTACACTATGCTCTAGAGTGAAGCTCTGAGGGGCTGGTTGCATAAATCTTGCTGTAGACAGTCGGGGTGGGAGGATGGTAGAGGAGCTGTGGGATGGACCCAGGGGAAATGCCTACAGGGTGATGATATGAGAATAAAACTATCTTTTTCAAGGCCTCCTCTTTGTCAGGTGACCCTCCCAAAATGCCCACACTGCCAAAACAGTGACTATATTATTTTTTTGACACTGAATTAATTCTGAATAATCTTTCACTTTTCTACAAGAGAGGCTGGTGTCCCGAACCCTGGGTTTGTCTGCCTCAGATAACACCAATGCTTTTAGCCACAGACAGGATGAATATGCTCTTTCCTGCTCAGCTCTTGGCTCTTCTGGGCTCCCTGTCTCTTCTTTGGCTTTGCCACCACACCTGTCCCTCCCTGCCCTTTGTGACATTTCTCCTGCCTCTCTCTTACCTACCCCTTGTTCTACATCCACCATCTGCACCTCTCCCATCTACCCTGTGGGTTCCAGGCTCATCCTATTAATGCCTCATAGTGGGACAGCACTGGAGGAGAGGGTGGAAGTGGCATGGACATAGAGATGTCTGAAAACAGGTACTACTGCTGTCTGGAGCCTGATAATAGTGAGCATTTCTGGGCAATAAATAACTGTGCGACAACAAAAAAATCCTGATATGAGCTTTCTCCTTCAGTCATTTTTGTGTGGTGACTGTGCACAGCTGGAATCATTGAGATCTCCCAGCCCTGCACATCTGAAGGAAACCATTGAAACATCAAAATGACAGCAAATAAACTTTAAGAGTGTTTAGGGCTTTGCAGTGGAAATGCTAAATTTGGTGTGAGTAAATCATGACCAAGGATATCAGATCCTTGTGCCATATGTTTGCACAGGAAGGTGGCTTGGTGAGAGCAGAGGATGCCAAGTTATACCTAGAGCTCCCTGGTGCTGTTCTTAGCCCAGCTCAGGCAAGTTTAAACACTGTTAAAGGGGTTTAAAGAAAATAAAATGGCTTTTTTTTTAACCCTGGTAAAGGAAAATTATATTTTAGTGGTAGACATTAAATGGCTTAATAGAGAAATATCAAGATTGAATGGCTGTCCTGTTCAGGACTCCCCTGGGATCAGGATTCTGATGATATTTATAATTTAAGGTCACTTCTCAAAGCAGAAAGCTTTGTCTTGCCAACAGAGGAACCTGATATCCTGTCCTGGCATAAGGCCCTTTATGCAACCTATGCTCCCACAGTGCTCCTGGGCTGCTCAAAAACTTTAACATTGTCTCTTCCAAAATCAGCTGGCTGTGATGACATTTGTCTTCTACTGTTGCTCAGTCGTGTTCTTTTCTGTAAAGGTTTCACTCCTCAGCGACACTCCCCCAAACCCTTGCCTCTCAACAAGGACAGATGCCCTTGTTTGTCTCCGTGGGAGGACAGAAAGAGTCATGATGTCTGAGCACGAGCAAATACTCCTTATGTTCGAATCAGAACACCCTCAGGGCACTTCTAAGTGAGGGCAGCTGGCAAGTCCTCCAGGGAATGAAACGCTGGGTGAAGTGAGCAACAGGAATAACTTCAGGTGGTGCATCCTGGTGTCCTGCTGGCTCAGGATCACCTCTGTGGGAAGTGTTCATGGAGTGCTCAGAGTGATCTGCTGGCATTTGCTCTGATAGTGGCATGTGGGTGGTGGTGTGACCAAGCAGTGGTGAGGACTTGGCCTGTTCTGGGTGCCCCCTTCTTCCATCCAGGTACCCAGGGGAGCCAGTGGAACCTCTGTGGCTGCTCTGCCTTTAGCCAAGTTCTTCTCACATCCCTCTCTTGCTCTTACCAATTCTCTGCTGGCCACGAGCCCATTGTATGGTTGATGTGACAGAGTGGGAGTGTGTGAAGCCAGAAACGACATCAAGGAGAATCCTCGGGTCAGGTGCAGGCTTGCTGGACTTATTCAAGGAAGGAGATGTTCTTCTGAGAGTTGTGAGTATGTGTGTCATCCAGAGCAGCAGTAATTAATGTTTTTTTCCTCCCTAATAAGCATGAATAATGAAGATTCTGCAGCTTATATTGGATTCGTAAGTAAACTGTAAGCTGAGAGCAGAACTTCACTCCTGTCACTTCATTAATATTGATCTGATTTCATTACAGTGGGTAACAGATGTGAAGCTGAGACTGATGAAATATTGAAGAATGGCCACTGTTCTTTACCCTGACACTGGGCTTCTCCTTTGCAGTTTGTTTTCCCCGCCCTGTCAGCGCTGTGGGGGTAAAACTCTGTGTCCTTTGGAATTGAAGCACTGGGGCAGGGCTGGGTGTAGGACCAACAAGAGCCTTGTTCCTATTCCTTGGAACACCTAATGTCAAGACTTGTTATTTGTTCTTTGAAACAAAGACCTTTGGACAGGCTTCAGTAATAAAAAAGCACATTTGAGCACCCGCCAGTAGCTTGGCAGGTGGGGAATTTTCTCAGGAAACATGACCCAGAATCAATTTTGTACCAATAGACACGTTCAGGCCTGTGGAAATGAGGGATGTGGATTTCCTGCCTGTGGAAAGGTCCATGACTGACATGACATTTTCAAGGAGCAGGAGTTACCAAGTGAGCTGATGGCAAACCAAGCTGGAGAGCAGTGCCAGCACTATCATGCCTGTGGGGAGACCCCCTGCAGTGACATGGGACTGGAGAGCAGTTCCAGCAGGTCTGGGGAGGGACCAGGACCCTCAGTGATTAGGGTTACAGACACCAAGCTTCCACGAGTACGTGGCTGAGATGTGCATCTCAGCAAGACAGAGGCAGCAAAAATGCCAGGAGGTTTCCAAATTTTAAGAGCGCAGAGTCAGCAAGTCACTGTCCCAAGTCTCCCTCCTGCTGAATGAAGGATCACTTGCTTTCTTTCCAAGGAAATAGATGCATGAAACTGCACACATCTTTCCTGGAGAGTAAAGAAAAAGTATAGTATTCAGAGCAGGGCAGGAGCCATGCTCCAATTTTGCTCTGCACATTGAACCACTGATTCCCATAGTTTAAAGCAAGAGCTTTTGCAAAGGCTGAATAAAAGCATAGCAATTTTCTGAGAAAGTGCAAGAAATGGCATTAATTATACTAAGTTATTGTCTACCAGAGCTGCTTTCAATCATTTTTATATTCAATAGCATGCATCATCATGAATCGGTGATAAATATAGATGAAAAAAGGTAGTGATAATGAAAGTTATACAGGTGTAAATTAGAGCATATTTTTAAACTACTATGAAGTCACAGCTTCTTGAGATAACACAAAATTATAGGATATGTGCACATCCTAAATTGAACGGTGGAGAATTTTGCACTGTTCATATGCTGGTTGATTATCACTCGGGCAGTGCTGTCTGGGAGAGTAACAAACCTCTGTTTCCACAGCTTCCTACCCCAAACCTCATCCTGAGCCCCAGGGAGCCAGCGTGGGGACAGTACAAGCCATTGTGTATCGGACACACTCGAGCCATGGTCACTTACTATTTGGGGAGCAGCTATGGAGGCACTGTAACCTCAGGTCCCCAGCCTCAGCCCTCTCCTCCTCAGCCCTGGAAAAGAGAATATAGAAGTAGCACCTTTAACAGAAACAAAGGCTGCTCCCAAATATGCAGAAATGGCAGGGTGAAAAGCAGTCAGAGCACAACACACCTGGGCTCCTCCATCCATAGCCAGGCCCGTTATGGAGATCCTTCCACTGGCTTTGCCCCTCTTGGGGACAGCTCGTGTAAAGAGGCCATGGGGAACAGAAATGAGAGGCTCAGCACTGTGTGTCTCCCACTCTTTCACTCCTCGGGATGGATCTAAGCATCAGGGACCGACAGCATTGTACAGTGTGTGTTGGAAGGAGGGGGGGGGTGTTGCTACTGCTACACCATTTTACTGCCAGTCCCTGTAATTTTCCAGAAGGAACAGCTCTGTGGATGAAAATTCCTGTGTTGCAGAATAAAGCACAGAATAAATCCAAGGCAGAAGGTTACACTCATCCCTGTGTGATAATAAAAGGGGAATGGTAAGACTGGAAACTCTGCAGGAAAAGGTACTGACTCTGTGAATGGCAGGGACACTGGGTCAGTACTGAAAACCTCTTCAGATATCTGGGTGACCAAGGAGGAAATTAGAGCAAAAGGTTGGCATGTCTTTGGAAAGTGTTGGAATGATCTGCACATCTCACATGAGGACAATGGAGTTAGAGAAAGCAAGCTGTGAGTATGATACATTACAGAAATGTACAAAAAAGGACAAAATAGAGTGTGTGAAGGATGGTTTGAAAAGTTCTGGTTCTCATAGTGTTGGGAATAGTCCTGATTTATTATGTCTGCAATAGCTTTGGTCCTGCCACCTGCCTCAAACTGCTCCCAGCACTTCAAAACTACATTTTCTGTCCCTGCAGGGACATTTTGTCTGCGCTGGTGTCAATGGCAGTTTGAACTCAGTTCACTCCAGAATTTCACCAGCAGCATCTGCCTGACGTTGGGTTGGTTTTGCAGATCAGAGTAAGGGCTCAGTCAGCAAGAAAAATGTTGTGAAATCAGCTGTAATGCCACAATGGGTGTTGATGGACAGCTGCAAGCTGGCAAATGCTGTGCTACGGATGGCTGAGCTGGGGAAGGCTGAATCCTCCAGATTTACTTGCTAAATTTGTGTGTTGGTTTAACAGCACCTAGTCAGTGAGATTTGCTTCACAGGGAGCAAAAAGGCTGGATACCAGACTGGAGACAGGGCTGTGCTGACCTCCAGGGTCCCCTCTCTCACCAGTGCCAGGGTGGGATAATCTCCTCTGCAGTGGCTTCAGTTCCAGTGGGGCTCAGCACCCCTGGCCTCTTGGACGTGGATGCACATCCAAAAGTTGCTACTCTCTCCTCTTGTCATCACTAAAAGAGGGCCCTGGGTAATCCAAGTTTACTCCTATCACTTTGCTAACCTTGTATTCCTTTCTCGAGGCAGTGACTATCTCTCCATGAGGAGCTCAGCTGGATTTGATCTCCACCCTTTCAGGCCTTTTATCCCTCACGCCAGGCCTCACGTACCTTCACCCCAAGCCTGGATATTCCCTTGCCCCAGATCTTCCTCCCTGTAGCTACAACTGTCCTTGTTCCAGCAGCTGTAACTCTTGCCCTGGGTCTCCATCTGCCTCACCTGCGCTTTCTGCCCCCAGCACACCAAAGAAGCAGAGAGGGAAGTTTGCATTCTTTACCTCAAAATCAAAGTCCACCAGAATTCTGGGAGCAGGGCAAGTCAGAGGTTAGTGGCTGAAAGGGGTTTTTTAATATATGAAGAAAGGAAGGTAAGAAACAGGACAAATTTAGGAAAAGACATTCAATGTGAATAACCTGGCTGTGCTGGCCCTTGCCTGAATGGATGTGATTACAGTGTTGGTGTAGCCAGTTGGTCTAAATGAACAGAATTTTTGTGAATGTGTCTTAATTATTACACAGCCATATGGACAAAGCTGCTAAAACAGCTGGGCAGGGGAGGAGGAGAAGGTCTGGCAGGTTGACATTCCTTCAGCTGATTGCCACAGATTATCAGTCGGTGTAGGAGAAAACGAATTTTCCTTGTCCCTTTGGCTTATCTGGAGGGATCCTTAGAGCAAAGAAAGCAGAAAGGTGTGTGAGGGTTCCTCCTCTGCCAGCTGGCGTGAACCATAGACAAGGGACTATGATCAAGACCATATGGGGAAAGACTATTCATGTGAAACAGGGCAAAAAGAGAAACTGAGAGGAAAGGAAGAGAGAGACTTATTGAGAACTGACACTCAATAAACTAAAAAAGCTGAAAAAGATGAGCAAAAGTTTTAGACAAATATTCAGTTCAAAGGAAAGACGGCAAAAAAGGACAAGCAATAAAAGGACAAAGACTGAAAGCTGACATGTTGTAGGTAATTCTGATCATTTTATAGAACACTTAATGCATGAATAATCCCTCCAAGTCTGTATAATTGAGCTGTTTAATTTCTTAGAGTTACCCTGAAGGCTATTGTACCTGTTCTATCTGAAGAGCTATAGTACCTTTTGATTTTATGGTGTGAACTACAGAGCCTCTTTTGTCTTGACTTTTTGAAGTATCCCAGGCCTGGGAAGGAAATGATTGTTGCATATAACACCGTGAATCTTTGATTTTTCTGCAGCTGTTTAAACATCTTCCCAGTAACAGGAACAAGGGGGTGCTTGGCTGTGGAGAGACACAGCCTGTGTCCTTGGGGTGCAGGCAGACAAAGAATCTGGCTGTCTCTGTTTGTGACTCGTAAGCTGCATGCAATTAAAAATAAGTGCAATACAATGAGATTAAGTCTGAGAAAGCATTTGCAAGAATAACACTATTTTACTGTCAGTACTTTTCATAAAGCAAATTTCTTCTCTGGGAACGGGGGCCTGGAGAAGAACATTCCAACGAAAAACTCTGAACAGGCAAAATGGAAATAACACTTTTACTCCCTGTCTCCCAGATGATAAATGTAGCTGTTGGGAATAACGATAACTACAATGATAAGAATGCTTTAACTTTCCTGTTGCACAGAGTCTGCCCGAAAGAGAGGTTAGATGTGTGTGTACACGGGGTGCTGGATGGGCACTGAGGCAAAGGAACTTGCAAAAAGGGTAATGATATGTACAAAGTCACTGGAAGGAAGAAAGGCTGGAGGGTTTTATTCATGAGGTATGAAAAGGAACACGGAGGTGGAGGAGTAGGAGGGAATGTGAAGTATCCCTGGGTATATGCACAGGAAGGAAGGAGAACTTATTTTATTTTCTATTTGTGCAAAGGCAGATGGGAGCTCAGGGAAGTTGTGTGGGACTGTGGGCACCCACAGAATGTAGCAACAGGGTGTTGCTAATGGACAATCCCTGGACCTCCTGTAGTCTCTGAGTATTCCCAGGTCACAGCAGTGAAGCTGATCACGAATAGGATAACTTTAAAAAAGAAATAAAATTGGTACATTGCTGCACAGCTTTAAACCTCCAGAATGATCCCATGGTAACACTGACTCTGGGCTTCCTATTATGTATTCAGATACAACAATTAAAATAATGTGATACAAAAAAAGAAAGTCATAATCATGAAGTTTGGGAACACCACATGCTTGAGCTGTGTGTGCCAAGTGTGTGTGGAAGGGCTGGGGGGATGTGACCAAGGAGTGAATTTTTGGGGGCGAAATTGTGTCATATGGTGAGGGCAAGAGGAATCAAAATCCAACCCACAACACCCATGTGAGAGAAAAAGTTATTGTCCTCTAGGCCACTAATGTTTTTTTGCTATTTACTGTTCCAGAAGGCTCAGTAGTGGTACTTTATCAAGTTTCCTTAGCATTTCTCAATGTAAGTCAACATATTGTTCCTTATAATTCTTCCAGGCTCTAATCTGCAATTCTCACTTTAATAATTTGTCTGTTTTCCCTCCCTGGGTGCTGATTTCTCCTGAGGCACATAGTGACCCCTTCCTCTTCACTGTGTTTGGGCTTTTCTTTTCTCACACAGTGAATTTTTTAGGATCTGCTGTCATCTTCAAATGCAAAATTAGGCAAACCGTGGTTGTTTGGATCATTTCTCTCTTCCTTCCAGGCTGTTTGAAAGGTAGAGTGAAATCTTGGAAGATAGCAGAAGAATAACCGTAACCACAGACTAACAAACAAAAGGATAGCCAAGGCAAAATAATAAGCATGGAGGGTCTCCTAGTTCTCTCTCAGAAGAGATTCCCACTTTGCTGCTGAAACGCTGATTGTTGCAAACCTTCTGTCCCCTCCCACCACTGAGAAACTGTCACACTGGTCAGACAAACAGGAATAGATCCTTGTGTCTTCTGTCCCCAAAATATCTTTATGCTACTTCAAGCCATGAACTTCTGGGGAGGGTTTGCTGTACTGATCAGCTTTTCGTTCTGTGAAGGTACAAACCCCCGTGGAGCCCACCACACCTTCCCTGCTGGGTGAGGTCCATGTTTGTGTGTTCTTCATATCCCACAGCTTTAAAACAAAGCCTTAAGTTTCTCACCAAGGGATGAGGTTGAGAAATGTCCCAGAGCAGCCACATGGGCCAGCTACGAGTGCGTGGGGCAGCGTGTGGTGATGGGCAGAGTGACAGAGCATCTCTGGGCCTTTGGGGCCAAGACAGGGCTCAGGGTCCCTCTAAGCCCCTGGTGGCAGTGTGGGTGGCACTGTGTGGGTGGCTCTGTGTGGGTGTTTCTGCAGTGCCTTGTAATGTGCACGCTGTACTTGTGTGGAGTAGCTGCAGAGCATGGGTCGTGTGGAGGAGACAGAGATGGGTTGCAGACATGTGACTATGGAAAATGGCAGCTCCAATGGCCTAGTGGTGGCTGAAAAGTGCCTCACCAGCTGTTGGGATTATTGGGAGGTGCCTATTTCATGTGCTGAGAAAGGATGGCTGTCGCATTCCCTGCATCCCCACAGTTTTACCTTTCCAGAGAGGGAAAAATCAGCTTACACTGGCAGTACAGCTTCTTGTGAATCCCTATGGATTGGATGCACATGGTAAGGACTTGTCAGTCTTGTGCTTAATGAGCATATAAGAAAGGGCAGGCACTGGGACATCACAAAACTTAAGAAAAAACGAATCAAGGAGAACCTTTTGGGTTTAACACACACCTTCTGCAGGTATCTCAGAGACTCCACCCACATGTGCTGCAGGGGGTAACAGCCTGGATGGGTAACAGCCCATGAAAACCTCCCCTGAGGGAGCGACTGACTGCACTGACCTTTCTCTGAAGTACTTGATGGCTTCCTGGTCTAGGAAGTTCTGCTCTTCTCGAAAGCCCTGCTCGAAGATTTTGCGCTTGTGCCTGAACTCGATGACAGTCTTAGTGTAGGAGTTCAGGGTGGTGACAGAGGCTGCCATGCAGCAGGTGAAAGAGCCCCAGGCCAGACTGTGGAGAGAGAAGCCAGCAGACAGAGCTGGGTTAGCACAGCAGCTCATGTTGTATTCCTGATGCCAAGAGACACACACATGCACAGCATGAGACCAGGCAGGGCAGTCAGAGGTGACAAACCCATTCTTCTCATCTTACCTCAAATGACCTGTGGCTCGTGCTCAAGGTGCAGGCAGGAGGTTGGGAGAGGGGCAGGGCACAACCTCCATCCCATGGAGAACCATATGGCACAGTGTTAATGTGAACACTGGGTGCTCTCTGACAGAAGAGCCAAACACCTCCTGATTTCCCTCTGAAATGCCTCGGAGCCTTGCAGACAAATGCTAAAATCCATACACTCCTGGAGGTAGTAATGCCCCAGGGATCAGGTCTTTCAGACCAGTGGAAGTTCTCCAGCATCCATGGGACACTGACTGCACAGGGCTACTGCAGAGATGGTTTCTAATCTGGCTTTTATGCCTTCACCAGACTACCGTAATTCCTTCTTTCCTGGACATTTCTAGCATTTCTGGCTTATATCTGGTCTCTGAGAGCCTGCCCAGAATAGAAGACAGCACTTGCATTTTGTGGAGATACCCAACCTGGGGGTTTCCTGATTGACCCTCCCAGTTTGTAGGCCTTCGTCAGCCAGGGGCAGGACACCTGCAAGTACCAACCAAGAGCACGAGGAGACAGAGGGAGAAGGAAAATGGAAGGAAAAAATGACTGGGCCAAGTTAAGCAAGTGTCGTCCTGGGTCTCCTGGCAAGGAGAGTTATCTGGGAGCTGCTTTGTTCCCTGCCTGAGGACAGGGTTTCCCCCCCAGGTTCTTCTGCCCTCCCTGCTCCTCACTGACCCCAAGTTCAGATGGGGCTGGGGGGACTCATGGCCTCAGGGAGTTAGGATACTTTTGGAGCATGAAATGGGGCTGTAAAGAAAAGACACTGAGTTCCTGCTTTTGTCTGCAGAGCTTCTCTGTGTTCTGGCTCCCCTCGACTTTCACATTCAGCCCATCAGCTCTGGCTACATAGAGTTCACAGTGGCTTCCTAACTAACTCGGATTAACTTCATCCTCCGTGACAGTGACACACTTTACCTGCTGCTTTTTTCACCTTTTCTATAATAAATGGACCTGAATTATGCAGAGCAGAAAGAATACAGCCCCAGCAGCATTATCTTATAAATACGCATTGTCAACACAGCTCTCAGCATGAGCTATTTTCCCATTCTGCAAAGGACCTGCAGACAAGGAAGCAGCTTCTCATTTCAAATTAGACAAAACTTGAAAAACAACACATATTCATGAACTGCAAAAAAAAAAAAATCTAGGGGAAAAAATGGCTCAAGTAAACAGAAATGGTTCATTTCAATGATTTCAAAATTCAGCTCCTAACAAGTCCTTCAGGGACTCCCGAGGCGACGAGACGTGTGGAGGCAGCTCTTTCCTCGTCATTTTTGGACCCATTTGCCAGATGCAACCAAATGAGAAGGAAATGTAGTGACCCCTGGGGTGACAAAGTTCCCTCAGGTTTCCCGTGATTGGGTGAAGAAGTGGAAAGGTGCTAGGTGTGATTGCTCAGGCACACTGTCTTCCCGTCCTGGCATGTGTCCTCCTCCTACATGGAGTGTGTGGAAAAGCTCCAGCAGCTGCAGACATTTCCAGCTGGGCTCCTAAACAGTATCCAGGAAGAAGCCAGTGAAAATCACAAGCTTCACTTCTGCCTGGGGAATGACACTGGGAGGAAAATTTTTCTTTTTGAAGTTTCTGATGATTTCTAATCATGCACTCAGAAATGCTGAAAGGTTCGGAGAAGGAAATACAGAGTGAAGACTCTTAATGTCTGGCGTTTGGTAAATCATAATAATTAGGCAATTATGATGTATCTGTTTTAGCTTTTATGGACTTTGGTTAAATGTTATTTATTTTGAAGTGTCAAGAGTGGTTCCCCTAACTTTAAGAGTTGAACCCTGCCTTAGATGAAGACCTCTTTAACAGCAGTGCCCCTCTGTGCCAGCTGTGTCCCAGATGTGGTGAGGTGCTTCTAGTAGCTGAGCTCAGGGCTGGGCTCTCAGGTTCCTCTGTGTTTCAAACAGCTCGAGTTTCTTACACTTGTTTGCTTTAGAGGGGCTGAACTCAAACATGCACTGATCCTCAGAGCCACTGAAACCCCCTGCCTGAAGAATCCCCTGGCCCACTCCCACTCCTGACTTGTGCCAGAGCACAGACCAACCTCCAGGCTTTGCCAATGGCTCGGGAATGGGGCAGGATAACAGGAACCAAGCAGTGCATTTTCAATTTTGAGACATCTGCCTAGATCACAAGCAGTTCTTCCTCATTTTAAGGAGAGGCATTTTTATCCTTCCCTTTCAATAGAGGGGAAACAAAGTCACAGCAAAGTGACTGGCACTTGGGAAAGCGATGGCAGTCTGGATCCCCAAGATCCTTTGGCTCTTGGCCATGGGGATAACATTCCCTGGCCCCACTTGTCAGTGCTGTCCCAATCCTCTGGGCTCTGACAGGTTCTGTAACCAGGTGCTGCAGAGGGACATTTTACAGCAGGCTGGAAATATGGTGGTTGCAATTACTGGTTCAGGTGTACTTAAAACTCCTGTTTCAGGACATCACCAGAAGCCAGATGGAGCAGAAATTAATTCCTATATGTTTCCAAACTCCACCAGGCTGGGTGGGCATTTCTTATTAACTCTTCTTAAAGAAGGTGTTCAGGTATGGGTGATGCCAGGGGAGGTTGCAGCTCTCTGGTCTGTGCAGCAGTGGTGGCTCAGCGTTAGCTGGAAGGGAGGAGCCTTCTCTTTACTGCATCTGACTCCCAGACCTTCCTTTTCCAGGTCTGTTATCCAACACTGGCATGCTGTGAGAGACCCCATGGCCTCCCTCAGGCTGCTGAAAATGCTCCCAGGGCAGCTGTGGCTGAGCTGTGTTTGCCCTACACCCTGCACAGATAAATGTCTTGCCTTGGAAGGTATCAGGGGAGGGCAGGAGACCCCCAAATCTGAGAAGATGCTTTGTGACTGCAATGGCAGGAGTGGAGCTCAGCTGTGACCCCACAGTCACCGTGTGGAGGGAAGCTGAGGTCCCACCTCAGGAATATGGGGAGAGAGGAGGTTCCTCTCACATATTTGCCTGGCTGTGGGTATCTCCAGTGTCCTCCACAGCGAGACCTCACCCAGGGGCAGTGCTGGTCCTTAAATCTGTGCCCTGGCTGTGGCTGCCTGGGGAGAGTGAGGGAAAGGCTGCAGCAGCTGCTCTGGGACAGGGCTGGGGGCTGGACAGCAGCCAGAGCTTCCACTCCGTTCCCGGGGGACACTGGGCTCCCAGCAGCTGGCTTGGAGCGTGGGTGGGGTGAGGGGGTCCAGGGAGAGCTCAGAATGCCCTGTGGGATCCACCAGATCCGAGACGTGGGGGTTCTTGCCTTGTACAAGATGAAGGAGAATAACCTAATGAGTGTTTATCATTCCAGACATTTAACAACATTCTGAATTTTGAGTGTTGCAGAAATTGTAAAATAGATTACTGAAGACAAATATGCCTTATTATTTAAATATATTGAAAATTATACCATTATTATGACAGTTTTTATAAATATTAATATAAATATTATAAATATATGAACGTGGTGTATTTATAAGTTCATCATCCCATGCAATAAATATTCATTATTGAGACAAAAAATAAACTGTATTTTAAATATAATGTGATTTATATTTTGTAACATGTTGCTAAAATGTTGGTAACTCCTCCCATGAAACACAGTATGAAGAGGGGAGAAGGAAAGACTAATAATCCCCTGCAGTGCTGTGCATAAGTATTTGTATTTATTTATTGGTGTTAGCAAAGGTTGTTGTCTCTGCTTTGAGATGGAAAGAAAATAATGTGCTATATTTAGAAATGAAAAAAAGAAAGTGTTTTCCCTATCCATCCAAAGAGGCTGATGCCTCTAGAGGAATGGTGATATTGTTTGCAGGTATTTTTATTCTCCACAGCCTCCTCTTCTTGTTAAGCTTCTTATAAACTTGCAAGCAATATAACACAGTTGCTGTATCTTGGCCAAATTATTTTTATGTGATTTTTAAAAGATAGATGGGAAAGGTAAAAAGAAAGCCATGTCCGTTTTCCCAAGCCATCTCCCCATGATCTGCAGGGAAGTATCTCCATGCCAGCAGCACTGCACCTTCCTCTGCAGTTGAGTTAAAAGCTGCACCTCAAGGTTCAACTGAGACATTAATTAAAAACCAAAAAAAAAAAAAAAAGAGCTAAAAGTCTCTGAAATGCCATGGCAATTATGTACCTAAATTGAACTTTAATGAGAGTGCTCAATCTGTGTTGGTAATTGTGGGTGCTGTTTATTTACAAATGCTCTGTACCTGCTGATAGGCACGGCTGCTGCTGCACAGCCGCCGATAACCATCCTCCACACCCCGAGAACTGCACGGCCCCAGGGGTTTGTGCTCCTGGCACTCCGGGAGCTGGGAGTTCACGTGCACGTTCCTGGCAGCTGGAGGTGACATGTACAATCTCCCGACAGACTGATGGAGCAACTCAGAAAAGCAGGTGACACTTACCAGAAGGACCATCCATAGTCCCATGAATGTGGTCGCCAGTCCTCTGGCCCAAGGCTGACTGTCACTTGGAAAACTTGAGTATACATCATGTGTGCCACCATCCCCAACAGACCTGGGAAGCAGGGATCACAACAGGCATTTTTGTACTAATGTTTGTTACAATTCTTGACACAGTTACTGCTGGAAGTGCTTTGAGAGCTCCGAAAAAGTCTTTGTTGTACTTTTATGCCTCCTGTTCTAATGTGGAGGAGGGAGCTGCATGGGCAGAGGAAAGATGTGACTGAGAGCTCATTATTTTACATCATACTGAATTCTCAATTAAAAGAGGAGTTAGAGAAAGAAAATCGTTGAAGAAAATGTTGCACAATTGGCAGCACCACCAACCCTGCTGCTGCACAACAGGGGTGTGCCACCCACCAGTTATCTCACTTAGCCCATCACAGACAGACCTCAGGTGAGGAAATTAAAGAGAGAGGCTTCTGTAGGCAATGCAAACTGAATGTGTTAATGCCAAACAACCATATTTTGTCTCAACGGTTGCTAAGATTCATAAATCTGAACACTTATAAAACACTGGGAAGTTACACAAGGGAGTTAAGCGAGCTCAGCACTCCTGATGATGTGTGGAAAGAGGACACCACGGGGATACTTTTGATGGCACAGTGTTGGTGATGCTTTTGTGACACTGTTGTAGTTTGCTGAGAGAACTGCAACTGGGTGAAGATTAGACAATGTGTTAGACACTTCAGTGTCTGTGATGTTAAAGAACAGGCCTGCAGTTAAATCACAGGGTGGCCTGAGTTAGCTCTGCCACTGAGCTGGTTCTGCAGCTTAAGCAGAAAAAACTGCCTGAGCTTCATGTTTAGACACCTCTCTGAGGAAAATCAAACCCTACTTTTCAAGCGGTGCTGGCCAGCAGCAGCTCTGATGCTTGGAGGGTTTCTAGCTACTACAATTTGGGATGTTCCTGCCTTAGTACCTGGGCAGCGCAGAGCGATGCTCCCCACTGAGCTCAGCAAAGAGTGGGTACAGGCAGTTAGCTAAAGAAAGGGGGCAGGGTCATCACATCCCAAATAGTCCTTGGACCTACAGATGTAAAAAAACCTCTTGTGCTGCAGTGACAATTCAAGGCACTTAGAAATACCAATGTTCTGCCACAGTGGGTACAGTGAGGTCCCCCTGTTACACTTTGCACCTTAACCAAAGTCAGCATTCATTTTTGTCTCTGACAACCTATTTTTTTCCACGGTTGCCCTTCCTACACGTGGAAGATCCTGATTTCCCACCCCCCCATACCCAAATTTTGGCTTTTGTTTCCTGCTCACTTTCAGAGTCTAAAGCACTTCATTAGTCTCTCCAGACATGTGGATGACTCAGGGCAGTTCTGGGGGAGGGAAGTGTGGGAATGTCATGTTTGTGTTGTGGGCATGTTAAGCAGGTCCTTGAGCAAGACAAATGCCATATTTGATACAAACAACTGCAGAGGCTGAAAGAAGACGTTCTGTTACAAGGAGCTGTGGTGATTTGCTCAGCTGCCTCTTGTTGGAGTGACATTGTGAAGTTAGGAGGTGGAAAGAGCAATTCACTTCAGGAGAAATGATATTTGGGCAGGGTGGGTGGCCCAATGGGAGCACAGCAAAGTGGTGCACACCTTGCTCGTGTCTGGCTATATTTAATTTCCAAAATGCACTGGGACCTTGTCATACTTTTTAAATCAATGGATTTTTCTTCAGCTGGCAGTTATGCCTCGATCTTAAGTTTGGGCTTTGCTGTTTCTGTACAGTGATTTTTCAATCTTAATAAAATATTACAGCCTGCCCTGAGACATGTCATAGTCACTCAGAGCCAGGGGGAGGTTTGACACGGCAAGGCCGAACCTCAGCAAGGCTGAGCTGCTCCCTTCTGTCATGCAAAGCCTTAATGGGGTTTCAGCAATGCTCAGACCTGTCCCTGTGTGGGAGGCAGGGATGACAGTCCACTCATACAGATGAGTGGGAGGTCATCAGCAAGGCCTGCTGCAACACAGGAACCACAGTGGAATTGTGGTGTTCCTTGCTTTGTCTGGGAAGGGTCAGGGCTTGATCTGCACCTGCTGGTGCTGTTGGTGCCATTTTTCCATGTACAAACTACAGCAAAACAAGACAGGTCTTTTGTTATGCTGCTTCATGTGCATTTGGGTTTGTTTGGTCTTGCCTTGCCAAGTTCTCCAAGGGAGTATCCCGTGGTCCTTTTTCTCCACAGGGATACCCCACGGTCCTTTTTGTTGTACATTTAATGGGTCACATTTTGGCTACAATGAGCTGCCTGTGACATCAATCAACAAATGCTGTATTTACAGGATCATCTTTTCCTGCAGCGGGCTGCTTAAGGCTGGGCAAAGAGAACACCAGGCCTGCAATGCCCATCCACCTGGGGCCAGGGCAGTACAGACTGCACATGGAAGATCCTGGGAATGTGGTGGACTGGAGTGGATGGGAGTGTAAAAACAGTGATCATTTATAGATGGCTTGGGATCACGAGCCTTGCAGGACCAGAGCTGTTTCGAGGTGTCAGTAATGGGAGAGACTAAGGAACTTTGGAAAGTTGGACATTAAGGAAACTGGGAAAAGAGAAAATATTTTAAAGCATTTTCAGATACTTTTACCAGAAATACCATTTATAGAATATATCACAATAATCAAAATGCTTTATCATAAATATAACATGAGAGACATGTAAATTTTTTAATTGGTGAAAGGGTTAAGAATGATACCAAAATTGGGATGTTGTGGGGTCTTTTTTAGTGGCTCCTAAGAGTTTAAGGAACAGCAAGAAATGACCACACTATTTGGAAGGTTTTTTTAACCTTTAGATATTGAGCTGTGAAAATATGAAGGTCTCATTGCACTTTTACGAGGGAACTCTAGCATGAATTTAATGAGAGGTGTTATGCTCCAGTGAAAAGTCCTCTTCATTACCTAATTTTGTTAAGCTATGTCATTATAAATATGCTAGGCTTAAATAAATACAGTTTTCTTCTTTCCTCAGGTATCCCTGTCATGGAAAAATAACAGCTAATGGTGTGTTGGGGTTTGGTTTTTTTTTTTTTTTTTGCTTCTTTTCTATTCTTCTATCATTTTTCCCTGTAAAATTTTGAAGTTTATATTTGGACCATCTTGGCAACGTGCTTAAAAAGAGGGAAGGCCAAAATAAAAATAGAAAGATGTGTAGGAAAGAAAACTTCATTATTCTTACAAAACTTTAAAACTGCAGTTAATGATGAAGAAAGAGAGAAGCAGCATGGAAGTAATTGCTTGAATGCTGAAGAATTCCACAGAGTTTGACTCTGAAAATTGAACTGACTTCTTTTTTTTTTTTTTTAAACCCAAATTATATCCAAAGCAGAAAAATGTGCTTTGGCAGTTCTTACCAGATTTCTCTTGTCATCTCAACTCTACTTCTGATCTTTTCCTGATATTATTTCACAATTTACAGCTACCCCTGAAGATACAAGCTCCTTCCCAAAATGCCCACTGCCTGTTGTAATGTCTTTCATCTTGAAATGCAGCAGAATAAAACGCACTTTTATTGCAGAAGTCTTTCTGCCAGAGAGGCCCAAGCAGGAGCACTCTACACGAGCCAGCTGTGGCTGCTTCTATAAATCCTGGAGGGTTTTTAACCAGCAAATCTTCACAGAAGTGAAGGGGCACTTAACTACATGGTCAGATTTCATAACTTCTTTTAGAGAAGTGAATTCCTCAAGTTCATGTGCTGAAGGGCTCCAAGTACAGGCTGAGCATGAAAATAGCCTGAAACAGTCATTCTGAGAGACGTACACATCCCCAGATTACTCTTGGGGTTGCTCCTCAGTGCAATTATTGGAACCCTTTTCATTCTCAATTTTGCTAATGAACAAGATGGGCTTCTGTCTTTGGTTTGAAGAATCCAGCTTTCACCTACTCCCAGCATTAACACAGAGAAAAAAGAATTTTCAACGCTACGTGTTTTTAATTTCCGATTGGAAAATGAGTGTGATGATGCTGCAAATGGAGCTCAGGCTGTAGCTGTTGGTAATGGCTGTGCAGGCTGGGGATGGATAATTACTGCATTGCCGTTGTGAAATCAGGAATAAGGGTTTTCACTTCTCCCTGGCAAGAAGCAAATTTATCACACTGTCCCTTTTGCCAAAGGAGCAAAAAATTACAGTGAAAAATGCTATACTAAGGGGGGATAAGAAAGTCTTGGAGCCTCGGGTTTTTGTACCTTCAAAGTTATAGGATTTTGCTTCGTGGTGGCTCCTCAGGTAAAAGGGGAAGGGAAGGTTCATACCTGAAAGCACAGTGAAGACAGCAGCAAAGGCATTTAACTTGAGCCCATCTATCACACTGCTTGAATGAAAGAGCTCGAGGCACATAAGGCTGAACCCGACGACTAACAGCATGATGTACAACACCTCAGATACTACTGATAACCACAGGACACCTGCAATGCACAAGAAACAGCAACCAGTTAGCTGGGACATTCTTTCAACAGGGTAAAGTTTGTGAATATTAATTAGGAAATCAGGAATATCTAAGTGTAACTGTTTATTAGGAAGTGGGTTTTTTTTTAAAGTTGGTTACAGTTGGTTGGGTTTTAAGGTCACCAATTGTAATTTTTTTTTTTTTAACTGTTTATCCCACTAAATGTATATTAGGAAAAATTTCTTCACTGAAAGAGTGACTAAACACTGGAACAGCCTGCCCAGGGAAGTGGTGGAATCACCATTCCTGGAAGTGTTCAAAAGACAAGTAGATGTGGCAACTTGCAATATGGTTTAGTGGGCATGGGTGTATTTGGTCAAAGGTTGGACTTGATGGTTCTGTGAGTCACAAAGTTTAAACTCAGCAAACAGCCACTCAAACTGTGACAAACAGAAAAAGGGGTGGATAAAGATGTGGAGTGGCAGGGGGGTAAGAACACCACAGAAACAAAAAGGTGCTGTTTAAGACCCCAGTTTGACTAAAGGACCTCTTTGAGTGTGTCCAGGAACCTCTTGGCTCCTCTGACACAAAGCACAGCACACAGAATTCACTTTCCCTCCCTGTGCCATGGTTTGGATGAGCACACAGGGAGGTGATGGCACAGAACACCTGACAGTCTGTGCACCGGTGGGAGCTGGACAGCTTGGATGCCTCCTGTTCACAAGGCTGTTCTAAGAAAAGGTCTTCAGTCCAGGTTTTAAACTGCCTCTCACAGTGTAGTGTTGGGGACTGTTATCAGAAACTCTTCCACAGAGCTGGTGTCCTGCAGAGTGACTGTTTTGCCCTGGGGTGTTTGGATCCACCGCGCAGGGCTGTGCCGCTGGGACTGACATGGAAACTGCCACAATTACAGCAGGGGGGACACGGTTATTTATAACCTGCTCAGCTGAAGAGCTGCAGAGACAAAATTCAAACTGCCTTCTGTTTCCTCAGCCCCTGGGGACAACCCTCAGAGGAAGGGCAGAGCTGAGGTGCCCTGTGTGAGCTCTGTGGGACTCTGGGGCTGTGCACGGGGCAGTGGGTCTGGCAGCGTGTGGCACTGACCAGCAGAGACTGATCCACCCACAGCAGGTGCCACGTTCGGAAATTTCAGCACAAAACCTCCAGCAGGATCTGCTGAGTCTTTGAAAGTCACCAAGCCACGGGGTAAATTGGAGAGGATGGGAACAGATGATAATATTGAGTCCCTGCCCAATTTCCAATTGCTGTTTCAGCATGAGAATCCGCTAGAATTCTCCAGTACATTTGCTAACCTGATTGCTAGAGAATTCACCTGGAAACAATGAGCAGTGATGGAAAATTTTAGCCTAAGCAGTTGAAACATGGAAAGTTAAGCATCTGAAGACAATGGCTTATATTAGAAAATGTTAGCTGTAACCATAGAGACTGCTACAGGCTTCACTTATATTAATACCTTCTCTCCTCACTGTAAGAGCACATGTGTGATAATGCCTACAATCAAGCTTATCAAACCAGATATGCAGTCTCACTTTTATCAAATATTTGAGTGTTCTCTAGGTGACCAGGCTCATATTTTTTCTTCTGGAAACTTGTCTTTATAATTACATCTAATTAATATGAGCTAGTTGTTGTTGCCACCGTATCTGACCTTTTGAGTTCTTAAACCACACTACAGAGATAGCAATAAATAAACCTTTTAATTGCTCACAGAGGCTGTATGTGCAATATTGCATCTATCATCAGCAAACAGCTGCTTATCTCACTCCTATTAGTCAACGTGGTATCAGGCAACTGGCACACTCTTCCAAAAAGAAATACAAGGGAGAGAGAGCAATGGTGTTGTTTTGTGATACAGTAGGATTTAGAAGGGATTTTGACTCATTTCCTCACAACCCACAGTTTCTGTGATGAGAGAATGATGAAATGATTTGAGTTTGAAAGAATTAGATTACAAAAACCTGATCCATAAACCAAGGCAGCTGAGAGCCCTAATTAATGAATTCTAATTCATTCAGCCCCAGCTTGAAAGATTAATGCACAACATACCTGCCCAGATGTTTATTGCCCTGTTTCAACTCTGGAGGAGACCCACTGGTGGGATCTGCACACCAGGGCAGTGCTGTAATAGGGTCTGCAGCTCAAAGCTGTGGGGTGGCTCTGTCTCTGTTTCTTTGGGGGATTAAGTGGCTGCAGTTGGGCTCAAAGAGTTGTAGTCAACGGGTAACATCAGGCTGGTGGTTGTCACTAGTGGTGCTCAGTTTTAGGGCCAGTTTAGGGGTTGAGTGAATGCTTAAGGAATTTTGCTGGTGATACTATACTGGGAGGAGACACTGAGGCCCCTGAGAGTGGAAAGGCCTTAAAGAGATCTTGGTAGACGTGAGCGCATCACCAACCACATGAGATCTAGCAAGGACAAATCCTGGATTCTGCTCCTGGGACAGTGCAGTCCTGGATGTACCTACAGACTGGGGGACAGGAGGCTGGATTGCACCCCTGCAGAAGGCATCTGGGGGGGTTGGTTGATGGCTTGGGGGTGCAGTTGATGTACACAGATTTTGTCCTCGTTTTACCTGTTGCCCACCTACGAGGCAGTGCTTGGGGCTGGATGCTGCAGACACCAGTGTCTGAACAGGGGGCTGGAGAGATGCACATTTGTCTGCGTGGGAGGATCTGGGTTAATGTGTCCCCAGAGCAAGGGAGGGCACTTTGCTGATGGTAGCCTTGTGCACATTCAAGGGACAGGAGGGCTCTGGGACGTGAGCTGGGCTAGGGCCTGGCTGGTGTCCTTTATCAGCCTGGGGCAGGAGAAAGGAGCAGACTGTGGGGCTGGTGTCACAGGGAGTGCTTTGGCTTCCCTTCCCACAAGGCTGGGATAAGAGTGCTTTTGCCATCAGGGTAACCTTGCAAGTAGATGATGAAAAGCTCAAGGAGACATGAGTTTGCTCTCCCGTAAAATCTTCTTCCGATGAGACACAAAGGCTGTGTGAGTTTGCTGTGGAAGGCATAGTCTATTCTTTTTTCTTTCTTCCTGTTCCTATCTGCAAAGGAACTCTATGTCTAATTCTCATGTCATATTTCATGGTGTACACCGAATACCTGCTCTGAGCCCTCTTTAAATGCATCTAATGTGGGGGAAAGGCAAGTCCCACATGCAGTGTTTGCATAGTTCTGAGTATGTCCTGTTCTGCCTGCTTTGATTTTGAATTTCATCTGAAATAATAACACCCAGAAAATGCAAGCTGTATCTGAATTTTGCATCTTCCTGTGGCTGCCTGAAGCAGAACAGTTGCTTCAGGTTATTAATTCAGGAGGCACTGTCTTTCTGTTGTGTGCTGATGGTGATCTCCCTCTGCTACTCTCTCAACATGAGATTCATGAGGCAGTCACTTGGCATAACTTCCACTTACAATATCTTACAGTCTCCTTCCTGCAAAGTTGAGAGCTCCTTCTCTTGAGGAGGCCTCAGTCATTCCAGGTGACAGGGAAGAGCTCTCCAGAGGATTTTTCTCTTTTCCAATCTTCTCTGCTGTCACCTTTTCTGCCTGTCTTACTTCCCTCCAGCCTGTGTCCTCTGCCCCAGGGATCCGTCTGGCCTAACTCAGCTTTTCATGCTGTGACATTGTGGCCACAATGTGAGACCTCCTAGGAAAGGAGAGTCTGACTCCCAAACAAAACTAAATCAAAGCTGGTTTCACCTGCACTCCTGCACACACGTTCTCACAAGGGTGAGTGCGTGTGAGGAGCACTCAGAGTTACTCTTGTGTGCTGTGGGACACTTTGGGTCTTTGCTCCTGCCCCACAGATGTTATGCTGGATGTCACAGCAGGGATTGCTCTGAAGCAGAACACCACAGACTGTGAAGCTGTTCCTGGAGGCAAAGGGGTCACCATTTTCAGGACAAGCTCCTTGTGAAGCAAAAGAACTTGAAGTACAAGACCTGGGCTGAGCTGCTCACCTGGAACTAGAGATGGCAAAGCTGGGACTCACCGAAAGGTTTCACATAAGTCAACTTATATCATAGGTCTCCTAAATCAGAAGGGATCATACCACCTTCATATCATGTGATCTCATGGTAGGTTGTACTCCATATGATCACCAGCTTTGCCTAAAATGAAAACACAGCCCTGCTGAAAGCTTGTTTTTCATCTGTGCTTCTGCCATTATCCAGAGATCCTGATTTCACAAGAAGAGTGGTGAGCCAACTGGAACATCAGTGAGCTTCTTTGTGTCTCTGAGCTTTTGTTAGTTACTCATCAATGTGCCAAGGGACTGTCTTTGAGGAGTTCATGGTGAGAAGCATCAGTGCCACCTCCTCATGGACTTAACCACTCCAGCAGCATTTTTACATCTTAAGGAAATCAGTTTTCCAGCATCCCAAGCGAAGTGAGCACACTCTTATTGTGATTGAAAGGATAACTGTTATCCACAGATTTTAGGCACTCAAATCCATCATGAACCATCTGAGATCAGCCCTTTGCCTTCCTGTCAGGCAGTGAAGGACAGCAGCAACATTCTGAAAGATTTATAGATTCTGAGTGCACCTCTGCAAAAGCTGGTGATCATGTTGAGACAATGTGTTAACAAAAGGATGTGGCAGGCAGTCCTGAATGTTGTTCACAAAACCTGAAATCATTTCAAGTCAACCCTGATCACCAGGGAAGGCACTCTAAATGAGCATGCTGTCATCTCCCACCAAGGAGCACTCTGAGTCAGGGATGGCCAATGCTGAGTTTCCTTTGAAACAGGAATTTTGAAAACAAAATCACAGGAATTTTGCTTAGAAGAACTCAAGGCACTGTACCACTTTTCACTGAATTCCTGATGAAGGAACCCAAAGAACAGGGTGGTTGATGACTTCCAGGATTTTTTTGGCTAATTTTGACTGCTTGATACCTGAAGTTCATTCCTTGTTCAAATGCACTGCCATTTCCTGCCACAAAAAAGCAGGAGTTGCTGACTCCAAGTTTTCTGTGAGAGAGCTCTGGTTAAACTGAGGAATGCCAAGCCTGACATGTTCTTCCGTGCTCCTTCCCCACAACATGCAAAGATGATTCTTAGTTGTCCAGTGTTGCATTATTAAAACCATTCTCAGACCAGTTTGGACTGAAACACCAAGATCTTGGATAACATCTGAATGGGATTATGTGCAGGATGATAAAGAAGCATTTGCTGCTGTTTCTGGAGCCCCAAAGTTCCATAATTTCAATAACTGTTGAGCTTTTGAGATGAATACAGCCAACAAGGCAGTTCTAGAGAGCCTAAATCACATCTATACCTCCTACCACCTACAGTCACATGCAGCCATGGAGTTGGATGCATAACTTGTCAGCAAATGAGAAAAGTTGATATTTGGTGCCAGCTCTCTGTGCCAACATTTTTTGATGGCAGATTGTGAGGTCCTATCTCCAGACGAAATGACGATATTGAAATCCTCTCCTGGTGCTTCTCCAGGCTGGCCAGGCCATGAAAATGACTGTCAAAGATCCAGTGGTAGTGCATGTTCTCAAGGCAACACTGAAGAGGTGGCCAACAGAGGAATTGCTGGGAGAGTTCAAAGCATTTTTAATCCATAAACATGAGCTGTTTGCTCTTAAAGGATTTCTTCAGGGAAAATCATATTGCTATTCCTGAAGGAGATTGCTGAGTCATGTTAACTGTGTTATATGCAGGGATTGTATGCATGAAGATGTCAGTCATGCGTTTTGGCTAGTGGCTTGGAAATAATGCCAGCATAAATAAACCCATAAATGAATGTATTAAGTGCCATACCACGTGGCACTGCCTGCTGAAACCCCAGTGTTCCTGAGCAGTGCCCAAGAAGAAATGGTCTGGAATCCGTATTGATTTCTGAGGGCTCTTTCAGACAGAAAATTAGCTTCCTAATTGGGGTAAGCTCATATTTAGAATGCCTCAGTGGGATTTCATCCTCCTCAGAAACACCTACTGCCTCAGTCTCTGCTCCCTGAGGATCTGTGGCTGCTTCATCCCAGCCCTTCTAAGAGCAGAACTGCCCTGCTGGCTGATGGGCTCGAGGGTCTGACCAAGGCAGTCTCATCTGAGCTGTCACACCGTGCCACGCTGTCCCCCAGCAGGTGATCATGCTGGACGATGCTGCAGGCAGCCAAGGACATCTTGCAAAGGTTTAGAGTCGCCACGTTCCTCGTAACTCAGTGTCACGCGGCTGCTCTGAGGGTCAGTCTGGCTGAGCCACCGTGAGGCATCATCTCCAGTCACTCCTCTGCCAGTTCAGCCTTGATCTGTCTGAGGAATACTGATATGAGCAAGGAGAGGCTCAGGGGGGGTTCTACATCATAGTTCATCATATGACAGGAAAACCTTCTCCCTGTTTCTTCTGTCACTTCTGAAGCACTGGAGCTGAGCAGTGTGTGCTCCTAGATAACTGCTGAGATTATTGCCCCGACTGAGATGAAATCCAGAGCACAGCACTTGAAGGACAAGCTGGGTGCTGCACTGTGGAGCAGCTGGAGACATCAGTGTCTAACCAACGCTGTCCTGGAGAGTGTGCATCCTTCTTGCCTCCTCACTGGCACGCTGCTAACCCAGACGCTGATGCTGTAACTCAGGGAAGAAAGTGCTCCTCTCAGCCTGTGCTTCACAGTCATTGTCCCCAAGATCCCTAAACTGCCAGTCAACATAGAAAAACCACAGAAGGCTGTGACAAGTCAACCAGACAGATGTCATCCAACATCTGAGAGGGAAAAGACCATGGACGAGGGCAAAACCTGGTTTTGGGTGGAGTGAACTTGCATGGAGGAAGCCATGGTGCAGGTGTTGTTTCTTCTTTGTGCAAAAACATTTCACTGTTCTTCTTGGTGTCCGTGCATGCTGCAGTATCTGGTGAGATGGGGGAGTTGTTACCCTTGTTCATGTTACCAGCAACAAAAAGTTATCTTTGTGTGCCTCCTGGTCTGTATTTGCTGTCCTTATGTGTCTGGACTCGGGCTGACACTGCTCTGCTTTTCCAGACTTAGTGGCTATGTTGGAACTGACACCTGGAACTCACTCTAATCTCTCCTCTTCACATTCAGTGCAAGAGAGAAGAGAGGAAAATTAAGGCAAATGGGTACACACTGAGAAATGTCGTGCATGTTGTTTGGGAAAAGCAGTAAGGCAAGCTCCGTGTAAATCCCACTCTTTCTCTTCCAGTGGCATTCTGATGGTTTTAGCAATTTGCTCATCTCCACTGCTCCAATACTGGGAACTGCAAGGCAGAAGTGCTGGAGTGATCAGCAAATGGTGAAAGGAACAAACAGCGAGCGTGCTGTTGTGTCTGGCGTCAGGGCTCGGCGCTGAGCAGTCAGCCCGTCTGCCGGTTAGTGCCGTCATATCGAACCACACCATCTGCCCGCTCCTCTCCTGCTGCCGTGTGCAAGCACTGAGAGGAGAGCAGACCACAGAACTCCGAGAGAAAAAGGAAGCTTCATGATCCTAAATGCCATCAGAGATACGTAAAGCTCCCTGTTACCTTAAAAACAAACACAAAAAGGGCCGGCAGCCAGCCAAGAGACTGTGGCTTGCAAACGTGAGAAACCGGGTGATAAACCCCTGAAACTGCTGAGGGGACAGAGGAAAAGCCAGCTGGTTTGGTCGGGTTTAGCTTTAGCTCTTTGGTTTCTTTATTTTGAGAGGTGAGGCGGAGCTGTGAATCAGAAGATGATTATTTTCTACATGATGATGTGCTTTCTGTGACTTTTGATGGTTCTGGCATTGAGCAAACTTGATCCTGTGTGTGGTACTGAGCAGACCAGGGAATGTCTTCTTACCCATATTCTCTTTTTTCCTGGTGTGTAGTAATATAGTGAGTAGAACAATAGAATGGAAGAAAGGATGAAAAATACCCTAAATTGGGACCATCCTTATGTCCATATGCTTTACTAAATATATTTGGGATCAGTGTTTCCTTTTGAAGACCTACAGTGCAGGGTTGTGGGCTGAGAGATGAATGATGTTCAGACCAGTGTCCTCCATGTCTTTGGCATCACCAGCACGAAAAACAAGACTGTTGCTTCCTTTCAGGAATTAGGAATTTAACTTGAATTCTGCTATTCAACATGGTTTAATCGTTGTATGCCTAATTAGCTCTTAAAGCTAACTTCAGTGATTCATAACAGATGTGTAAGAAAACACAGATAAAATACTAATAACACTTTTTTTCCTGCATACCTAATCATAGTACTGTGCACTAAGACAAGTGCACAGGTCTGTGTGGGTATGGATTGACCCTATTGCAGATACATGAAGAATAATGCAATAGGAATTACTCAAGAATATAGAGAGTGTTTTGGAAAGTGTACAATTCTTGTGGCAGACCCAGCTACAGTTCTTTTTACTGGATGCAGGTCTCTAAGTGGTCCTTTCAGAAAATCGTTCCTCTGTTCTTCCTCTCAGGAACAGCTCCCCAGCACACAAAAAAGGAGGTCTGTTTTAACTTGGCTCTTGCAAGTCTCGTCTGTCTCTTTTCCAGCCTGGAATCTGTTCTGTGTCGTCCTTCTCATACAAACAAGTATTTCCCTATTTTTGCCCATAACTGTCATTCTTTTCTCTATCTCTTTAAATTTTATCATAACTTTGAGCTGGGGCTGGCAGGGGAGGGACGAGAGGTGCTCCCAGAGAGCTGCAGGTGGGTACATCATGAATACTTGTGGTGGCATGGTGACTTTTTTGTTTTGTTCTTTGTTTCCTACGATGATCCTAATATTTCTTTTCATCTTAATCTCTGCAGAGCAGTGAATTAATGTTTTCATAGAAGTGTCTGTCATCGTTCCAAGAACTCTATCCTGAGGGGAAAAAGCTAATTCAGAACCCAGCACTATATATGTAAAGGTAGGATGACTCTCCATGTTCACCACTTCACATTTATCAACACTGAATATTATCTGCCATTTGCTCTCAGCCACAAAGATAGAGGCCTGCAGTATATCCAGTAGCTTTAAGGTTTTCAAGCTTCATTTGTCCTTTTAGCTGAACATTTTAATGTATTTTAATCCGCTCCCGCTTTTCTCGGGTTCCCTTCACGACTTAAAAAGCCCCAAAACCTTTTATTCCTTCTGAAGGAGACTGAAAATCTGTTAGTCACCCATACAAGGTATCTTTGCTAACATTTTGAATCAAGTTCCTCACTCAGGAGTAAGTCAAGATTAACAAGTTTCCCAGTAATTTCTCCACGCTCACAAAGTCTGTGCAGATTTTAGTTTTTCCACCATACCTAGCACAGCATTTCTCAGTCTGTACACGGGGTTTTAGAGTCTACTACTGGTTTGTTTTCTGTCCTTACACCTTATCAAGTTTAACCCTGCTATCTGTGAAACTGTCCCAATGGGTGATCACTAATATCATTCTGCATTTTTTATCTGAACGTGGAATCCATCCACAGAGATTGTGTTGCTCATTAATGACATTACCTAGTTATTCTGATTCAGCTTTAGTACACGGCATCTGCTTTGTCTTTCAGTGTAATCAGCACCAAGACGTTAATGTCCTACTAATTATCTCTCTCCCATCAAATTTCTGGTACACCTATTATGCCAGTATCCATTAAAATCAGGCATCTAGTTTCCCTTCTCATTAATTGCTGTTGAAGTGCTGGTTTAGCAGCACGTACAGAACTGGCTCAGCTTCCTCTTTTTCTGTGCTGTGTTTAGGTGAGGCTTGATTTGTTTACTTGCTGTTTGCCATGTGCTACCTTGGCTTTGCCAGCTACTTTTTTAGACAGTGCAGAATTTTTATTGCCCTCCAGGATGCATCATCATGAGCTGTGCAGAGGACATGCAGAAGGCATCTCCCACCTCTGCCAGGACAGTCTCTGATTTGAAAAGTCCCCTGTAACATTTTGGACTGTTAAATGCTCACTAGGAATGAGCTAAACCTTCTGCAAGGTTTAGCCTTGCCTGTGGCCTCTAAAAAGTCTAGTTAATTTTATGCATGTGGATTTCCCTGTCAATAAGGACAAAGCAGTGCAACCCAAGCAGTTGCCGCTGCTTTGTCATTCTTTGTGGGAATTATTCCATAGATATCACAGCTGAAGTAAGAGAGGTCCTGCAGAGCATTGGAGTAACTTAGACCAGGTTCTACAATACCTGTAAGGAGTTTGCCCTGTGAATCCTGCCCTGTGTTGCTGTTGCCGTCTCTAAATTTTAAGCCAACACTGACCTTCGAGCCTGTTCCTAAAGCAGCTTCAGAACAGGGCTCCTCAGGCCAGAGCACCTCAATTCCATGCATGCTGTGAGCATTCCAGGTGTTTGGAAAGTGCCTGAGTCCCAGCCCCCACAAGCACCATTCCAAAAACTCTCGGGGGCACCACATTTCCTTCAAACCCTTGTTCTTCTCCAGCAAAATGCTTCCAGCACAAGTGCTGCTTCCAACTGATTTCTGCTTTTTATATATCCCAGCCTTCCCTTACACAAGGAGTTGGGCTGGTCAGGACTCTTCATCCTCCTCCTCTCACTGTGTCCCTGTGGCTGACAGCTGACAGTGATGTGTTACAGAAGGATGGGGGAGTTTGAATCCCCCCAGAGCCCTGGGCAGGGGGAGGAACACACCTATGTGTGTATCCAGCTGTCTGTTATCCAGTCAGTGAAGCCATTTATCAGCTCATTTCATGGGATATATTCAACCGTTTGCTTTCCCTTCTGGTGCCATGATTTCCAGATGTAATTTTTGGCCTTGCTTTTTTTCCTTTTGAATGTATCCTCCACGGCCTCTTGGAAGTTCTCCTGGGCACAGATTTGAAGGAATGGGAAAGAGGATCCAGAAGGTGCACCCATGAGGTGCAGTGGGAGGAGGAGTGTGGTGGTGTGTCCCAGACTCAGTGTTTTGGGCACCACAAGAGGGACATGAATGACCCTCACTAAGTGGGTTACCCTTCTCTTCAGGCAGCAAAATACTCAGCAGGAACAAAACTTTGATTAAGTTTTGAGTAGAAGATCCCAGAAGCAATTCAGAACTGCAATATCAGGTCCAGCCTACTCCTTCTGGAAATACTTGCTGTTTTACTGCTCACAACTGTAATGAAAATCAGTAAAGAGCATACATTGTGGGACCCAACATCTGCTCTGTGAGAGCCCACTAAAAATCCTGTAACCAGCTATGGCCCTATCATTTCTCATCAACAGCAAATGCAAACTGTCATAAGAAAATGGTTTTTTTTCCTAGTTATTATCTACCATCACGAAACCGATTTTGTTAAGCAGATTTGGCACTAAGAACCAGCAACAGCTAATAAATTCAATGTTAGGCTTACGAGGTTCTGACAGATTGCTGGCAGCTGCCTTAAATGCAGGAAAAAGCTCTCCTAGTGTGGGTTGGAAATGCTTATTTATACCATATTGTGGGTCTGTTTGCCCCAAATTTTGCTGCCTCCTTTTAGTAGATGTCATTGGTGAGATACATGCAAAGGGTATAATAACTGATCAGAGATACACTGCACTAGAGATCAGCATAATGGATAAAGATGGGAAGCTCAGCCATAAACTTTTAGATTTTTACAGTAAGAATAAGACACTTTTTCATTTATGAATGCAAGATCTGTGATAAGGATGTACCTAGACCTGACCATAGATTATTTTATTTACTGTGAGTTTTGATGGTTGCTTTTTCTATGCTAAGACTATTTAAAATACCATGGAGGAGTTGTATGGTATCCTGCTGTTAATTGGCAATGGATTCTGGAAGAGATGAGCTGTATAACTAGGCCAAATTTGTTCTTAGGCCTTTTTTTAGGATGTCTTAAAAGAGGAAGGTGATGTGCTCAGAAGTAGGCACAGGCTTCAAGAGCCTGTATTTGGCTTAGAAGTTGGTCAGACAGACAGAGGTGCTCTTTGGATCAGGGAAAAACAACTGAAAAGGAAATTTTGGGAAGCCTGAGTGCTCATTGCAGTAACAGACCGTGTACTATAGAGATATTTCAGACAATCAAAACCTTGAACTACCAGTTTTTGGTGATTGAATATATAAGAATATTGGATAGACCAAGAATATGTACCGGAACTGAGTAAGCTGAAGTCTCATTGTGAAGGTAAGTTTAGTCCAAAATTTCCCAGTTACACAATGGACTGTGAAACACACATTGTTTGTACAACTGAACTCAAATTTTGCTATTCACTGTATCTTATCCTATCTCATTTAGTTGGAGGAAGAAGAATCAAGAATCTGTCTTAGGACTCGCTGGAACTGAGTAGTTGATAAGCCTCTGACCATTAAAGTAAATGGTGAGTGAGGGGATGAAGAAATTAAAGGAACAAGAAGTTCTTTCTAACTGGAAAAGAGCAGTTTAACTCAAAGAATTACAGCATTCTTCAGTGAAAGTAAACTGGGCTTTGTTGATACACAATTTTCTTTTCACATGTGGTGAGAGTTTCTCTGTACAGTAAAAGACTGATGGTGAAAATTTCAGATTAACTATGTTGCAGTGTCCAACTTGATTTACAGTTGTGGAATTTACCCTGGCTTTGTTTATGAGTCTGATGGTCAGCACTTTCCATCTCTGACAAAGCATTGCCCTCGCTCTCTGTCGATATGCCTTACAGCTCCACGGAAAGACTTCAGATACAGACACAATTTACTTCATAACACTACACCAAAGGAGCCTTCCTTCCTCAAAAAAGAAAAACAGAATTGTCTAGAAATATGCATTGACATCATGCAGCAACTCTAAAATTCTCCTGGGCGAAAAAAAAAATGCTGACAGCATTTCACACAACCAAAAGAAATACTAAAAGTAAAGCACTAAATACTGTTTTGGAAAGTGTGTGGGTGCTGGAACCAAGCATTATGCACCATGATGAAGTCCTACAGAAAATGAATAAAGCAGAAAACCACTCCACTGCCTTTGTAGCAGACACCTTGTGCCTGCTCTGTCTCCTGAAGATGCCATGCTGTGCCCAGCAGTCCCTGGGCTGGGCAACGCAGTGGGGAACCACTCAGGAATTGGATCTTAACACCCAGGCTGCCTCTTCAGCTCCTCTTACATCCTTATCACTGTCCATTAGATCTCCTCTCCCAGGTCTCTCCTTCAGGCTGCAGGATATGACTCTTGTCCTTTTATAGAACTTTCCAGAACTTTGCTATCCTTGTTGTTGTTCTGTGAGCTGCACTAAAAAGGACAAAATCCCCCACTGCATTTTACACAAAGGTGAAGCTTTCAGGTGTGTGCAGCCCTCATGCTCTCTGCTCTGCTCTCAAGTCCTTTTCTAATGCTTCCTAGCAGCAGTTTGTTTCTTGATTGCTGCTGGGTATTGAGCTGCTGGTTTCATAAGAGCAGTTATGCCCCAAGGTCCCATTTGTGTGTGTGAGATTTAACTCGGAGCCCATTAGCAGCAGTAATCCCAGGCTTGTTCTTCCCTTATGTGCATAATTTATTTGGGTTTGCTTACAATGGATTTCACAGAGGCTCCCTGTGACTCTTCCTCTCCCTGCAATACCCTCTGCTTTATTAATGGTAATTGCCTTTCCCTCCGTTTTCCAGCGGATCAGCAATTCAGGCAAACTCAGAACAATTGTTCCTTACGCCACTTACTGCTGCTCCACCACACCTGACGAAGGCACCTCGTGCCCAGAAGGTTTTGGGATTGTCTCAAGTGATCTCACAAAACATATTGGGCACCTCTTGATCTGTGGGCAGAGTGCTCTGCTCTGTCTGGAGCTGGCAGCAGGACGGGCTCAGACACCCAGTTTAATGCAACTCTACACATTTTTTTTTCCCTTATAGATAATATTTTTAAATATGGGTTAAATTGCTTTTGAGAATTAAATAATTCTCAGTAATTGATTAGTTAAACTCCAACAGCAGGGCAAGGAAAAATGGTTGCAGACTCTTCCATGCACTTGAATATATATTTTTTTAAAGCAAACAAACAAGCATCCAGATGATTCCCTCTCACAAAGAGACATTTGGTACTGTGTGAATGCATTCTTCTGACAATAAATATCTTCATGGCCCGAGCAGACCGTTGGCTGTATTGTCTTACCTTTTTCAGAAGCCGGGGCAAGGTCAATAAAACTTCGACACTTCTCACCTTTAAAAGAAAAGGATTGTTTTAGGACACAGGAGTTCACTGGGGTTGCTCTGCCCCCTCTCTGGGCTCCTTCCTGCTGTTGCTCCCACCCCAGTCTCTACAGCACCACAGGGCTGTCTCACACTGAGGGCAGATATTCACCTGTGCCTCCATCCTGACCAAACCCACTCTGCTCACAGGGCTGGACCCTCCCTTAGGATTTACAGTCCCTTCACCGGGATTGTGGGATACAGGTCGTGAGGAAAAGCCTCCTTTGTTGTCTGAGTCCCTGCTGGGTCAGTGATGCTCTCTCCCAAGACCGGGAGCAGAGCTGCCCTCCGGATGGAGTGACACAGGGAAAGACACCACGGAGGTTTTCCCTGCACTGGGAGGGCACAGACCTCTTTCACTGGCACTTTTGGCCTCCTTCTTCCCACCACTGGGCAATGCCTGTGCCCCACCAGGTGTGGGGGAGCACTGCCATGAGCACAGAGGTTTCCAAACACAGATAGGACACGTGACTAGGCCAGACAAAACCTGAAGCACAAAGAAGTTAAGCGATCACATAGCATTAAAAAAAAAAAAAGAAAAAAGTTTCTATAGCAGGCAAATGCCTCGCTCTGAGCATCACAGCCTGTGCCACTCCCTCTGCTTCGTGGCTGCTGCATCCACTTATTATTGCAAATTAAACTCTCTCTGCTTGGGACTCCACCTCTATTTTTGCAGAGAAGCCTATTGCTTCTGAACAGGAAATACATCCTCAGGGTGGATGCTTGGACCTTTCTTTTTATTTCTTCAGGCAGTCAAACCTCATAAAATAATTCCTCTGCCCCAGGTGCATCCATCCACCAAGGCCATGTGTTTCCTTTGATGTGATATATTCCAAGGTGCCCAACAGCTCACCCGACTCGAGGAGTCAGAGCTCAGCAGGTCTGCCAGGGGTCATGAGGAGAATCCCTTTTGCCCTTTCAGACTTCAACTGAAGCAAAGGCAGCTTTAGGACTAGGGATTTGTTTATTACCTTTGCTCGTTTTAATTGCAGAGTCAAAGGACTGATTTAGGAAATGTGAGCCATTAAAAAAGAATAAACAGTGAAATGCCACAGCGATGGCAAAGTCAGTGTGTAATTTTTTCTTAGTTTTAATACAAGTATATGTACAAACATATAATGTAAAATGTTAATTTTTCTGTTGTCTTTTTTGGTAGGATTGAGATAAACATAACCATTCAAATGATGGCTGTGCTGCCATAACAATCTATTATTATAATGCTATTATTACTGCTTTTAATTCATTTTTGCAGTTTTAAACCTATGCTAAATACACTGAGAAGTGTTGTACACATAGTCTGTAGTCTATGTACAAGTTGCTGTAAAAGAAAAGGTTCACTTGACATTGAAATGAACATTTTGGTAATTCCATGGCAGGGCAAGGATTTCTGGTCTGTGAATCCAGGCACTGCCCAGGGGACAGTCAAGAAAAGGAAGTGACACTTGACCTACCAAAGCACCATCTCTCTGTCCGAAGAGGTTGGTAGGGCAGGCTCTAATTGAGCAGAGGGAATGTCAGACGGAAAAGTTATGAAGTTTTGGGGCAGACAGACAGAAAGACAACTGATGGATCACAGAAATCACACCAGCCCAGAGGGGCTGTGTTGGCAGGACCCTGCAGGTCTCCTGTCCAGCCTCCTGTTCCGAGCAGGACTATCACTAACACCTGCTCAGGTCAACCGTGACTTTTCCAGCCAAATCCTGAACTGCTTCCAGGATGGTGATACCCATCATTTAGGGACTCCAAGCATGGAGTTTGTCCCCTGCTCTGGTCCCAGGGTGCATCATCCTTCTGGAGAAGTGGCCCCTTACACCCAACCTGGACTCCTGCAGCTGCTCTGGCACCTATTCCTTCTCTATTTTTAGAGACGTGAACAAGCCCAACTCCCCCAGTTTCTTTTCACATGTCCTGTACTTTAGGCCACTGACCAAGAAATCCACAGAAATAGTTGGGTTATAAAAGAGACTGCTGTAAGTAAGAAACATTCTCATCCAGAGCCTCAGAGTTTTAGGGCATGAGGTGTTTCAGGAGTGCATTGACATAAAATCAAGGGAATATAGGGAGAATGACCTTCAGATTTGGACTTGATATAAGCAGATTAAGCAGGATTTTTCATTCTAGCCATATGGATCTGTGGTTTGGGTCTGGTTTTGTGCTGTGGTTGTTTTTTTTTCTTTTTCTTCTTCTCCTTTTTTTTTTCCTTCCCCCAGATGTAAGATATTATTTTTAAGAAAGCTTTATTCTACCCTGACTTCAAGCTAACTGGCTAGAACTGATCATCTCTCACCTGTGACTGCAGTGAATCCAAGTTCACATTACTTGAAAATTTTAACAAATACCTGACTCTCCAGCATGTTATCCCAAGACAGGCAAAGGGGAATGACATTTGCTACTACAGAACTGCACAGGCTGTTCTGAGAGCTAAAATGTTTTGATGTTGCAGACACGAGGCAATTTTCCTGACAAGTACGTGCCGCACACTTGGAAGGGCTGGAAGTTCTGGACTTCCCACCATGTCCTGAGCGACAGAAGGAGGAGAAAGAGTATGGAGGTACATGGTGCCTTTCAGATACAGGGCAAGGCACAGAGCCTTTCTGACATGTGGGAACTGAGCAAGCTGATGGTATGAGAGTGTTTGGCTGCAGGTGCCTTGTCTGCAGGACAGGAGGAGAGTGGTCACAGGCTATTGGGAGGAATGTGCATCCTCATCCTCCCCCTAATCAGCTTGTCCAGAACACCATCTCTCCCAGGAGAGATGGCTGTGGTGAGGCCTTCAGTTTAAATAATATGGAGAGAAAATGCTGGAGTGTCCAGAAAAAGTCCTTTTGGAGCCATAGCACAAAAAATGAGAATAGACTGGAGACAGGGAAGCTTGGGAGGATGTCACTTCACTTCCAGCAAGTGATGTCTGGATTGTGCCTGCCTTACTGCTGAAGGTCATTGGAAGAAACTGCACAAGCAGCTCCTGACACTTCCCTTTGTTGTTCCTGTTGCTGGAGCACTGGAAACCCCTCCTCCCTATTCGGTGGTAACCACTGGTGGTATTTATAGACCACATCCATATTTCCCTATGCAGACATGCATCTTACTGAGAACTGAAGAAGTCAGCAGTGCTTTCACTATTCCTCTTAGGATTTATTCTAAGTTATTTTTGGGTATCTTGTATAACTGATCTCTTAAGCCCTCTTAAGTTTAATTTTAGACTTGGCAGAGTTTATCCTGCTGTGCTGTCCTTTTCCAGATGCATCTTCTCCTCTTAACCAGGCTCCTGGAGAGTCTTCAGAGAATACAGAAAAGGTTGTTTAGAGAGGCAACAAGAAGAGTCTCTAGGATTCATCCCTCTGAGAGTCCTGCCTTCACGGATTTCTGGCTGGGATTCTGAGAGAGAGGAAAGCCAAAGAGTCATCTCTCCTTCACTTCACTCACATACAGAAGAGATATGACCTGGCTCGAATTCTCCATTTCCACGCCGGAGCAGCGTCCGTGAACAGTGCCTGTGAAGCTCTGTGGAGCTCAGCTGCTGGAGGCTGAGGAGAGGACTCACCAACCACCCAAAGATCCATAAGCAAAGCACTTGGTGCCAGCTTCTTCTGTGTCTTCCCAAGGGTGAGGCAGAAACACCATCTATGCAAGTTCTTGCAAACACACTCCCTCCTAACCATACTGGCTCTGCACGGGCTCAGCTGTGTCTCTGCTGGCCTTCCTGAGGAGGGCTGATGGGTCACAGGGATCTGCAGGACTGGGCACCACCAGTCCAAAGTTGACCTGTGGTTTTCTCTATTCAATCCTTAATTAATTAATCTAATCCTGTATGTGTGCATGTCTGTGTGTAACTGTGACTTGCCAGGGAAATTCAAACTGAAGCAGCCAGAGGGTGGGAGGAGATGCATCTGAAAAGACTGAGCTGGAGGGGTGGGGAAGAGCCTTGAGACCTTGATATGGCTAACAGACTTAGAGCCCATGAAAATACCTCAGGGACCATCTGTGGGATGTGCCTGTGCATCTCCAGTGGGACAGGGTGTGCATGTTTCAGCAGTGATCTGCAGACCTGCTCAGGCACAGCAGGAAGAGGGGAGAGTTTGCTGCTGAGGGTGACGATGTTTCTGTGGGTGTTGGTAAAGGCACAGCTGTCTCTGGTGAGTCTGTGTGGTCAGACATGTTAGTGTCATGCCTGCTCACACACGTGTGTGTGTGTGTGTGTGTGTGTGTGTGTGTGTGTGTGTGTGCACCTGCCCCTTGAACACAGCCCTAACCTGAGTGGGGAGGGGTCCAGCAGCAAACAGTCAAGGGAGAAGAAGTTCCCTGGACCTTAAAATCCCTGTGCTCAGCTTCCCAGGAGCACATTCAGTGTTCCCTCAGGCAGGCTCATTGGGACTTCTCCCACCTCACGGCCCTGCAGCTGCCCCAGCTCTGCAGGGCAAATGCTTTCCAGCTCCACAGAAGTTTCTAGTGAAGAAAGCTCAGCTTTGGGCTGCTGTGTGTTCGTATGAGACAGCTACAGGAAGATGTGGATTTGATCACTGCATCAGTGCCAGGGACACAGAGAGAAAGCTGTGGCAGCACATGGAGACGATCCTTCCGTACTGCTTTCTGTTGCTCACAACATGCTGGGAAGTCCAGCCCTTCCAAGTGTGTGACATGTATTTGTCAGCAAAATTGTCTCATGTCTGCAACATCAAAACATTTCAGGAAGGAGTGAAGGCACTCCTTCCTGAAAGGAAGTGTGCAAGGCAGGCACTGCTCTGGCAGAGCTGTGCCCTGGAGCAGGGAAATGAGCTGGTGAGAGCAGAACTGCTCCAGGGGCGGGAGCAGCTGCGCAGGGTGGAGCATCACCCATGGGTCCTGTCACCTCAGGGAAGTCCCCAGACACCTCCCTTTCTCTTGCTTGAGGAGGCAGTGGGGCTGCTGCCTTACCTCCAGTGTCACACACCTTGGACAGCTGGAGGTAAATGCTTGTTCCTCGTGCCTTTCTTGGGCAGAGTCCAGAGACAGCTGTCCCTCCCTGGTCCGACATTGATTTGAAAGCAAAACCTAACCAAGAAAAGTGGCTTTTCCAAATCCCCCAGGTTCAATCCCGCCAGAAAACTGAGACAAACAGTTCCCACAGAGCCACCAGGTCTCACGGTGCGGTGCATCTCTGGGCTGCCTTCCCTGCTCTGCTCTGCACACATCGTGGGCACAGTCACACTGCAGGTCAGGAGTGCCTGGCTGCATCTTCCAGCCTGGATGCAGGCTGGCATTCCTCTGTGGGCCTCTGGAAGACACCAGGGAGCAATTGGAGAGCTACACAGGGCAGCTGAAAGGCAGGTCGAGGTGCACAGAGGTTGGGTCTGAGCTCCAGCACACAGATGTACACCCAGGCTCAACGTGCTCACTGGAATCTCTCTGCCTTCAAGCCTTTGTGAGACCCACGTGTGACCCACTCTTTTTTCCGCCTCAAATACGTGGTTTGTTTGCTCCTGACTTCAGGCCCCCACACTGCCCAAAGGGGGCTGGATTTGGCCAGAGGACACCTCAGGAACCCGGTGGGTTTAGACTGTAAATTGGGAAGAGGGCAGAAAAAAACACCTAAAAAAGCTTTGCCTTGAAGGCAATATTCTGTTTCTAACGTGGCTGTTGCCATAGCAAGGACCAGCAGTTGATGCCCTGGATCACACTTATTGGTCCTACATTCCTGAGTTCTTTCTTCTCTGAGCCAGGGATAAATGGCTCATTAATAACCAGAGCAGCAAAATAAAAACAACTCTGAGAAATCCTACTTTGTATGTCTTCCGATGACACGGTTTGAAAATATTCTAGTTAAATAATTTGACTTAAAAGAAATCCGGTAGCTCTGACTGAACTCTGTTATAACGCTGCTTTTCATCTCACAGAAAAAAAAGAAAAAAAGAAAAAAAAAGAAAAAGCTGTCTGTGTTCACTTACTCTGCATAAAATTTTACGAGTTCAAAAGTACATTTCTGATGGAAATTTAAATGATTATGTTTCATTTAAACAACATTCCCTTTTAGTAACACCCTGGCTCACAGCCTGTGACAGACAAGGTCCCATTTTTTTTTCCAACAGGCCCTAACAAATCTTTATCTCTCCAATTATATCTGGAGTCATGTGGTACTGATGAGATCCCACATCATCTACTGAGAGTAAAATCATTGTATTTGTCTAAAAAAAGCTATAACCCACGAGGGATCCCAGCCTAGACGAGGCTGAGGACTCCAACACAACTCCAGTGAAAAAAAGTACATTACGGAAAATACAGGTTAATGGGCTCACTCAAAGTGAGTTATCAGGTTAATTAACAACTGAAATACTCCAACTCTGATTAAAGTGATCCCAGACAGAACATTTAACTGAATTGTTTTTTAATAAAAAATCGAGTGTTACTCTGCAAAATCAACATTTTTCCAGCTGACCCTCTTGATTTTGCTGGAGTGATATTTTCCTCTGGAAAACAAGTTCATACAGAGCTGCACTAAAATATGTCTTGAACGATGCAGACAATTGTTTTCTCTCCCTCTGGCACCTGCCATTCATTGCTGCTGCCCATCAGCATTTCTGCTACTTCTGAATAACATGAGAATTTGTTCAGTTTCTCAGGCTGAGTTTACTCACAATCTGTTTTGCTTTTGGAGTTGTTTTTAGATCTGAATGCTGTACTGCTGTCCTCTTTCAGCTAACCCAAGCCCTGAAAACTTCCTACCTTTAAAACTGGAAAAGCTTAAAGCTTCCCACTTTTTTGTTTCAGGTGGGGTTTTTCCCCTCAAAAAAAAAAAAATCACTAATATTGGTGATGTTTCCATCAGAAAGGTCCCATCCACACAGTGGGGTTCCCCGTTGGTTGGTGGGAGCAGTGCAGAGCTGTTCAGAGCAGTGGGTGTGGGCAGAGCTGGGAATGCCCAGGGGTTGGTGCTGCCTGGCACTATGTGCCATGGCAACTGCATTTTCCACGCTGAAACTCTCCCTGATGTGAAAAATCTTGCACAGTATCTGAAAGCAAACATCTCCACAGGCTGCTCTCAAATCATGTCTAATTGAAACACAGCCAAGTCACAAGATTCAGCTGATTATCTCGGTAAGACCCGATGGATGTGTACACACATCTATCATTTGGAGAGCTGCAAAATAGTTCAGATTTCTAAATGACTGGAAGAACTGAGGAAACAATAGTGCTGAGAGAGGTTTTCAATGACTCTGGTGTCAAATTAGAGCTGACTTCATAATCTAGAAAGCATCAAAGCAGACAGAACTCTGAGTTGCTTGAAGCATTTCAAGCCATGGAGTGGGAAGGGGAGGGTTTCACCTGTTCCTCTCGGAGGTGACCATCTGCCACACTGTGCTGACTCCGTGGGAATGTAAATACGCGAAAACAAACTAGTTATGGGCAATTCACTGTCTGTGGGACTACAGGGTTGCCCAGAAAATTGTAAAAGACTAAAAATTATGCTCTTCACAGAGGATGCAGCTGATGCAGATCCCTCACTCTGTGAAGTATGACATGCCTTCCACAGTCTCCCGTGGGCTTTAGCTGTTCCTTCCAGGCTGGTGACTAACAATGATCAAAGGAGTAAATAACCCATAAAACCCTAAAGCCTTGATTGTAGATGAAATGTGGTTCCATAGCTCTCATTCCTTCCAAATATTAGCTGTGGATCAACGTGGATTCTCTTTTGGTCATGCCAGTGCTACTCTCCAGGTAAAGCCCAGTCAGAGTATTTGCGCTGTATCTCTGCTTCATCTGCAGAGATACACGGGCAGGGCAGGCAGAGGTGAAAGTCTCTGACAGCAAAGAAGGAAACTCCTTTTCACAGATGGGATTACTGCAGAAAATGAAGATATCACAAGCTGATATGTCCTAAAATGAAGGGAAAGAGGTCCAGGACAAAGCCTTCCTCTCATGACAGGACACAATGCTGTGAACACAAATCCTCAGGCTGCAGCTTGAAAGATGTGCAAGTGACTGTAGGGAAGAGGTGAAGGGATTTCTGGAGGGGAGGGGACCTTGAATGTCAGAGCCTGTACTACATCAACCTGTATTTCTTCTCCTCAGTTAACACCATTACAGTATTTCTTCCCTGTTTTGCTCATCTATCCGCTCTCTGTTCGTCTTTCCCACTGCAATTTAGGCTGCCTGATTCAAAGTGAACTCCAGAAACTTATCCCACCTTTCCCACCCAAGATGTTTGGTTCCTTTTTTGGTTGGAGGTGTCCTATTTTTCCAGGCAAGTGCTCCTGACTTGGAGTGTGGAAACTGAGGTAACTTCAACCTTTGCTCCACGACTTCTAAAGGAAGTGAACAGCAGCACACTGCAAAATGAAGACCCAGTTTTTGAAATCAAGTGAAAGACTTGTGCTTGCATTTCCTCTTGTGAACCTTATTTCCAAGCTTCTACCTGATAACTTCCCACCAAATTCTCATGTAGTGTTTTTTGTCTGCCCAGGTGATGCACAGTGAAATCAGGCTGAATGACAGTATGATGTGGTTTTTGGTCTCTTCAAATTTAGTGAGTTTAACCATGGTGGAATGATTTGTAAACATGGGCTGAGTCCCTTTCCCCACCAAATGGAGCCAAATGGAAGGTGGAACACATTCAAGTGAATTTGGTTTGCCTGTGACTATTCTACAAGCCATGTCATTCCATAGTAATAACATCTGCTTCTTATTACTCACTCTCTTCTGTAGTCATTTCTAGGATAGATCAGCAATGATTTATAGTCCCATTTTGTTTATCAACAAGAACACTTTTACATCAGTTTGTGACTAACAGGGGATCCTGGTAGAAGCAGCCCTATTCCCTGGTGTCCTGGTTTCAGCTGAGATAGAGTAAATTTTCTTCCTAGCATTTGGAACAGGGCTTTTTGGATTCAGCATGAAAATAGTTGATGACCCACTGATGCTTTGGTTGTTGCTGAGCAGTGCTTACCCTAATCAAGGACTTTTCAGTGTCTCTTGCTCTGCTAGGCTGGAGGTGAACAAAAAGCCAGGAGGGAGCACGACAGGACAGCTGATCCAAACTGGTCAATGGGATATTCCACACTATAAAATGTCATGCTCGGTATATAAATCGGGGAGTTCGCTGGGAGCTCCCAAACACTACTTTGGGATGGGTAGGCATTGGTGAGCTCCTGTACTGTGCATTGCTTTTTTCTTGGGTTTTAGTCCTCTCTCTCTCTTTTGCTCTATATTTATTATTTTTTGTTGTTGTTATATTTTACTTTATTTCAAGTATTAAACTGCTCCTATCTCAACCCACTGATTTTACCTTTTTCTGTTTCTCCTCCCCATCCCAGCGAGGGGCTGAGCAGTACTTGATTGCCAGCTGGGGTTAAACCAAAACAACTTATACATCCCCATTTTGAGATGTCATTAAGCCAGATCTTCCAAATCCATGTAAGGAAAGTTTTAAAATCAGGATTGAGTCTGGTGTAATTTAAAAATCAGGGAAATACCACGATGATTGATATTCCATCCTGTATTTATTGCCACAGCCCTGAATGCAACTGTTCACATTTTGCACTGACACTGGGGTAAGGCATCTCAGCTGTCTTTGAAATCTGAGACTTATGTGTTAGTCTTCCAGCACTTTGAAGTTTATTCCGTTTACAAGGAACTAACAGAACTCCTCAGATGCTTTATTTAAGGCTACTGGGTTAAATGGTTGAGCACAGACACATCCAAAGAGAAAACAACACAGTGCTTGCTTGTGAGGTAGAGTAACACATCAAATAAGGAGCAGTTAGCTGCCTGGTCCCTTACTTTGCCCTGTTATGAGGCTCAGCCTGCAGGGACTTTATATCCACAATTTATGTATGATGGATGTTCGTACAGCCAGTCTGTCTAGCAGGATCAGGAGGACCTAAAATCCAAAACTCCCAGAGCAGCACAGACACAAAATATCCCCAACATCCTATAAAAACCTGAATGTCTACCATAAAGCAATCACCACCACAGAAATCATGTAGCACAGGAAGAGAGCAAGAGTCATGGTGAGGAACATGAATAAATCTGTAAATTCCTGTGACCTGGCCTATCTTGTCCTGAAAGCAAAATACCAGGGATTTGTCAGGAGAAATCCACAAGTGCTTTTCTGAAATGGATCCTTCCCCATGCTGTAAAGGAAGGCAAAAATTTGTTACTCTCCCTGTTATCTAGCCTGAGGGAGAATTCCCTTCTGATCCCAAATTAGATCATCAGTTTAATGTTCAGTGCATGAGCAGCCATACCAATCAGATACTGAAGCTGTAATAATGTCAGCGGCTGCAAAGCAGCCTCCTCACACACTGCCTCCACCTGTAGCCAATTTCTGATGCTTTAAAGGAGGCATAAAACCCTCCAGAAAGTGTGACATGAATCAAGGCAGGAGCTATTTTTCCCCTGGCTCCCACTGGTGACCAGCAGCCACCTTGGAGCAGAACATGGACACGGCGGGAGCCAGGCAGGCCAGGCGAGACACCTCCTTAAGACACCAACAAATCAGCTGTGCAGGACTTGCTCCAAGCTCCCTCATGCCAGGAACGTTCCTCTTCTCTCCTGCAGTTCTTCCTGTGACTCTAGAAGCACCCATTTCAGCCCATGGATTTCCTTTGCTCACACTGCCCTCTGTGGAGGTGAGGTCCAGAGACACTCTCTGGGAACCCATCCTTGGATTTTCAACCTGTTTTCCCCCAATGAGAAGTTACTTAAGTCATATTATTTTATTTTTCCATCTATATATAAGGTATCACCACATTCCCTCTAGCACTGCAATCTGCTACACTGAAGAGGACCAGTTTTCTTTCCTTCAAAGAGATCTTATTTTCCTTAACTACCTCGGAAATCCCTCTCTGCATCTATTTCACCTCCTGCTTTTTCCTACCCTAATGTAGCATTAACAAAAGGCACAGGTGTCACCTGTGCCTTGCACCGTGGTGCTGATTTTTCCCTGGAATAACACCTTCCCTTTATATGGCAGCACTTGGCAGCTCACAGTCACCCCATAGACAGATACTGGCCCCCAGCTACTCGGTGCTTATCTTTTCCCTGCAATTAGCAACTACCTGTGACCTCACAGAGCTTTATGCCTTAGCATCTGGTGCTTTTAACCTTCTTTAAAATGTAATACTCTTCTTACAACTCTATCAGACCATTTTCAATTACGCAGAAAAAAAAATCTCTGCTCTGTAATGCCAATGTTCCCAGATTTCGTGTCACAGCGTACGTAAGAAACACGTTCAAAGTAGGATTATTCCCTTCAAATTAAGGCTTCTGTGTTAGGAATTGCAGAGTCTTACACAGATTCCTCTTTGGCCAATGAGGAAAACACATAATCCGAGGGCTCAGTTCATCCCATGGGAGGAGCAATGTAATCTCCCCAAGAAGTGCTTACCACTGTACTCTAATGATGGTGTTCATCACTATAGGCACAGATACCTAGATTTGCTGATGTCCAGGGGTTTGCTGTAGGATTCATCTTGCCTTTATTTTTTTTAGATGACACAAATTATATCTCTAGTTAATTTTTTCCTAGATTGCAAAGCTCAGCAATAAAAGAATCGGACCCAATCCCAAATTTCAGGATGACTAGAAATATAGTCCCTCTTTTGTGTTACTTGCCACAGCCTCTTTGTAAGACTGTTCTTTAGTCAGTTTACAATCCATTTACCTCCATCATAATAAATAAAATCAAGTCTGCAACACAGGTTCAAGCAAATGGTCTGCTTGCTTCAATGTCTTTGTATCATCTCCAGTGATAGACATTTAGGGAAGAAGAAGGGGGTGGGCATAGGGTGGTTCTGCTCATATATTCCCCTTATCTTACCAGACTGCATCAATACTTTGGGTTGTTCTCAAATCATCACATTAGTAACAGAAATGGATGTTTCCTCCCTGAGTCCCTGCAATCCCCAGTTTTGCCCTTCACAACATTCCCTGGCAGGGAGCTCTGCAGGAAGGAGTATTTATTTTTGTCTGTTATGCCTCTTTGTTCTTAAATCACGGAAGCATCAACGATATGTCTTGTCTGATCTCTGTCATTCTCACTTGATCTCCTCCAATATCACAATCTCTTTGTACCTTCCAGCCTGAAGTGGCTCAGGCAGCTCAGCACTCCCCAGTGTGGAAGCATCCCTGCACCTGTCACCGTGTTCTTACCATCCTCTCCACTCTCTGTGGCTCTCCTGTAAAGAATTTTCAGTGGGACATGCCATCAAATGCTTTTTTGCAAATCCACAGAGACTGGGTCTAATCCATTACCCTTGTCTAAGAAGTGATTCATCTTGTTAAAAGATTTACCTTCAATAAAGCCCTACCTTTGATAAAACCCATTTGTTGCCGTGCACTAAGTGCTTTACCTGAAAACTGTCCTAAGATTCCTGGGTCAAGTGGCCTGTATCACTTTTTTTCCCAATCTTCTTTAAATGCACTGATGTACAGAATCTTTCGATTAAACCTGCATTTTCATGTACCAATTATTTCAACATCCTCAGATGGAGATTATCCAGGCCCCCTGGGTTCAGTTCCTCTAGTGCTGGAAATTTTATCTTTAATACAGAGCTCTACCTCTTCAATTCCTTTTACCACTCTTTCCTTTCTAGCAATTTAGAACTAGCAATTTTTACATTCCCGTCAGGCGAATAAACCTGCCAGGTTTCAGTCATGCCAATTATATTGTATTTCTCATAATCCAGCAAGAATTCCCATTTCCTCTTGCTTTTAATTATACACTCACAAGGTGCTTCTCCTGGTTCCTCTCTGGACAGTCACCTGCAGTGAATCACTGTGATATGCTTATTATCACAGGGGGCTGGGGGAGAAGGTGATGCAGAACTCCTCTGGAGCTGTGAAAGGGTATGGCAAGTTCTGGTCTTTATATGTCACAGATTTACTCATTTCTGCAGGATACACCTCTCTCCTTCTCTGCTTCCTTCTCAAGGTGCACTTAATGTCCATAATTATGGCTCATTTTGATGCATCCTTACCTACCATCTAAATTCCATTATCTACCATTTACTCCTTCAAGAGTGCTAAGGAATACTTGGCATAGAGCATACAAAGAGCTACAGGCTCCTTTGCCCTCAAAAATCAATCCAAAACCACAAAACAAGCCACACATACCCATTCCTACTCTCCTGACTGCTATGGAGTATGAGAGCATGATGGAAAGGCTGTTTGTTTAATGAGACAGTGCTCTTGAAAGGCATCTAGGCAGCTGCTTTCCCCCTTAGTTGTGTGTGTTAATACTGAGACTGTCTGTTCATTGGCAACTAAATTAAGATCTGAGTTCACGATTTTTTTCTACAAACATCACAGCAAACACATTATTGAGCAAAATTATCTGACTTGTTATTGCTTCCCAGCTCTCCAACTCCTCTACCTCTCAGGATACCATTTACCACCTTACTTACTTCATGTGGTAATTTTTGCATGTGTGTTCTCGAGTCCTGTCTTGGTTCAGCACTGCTGCTGTTGGTACATCACTGGTCTGGGATCCCGTGAGGTGCCCTGTCCTGCCCAAGCACAGCCCCAGACCGCAGGTGTGCGGTAAGATACACACCCAAAGTCACACTCAAAAAGAAATTAAATGATAGTGAGCTTGGCTCTGACACACCTGGCCATGGCCAAGGAATTCACAGCCAGGAGGAGACCCCAGGTGCAGTGTGTGAGGGCAGAACAGGGCTCATGGCCAGCAGAGCTTGTAGGATGCTCTCTGAGCATAGATGCATTTCTCCTACAGAAGGTACCTCCACCTGTGTGGCATCCAAAGCACTAAACTCACTCTGAAAGGGGAAGCCTTGTCCTCTTTTTGGTAGACATGGATTCAGCACACTTTTGAGTCAGAAATTGTGCTAAATAATCACAGGACTCCCTCACCAATGAAATATGAATGCTCCAGTCCCTCTATTCTCAGAGGAGATTCACAATTACATTTCTCAGGTACTAAATGCTTTTTGAATTCTTTAGCTGTCCTAGACATGCTGGATAAAAATAAACTCTAGATTCACAAATTATTTCAGAAATAATCACAGCATTCAATCTCTGTTAGAGCTGTCAGTGGAAACTAGAAACTGGCAACAAGAGGAAGGCACGCTCCGCTGGGCTCTGCACAAAGTGGATGACATGCTGTTTGCATCTCAGCCTCTGGAATCTAAATGCACATTGTAGATAAACAAGGGGAAGGAGAAGACACTCAAAAATTGGTTTGCTTGCAGCTTAAATGTCATTTTAAGCTGTGACTGAGTCCCAGCCCCTCCAGCCAACTGGAAGCCCTGGAGTCCTGTTCCTGGGCTTCCTGGAGCATCAACCTGCTGGGAACTGGTCCTGTTGTGTTGGCACTTCAAGATCTTCTGTGTTGCAGCTGCTCCAGTGCAGGGAGCAGAAAGTTCTGATGATGTGACTGGAGGGAGAGAGAAATCAAAAGCCTGGTGGCTGGATGAAGAATGTGGCTCACAGCTGGGAAAGTTTGGAGGCTCTGGATAGTTTTGGCAGCATCAGGATCACAGGGAGAGTTACTGGCATTCACGTGTGCCTGGTGGGATTCACGTTGCTCAACTTCAGACATCAGTGAGTCAGTGAGGAACCAGGGATAGGATGGGAGCTGTGGGAATGGTGCTGACCATAGACTGTGGCCATATGTTCTGCTGACAGAGGTGTGAGGCTGTGAGTGACTGCTGAAAGGACTTTGCCTGGAGGAAAGCTGCTGGTGCTGCACTCTCAGTATGCTTTGGGTAAAGCTCTAAGAAAGATGCTATTGACAGTGCACAGTGCATTCAAACTGGGGATTTTGGCTAATTAAATACACTACTATTTAACACAAGTAATACAATACTATTTAATACACACCTGGTGACTGTATGGCTTGTGATACCCACAGCACTGGGGTCAGTAAGTGTGCTGGGGATGGTGTGATGAGCCCATGGGATGGATTACTCACAGATAGATTGAGTGGGGTGGCTGTACATACAAGCATCACCACTGTGCTATTGGACTGGGGCTGGGTGGTGCCTCAGGTAAAATGATCACCAGTCAGGCTGCAAAAGGCCATGACAACATCCTGACAGTCTGGTATTACAAACCTGTAACTCTGAATGAAAACCTGTCAGTTATTTTATGTTGATGCTATTAGGGACAAATTTAGACCCGTGTACATTACATTGTTCCTGTTCTTACCAGAAGAAAAATGCGGTAAATCTGAAAGAGGCAGCTGTCTGTCTAAAGCAATATATCCCTGTGCCTGTCTGGATTATTTCCTAAGGTTGGTCCCTCCTGGTCTGCTAACTCAAGAGTACTTTCCCCCGAGTTAGTGTTTCAAATAAGAGGAGACACACATATGGCTGCTGTGGCGGTGTGGGGAGGGAGAAACAACCCCTTCTCTCCTGCTTTCACCGTAACTTTCTAAAGCTGGCTTCCAGCTCTCTCCTGAAATCACCCACTCCAGCACAGCTTTGTTTACCCAGTACAGAATAGATCACTGTATTTCTCTTCTCCCACAGATAACTCACTTTTCTGAGTGGGCTAGAGTCACACAGTTACAACTTATCTCACACATACATCTTGACTTGGAAAGATTTCAATATCTGCATGCTTGATTGTGCCAATCCCAGCTAAGATGCTCAGAAAGCCAGAGAGTCTTAAGCTGCTCACTCAGGCTGCTGTGGCCTAAGTTGATTCCCAAATAAGTAAGATAAATCATCCTTTGTCTGTGTTGTTTGGTTTTGTTTTGTTCTGTTTGTTTTTTTCCCCCTAACATCAAGAGGGTTGCTTTGCTGTCCTCATTTCAGCATGGAGCTGTTTATTGACAGACTCGGGGCTGGAGTTCATGAACTTTCCTTTTCTTATATTAAATTGAGATTTAATGACCAGCTAATTCTTGAAGCACTATCCTCAAAAATACCAGGGAGAATATGTAATACACAACCCTGTGAGATGGACTGGGCTGTGAGCACCTCCCCAAATTAGCCCCACTTTGTAGTATATCCCTACAGAGCAGTTTTACCAGGATCTCATGAACTTCCCATTACCAGAGAGGCTGTGTCCTCTGAGATGTAAGATATTAACTGTTCCTCTCTCCCAGCAGTGGTGAAGGACCAACTCCCCAGTCTACTCCTTGGGCAGTGGCAGGATAGGCTGGAAACAGCCCAGCAAGGAACCAGTATCCACAATCCATTGTCTCATACTATGTCCCGTTTGTAAACTTTATTTTTCAGTCACATAATCTAGAAAAGAGCTCTTTCTGAAGCAGAGTTTGGATGTTTGCTCTACCAGACAGTTCTGGGTGTAGGGACTGTCAGTTTGCATCTGCTGAGACTTACATGGGTCCCATGCCTGCCATCCACCCTCCAGTGTTTTATTTCTTGGTAAGTGCCAGGGTACAGCGGAGCAAATAAATGCACTGATAAGCTGGAGAGATGTCTTTTTGAGTGGTTCTCAGTAAGTAAACGGCTGAGCAGGGAACAGAAAGGAGCTTTCTTGTGCCCAGTTGTGCCCTTTAACTGCCATTTCTCTACTTCAATAAACGCACCATCCAGGAAGGGCTTGCGGGTGGTCACTTCCTTCAGGGATACCAGGAAAGAGGCAGTCTAGGCTACAGCGCGATAAAAACTGTGACCTCTGTGCTTTCCCTGCCATTCAGACCACTGTCCTCGGGGCGATTAGATGTCAGACCCCCCTTAAGAACTCCCGGGCGCTGCCTTCTGTGCGCTCCATGGAGCAGCTGGAAGGGAAGCGCTGGCCGGTCCCCGGCTGCAGTGCCCGTGAGGGGAGCACACAAGGATGCTCAGGGGCTCAGCGGGCTGGAGGGCACAGACCCTGCACCAGCCAGCAGGCAAACAAGCAAAATCCTTGCTCTCGCTGGAAACAGGTTGCTTTTCAACAAAGAACTGTTAAAATCGTGCCTGTCTCTCTCTGCAGGGCGAATCTGCTCTGAGACACAGCACAGAACAGCCTGTGTGTTTATCGCGCTGAGGCAAACACAGAGCTACACAAGCTGCAAGGAAGTTGTTTTATACTTACCAGCAGCATTGATATTTTCCTCACAGGAGTACCAGATCCCGGTGTGGAAATACCTGAAAAGGAAGCGGTCATCTCCCGTCTCCCAGCTGTAATGAACCACATTCTGGTTCGTCTCATTTGCAGTCTCATTCCCGCCGTAGTTGAGGCAGTTTGTCTTCTTCTCTTTCCCACAGCTCGGCTTGGGGACCCTCTGTGTGCCCTCGCACCAGTGGGTCGTGATAAAAGCTGTTGTAGAGAAGAGGAGAGCCATCAGATTCAGACTCACTGCTAGCAGGGCTCTGCATCTTCGATTTGTCTTCATGGTAAATCCGCCCTCCCTCCCCCTCCTGCTGAGAGAAGAAGTCAAAGGGGTTTGTTTTATTTGGGAGGGGGGGGGGTTTCAAAGCCTCTCACGATTCAGAATCCAGTTGTCCAGGCACTAAAACTCTCAGCTTCTTCCAATCTGCTTGTTGTAGCGGTGAAGGAAACGCTGCAGCCAGACTCCCATTCTTCCCTTCACTTGAAATCCTGCCTTTGTACGTTAAAGGAGCAGCTGCAGGAGCGGGAGCGTGGCCGTCCTCTTGGAGCCGGGGAGCTTCAGAGCGCTGGCGGGATCGCAGAGGGTCTGCCTCGCAGAGAGCACCAGCAGCAAGTGAACATCTGCTCGGGTACCACACATGATCCCAAGGGGCTCCGCAGCCTCCTCCGCCGGGAGACACCTGCAGGCTGCGAGACTCGCTGTCCTCCGCTCCCGTAGGATGGGCAGGAGAACTCGGCGGGCGGCAGGGACAGGGACAGCTGCTGCTGCTGCTGCTGCTGCTGCTGCCGCCACCGTCCCCGGCAGACCTCGGCGACCACTGCAGCACACGGGCGGCTCAGCCGGACTGGGGGGAGGCGTCACGGCTCAGTCCCAACAAGAATTATTATGTGGAGCGGTGAAATGCATTTTTCATACACCAGAGGATAGAGATTCGTCCAGGAGGAGGAGGAGGAGGAGGGATCGAGTGGTACTTTAGCATTTCTGCTCTGAGATAGAGAGTAGTAAATCCAGGGTCTGATTCTGCCATCAGAAAAATCTGGTGTAAATATCTCTCTTCAGGGGCTTGCTCTGGCAGGCAGCAAAGCCCTGGAGGAATTTAGATTTGAGTGTGTGATGAGTGAAACCCACATCTTCCACGATACCAAGTGGAGCCCCTTTCTCAGCCTTTAATTTCCAGACAGAGCACACACAGCTGTTCTGCTTGAACTGGGTCCGTAGGAAATTTTGTTGGTCCTGGTTTGTGCAGATGGAGAGACATAATTAGAGCAAACCCTGGCCTTTACTCACCAGATGGCAATGCTGTGAGAGCAGGGAGCACTACTTAGTATCCCATTTCCAAAGAGAAGTGTGTTGCCCTGTTGTGATGGTTGTCTGGGTTATAGAGTTCCTGACCTTTCTCCATGTTGCTCAGAGCTGTCGGGTGAACACCAAGTACCACGAGGAGCAGGGCACCTGATGGTGGTGAAGGGACAATCCCTAAGACCCTGTGTCCAAGCACTGAGGTTGGCCACACTTGTCACACAGCAGTTGTGTGTCCTGGGTAGATGAATGCAATTTTCTGTGGTGAAGAAGCTGCATGTGCCTCCTGGGCTTTGGACTGAGTGGTATTTCCTTCCAGCCTTGTTTGGACTCCCTGCAAGGGCCTTGGGAATGGTTGTGGCCTCTCAGAGTGGTCAGGCAAAGCCTGGAAGTAACCATGCAGCCTCTAACAGAGGGGCAGTGCTTCCATCTCACACCCTGCACACTGTTAAGGCAGCACATGGACTCCACATCCAAAGCTCCTCCTGTGCTTTGCTGCCTGCACACACGACATGTGGTGGCACTTTCTCCAGCTCCTTGAAGAAAGCCAGGAAGGACGAGGTGAAATTTCTCCCTGAAGTGATTACTCAAGGCTTCAGGGACCTGTTCCTGCCTCCCTGATGCCCCTCACAGATGGCCACAGAACTCTGTTATGGCTCTTGTTGGTGCCTGTTCTGGACGTCTGGACCCACCTGTTGATGACATTTTCCACTATTTATACACACTCCCTTGGTTGTAATCACTTTATGTTATAAACAAACTGGAAAGTTGCTAAAAAACTTCTGTGAGAGAACTCACACAGCTCTGTGAGAACAGTTGTGATGGCAACTTTGCAAGGTTAGTGAAATAGCTTTGTGCTGCAGACCCTTCCCTACCTAAGAGCCTTCATTTTGCTGCTCCTGCCTGTACATGGTGACAGCCACCTCCTCAGTGCCAGGGTTTTTGCAGTGGTCTGCACTAGCAGGGTGCCTCTGCACAGTCTTGTCCTGTTGGAATTGCTTGTCACCTCTCCCTGTTCCAGTCCTTTCAGCACGACATCTTGCAGCCACATAATCAGCATTATTTCCTTAGGTTTAATTACATACAAGAAATACAGAGGATAGCTATTTAGAGGACCACAGGATTATTACTTCAATTATTTTTATGTTGCAGGACATTCACTCAATAAATGCATTTGCATGGTCTGTGTTTCTCAGGGTGATCCATTTGTTTAGAGGAATAAACAAAGCACTTGAAACTTTGACAGAAAGCCTTCACAAGGAAGCTGGTGCTGTTCTTCAGGATTGTCTTTCAAGTGGCTGTCAGCATCTGAATCATCACACTTCTCTAAGTGTGAATACAGGTCTTTATAGCTCTTTTCTCACAAATTTTCTCTTTTTGTTGCCCCTGTGGATCGTGTTTTCTGGCTGCAGCACCAACATCTGCATGCTCTGCTTCTCCCTGTGCCCATCTCCCAGAGGGGTGGCCATCCAAGAGTTTTGTTATCTGTGGTAATTTTGTCCTAAATACTTCTTACATTTTGTTTTAACCCCTAATCCTAACAGATATTTCTACTTCTGTTCCTCCTTATCTTCTCCATTCTTCTTTTTTAGGCTGGCAGAGCTGTTGAGAACAGAGATAGTGGTAGTATATTTAAAACAACAACAAAAAAAGGCAAAATAAAGAAGAAATTTGGTCTCTGTTGTGATACAGAGCTTTCAGAATATTAAACATTACAAAATATCAAGCACAAAGTAAAATATGTTAATTTTTAATATGAATAGTTTTCTGTTTCCTGAAGGAAGTCAAGGGTTTTTTTTTTCATTATTAGACTCCTTTGGCTGCATAAGTTGGGATTACTTGAAAAGAAGGAAACTAGTCTGTGCTATGCTCATGCTGTAATACTCCAGTGCCTTCTTTTTATATAATCTCTGTTTATCAGATTTGTTGTGTATAAAAATGGAAAGATCATACATATGTTGCAGAAGGAGTTCAGATGCCTGGATTAAGTTGTATTTATGTGGTATTATCTTTAATAGTACAATAGAAGGGTTTGAATGCTATAGAGAAGTAGTTTTCACATTGTGACCACGAGAATCTTTAAAAACCTTTCTGCAGATATAGCTTTTCTCTGATGTTGGGAAAAAAACCTGCCTTTACAGGTTATAGCTAAACCCCTTTTCCTTTACGATTTCCTACAGGATCACTGTAAATTGTTATTACTCAGTATTTACTCGCATTCAAAAAGAATTTGACCCGGGGGATTTAAAATAATGATTGCATTTGCAAAGGAATCTTTCAATCAGGCTGTGTTTTTCACTTGGTGGGAAACAGAAGCACCATTCACTGAAATGAGAGGAAGCCCTACTTTTGGGTCCTCTGCTATGATGGGGGCATGGGGAGCTTAGTCTGGTTGTTTATTTGAAACCAGCAGCATCAGCTGTGTGGGATTATATACTGGGTTTAAATCAACATTTTAAAAACCCTATAGCTTTTCTTTAAATTTTCATTTCCTACAGTTCTGCCCTCCTGGGATTCCTCATGTGATTATATTGTCCTTTCCAGCTGTCACTGGATTTGGCTTCCCAGCTCCTTCTGCCACCTTGGGCTGGACCCCTCCTGACAGCCCATCTTTGCTTTTCCTCAGCACCACAGAGCCACAGAATCCACTTGCTCAATTCATTTGTCTTGCAAATGCTTCAAAATCTCCTTTTCTAGCCAGAATTTCCCTCCTTGGACATAGAGAGCTGCATAGCTCATCTTCTTTTTGTTCTCTTACCACGGTAAATATGAATTATTGGTGTGCTCCTGTCCTTATACTTCCCCTGTCCTTAGTCTGTCCAGCAAAATGTCAAGTTTGACTTTTATATTCAGAGAAGAGAGATGGGATAGAAATGCTCCATGTAATTCCCCCAGTTGTACATTAGTCAACTTTGCATAGTTTGCCTTCTCTCCACTGTGTGCAGGCTCCCTTGTGCCATTTTCACCTTGGGTTTTAGGTTTTTTTCTCAGAAGTCTGACCCAAAGTAGTCTGTGTTCAGAACTCTGAGCACACAGGCTGAGCTGTATAATCCTGTTCATCTAAGAGGTGCTGCTGAGAGAGGTTAGTACTGATTTTTTTACAGAAATTAAGCCCTCAGCAAACGGGCAGTCCCACTAGAGTACGTGTGAAGGTGGGCTGAATATTGATACCAAATGAAATCCTGGTCTTCGGTTTAATTTATGACTTGAAGTGTGTCTTTCATGTACTTTTGCTTGTGGGCATTTAGTCAAGGACAAGAAGATCGCTCAGGAAATTCTTCCTGTTCCTAAACCAACCAGGCAAAAAATGATTTGTGACAGTACTGTGGCAAAGACCTTTAGCAGTCTTGACAGAAAGGAAAGCAGTAAAACAAACTGTTGGTTCTCCTGTATGATTTCCCCACAACAGTTCCCTTTTCCCAGTGTTCCTGGTCATCAGACAGGACATCTCTAAGTGCCCACCTCAGAGTATCTGGTGTGAATGTTTTGATCAGTGGTCAGCATTGCTCATCCTTGTCTGGAGACCACAGGACGGTGCCACTCCAGCCCTGCTGTAACAACCAGGGTCTCTGCAGTCTCTCTGATTTGCAGTCTGTCCCAAACAGCATCAGATTAATCATCCAGCACTGCTCTCTGTGTAAAAACGGGGTGGGACTGGGATGCTAACAGATTTGTACTTATCTGCTATCTGCATTTAATTCTTCCAGCAGCTGGTGGAGAGGAAGGGAGATGAAAAGAAGTGACAGGTCTGAGTCATGTTGTGATTCGTGTCTCGGAGAGCTGACTGGTGAGTTGCCTCCAAAGACAGTCCAAAAGGTCACGGCTGAGCAAGCAAGATATTCCTGAGGCCGTTCCCAATAGGCCATTTATGTGTATCCACCTCTGCTGGGAGTGAACAAAATGTAGTGTTTATCCGACTTTTAGAATTAGAAATTTTTCTGTCGCAGCTACAAGAATAATTTCCTCACAATCGACTGTTGGATTGGATTAAGATGGAAGTTTAATTAATATTTAGCACTTTTTGTTGAGGTTATCCTTGCTCTGATATGTCTAAGTTATTACAAGTAGTTACAGCCCCATTTAAGAAGAACACTAGAAGCAGAACGCACATTCTTTATTGCTACAGTTAAAGAAGCATTCTTGCACATCAAAGCCCTGTGAGTTATTCAATATTCTTAGGCACCCTGGCCTGGCAAAATCGCAGCTCTAGAGCAAAGGTGGCCACAATAAACAGGGCAATGCTGAGAAATGTCAAAGGGCTCATTACACAAACATGCTCTTTTATAACCCAGGCGTCTGATTTCTATATTCATATAAAGTTATATATTGTTATATCCCACCGTGCCTTTGGAGGTGCCTAATCCACTAACTACAGATGAATTCATTTATATTACTTCCTCGTTGGTGGGTTTTTTAAAGGCATTTTTTTTTCCCCTAATATTATCAGTATATTTTTAGGGACAGCAGCTAGAACATTTAAATGTTTGTAGTTTTCAGTTTCTGCCTGGCAAAGGAGTAAACTGTGCACATTTGGTGTCATTTATATGAAGAATAATTTTGCTTATTTGTATGTCCATGTACTTTATTCCCATAATTAGGATTCATCCATATGTCCAGGCATTTTAAGTGGTAGAATACGATGTGCAATGAGATTTTAGTTCAGAAAGGGGTGACCAAGCAGATTTGTTTGAGCAAACTCTGTACCCTGCACTTCATGTTTCTGTGGATCTGCAGAAACTGTGCCCTGTGCAAAACGCAGGGAGGGCTTTTTGAGGGGCCCAGTATGACTCGCACAGAATGAACGCACATCCTGTCTGGAGGCATATTCCAAGCCAAGGGATCAAGAGCCTGTGCTCATGGTCTCCAGCAGAGCTCTGGCTTGGAGACAAAGGGACGCAGGGTAGTGATCCTGAAGGTGAGTGCAAAGTTTGGCTGCCACAGGAAGGCAGGTTGGCTCTAGAAGCTCAGTGCAACAGAACACTGCATTTGGACTGCAGAATCCCAGAATCCATGGGGTTGGAAAAGGCCTCCAAAATCACTGAATCCAACCTATGACTGAACACCACCTTGTCACCTAGGCCATGGCGCTGATGCCACATCCACTCTGTCCTTGAACACCTCCAGGGATGGTGACTCCACCACCTCCCTGGGCAGCCCCTTCTAATACCCAACCACTCTTTCTGTGATGAACTTCTTCCTAATGTCCAACCTAAACCTGCCCTGGTGCAGCTGAAGACTGTGCCCTCTTCTCCTGTTGCTGGTTGCCTGGGAGAAGAGCCCAACCCTCACCTGGTTAACAGAAACTACAGAACACAGCACATTTATCCATGACAGCAGGTTTTAAACATTTTGGTACCAAGTCTCAGTTTGAGCACAAGTCTCTCCCCCAGGAGCACAGCCGAAGGCAAAGCAACCAAACTAAACATCAAGAGATCGATAGTAAAAGCAAAACACAGTGGAAAAGGTCTCTGTCCATAGCAAAGCCAGGTAATTGCATAACTGTTCCAAGTGGAAGGGAAAAGGTCAACAGGCAGATGACAGGCTGGTGCTCAGAAAGCTCCTGCATAGCAGGGGACAGCATTTCACAGTGCATTGGAAGAAAAGTGAATGAGTATGCAAAAGTGACTAAGAAAATGCCAAACCGCGTGAGAAGGGCTGGGTAACACTGTCCCATAATGACACACAGTGTCATGGTGAGAGACATCCTCTAAACTACAGGACATCTGAGGCAGCACCAAACTCAGCAGAGAGTTGGGAACAATGTCAAATTCAACAATGAAGTTGTACCAGATGGCAGAAGAGGGAGTCAAGGCCAGGACTTGGCAGAAAGAGGGAAAATGTTAGCCATCAGCCTGTCTGGAGAGCAGCAGGAGGGAGGAGATGTATGAGCAACCTGGAGGACGAGCAGGACACTCACCAGAATGAAAGCACAGCAGTGAGAAGAGAGGGATTGGGCAGTGGAAGGCTGGTTTGAAGACCACAATATGCTAAAAAGTATAGAGCTGTAGCTGGCTTGTATCAGGGACCACTTTCACAGGTCTACATGAACTTTCTGGCCTCAGCAGGGGGGCAAAATAAAAGAGAAATTCTTCAAAGGAAAAAGGCTATAAATCTGGGAACTCAAATGGGAATGGAGCTGCAAGAGGAAAAAGGCTCAGCAGTAGCATAAAGACTGCCTGGTAACATTTCCAGGCTCACAGCTGATCATGAATATTCCCTCTTTCCAACCCTTTCCTTGACTGAGTTTTGGCTGGGGAAAAGTCCTTTCTGTTCTCAGTATCCTGCAAGGTCTCAGGTAGGGAACACCCCACCTCTCCACTTGAGGTCTAAAGTTGTGTGCATCTTTGGACATCTTCTTTCCTCCACCATGGGCTCTAGTGATAGTCTCCAAATCATTCAGGTTTCACAGACCCCTTCTATTCTCTGTAAGTTAGTGCAGCACCCATAGCACAGAACAGACTGCATGATTTGACAGATACAGATATAGAGCACACAGTTAAAATAGTCCTGCCAAACATGAATTGTTTGGCAGGTAGAATGTATTTATTTTAAGCCTCTGCTCTGTCTTTAAATAGGCCTCACGCTCCTGATTCAGATGTCTGATAAAAAAATAAAGGATAATGTAAAAATGAAAAAAACCCCAATCAGATATTCTTAGTGTCCAAGGGACAGTGAAGACACAGGTCCTTTGGGTTGCTTGTAGAGGAGGCTGACAGACCCTGCTGGGGTCAGTGGCTGGAGGGCCTGTGTCCAAGACCAGCTGTGATAAGGTGCACCCGTGTCGCTGGGGATCAGATGGTGATACACAAGAGGATGGTGAAAACTCTCACCAGGACCTCCCCTCTGTTGGGAACTGCCTTTGAGCCCAAGCCTTGGCCCTTGCCATTGCCTGAGCTGTAGCTCTGCTGTGCCTGGCTGTGTCTGATACCCCATTCTTGTGGACCTGTCCAGTGCTCGACCCTGACCCCCCTCACTGCCCCCAGAGCTCCCTGAGGTCAGCCCTTGCCGTCATTAAACGCAGCCACCTCAGCACAGCCCTCGCTGGCAGTTCCCTCCCGTCTCTGCCTCATTCCAGCTCTGAAGATCTGTAAATCAAGTGCAAGGTGCTGTCAACCCCCTGTGGGACTGAGGGCTGTAGGGTGAGCAGGATGGCCGGGGTAGGATCTCTGTCTGCTGGGCTGCACCGTGACAGCACGTCCTTGGCTCTCAGTGAAGGTGAAAGTTTGATCCTGAGCAAATCCCGGACATTAAAATCCTCAGATGGAGCCATTTTGGTAGTAATAGCTAAATTATAGCCCAGGCACTGCATGGAACCAAATTAGGGCCCCGTGTGAAGTATTTACTTGGGCAATTTCACTTAACCTTGCCATTTTTTAATTGCCTTTATATCTTGATTTAGTAATTTCTGATTTTTTTTTATAGTCCATTTATTGAGAAAGACCACGAGAGATCTGAACTGAGTAATTTTCTGTTTCTGCAGTTTTGTGCTGTAATAACAACAGAATCATCTCTACCCATATTCTTTAAACAGTAAATATCTGTATCTGCAGTGGTTTAGGTGTTTATTATCTTTCTAGCAGTTCGTTTGCAGGACACAGTACCACCTTTGCAAGAGACTCAATTGACTTGCAGCCAAAGTAGTGATTTTGGTTAGTTTTTAATTTTATAAGAAAGCTGTTAAATTTTAAAGAGACAAAACATGCAGAAATGATGCAGGAACCACTTAGAATCGCAATTTATCAAGGTAAATACCTGATTGGACAGTGAAATGCTGGACTGTATATTAATATTGTCCTTTAAAAGTTGTAAACAGCAATAAACTTCTAAGGAAATACACTTCACAGGAAAAATTAGGCTATATTCCAGCCACTTAGTGTCGCAGAACAGATAACTGAATTCCTTGCTTTCTTGTCACTGCAGTAATATGTAACTCTTCTCAAATGTTCATGTAATCAACAGTTTTTATGCTGGTCTGCATAATTTTTCCTTTGAAAAATGGTCTTAGTACCATTTCTTCTGTTCTTACAAGGAGAAAGTTGGGTTTTTTTGAGTCACAACCCACAGGTTACAAACATTCAGCACAGAAACAAAACTCACCAGGAAGACCATGCAGGTTTGTGCTTTATTTTCATACAGCACTTTTTGAGAAAAGTAAAAAAGAAACACATTTTGAAAGAAATGGAGCCCCTTAGTATCACATCCAGGGAAAGAAAGAGAGCACACAGTGCTCTGCGCTGTGGTGACTTGTTTGGTCCTTCCTTGAAATGTGGTGTCATTTGAAATGTGGGAGCAAAATCAGCGATCAAAGGCAGTGGTTGCCATGACTGCTGAGGCACAATTAACTCTTGGAATGCAGGGAAGTGAACCAGGGAGGCACTGATGGCAGCTGCCCACTCCAGCGCCACTGTGCTACTGGGTGCAGGGGGTGCAGGGGAATTCCTCTGGTTCTATCCACCCTTCACAGAGTGCAGCCCTGCCTTTGTGGAAAATCCAACCCAGGGATTTTCAATCACCGTCTCAAATCTGGCTTCAGGTCGCCATAAAATGGAATATCCCGATGTAAATTGAAAATAGTCTCGCTGAGGTGGCAGTGGCACTCAGAAAATTCCCTTCCATGTCCCTACCATAGGAATTTTTTTCCAGGTGTTTCTTTTGTTTAACGTTGTCTGCACAGTTTTCTACCACAGTTTAGCTGCTTTATTGGCAGTGAGGAAGGACATAAAATCTGTTATTGCAAGTGAGAAAGAAACATATGCTCCATGCTTAATGTGCAGCTGGAAATCATGCATTAAAATAAATTTTTTTAAAGCCCTTCACATTCAAGGGGCCTTTTTTCCCCCTTCTTTTCTCTGTATCCCTGACCAATTGCTGGTACTGCCATAACGCAACAGTGTCAGGGGGAAGATTTAGTAGGAATTGCTGAGGCTTTTTGGACCTTTAGCCATGGAATGGACAAGCAATGGGACATTTTCCCGTGGGGCACACTAGAAACCAAGACACTGAACTCACCCAATAAAATAAGGATAAATGGGAGGCACAGGAGCTCTCTCAACCAGTCTTACTACCAAGGCCTCTGGGATGGGGAGCTATGGCTTGAAAATTTAAGCACTGGCTAAAGGGGGTTTTTGACAAAGAGCCCTTAACCCTGCAGGGGAGTGAACTTCTGTGTTGACTGTCCTCCAAAAAACCCTTGCTGTGCAGTGCTGCTGGAGTCAGTCACTCACTGGATACCTCCACTGCCACCTCAGCTTGATTTAGGGACCCTCACATCACCCCATGCACATGCCCTTCTCCTCTTTGCTCCCAAATCTTGTCTGGGCTCAGCATCACAGGCGTGTTTGCAACCACCCATTTCCCAGTTAACTGGCAACAAACCAATGATCAGCTCTGAGTCTTCAGTGCTCAGACCTGCATGGATTTTCTCACCCTGTAATTTGCTAGATATTCAGCAGTAACAACCTGATGATTTAACACCGAAGTCCTGCATCCCAGTACGGTCCAGACAGAAGCCAGTGAGACAGGAATAAAACAAGCAGCTGAGCTGCAACACGAAAAGGAGGTGCTCACCAGGACCCGGGGCAAAAGCCCAAACAGGAGAATACAGGTATAAATAGTCCTGAGTCACTTCTACTTTTTCACGGTGCTTTGTTGCCACCCGATGGCCTCATGCAAGATTGCAAGAATGAGATTTAGAAAGGCACGTTCTTTAACAAAGAGATGTCTTGCATTTCATTAGACCCACTGAGAGCTTTAAAAAAAGCTTCTCAGATCAATGTCTTTTCATGCCCTGCTAACACAGGTCTCTGCTTCAGAGGTAATACTTTCTTTTTTTCCTGAAGTGACAGCCATAATTGCAATATACACAACAATTATATTTTATTTGTATTTAGAAGGAATTTCTTGTGTCTTTGGCAATTTCTTTCCTTAAGAGGACAGGATATCTGGAGGGTAGTGATGTTGTCAGGCCTGGAATCATCACTACCATCTTCAGCACTACCATACTGTTATGCTTGATCCATACATCCTGATATTCCTCCACTAGCCAGTTCCCCTTCAGCCTGTCCCTCCTGACTACAGAAGTACATCTGCTTTATGTGAACAGTCAGTGTCCTGCTGTTGAAGCCCAGGGGTGCCCAACAGGCGTCCTGGGAAATCCTGACCGTGATCTGCCCTTGCTTTTGTCCCTTTTTATTTCTTCTCCTATTTCTTGAGCCTACCTTTCTCTGTCTTTTCCCTATTTTTCCCCACTCCCTCTCATTTAAACAATTAATTCCTAATCATATTTTTTTTCTGAAGGTCCTAGTTTTTCCTTCACTCATACACAGCTTTTCTGTTTTTGACTAGGTGACCTTGGACCTGAACACTGTTAGTGATGCTGCTGTTCTTACAAAGCTCTGCACCTCAAAAGGTTCTCAGCACTCCCTCCAACCACCTCTGAAGTCTGGATATTTCTCACATCACTCTCTCCTAAGTACTGGTGAAATCCAGTCATCCCTCAAGGCACTGTCTGTAAGTTTTGGTGGCACCATACATTGTTATCTGTCGCATGCAGCAGATCAGATTCAGCCACTGCCAACATCCTTTTCAGTGACTGTCACCTCAGTTCAGAGCCTGCAGCCCTAAAAACATTTTTATTTCCCTGCTCATCCCAGCTGGTTTTGCAAGTTAAGAAGCTCTTACTGAGGCAAAACACTGAGGCTGAAATGGTTTGGAACTAAGGCACTGGGCTCCAGATGCATTGCTCTGGTGAAATCCTGGTGGCTGTAGGGTCAGCTCTGCCCCAGGACCACCAGTGTGGGAAAGGGAACTGAGTTACCTCATGTCTGCTCCTGGGTAAGGATGTGAAGGGGAGGTATAGAACTGGCAGCTGTCACCTTTACTTGCTTTTGATGCAGATGGATGAAGATGCTAAAAAGAGGCTGTTTGTTTCCTGGGGTGCTCTAAAGTGTTTCTTGAATCCACAGTCGGAGAACTTCTTCTGAGGGCACCACAACCACCGTCAGATCACACTGCTCAGCTTCTTCACTGCCACGCAGTATCAGCTGGGTGGAGGGCTCTGATACTTTCTGCAGAACAAATGCACTCACTCAAACACCCTCAGGCTGATAAGCTGCTCTGCTTGTCTTCTGCTTTTCCCCCCAAACTGTTCCTCTCATCCTGCCCCAGCTGCCCAGAGACCCAGTGCTCAGGAACCCTCAGCCATAAAAGCTGCTACGTGCACTGTCACTTGAACTGGGCATTTAAACATAGTCCTGAGGGAGCTTTTGGTGTTAGTTTTCTCCTCACCAAGGAGCTGAGCAGCTCAGAGGTGGACCCAGGGGACGTGGAGCAGTGTTGCCAATGACACAGCTGTCTGGTTCAGGGAGCAGCTGCTCAGGCAGGGTCAGTCCACGCCTCCCAAGCACCAGGAGCATCTTCCCTGCTCGGGGCTCTGTGCTAAAGGCAGTGACAGCTGTGCAGACAGTTCTTGGCTGTTTGGTCCCTGCAGCTCAGCCCACCACGCTGGGATGAGCAGGGCTTCCTCTGTATCTGCCTTGCCTGCCTGCCCCATGCTCCTGGGAACACCCAACACCCTAAAAACCAGTAAAGCACAGTAAAAACAGTTACCAGTGTGTCTGGCAGGACAGCAACGGGGAAGCAGGAGTACTGAAAGATTTTACTCGTTCTCCAGGTGAGGAAAGGCAGGATTAAAGCAGCCACAGCCAAGCCAGCAGAGGAGATGAGGGCAGTAACCAGCCACATGGATGTGTCACCTGGAAATAACAGAAGCAGCAAAACTTCTCAGAGGCACTGTGAGGACAAACACCCACTGCAGTCAGCCTGCACCCTGAGTGGCTGCTCTTCCCACCCATCCTGGTGAGATCCCTCGCTGGCACACTCCAGGAAAGGATACCTGTGCCAGTGCAGGGGGCTGCACTCACGAGCCTCCCCTTTTTACCTCTCCAAGGAACAAATGGGCACACTTGCAAACAACACAGGAGATATGGGGTGGAAATAAAGGAGGAGCTGCTGGGTATCCTTGGGCATGACTACACCAGGGGCATAGGAAGCAGGGCTGGCTCTCACCCTGGGCCCTCACACACTGCGTCTGGCTGAAGCTGCTGCTCCTGTTGATGGCCTCGACGTACGACTGAGCCTTCACACAGTACTCAGCTGCTGCCTCCATGGTGTCCAGGTGAACCACAGAGCTGACCTCCCTCACCACCTTCTGCTGCATCTGCCACAGAATCAGGAGAGAAAGCATCAGAACACAGGGCAAGGAGCTGTTTTGGAACAGGAGCCCTGCCACGATGCTGCCCAGACTTCACTGGGAGAAAAGGAAGGAGCAGCAGGAGGTGTCAGTGGGGACTGTGTGAGCAAGGGAAGAAAGGGACAGCAAACAAGGAAGCACAGTGGAGTGCAGAATGAGACCACACACATCTGGAAGGGTAGGAGGGGATGGAAAGAAGAAGCTGTAAGCCAAAGAGGCATAATGATGATGTTGGGCCACAACACTAGAGCGTAACCCACTCCCCCCTGGTGTAAGGGCTCAATGACTGATCCTGCCTGATCTGGGTGTTTTCCGGTGTGATGAGGTACCTGGGCAGACTCCTCTTCCCAGAGAAGGAAATGTGGAAAGAACAGACAAGCTTCTCCACGAGGGTAAGAGCAGCCCAGTGGTATGTGCAGAGTAATATCACACACACCAGCTCCAGGCAGGTCCTCCAGCCTCACAGCAGGACCTTGGACTGGCAAACAGGCTCTGGGCAGTGTCTGTGTGATCTCTCTCTGAGGGAGAGAGATCTCTCTCATTACCCAAAACTCGAGGGTAACACTCACCCTCCTCTCCTGGTCCTTCTTCCAGTAGAGAACACGGAACTGAAAGGCAGGCCCCATGTCCTCTAGCTCCACTAGTAAATGATACCCATCTGCTATCACCTTCATCACAGGTGGGGTCAGGGAAGCTGCCAACACAGAGAGAGCACCATTATCACATCAGAGGCAACCCTTAAAAACCCTCCTTCTTTTTCCCAGCCTGGAGAGGAAGAGAAGCTGCCATCACACGTACAGCAACACTAATCTGGAATAACAGCTGGTTGCTTCAGTGGGGCAGAAACCCCTCTGCTCTACCTCTCAGTATGTCTAGATACAATAAGAGACTTCCAACAGGAGAAGGACCATGACTGGCATTTCAAACAGGAGTTTGGCAACAGCTGAGCTGCACAGAACTTGAAAGGTTTTGAATTTTCTCCAGCGGAGGAACTGTCTGGCCTGAGGGTCCCACGTGACCGACTGCAGCAGAACCAGCTGGGCAGCCAGAAGCAGAGACACCAGATCAGCCCAGCTCTTCTGCTCCTGGGCATTAGCTCAGCACTAACACACAGAACAGGAGGTGAGAAACCACTGCTTTTTCATGGGAATTTTGGCAGTTATTCAAAGGTGAAGGAAAAAGCATTATGAGCCTCAGGATAACTCTGGCATTTCGCACAAATCCTGATTTTCTTTCAGGATCTCCATGGTTTTAGGTAGACTTGGGCTGATGATCTGCTGTGGCTTAAGTTTTTGTAAATTTATGCAAGTAAATCTGTAGGTGATTTGCTTCCTGCTTACTTTGGTATTCGAAGCTTGGTTTTGCCTGAAATTCTGCTGGGAGGAATATTAGTGAAATAATGAGAATCAGTCAAGTAGAGATGAAACTACACACTGTACATTTGTGAACTGGGAACCAAGGCAGGACAGAGATCAGCTCTGCACTGCTTATCTATGCCATTATTTAGCACTCTGCAATAGCTGAAACCAGTCTCAACCTCCTTGCTTTCGAGAAAGGAAAGCAATGCATAGTCCCATACAGAAGAGATGTTCTTAATAGAATTTGCTTTTACATCCAGTAAAAGCAAATTCTTTTTGCCACTAGTACTGAGCAGTATGAAAACATAAAAGCCAAGTAAGTTCATGATGGATGTGCCACAAATGGGAGGCCTGGAAATCTACTCGTACTTTTAAATTAAAAGCTGAAAATCTGCTGAACACTATGCCTCCAAATTAAAACAGAAAATTGATAACATTATTTGGAAGTTAAAAACAAATATTGAGCAACAAAGGGGCATTGCAAGATGCAACAACTAACCAAACAGGAGCATTTCTATTTAGCTCTGTGCTGGCATATTGGATACTGACTAACTACTTGAATTTTGATAACTGAAGAAGTGATACCGACTAAATTGTTAGTTTTAAGGAGTTATTTTCCAAGTGTTTTCCATGTGTTATCATACTTTATATGATTCTACACCTATGCCTCTGACACTGGAGCTCCTCAGTCTGGAAGCACCGTGGGCTGTGCTGATGCCCTGACTGTCTGTGAACCCCATACACAACCTGTGGGCTGTTTGGATTCCTTGGCTCCTGTCAGACTCAGTGCCAGGTTTCTCAAGAGATATGAAAGCGAAGACAAGGGAAAGCAAGCAGTAAAAATGCAGAAGGGCAAGAACTTAGAGTGACTTTTCCTTCTCTTTCTAACATTTGTCATATTCACATTGCATCCCACTGCGTGCTGCAGCCTCTGAACTTTCACAGCTTAGCCAGAGGATTGCATTGAGGTCCCTGAGGCACAGGACCAAGATGTCAAATACTTCACTGAACTGTGAGAAAGCTGCTGCTTTTCTCATGTCAGTCTTGGGAATGTCCTTCCCCTCTCTCTGCCTGACACTGGTCTGTGGCTCAGCTCTGCCACCAGAGCTGCTGGAAAAAGGAGGGATTTTTCAGCTAAGTCATTATCTAGAATAATCTTCCACACCAAGTGACACATTCACTAACTTAGGTGACACTTCTGATGCTGCTTTGCTGAGAGTTCTGTATGAGTGAGGACTGCTCACTCATAAAGTAGTGGATAACTTCCAAAGACTGATGAAGGTTTAATATGAGGTCACTTCTGGTCTAGGACAGGCAATTTCTCCCCTGGCTAGAGCTGATGACTGCTGCCCATCCCAGACCGAGATGGGTGACATGGGTTTGTTGGCAGCTATCCTCGTTGATTGCAGCTTTTTGAAATCAGGCACAAGAACAACCAGCTTGCCAGAAGAAATGCCTGCAATTATCTTGAAACCCTTTAAATTCAAACCCTGGTGTATTTGGCCCTTCCTGCTGTCCAAGAACACTATGGCTGTCTAAGAGTTAAACATCCCAAGGCAGCATGAGAGGAGCTGAGAAGCAGGATGTGCTCTGGGGATATATGGGCTGTGTGTGACATGCACCACACACAGAATCCCAGAAACACAGAATCAGAGGTTGGAAAAGACCTCTGAGATCATCGAGTCCAACCTTTGACCCAACACCACCTTGCCACCCAGACCATGGCACCAAATCCAGTGACTCCACCCCCTCCCTGGTAGCCCATTCCAGTGTCTGATCACTCTCTCTGTAAAGAACTTCTTCCTAATGTCCAACCTAAACCCCTCTTGTCCTACTGCTGGTTGCCTGGGGGAAGAGACCGACCCCCACCTGGCTACACCCTCCTGTCAGGGAGTTGTAGAGAGTGACAAGGTCTCTTCCGAGCCTCCTCCTCTCCAGGCTAAACAACCCCAGCTCCTGAGAGATCCCCCAACACCAGACTCTGAGAAGTTGGCATGAACCACGCAGCTTGAGCCAATAACGGCACTCACTGGTGTTGCGATTGAAGAGGCCTTTCAGGGTGCCCCACTCCGACCTCCTGGCACCGAGATCTGCCCTCACCCTCAGGTTATAGGCCACGGTGGCTGAGATGTCCTCTGTGATGTTACACACCGTGGCTGCAATGAGGGAACACTCAGAGATGGGGATCCAGCTCTCGTTGGCGTAAACTCGCTCGTACTCCCTGAGGAGAGGAGAAAGCACACAGTGTGACAGGGGCTAGGGCTGCTTGTTAGTTCTTTCCAGGTAAAACCAGTACTGGGATATGCTGGAATACCAGAAGTGTATGAAAGCAGCATGGGTGTGTTTCAGATCTTATCTAGAGAACATCTCCCCTGCCCAGCCTGCTCGTGAGCCAAATGCAGCACGATATTGTAGGAGGCGGGGAGAGCCAACGCAGTGTCAGTGCATCAGATCCTGCCCACTCTTTTGACTCGATCATTCCTGGTACCCCAGAATTCCAAAGCCACATCGTAATACGAGTCATAGCTCAAGATGTATCAGAAACCTCTTGTGGTGTGTGTTAAATGTTTAAAAGATTAACACTGAATAAATCTTAAATGCTTCCTTCTTCTACTTCTACATAAACTTTTGCTGATCTTCCTGACTTGTGAATTCTTTGGATAAAGGCAGATTTCTTATGTGGAATCAATGTGCACCTTGGATTACTCAGGTATTGATGAACCTGTAAACAGTCTCAGAATTGGAGTAAAGGAATTCCCCACACACACACTTGAGATTAGCAGTGCTGAAGTATCAAACTTCTCTTAGGCTTGTGAGCTGAATAGTGCTCAAAACATAAAAAAGAAAAAAAGAAAAAAGTAGGACTTTAAGTCTAGATAAACAGTGTTCAAAGAGCAAACAAGAAGACAAAACCAGAAGTTACCCCTGAAACTCAACTGAGTATCTCACAGTTTCTCCCTGGATGATCACAGGACTCCAAGTTAAGATGTGTTTCATGTTGGTAGAAAGAATGGAGATATTCTGAGGTGCTGGTGGCAAAGCTTCTTCGCCTAAAATTCCCAGTAAAAGAGAGAAAAAAATTGAATGTACTAGGAAAAAAAAAAAAAGCTGAGAAGAATAGTACAAAACAGCATTTTGCATCAGAAATACACTCTCTTCATTTCACTCCTGTCACTTCAGTATTTGAAAGTATTTTACAAAAAAGAAGAAATGACAACCAAGGAGAAAATGACAGAGCAGTCAGGCTGGCACTGTGTGCAGAAAGGCAAAGGTCTCTTTTCCTTATTCCAGAGGTTTTCATTGTATCAGTGAAACTGTGAGAAAAGGTCAAGCCATCCAATTCTGTTTAATGAAGTCAAGTTACAGATACTCTGGAGCACTCTATAAACTGTTCCAATGAATGCCATGGTTCTAAATATGCTATTTCTTTCCAGGTTGGATTGGACACTGCAGAAGATCCTGGCTCTGCTACAGCTCCCTATGTTGCAGGATTCTAATAATGTAAGTACTTGTAGGCTGCAAAGTACCTCTTAATAGAATAAACTTACTCAGTGCTCTATAAATGAAATTATTACATTACTCTGAGATCATCAAAGCATAAGTATGGGGTGGTACCCACAGTGGAGTTAATTTTATCCTGTGGTATCTTGATGTAAAATCCTCAGCAGTGTTGTTTGGAGCAGAGCACAGAGAGCAGGATTCCCCATGGGAAAATCCTGCACTACCCTATGGGAACAGACTTACCTCTGTTCTGCTGCTTTCCCGTCCCAGGACAATTATGTTGTCTCTGCTTGGCAGGGAATGGTTCCCAAGGAACCACTGGAAGGAAGGAATGGGTGGAGTAGTTTCTACTAGCCCAGTGTAGCAATGGCAAACACTCTCCCCAAAACAAGGCAACTGTTCTATCCCAATGTGTTACCTAAAGGTTATTCTTTAATGAAATGTATTTCACTTGACAGGTTTATAACCCAGTAGTCTTTGCCATTAAAAAGGGCCGTGTTTACAAAGTTAAATCAGTTAACGTCAGTTGTTCTACCCAGGTCCAAAATCAAGCTGACAAGTCCCTGAGCAATGTTTTCATGACAACTGCTCTTTTAAAGCATTGGAACAATATCTGTCTTCTTTCTGCCCTTAGAATGTTCCCTGTGTATATATCTTTAAAAACTCACTGATGATATGGGGAACCTTGTTGCCAACATTTTTATGATTCTTCGCCATGTTATACAGATCAGTTGACACAACTCTCAGTTGTGCTTTGAAGCAAAATGCAGGTATTTCTGGGATGAGAAGCTTTCTCACTATTTAGATACCAGAGGAGTCACCCTCTGCCATATCAGCAGTTCTGTCACTTCTGGCTGGCTGAGGGTCCATATGAGTGTTAAGGCACTTTTTAATATTTAAAAAAAAAAAGTCTTTAGTGATGTCAAACTGCAGCTCAACCACCCATTTGGTCTCTTGTGTTCTCCATGCTTCTCAACATTTAGAGTGCTACTTTTCCTTGTACTCTTGGTTCCCATGTTAATTTTGGGAGCTGGCATACCCAAGTGTGTGAATTACATAACAATCCTCATTTACATGATCAGACATTGGTTTTCCACATGACTCATCCACACAATGAAGTTCCAGGTCTGAACAGGGGTGAGCTGCACAGGAGTGTTTCCTAATTTTTTAAGCTTGACTTTAGGACTTTTCAGATGTATCTATTTGTATTCAGCAGTACTAAACCCTGTCTTATTAAACTGTCTAGAAACCTATTTTAAAAGAAGATACTTCTGAGTTGGACGTTGGCTTTTAATGGCCCAAAGGTTATTTCAGAGCTGCTTGAAACCAGTTTTCCTTCCCAGACTATGCTTAGCTTAGTCCACTGTTATTCTGGAAAAGCCAGGGACTCTTCTACTGGCACAGTGAGACCTGTCACCTCATTTCAGCTGAACCACAAAAGTTCTCATGCATAAACTAAGGTTTCTTTCTTCCTCTCACCAGGAAGAACTCTGTACCTAATGCCAGTGCATGAGTCTCTATAAAAGAAACTCACAGGTTTAAGTTTCTGTTTGGCATCATATGCTGAAAGTTATAGTTAGGTGAGAGGTTCATGCTTTTCCAAAATACTTCTGATCTAGACATAATGTATCCTGTGTCATATCCAAACAAATTATATTTGTGGTTTCTCCAACCCATCTGTTGCAACAGCCCACAAAACAATTGCAGCAAATACAAGTTTAGCACTGGGAGAAAAGACAGTTCTAGGTTATATAAACAGAGAAAGCACCAAGTAAAAACAGTGAAGCACTAAAATAATCCATTAACTCATCTGTGCATTTTAAAGGAAAAGGAAACCATCATTAAAAAAGTGCAGGGGACAACTGGGCAGAGAGCACAGGCAGGACTCAGAGGGCTGAGAGCCCAGGGCTGCACATTTCCATCTGATTTTGGACTCCCAAGCAGCATGGAAATAGCCTCACAGGAAAAGCCAAATTCCAGTCTTTCGAGCCATACTGACTCTTACCCTATTGCTTCCAGTCATGCCAAAGAAAAGACATGTCCAGATTTTCTCTGTAAATAGCATTTTTGCCTCCTACCCTCTCAGCAGTACATTTTTTGCACAAAAACTATATTTCCATTTAGAATGGTGATGACCCTTTTTGTGTAATATTTTTATCCTCTTTAGGTTAATTGTAAGGAATTTACAATTACAAAAAAATCATGATGAAGTCCAGTACATTTGTATGTCTTGCTTTTCAGTTTAAAATGTCTTAAATAAACCCTGACAAAATTCCACTGCTCTGGGATAGTTTGATATCCTTCTTGCTTTGTGAATATAGGACACAATAATGTTTCATCATTACTTCATCACTACTATTACCTCTACTTACTGTTAAGTGTATGAACACTGCACAAATATTGATACAGTTACCTCTTTATTCATAATATCCTTTCCTTTCAGGGGCTCAACAACAAAAGAAGAAAGAGTAACTCCAGAATTAGTGTTGCAAGGTGTCCAGAATTGCTTTACCTCGTCTCCACTTTTCCTGGAATATCCCTTAAAATTTTATTTATAGGGCTGGGAAATCCTTCCTCACTGCTGTGCTAATAAGCATTGGCTTATAACTTTCAAGTGTTGTCCCACTGAATCTCCTTTTGCCAAACTGGAGGACACCAGTGACCCCAGCTTCTCGTACCCTGGAGCATGGTCTGCCTCTCCAGTGGAGGAAAGATCAGTGAAGGGGAATCTGACAAGGGAATTCTGGATTCTGAATACTGGTGGCAAGAAAATAATGTCTGTAACACCCCAAGAAGATAAAGGAATTTCTTTGTAAGCCAAATGTTGAAAATGAAAGCCAGGCATCCTTAACTCCTAGAAAGACAGCAATTTAGACAAATCATAGAATCATAGAATCATAGAATAGATTGGGTTGGAAAAGACCTCCAAGATCATCAAGTCCAACCCCTGATC
>JAYRBT010000033.1:3164332-3188553 GCA_036023395.1 Myiotriccus ornatus
GGGCCCTCCAGCCAGTTCCTGACCCAGCACAGAGTGCCCTGTCCAAGCCGTGGGCTGCAGCTTTTCCAGGAGTATATATAGTATATTCTAGTGAGGACTAATATTTTCATGTTTCAAAAAAGCACATCTGGGTTGGATGAATGTTTAAATAATTCAAACAGGTCCAAAGCTCCCAAACACAATGAAAAGACACAATGGAGGTACAATTAACAAAGATATCTTCTCCCTGTAGGGTGAGATGTTTATGAGAGTCTTGCTGTGTATATAACATTTGCTTTTCACGAATTCTGTGTTAGATTTTCCAGAATCAAGGAAGTAAGGAAAGAGTGCAAGTTAGAAGAAACGGCATCTGGAAGAGTTTTAAGGAAAACTGAGTTAACAGGAAAGAATTAGGCATGATTTGAAATATTTATGCAGCTGTAGGAGCCAAACTGCAGTATTAGAAGCCTCCTGGAGTTCAGAAATTATGCATAAGCATTCAGCTAATGAACATTTCTTACTATAAATCATGTTTCTTTTCTTACCCATCTCTTTTTTTTTTTTTTTTCCAATCTGCTTATTTCTCTAGATGCTAACATGGGAACTGTTTATTTGTTTTTCTGAAGTTCATCTCTCCCAATTACTGCCATTTTTTAATTACATCCTCTGTTTCTTTATGAATGAAGTCAAATTCAGTGGAGTTGCAGTAGAGTCAGTCTGGGAAAATCTTCTCCCACCTGAGGTTACCGGCTGGGGCTGAAGAAATCACTGTGAGGTCACTAATTCTAATTTTTGATAAAAAGGTCTCTTATTGTTTGTAGCTCTTCAGCACTTGAAGGCCTTCTGTAACTGCAGGATGTGCTCATAAACAGGGGGTTACTTCTCTGATTTTCAGAAGCTAAACCCAGTATCCATTTCAAGGTTATAAACCACACATGACATACACTGGGACCCCATGGGTGAGGACAGGTTGCTATTTTATAGAACAATTTAAAAAGAAAAGACTCCAAAGCCGTGGAAGACCATCCACGGTGAACACTCAGGGCAGGTGCAGGAGTGTGCCTGTGGAAATCTGACTCTTCCTGGTGTTTTTATGTTTATGAGGGACCATCCACTGCTGTCAGAATTGTGTGTTTGGCCTGAAGGTCAGATATTGGCAGAAGAATATGGAAATAAACTCAATAAACACTTCCTCTTAGCCTGCCATTGGGACTCAGGATGAGAATATGGAGTTTTTAAAGGAGAGATTTGTGTTTGCGCTAAAGATGTTTTTGGGAATAAAACTGAAGAGTAGGAGTGAACTATGTCAGGTAGCAGAGCTCTGACCAGTGAGGATAATTCACCTGGTATTCAGGATTGTATTGTAGACAATTTAAAGGATGTACTTAAAAGCAAGCCCACTAATTCTACCAGATCATCTCAGAATCACATTTCCTATTTCAGTCTCTCACATCAGTTCATAAACTTCTGATCATCACAAGCTGTTTGGATTATGAAGTGTTCCCCTCAGAAGAGTTCCTATTCCATAACAGTCTCCTAGTTTCCCATAAGTTCCCTTAGTCTCTAACACCTGTTGCTCAAAAAACTTTGGCTTGAGTGTTTTGCTGTTGTTAATTCTTTATTGACTTCAGCTCCCAGTGCTCCACAATTCCTGGAATGCCATTTTGCTACACACCACTGGAATCTGGGAAGATCAGAAGGACTTTCTGGCCTCTGCCTGACATTCAGAGCTGGGAAAAAGCTGCCCTGTGGTAATAGCTGAAATTTTGGGTTCCTCTCATTATTAAATAAAGGGGTGGAGAAGTGGAAGGGGAAGGTTAAGAGAGACAAGGTGCCAAACCCAGCACCCTCTGTTGGAACCCAACAATACAAACACACACCTTGGAAACAGCCAATGTACCACTGGCATAAACTGCAGGATTTCTTATTGCTACATGTGAGCAAGAGGAAGGGAGTGAGCACAGGCAATATACACTGAATTATTATGTTCCAGTCAGCGGAACTGACTTCAATAAAACTTAAAATACGGTTCCGTCTCAGGCTTCTGTTCAAGGAGCCTGCTAATTATCTTCACATTTGCCCAGACGAAAAGTTAAGGCAACCTTAACTTCACTTTGAGCAAAGCCTGAATTTCTAAGGGCCAAAGTGTCAGTTTTCATTGATCTATTCCAAAATAGCCTTCGCCACTTTGAATCATTAATGAAAGGATCCCATTTCCTCCTCGGAAGGTACAAGGAACAGTGCTGGCACAGAGAAATGTTTTGACACCCTCTTAATAAATTTAGGCTTGACACAGACTCTAAAGTTTTACAGTTTCTCTGGTTGTCTGGTGCTTAACCTCCCTCAGAAGTTCTGAACTGCTGTCTTTGACTGTGCCACGTCTCTTTCCTACACCTAAAGGTGGAAAGAAGCAGAGAGGGGACCCTTTGGAACCTCCTTCCAGGGGGCTCCAGCTTCTGTCCCAACAGAACATTTTCTATATTCAGCCAGATTCTCATCTCAAATAAGAATTCCATTGCATTCAATGGTCCAAAAGTGAAATCCCTTCCACTCTGACTGTTCTGAGTGACAGTAGCTCCAGTGGGGAGATGCAGAACTGAAACCTTCACAGTGTTTTATACCCATTTTAAAATAAGGCAAATAATATGGATTTTTTAAAAATTTGTGATTCTGCTCATTATGAATAATCATCTATCTACAGTTTATACTGACTTACAAACGGAATTACACTTTTCTTATGAAAGGACTCAGGTGATATCTAAGGGAACCTGCTAAGAAAAGATATAAATTCAGTGACCTTAAAGTTCATTGTTTTAAGGATTGGAGAAACTATGGGCCTTCAAAATGCTTTTACTTGGAAAATTTCTTTTTACAGCTTGAGATGTCTGTATTGACTGGAGTTCTAGAAGTGCAGCACAAAATGTATCCTTCCAATGTCTCCCACTGTAATCTATTATTATATATAATCTATTCTTGTTATCCAAGACCTTCATGCATTCCACATCATCAGAGCAATGCTCTTTGATGACTACGGAGTACTTTTATAAATTATTCATACATCTTTTTATATCACCTACTGTGACATCAGCTAGGGACAAACAAATATTACAAACATGGCCCCAATAAAAAGAGAATGTATAATCAGCCTCTAAAAATTCTGTATATTCTGCCAAGTCCTGCAGAGCACTGTAGAATATTAACAGTCACTGGATCCCTCTAGTTTGAGGGTCCCCTTCTATAAAAAAACCAGGTTGCTAAATATTATTTGACAAACTGCAGCTCATTTTCTATTTTCCTAGATGTGATTGATTCCTTTTGAACACAGGGTTGCTTTTTTCAGTTTGTTTTTTTTTTTTTCCTATTTTAATATTCGATTTTTAAATGTTAGGGGCAGTTTGTTTTGCTAGTGATGAATAATAAAGATTTTGAGGCACAGATGGAACAGCAAAGCACACAAAATCTTGAATGAAGATGTGCTGATGCCATTATTACTGCATTTTCAGTAGGGTCAACGACTTAAGGGAAAGCAAAATAAGGATTTGTGGATGTTGTGGAAAAGTGCTCCAGTGTGCTGATATTACTTCATTAGTGCAGGCTCCAATCTGTATTTCTCTCATCAGAAGGATGGGCACTCAAACAGCCTTGGTTCTGCACCGTATTGTCATTCTTGGACTACATTTTGTAACCTAAATATCAGAAGGTCCAAAGATTTTTGAAAGCAGATTAGAACTGTCTTACATATTGAAAAAAAGGGTCTAAAAATTACAAAATGAAGCAGGAATGAATAAAAAATAAAAAGTGCTGTTAGATTAGTCAGCTGCATAGCTAAACGGTGGAAAAAGCTGATTACTTTGCAAGTCCTCCCTAGGTCTGCACCATCAGCCACCAAAGCACAAGTAAGAATCCTTGATCTGCCTCAAAAAAGCAAATTCAGGAATGACACAACCCTAACAAGGGCCACACACAAACCATTAGGGGTCACACACATGTCCTGTCTTGCAGCTATTGAACCACCTTCATATCCCACTACAATTTCTGCTCACAGCTGAAGCCTCTGTGTGTGTTACAAGCACAAATGCACCGACCTGGGTGCCAACAATGTGAGGGTTTTCCAAACAGGTCAGTGAGGCAGGAAGAGTCAGGGAATGAGAAATGGCACAAGGCAGGAAACAGAGCAGAGTCACCAACGTGTTGTTCAGAAGGGGTTAATGCCCAGATGCCTTTGCTGGAGTTTCTTTTCTTCTTCCATCTGAGATAATGAGCACAGTAGATCTGATGACACAGGGTTGACCTTCCTGTGCTGAACACTTTTTTTTTAAAATTCTTCCTTCCTTCTTTAGCTTTTGACAATGCAGTATTTCTCTGACTCCAGAGGTGGGAGTGAGTGCTTCCCATCCAGCTCCACAATCCAGTGGGATCTGTTCCTCGTTAGGGGCTGAGCAGTAAGGTACAGAGATAGGAGAATGGAGAGCCATTCGTTTATTTCTCTCCTGAAGTAACATATGTGCTATCACTTGGAGTTCCTACAACCTTCACTTAGCAGTGCAAATCATTTCTTGTGCTTTACCTTCACTCTTTTAATCAGCAGAGCCCAAGGATTCCCCTTGGAATTCATGATCTCATTCCTATTGCTCCACCTAAGTTAAAACGTTGTTCTCAGTAACCCAGAATGTAAATGATTGATTTTTTTCTTTTTTTTTTTTTTTTTTAATTTGAAGTGAAATGAACTCTGCAGGCCCAAACAGCAAAGAAATGAAGCTTATGAGGAGAACAGAACTGGAGATAGGAGCAAGCAAGACAGCTTTGATCAGCTCTAAAGCTCTTTGGTGATTGCTGCTCCTTCAGGGTCCTTGCACAACTTTCACAGGAGTGTGGGAATGGAACAAAGGTTTGAATGTGTTTGGTGACCAAATTGCAGCAATGGCAAAAACACTGTTTACATCAACCAGATTCACCAAGTTTCCCCCAAAGGTGGATGGATGTTGAGCTCTGCCATGGACAGGAACGACAGAAACTCCTGGGTACCCCCAGACTTCCAAACTGAACTGTCAGTGTCCTGCAGGCCCTTCATTACGACCCAAAGGAACAGCATTCCATAATATCTCAATTCAAGCAAAAAAAGATTTCCCCCATAGATAATGTTTTCTCTTTTTTTCCCTGTTACTGCTTTGCCTTTATGAAACATTTCATTCTTGGTTTTCCCTTTGATTCACGTATGTAATGATGTATAAGCCTGGCTGTTCTTCTTAGCTGTTCTTCATTCAATGAAAACGAAATAAAATGGTGCCAAACCATTAAAGCAATTTGAATTACAAGGTGAGGCATCCCTCTAAATGATGAATGGCTGAGATTTTGATTTATTACCTTTCTTTTCCCCATAAAATGATGACTCCATGGACAAATGAAAGCTGAAATGCTGCCAGTGTGCTACAATCATAGAATCCCAGGAGTTTTCTGTAGCAAAGGGTTTTGTGTCACCAAAGCAGATGGTTGTCCTTACTAAAACCATAAAAAGCTATAAAAGCCCAAGTTAGCAATAACTGAAAAACAGTGTGGACACAAGTGTTAGGAGTCACCTTTCCATTTACAAACATCAGATTACAGATGTTTTGGTAGGTCTTGAAAGAAAAACCTGGTGGCTGTGCTGTACCTAACTGAAGTTATAGGCTAAGTCTGCATGGAAATCAGGTCTGGTGGAAGTTGCAATGAATAAGTAATCCTATTAATTTTCTTTTTCTTTAAATTAACTTTTTATCTTTCTTTTTGTTTCTGGTTAAAGATGGGTGCTTTGGGAATCCCAAATAACCTGTAATTCCTGTAAATAACCTCTAAAGCCTGTGATTCAGGTTTGAGCACCTCTGAGAGGTGGGAGGAAACCATGAGCTCCAAACTTGAAGCCTCAGTAGTGTCCTGTACTGACCTGACTTTGGACTTCAGGGGCTCGTGGTCACTGTCTGTCAGGACAAGAGGGATGTCCGAAAGTAGAATGGGGGAAAACTGTACAGAGCATAACTGAGATTATTTTCCTTTAATTGCCTACATTTGTAGGCTATTTCTTCTCTAGAAAAGCAGCAGACATCACCAGGTGATGAGAGTGAGCTGTACATTGTGTTGTCCCTAACATCAGGCACAAACGGGTGAAAAAAATATGCAGTGTTTAATCTCATTAGTGCTCATGTGAAGCAGACACAAATTAATTCCTTTAACACTATATTCAGCTGTGAAATACAACTGTAGGGAATATACTTAAACTGAAATAAAACATATACTAGGAGAGGTTTCTGTTTGCAGCATAGTCTCTTACTAATGAGTGTAAGAAAGGAAGAGCCTAGAAAAGAGGAAAGGAAAGCCAACTCTCCAGCTATTATCTTCTCTGCAGAGTTGACATACACAGGCTCATTATTGCATTATGTTTTATTCAACAAAATCACTTTAATGTTGCAGCTTAAATTGAATTCACTAAAGCATCTCTTGCCTAATGTGTCTCAAGTGCCTGCTTGCTCTTTGAATTTTCTTCAGAATTATGGCAGGGAATCTTTGGAAACAGCAAAATTATATGCAATCCACAAAACAATATGGCTGTAATGGGGTAATTGGCCTTCAGCGTAATTAAAGAAACATTCCCTCATCAAAGTAATTCTGCAGAAGACCTACAGGCTGCATTGTACAAATCATCCACTTAGTAAAATTCTTTATCTGATTTGCATTTAAAACCTAGTTATGCAAATAGACTTGCTCAGTGGATGGCAAGAAATGTAATGTCTTAAAAAAACTCTGGTGGTTAAACAAACCTGCTTCTTCTCCATAAATCATGGTGTGTAATTGCCTTTTATTCACCTAGAAATATTTCAATTAGTCTGTTATGTGAGGTCTTCTGGAAAAGGGAAATCCCTTTGACACGTACACACAGTCATGCATGGCATCCACTCTGGACATGACAGTTCTGCTTCCCTGAAGCAAAATCATCCCAAAACATGGGAAGAGGCAAACGCCTTTTTTTATCTAATGACTTATATCAGAGCAGAGGAATTACATTTCCCTTTTTGATCTGAGGGCTCTATTCTCAGTCTAAACTAAAGCAAATGGCAGCGAAAGGTGACAGTCAGTGAGAATTAACAATGCACCACGAAAAAGGCTCATTTTAACAAGGTTCAAGTTCACTTGTAGCAGATGGTAAAGTCTTATTTCTCAGACTACCTTTAGTCTTGAGTATCAGCACTGGGTTAAGTCTCTAAAATCAACACGTGGGGTTTGCAAGAATTATTTGTGTTTGCTACCTACCCATAGCTACTAATGCTTCAATTCATGTGACCTTGTGTCAAAAAACATCTTTTATTTCTTTTATTGTTCACAGTATCTTTACTCACTACTCCTATTGTACTTTTTAATAACAGGGATGGTCCACTAAATCCCAGTAATCTTTCCCTTAAACCCCATTTCAGTACATGAACTAATGCACTTTATACAAATCAGGGTATGAGGCCGAGCAAAGGAGCTCTGTGAATGTCTCCTTCCCTCAAGCTGTTTAATTTATACAAATAAATAATCTGGACATACCATGTTCTGGTTGGAGTATCTCATGGCTAACAAATTCTGGGACTGGAATTTGGGCCAGGTGTCAAACTAGTTTCAGCTGACCCGTGACATGGTGTGAGCTGTCTCTTCCTTAGGATTGTTCCATTTCTAGCTCTAAGGTGACCTTGGATCCAGGCTCAAATGGGGACCTCGTGTCTTCAGCACTGGGAAATCTGATTTCCTCGAGGTGTGTCACTGCAGCCACTGTCTCTGCTGTGTCATTGTGTTTGAACCCTCGTGTCCCTTCCCCAGGCCAGGCTTCCCTTGCTGTTCCCTGACACACCTCTGAGATTTCTCCGTGCAACACTCCCAGCACCAAGGGCATTGCCTGGGAAATAGAGGCAAGAGGAAAACAGCCAGCAGAGAAAAGGAGTTTCAAAACCTCATTTAGCGTGTTTCAAACCTTGGTGACGAGTAAAGAGGTTTTAAAAAGAGATCATTTGGAGTACAGAGCAAGAGACCTCTAGTTTCCAAGTTTATTTAAATAAACCTGTAGCAACAGGTGGAGTTTGGTGCACTCCTTGCAGTGCATGAAGAAGATGCATCTAACAGTATTAGCAGTGGTTAATGTTAATATTATTGTGGGGTTTTTTAACTTACACTACCCGTGGGAAGTGGAAAATTGCACTATTTTGAATTATAATTTCTTTTAAACAGACAAAACTGAAGGGGTGACTCTCCTGTCTCTGTCTCTTAGCAGTCATCCCTGAGACCAATGACTTCCCTGTGCCAGGATTGCCAGCGTGGGTGAAATCTGTGCAACACCATGGCTGCTCCTGAGGGAAAATTCCAAATTCTATCATGTTCTTTTTAATTACAGTTCTGGTTAATCATGGGTTTGTTTGTTTTGGGATCAGTATTTTTCAGTATCTCACTCTAATTCTGAGTCATCTCTTTAGTGAAGCCAGTGTATTCCATTTTTTAACGCAGTTACTGAGTGACAACTAGGTAAATTAATATAATTGGTCTGTAGAGCTGACCCACATCACATGAATTGCTCTGACTGGAACTGAAGTTTGCCATCTCCTGTTTACCACAGTTCCTCTAGAGCAGTCCTGTGGAAAATACTTTTCTTACAGTTCATGCTATGAAGAAAATCCAACAAATCTCTCTAAGCTGATTTTTCTAGTGTATCTCTCGTCTTCAAGCCTTTGTAATTCTCTTATTCTGCCTTCTCAGACCCATGAATTCTTCAACAGGAAACCCAGTTTCTGGGTTTATTCATCCATTAATTGAATATATTTTGAGTTTTTTCACTGGGTTAGTGAGAACTGGCCACCTCTGTCTGCAAAGGCATCATTTGACAACACTGGAAAATCTACAGTGATACTCTTGAATTCTTCCCTCCTGTCCAAATTGTATGTGAATTTATTTGGGTTCTCTTTAATAATTAAATTCTTTCTTCAAGGGAAAGTAAAATAAATGAGAAATAGCTATTGAAAGAACTATTTTTAGTATTAATTCTTCAGGCCAGTTCAGTGACTTGAGCAAATATATATCTCATATATATATATATATATAACATATCTATCTATCTATATATATATCTTAAGGATGCCACAGGATAATAGCTGCTGGCTTTCTATGTTGTTTTATATTCTGTAATCCAGTTTTAATTTCTAGAAATAAATTTAAGTCAGAACAATTAAATATTTGTCTTTTAAATTCAGAGTTTACATGCTTTGTTTATGTATCTACAAACAAATGTGCAATGACTTTTTTTCCTAAAAAAATTCCACGGATAGGATATATTGTGAGGTGTGCCCATGAAAAAGGGTTTCATACTTCCAGGGAAAGTGCAGGAACTCAAACTATTAAACCCTTTTGATGGACAAATCAATCTGCCACTTCCTCCTTGTCTTTACCATGGAAGATCAGTTTAAAGAAACAAACAAACAAAGGGATTTCTGGCGTTTCTTTCCTGTTCTTTGATGTGAAGTGTGTTGTCTGCTACCTTAAAAATGTTTCCTAGATGCATTAGAGAAATATATAATTCAAAGTTGAACAACTGTTAGTGAAGTGACAGTGGGGTAAAAGCACCACGATATTTAGAATGTCTGGTTTCCTCTGGAACGACTGATAGCACTGCTGGCAAAAAGAATAAAAATCATACTGTTCCCCCCCTTGATTTTGGTTCCCTTTTTTATCTCCAGATTGCAAGAGGTCATGGCAGAGGAGCAGCCAAGTCTGCCTTCACAGTAGCCAAATATCTGTATTCTGTGGGCAAGATATTCCACGGGAGCGTAATGTCTTGTGTGCAAGCACATGCAAGAGAACCAGAAAAGGCCCTCTGAAAAAGGACAGTGTTTCTCTGAAGGAGTGTCAAAACTGGGGGAAGAACATCTGTTGGGAATTATTCACAGTACTGCCGGTTTACAGAGGAAAGAAGCCAGACTTGGCTTGGGATACTGTCAGTAGTCAGGAGCAGATTGAAAGAGCTTTATGCTACATATGATTCATTATCCTTCATGCAGTTAAAGAGGAAAAGCAAACAGAGAAACCTTCCCCCCAAACAGCCAAACCTCCTCAATTCTCCCCCACACCCCCAAAACAATTCAAGTGCCAAGCAGAGCTGGAGTTTGAAATGGATATCTTACCGAGGTCTACAAAGCCTTCTGTGAAGAAGAGTGGTGGGTCATTGCTGGGCTATAAATAGGACTCATTCCAGATTTGCCTTTACACTTGTCATAATCTAAACATTGGTTTTTCATGATCTGGGCATTGTGCAAATCCAGCAGCTCCCTCCTGTCCACAGAGCAGGCTGGACAGGTAAGGAGTCAGGCCAGAAATACCATCTAACTGTGCCATCAGCTCTCCTGGCTTCCACAGGAAACTTGGAGGAGTTTTGGCAGCAGACATAAATTCCACTGATTTGGTACTTTCTTATGAGGAAATCCACCACTGGAGGTAAAATATGAACAGTCCTAGCCTTTGATTTTATTCCTTTATTGTCTTACTCAGCTATTGCCTTTCTTCCAATTGGATTATACACTGCAAGGGAGCAGAGAACAGTGGGATTTGATCTACAAACAGTCTTGAGGCTTAGCTGGGCATGAAAGACCTGATGGGGTAGGTGGCATATGCGAGCCTAACGTGCCTACTGAACTCGCAGTTAAATGATATATTTTGAACTGGCTTACATTAGCATAATACAAATAACACACAAATGCCCACATCTGCTAGCTCCAGATTGGTGTGCATAATCATTATTGCCTTTAGCTTTAAAAAATTTAAGATATGGCAACCAAGAAAGTTTCAAAGACATCCTAATAGGCGGAGGCATTCAGGTGGTGGTAAGCTCCCATCCCTGGCTGAATTGCCCTTGGATGTCAAAGGCAATGTAAAGTTTTTAATTGCATCCTTAGTCTTTCATCTCTTTAAGATCTAAAGAGCAGCTCATGAGTCGCTCTTACGACTCCTTATATTTGCAGTGTGAAGGAATCCCACAGAGCACAGCAGAGCAATTTAGGACTGACTGGTTGTAAAGCCCTGGGTTCAAGCCACAAGCTGCCCAGGTAGTTTGTTTATATTTAGGAAGAGTTTCCACCCTAAACGTTTGCAGTTCTTTGATAACTTGAATTCGCATACAGAGAGAAAAGCCACTGGCTTTTTCTCAAGAGACTTTGTTTAATTTAGTGAGAAAAAGCGGCATTTTGGCAGAAGGTTCACGGGAGTAACAAACAACCGAGGAGGACATCCCGCAGAAGCAGACAGCAAACACCAACACGCAAATTAATCGAATACAACCCACTGGTTTTAAGTTACCCACAACAGATTAGGGAAAGAATAAATAAGTAAATAAATAAAGTTGTGTGTCCTGGCTGTACAACACCAAAATGTTGCTTTGGTTCATGAAGTCCCTGCCATTCCCATGTAGTGTTCTGTAGGAAATCTGGAAATAGGTTGGCACTGAAGATTTTCGATTTTATTTTGGTTTCATGTGCCTACTTTTTGTTGGCTTGTCAAGCCTTGTACAACTTTGCAGTGCCCTGCTGTGGTCAGTCCTGATACACCAAGCAATGATCTGGGTTTTTTTTAAATTTAGCATTAATAAAGTTTTCTGTGGGTTTTGTTTGTTTTGCTGTTATTGTGGTGGTTTGGTTTTGTTTGCTTTTTGTTGTTTATTTCTTCTGCAAAACAAAAGGCAGCTTCCTAAAAGGTAATAAATAACTTGCTCCCAATTGAACTCGTCTTCTTTCTTCCAGCGGTATTCACATGCCTGGAACGGGGAATATGGAACGCTAGGAATGACCTAATTTAGTATGTAGAAATTACCACGTCTTTTTAATTAATTATTGATTTGGGGAATTTGTGTGCTGAGTTTAATCAAGTTTGATGAGACTGGATAACTTCAGTCAGTTTGTTTGAATTTAAGGTGTATAAAACTGATGCAGGACATATTAGGAATGGAACTTCCCCGCAGGAGCAACCAATATCTTCCCTGGAACTTGGAATTCAACCTGCAACTCCATTTTACTGGAGTCTCTCTGCTACAAAGTTTTACGTGGCAACAAAGATCCTGATCCTAAAAAAATATAAGTTTAGCATTATCATCACTGTAGATAACTGGATATGTCCTGGAAATGATGCAGACGCTACTTTTCACTGAGAAATAAAAGGTGATACTGCCAGAGCCAGCTGAAGCCTGAGGTTTAGCTGCTGAGTGGGGGAGAAGTACAGCTGCCTTTGAAGGTGGGAGTTTCTTTGTTCTCAGCAAGGAAAATACTCTGCCCAAGATGTAATTTCCTGTAGAAAGATTGGGAGAAAAGTCTTTCAGTACTTTCACTTGAAAACCTCACCAATTGTTTCAAGTTAATTATTCTAAAATATTTAAATAATCCCATAATAGGTTCATAAGTCTATTTAGAAATGATACCACAAAAAAGTTAAAGGTCTCATTGCTTTTCTCTTCAATCTCACTCTGAGTACTTGGGCTATGTAGTATTAATAAAATGCCTCTTTGCTCTGGTGATACCAATTATTCCATGGTCTACAAGGTTACACTATTAAAGTTTCTGATATTCTGAATTTTAATCCTATTATCTTAGTCCCTGAAGAGTCATTTCCTTCCTTGGTGTGTTCATCCTCCAAGTATTTCAAAAAGGTTATTGTTCCCCTCTGTGAGTATTTAGTCAAGGTATTACACATTAGTCTTTAATTGTTTCTTCTGAAGAAATCCCTTTAGCCCAATTTGTAGCTTAAGTATTTGTGCTTATTGACCAAAGTGCATCTTCAGTACAAATGGATGCTGTTACTGCTAACAAGCTTTAAACCCACAGGCCAGCTTTCAAGTGCTTATGCTAAACTTTCTCTTAGCCCTAAGACTGGTTCAATTCCACACTCACCTGATGGCCTTTCACAGTTTTTTTACTTATTTGTTAGCCTGCGGTGATTAACAGGTACCCTTAACATACCCTTTCCTTGTGTATAAATACCTAGAATAATCTCAGATGAGTTTCAAGAATCCATGTGTTTCTATTCACACAAAAAAAGGGACATTATAAAAGATAGATGCAAAAAGCACTACGTAAGAAAGTAAAAAAAAAAAAAATTTTCCAGCAGAAATTAAAAAAGCCCCATCCAGATATGTAATTTGGTGGATTTTATTTGTGCAACTGTGATAGTAAGAGATGGATTTCCATTAGATGAATCACCTGCATAAGGTGTTGAAACCTTTTCCTCTGGTCTTGGCAGATCTGCTGGGCCACATCCTGAACAGCACTGCCTTCAGTGAAGTTCCAGTGCCTCCAGACATCTGTCACCTCAGAACAGATCATCTTGAAGGAAAATCATGCAAGGAAGTGCTCTGTGCCGAGAATGAGTATTGGGAGATCTGTCTCTTTAAGCATGGAAATATTACAGTTCTATTAAATAATTAAAAAACTCTATTTATTGGTAAAAGCTGAAAGATGGTGCACTCATTCTGCATTAAACGATTTTGAGTAATAGCTTTCAACTTGATACCTAAACTTAATGGTTTGCTTACGTGGTACAGAAATGATCAATCAAAACATAATAGCTAATGCTGTGCATGTGTTATTCCAGCTGCTGTAGAATCCAGCATTATTATTAAATTTAATGGCTTTACTCCAGATTCTATGGCATTTAATTACTTCCTTGTGTGGTTTGCACCACACAGGTGAATCTGTTTAAACACTCCTGATAAATAAAGGGCAGACCTTTAAATCTGGGAGATGCTGAGGCTGTATCTCAATTTTAAACAGATCATTCAGGGCTGATTAAAATGCAATAAATGAAAGTGCTGGTGATGCAGAGCATGGTGGCAGATACCAGAAAAGGATCCTCCCGTGTTGTGAGACTCAGACACTGGTGTTGGTTCTCAGAGCCCAGCTGTGGGTCCCCGGGGCCAGGCAGGGTTTGGGGGAGAGGTTTCGGGGGCCTGAGGTGGGTTTTATTGATCACTACTCTGGCAGGTGAGCTCACCTGCCCTTTGACTGGGAGCACACAGGTGTCGTGGCTTTGGTCCTCACCGCCCAGGTTCATCAGTTTAAAGCCTCATTTGCCAAGGGGGCCCACCTGCAATTCCCCTTCCTCTTCTGGGCGGGTGGAGCCCATCTCTCCCCAGTTACCTCCATGCATCCAAAAAGATCCTATCATAGAATCCAAAGCCTGACACCAGCCACAAAGCCATGCTTTGATGTGCATGATGCTCCATCTGCATCCCTCTCTGCGACTGGAAACTTAAAGGAGAAGATCCCCCGGGACGTGTTCCCCTCGAGCTGTGCTCCCAGGGTTCTGGAGTCCTGCTTGACCCCGCCCAATAAATGCTTTACACCCACAGGTGCCCTTCCCACCCCTCAAATTGCTGTCACTCCCCGACAGCCGCTTTATATGAGGTTTCCAGGGGATTGAGCTGCTTCTCCACTCTGCCCAGGGAACCGGGAGTCTCCTTGCGCCCCGCGGGCTCCTCCTGCTGACGGAGCATCGGCTTTCTGCGGTGGAAGACGTAGCGTAAGCGACAAAAATTACACGTCCAAGGAGTTCTTGTCGGTCCTGAGGGTCGCTAGCTGTTCCTTGTTTTATTATAATTACTTGGAATCACGTGGCGTTCTTGCCCCTCTGCCCCAGGGCACAGCTCTTTCGTAGTAGGTGTCCCTGGGGTTAAATCCAGCTAGTCCCAGTGACCTCATCTGAACTTTATAAAGACTGGCATAACTGCACCTTTTAATGTCTGTAATTTCTTGGTCTCTTCTCTCCTGGCAGAATTGTTCTTGTAAGACCCATTTGCCATCCAATAGTTCATCGAACTCCTGGTCATTGATGTAGAGTATACGTAGTGCTTCCTTTACCTGGGGTCTCACTGCAAATTAAATATAAATTAAATATTCCTCCTATACTGTACCTGGTAGCTCTGCAAAGGTATAGCAGACTTTTTTTCCCTTTTCACTTTCTAAGAAAGACAAAGGTACTCCTTCCCTTGGTCCTGTTTTTAGAAGATTCTTATTTCCATGAAGAAGAGCATAGAACATTATAATTCTGTTGCTTTAAAAAAGAAGGCTAGTGATTACAAAGCGTCAATACTCAAATAGGAAAAGAAAAGAGAGCAAAATGTGAATGTCTTTGCATTCTAGGTTTGTTTTTTTTCCCCTGGCCTCCCACCTTCCACTTCAGTGTATCTTTAAAAATATTTATTTCCCCACAGCTACGTTCTGAGCATAACACATCAATGAAATAAGTGGTACTAAGAATGAACAATGTGCACTTTAGGGGGTTAAGAGTCTTTTACCTGAAATACTGGACTCATTTTGAGGCTGATCTGAGCAGATCTGCATTACTGTTCTGCTGCCCTCGGGCAGGTATAAAAGTATTAACCTGCTTTACATAATAGCAGACAGTCAGGTGCTAGTTGTGGCACTAAAACCTGTATTTTATTCCTTGTATTAGATACTGCCTGGTGTACTTTCTTGAAATTTTTGCTCTCTCTGCTTTTAAATTGCTTATACAGCACTTGGGCACCTGAGATAATATATACATGTATAAATGAAATGAGATGGTAGCCCTGCCCTTGCTGTTTGGTGGCAAGAACAGGAGGTGACAATTAACCTACCTATGTTTGTTAGACGTTGAATGGGTTTCTATAATTGTGTCATAAAAGGCTCTGATGGATTGTGACTCACCTTTCAATCCCACGTGAAGCTGAACCCCCATCAATCACGAGATACTCTCACAAAAGGCAGAGACAGCTTCTTTTTGCTTCATGACTGAAGGAAACGGGATATCTTCCTTTCAGGAGTGACGCTTGGAGGAAAATGAACTTGCTGAAAACTGGCTGGGATTGCACGTTTTATATCCTCTGGAGTATCTGTGACAATAACTTACCTCCTGCTCTGGATCTTGGCATTTCTTTGTGGCTCAGGTGGTAACAGGCACGCAGAGTTGCACTTAATTTACTTCCTTTGGCTATGATGTGAAGATTATCTTTTGCTATGGGGGAACACTGTAGCTCAGTTATTTCTACTCCTGCTGCTTCCCTGTTGACCTTTTTGTTTTTTTGGACTCTACCAACTATTGACTTGATTAAAAGGCTTATTAACATGTTTGGGTTTGACCTGACTCCCTCTTAGCTTTGTCTGTGCTACAGGAGCATTTGACTGATAGAGCCATTTATTGCTTATGTGGGTTCTGGTGGTATTTATTGGCCCTGGTTCTGATCCAGGTTCTGTTTCATTAAGCTTTGTCAAGCCCCCTCCTTCAGAAAGATCCCAGGCAGCCAAAGAAAAGGGATGAGATGCCTGAGAAGGAAGAGCTACAAAGTGTAAAAAGGAAACATTGCGACTTAAAAAGGGATTTGAACGAGGCTGTGCTGAAGGGAGGGGAGGCAAGGAGGCACTGAAGACAGCAGAGGGTGTGAGATGAAGGTGCTGGGTGGACTGCAAGAATATTGAGGTTACAGTCACCGTGGCTGAACGTTATAGCACCTCCTTTAGCTCTTCCCCATCTCGTTTGTGCCTTTGTCTTCTCCTGCTCCTTCAGCAAGTAGCATTTCCAGTATTATGATGATAATGTTCACTTTTTAGCTGACTATCTCTCTGAAATCACTGATAACATTTGTCTTGGCTTCACTGATCAAGATCTTATTGTTAACTGGAACAGTCCTGGATAAAGGAACAAAAAGACCCCGGTGAGTTTAGTGAGAGCCAATTGCTGCGTTTTTCAAGCTGCTTGTTTTGATTTATTGGTGACTCCCCTGCAGCCCTGTGCTTTATCACTGTTCACAGATGTGCCAGTGAATTTGGGAGATAGGTAAGAGTTGCAAAGTGAGTTTTTGCTCGGAGACCGAGGAGAAGAGAGCAAAGGGCAGCTCTCTAAGTCTGAGCTCCTTCACAAACGTGCCTTGGTAATACAAATAACTTTGTTTCAAGGCATCACAGCTGTTGCTGCCAAAACTCTGAAGTCTGTTCCTAGCATGAAATCTAATGAGGAATGAAACTAAGGTTTTGGAGCTGCTAGTATCCTATTAGGCCTCAGACACAGATGGTGTGATAGAAAATGCCACAATCCTAATTTCTTAGGCGAAAGAAGCATTTGTGGAAAATAGTTTTGTTTGGTGGTACATTGCTTGTTGAAAATTCTGCAAGGATGTTTAAGTAGAAAGAAAGAGCAAATAAAACTACCTTTCAGTAGCTTCTTTCTTCATTCCTGGTGTGCACTTGCCTGATTGGGGTGGGGATCAATTAGCTGCAAGCCAATTTGAAAGAAGTGGTAAAAAAGTGGTGGCTACTTCATTGGAAATGGCACCTGGATTAAAATATAGCAAGGGTGAAGAGAGCAAAACCTAATTGTCCTGTTGCCTGAGGCTTAAACCATGTGATAAGACAAGCAGATACGTAATATTGACAATACCACTATATTCCACTAGCAGCTTGAGGGAAAGGCATTTATTGATTTTTATGACCAGGGATGCTGAAGGAAGAATCTAATAACTTCCTGTGCTGGTTATATTACATTAAAAAAACTCTGTAAAACACATGTAAATATATCCTTGTCCTTTCTCCCACCCTTATCTATCAGTGTGTTTTGATTGCAGCAGGAGATCGTCAGGGCTCTGAGAGCACTAATGAACCTTGATAGCACGGAGTGTCCTCAGCAGGTCTTCTCCTACCTGCTGGATACTGAACAGTCCTGGTAATTTGTTAGGATGATATAGAGATTCCAGAAATCTTCCAATCACAAAAGCTTGCTAGTTCCTTATAATGTTTTGAGAGCATTTAGCAAAATATTTCATTTTGAAGAGCGGGTATTTGAAGGTAACAAGCTTTCTGAGTGGCACTTCCTATTACTCGGCATTCTTTGCCTGGTTTCTGTACTCCAGAAGATACCCTGGATGATCTGTCCAGGGCTGGGGTATCTTTGTGAGGCTGTTATTACAAGGATTTACACTGCAAAGGGTGTTCAGTTTGTCAGCTGGCATTGAGGTCACTGTGAAAACTGCTGCAGAGTTGTTGTGCCAAGCAGCTTTGTGGTGTGGCAGTGCCTGGACTCCCTCTCTGTTACATTTTAGTAAAACAGATCTGGTTTCCCTAAGCTGTGTTTGGGTGTTATTTGTAGTGACTTGATTTTCCTAGAAGCAACAACTTGCTGAAGAATAATATGAACCCCCCTCAAGCTCTTCTCTGGAATTCAAAATGCAGATTGTATAGGTCTTAAGGTTTGTGAACCAGCCTGAGATGTGCTGAAAATTATTTCTCTGACAGAAGTTATTTCAGATCAATTAAAAGTGTTAAACCAAAAACTAACACTTTTAAGAGGGCTTACTGTCTTGTAACGTATAAATAAGTACTCTGAACATATCAAGGGTAATAAATTACTTCAACTTTATATTGTTTTTATATAGGAGATAAAATACAGAACATGCTTTGAAATATTATGTATATTAATGCCGTGAGCTGGTCTTGTGCAACAGTGAAAATAGTAATTTACACTGTTCAAGTTGCCTGGGTTAAGACTTACAGGTTTAACCATGGCTGGCAGTTGACTTTGAACTGAATGCCCCTCGGAATTCCCGACGTGTGGCCTGTGCTCCCGTTAAGGACCAACACAGTGAGAAAATGTTTTGAATACCTTTGGCTGATCTGCACAAAAATAATGAACCCAACCCTCAGCAAACTTCTTATAGGTACAGTGTGAAGGTTACTTTGACACTTGTATTAAACTGCTGGCACTCTGATATATTCAACTCCAAACTGTCAAATTAGGAAGTCTTTACCAATCCATAAATTTATTTCTCTACAACTGCCAGCCAAGAAATGACAGTGCTGAGGTGCTTCTCAGGTTTCTATTGTGTATTTGTTCTCTTTGTTTTCAAATGAGTAGTACAAATACTTCAAAATAGTACTTTTGTGAGGGAAGTTTTACAGTTTAAGGGCATGTAAACTGAAAATGAACTTTGCTTAGGTATGTTTAATGTGACTGTGTGAGCAATATTCCATGGCAGCCAGGGGCCTTTGAGAATTCTGACATCAAGGCACTCAGTCAGGTGCAAATGAGTAAGAAAAGCTCTCCTCCAGAGGACTTAACACAGCAGGAGGGAAAACATAAGCTGTTTATTATCTGCTTAGGAGTTTTCCATTTGTGCAGGTGTTTAAGCTGGTCGGAGCAGTGTTTCCAGGCTTTCTGCCTGCAGCCCCACCCTGGGGACCCTGAGGGAGAAGGTGATGCTGTCCATGGGTGCTGCACCAACACTCCCCCAGGACTGTGTGATCCTGTCAGTCTGTCACTTAAGGGACTGTGAATCCATACAGTGGGTTTACAGGGGACAGTTGTGCCAAAATCGATTCTGACCTTCTGATCTGAGCAGGTCTGGGATGCCACTGGAATTGTGTTTTGTGTCCTGCTGGCTGTGGCATTTCGTTCACCAGTGTGCAATATTTCCTCACCTGACTTTTATGATCCTGACCTTTTGAAACAATAAGTATAATCACTTTTTTAAACCCTTCTTCTCTGTGACATTTTTTTTCAGAAGTGAAGATATTTTTAATAATTATCCTTTTTCAACCCCTGTAGTGCTTACAGTCTTCCAGTAGTGATTTGTCCCTCCCTGGCCATTTAAGTTTCTCTGTAAATTAAATATAGGGAAGACGTGGAATTCTGATGGCTTTATATATGATTTTAAATGTGACAGGCTGTGTTTGTAAAGCCTATGATGGTTGGATCTCTTTTAATAGGTTCTCTTTATAAACTTAGTCTGGTTTGTAAGAGTTACCCAGAAAGTGATGGTGGGGAGAGCGATGCTGATAATGGCATCATCTACTTTTCCCTCAGCAGGGAGGAATCTAGAGTAGCTCTTCTGATCCAACAAGACAATTTGAGGTGGCTTTGTGTAAAAATCACAACACTTTTTTTTTTTTTGGCCTCTCTTTTAACATGAGCCACTGAAGAGGTGATGCTATTACACTACTCTACACAGAGTGGATGTTTGTTGCAGCTGCTTGAGAACTGAACTTCAAATTCCTCAAAACACTGTTGTGATCCATTAAATGGAAGATTTGAAATTTGGTCTGAAAAACATGGGCGAGGCAGTAGGTGACCAAAATAGTTCCTACCAATAATTGACTTGAAGGGAGGTTTGAAGGGTGAATAGGTTGTGCTGAGACCAGTGACAAGGATGGAGGTGGATTACACAAGACAACTCATGCTTCATGTAAACCACAGAAAAAACAGCCATTTGATTGAAATTAATCCCATTGCTCAGCTTAATTGTCAGATTCTGTCCTATAGACACACTGGTGACATTAAAACAAGCCAGCTCATCTGGTTAAATCCTTAATTTCTCTACTCTGATCTAACACTATTAGAGTTAAAAATTATCTATAAGGGGAAACTCAAGACTTGGATGTTAAACAGTTTTTAATCAAAAGTCCATAATGTGAACTGATGGCAGGCAAGATTTCTAATTGACAAGGATTTCAAAGTGTTACCAGAAATGATGTGGAATACTCTGCCTTCTTGGGAGGGGTTTCATGTCTGCTGCCTCCATGTGGAGTTCATGGCATAGTAAGGATAATAGGGAGCTCCCAGCCACACAATGGTTTTATAGCAAGAAAAGTACTGGCTTAACAAAGGAAAGAATTGTCTTCTTAAATGTATTTAATACAAGATACCATTTTTTGTTTCGACCGAAGTTTGTTGACTTGGAGATTTCAAAGTGTCTTTGCTTACAGCTGCTTTGATCTAGGGAAGGAGATTTGGGAAGTGGATTAAAACACTCACATATAAATCTGTCACAATCGTGCATGTGTATAATAACATATACAATAATGACAATAATAATAAAGGTGGGACTCTGTCCTGTCAGCAGTGAGGTATTGTGGCAGCAGGGATGGAAATTAACATGTTATCTTGCACAAAATGCAACTTGCAGCTTTGGTGAGAAACCTGAGGCTGGTTTTGATCCTTCAGTGCAGATGGTAGAAACAAACCACACCATTTGATCCCAGGCTGGAGCAACCTTTCCATGGTCTGTGGGTAACCACAGATCTTTAATGCTGAAGCCCTGGCACATTTCTGGTAGTGTTCCATGGGGATATTTTGGTGTCTGATAGGTTCTGAAGATTTAATAATCAGCAATATACCCTGTTTTGATTTTTCTTTTGACCATCATAGCAGATCTAACTGTAGAATAAGAGTAGAACAAGTTTATAGGAAAACCAGAAGCTATAAACAACGGAGTCAGTGTCTCTAATGTTTGTCAACGAACATAAAACAACAATAAAGAGTAATGAAATATTTATGAACCTTCAGAAGTAATTACAATGTTAAGGTGCAGAGTTTAATTTGGAAGGAATAGCAAAATGAATGAAAAATTAATTTTTCCAGACTTACTGGTTCATTTTCAGACTTAATAAAAAATAACTTGGCCTCCTTGTCGCAATAAGATGTGCCAAATTACCTGATTAATGTAAACTTACAATTCTGTCCTCCATCTATTAGAGTAATTTTACAAGTGGGTAGGTTGTCTGTTGTTCCTTTTGTCTTATTTTTTTTAGCTGTCAGAGCACACATGGAGAGAGATGTGAGCTCTTGCTGCTGATTGTAATGCCTTTCTTTGGCAAGACTGGCATTTCCTTTCCCTTGCACCATGAATGGACTTACAGAACCTGTGTTTTCAGTGTGGAGAGGACATGCATGAGAGGGCTTTAAATCAAAGATTAGTCTCACATTGGCTTTGCAAACTGAGGTGAGCTAAGGGAATGCAACAAGTGTTCCATTAAATTAAACATCACAGTGCTCTGATGTAAAGGCCCTTCTGAGGTAATTCCCATGATTTTACTCATTAAGACACTGAAATCAATGAACATTCCAAACTTCTATGTTATGGTGGCTGTGAGATGGTTGAGCTGGACTGCAGATTTATTTGGGAATGGTTTAACTCTGCTTACACCAAAAATCCCTCTTTTCAGTGGGAGCACAGTTAGGTAACAATACACAGTCTCTTGCTGATCTGCCCTTCAAACTTGAAATTCAGTGTGACTGGTGTTTTCTTTGAATCCAGCAAAGGGATCATTGTCAAGTTTAAAGTCTGGGAGATTAAGTCGGATCCAAATAATGCACCATCCTGCAGGGGTTGTTCCCCCCCTGAACTGCAACAAGTGTCCTTGATAATTCAAGTTGCTTATTTGTAAAGTGGATGCAATAAAATAAACCTTCTTTACATCTAAGTCTTGTGAGACTCAGTGAGGAGTTCTCTCCCTTTCCATCTCTGGCCAAAACCCCTACTCACTCCTGGGTATCCAAATCCCATGGATCCTAAATCTCTTGGGTGGCATTTGGTGGAGGACAGGCTTTCCCTCAGGAAACAGCACAGTTTCCTCCTGGTTTAGTGTGTTTTGTTGGTGTACAAGAGGTGTAAATGTCACTCAGTTTGAGTACTTGTTATCCCAACATGCACATTTTGTTATATTTATCATATATTACAGTCCAAGAAGAGATGTTGGTTAGGTTTGGACTGATATGATAGCTGTGTAAGTCTGGTTGGGCTGTTTTGTTGGTGATATTGCATTTTTTTTAAGCAATGTTTTCGAACAGAAATGTTTTGAAAGCAGTTTGTGCAAGAATTCCCGAGGGCTCAAAGCACTTTGTTACTCGGTTGGACAATACCTTGCTGGTAAATGGCCTCTTAGATTTTAGTGACTCATGCTAATAGCTTTGTTTGGCTCAGGATCAGTTTTGTGAATGGTTCTGTGAGGAACCAACACAGGCTTGAGTCTAAAAATCCTCTTTAGGTATAAGGTGACTTCTGCCAGAAGAGGAGGAGGGAGAGAACCTGGCCAAGAGGTGAGTTGTTACTCTGACTACTCAAGTCAGGAGGGGGAACAGTAAGTCAGGCTGATACTGAGCAAGGGATGTGGTGATGCAGAATGATGAAGGTGGCTGGATAAGTCTGTAGCATTGACTCCCAGGTTGATCCCTTTATCCTCTTCTGAAGTTATGGTGATCTAAAGGATTTGAACCCTGTTCCTGAAGTGAGCTCTGTGCATATAGCCCAGCGTTCAGTTTACAGTGTGGGCCAGTTCATCAGAGAAGTGCCTGACACGGGATCCTTTTCTAGCAACTTGGTGTAGAAATATGAAAAGTAATGGCTAACTACACTTGCCACACAGTATTTGCACATTAAATAATAAGAAAAGACCTGACCAACCTTCTCTCCCCAAATACCAACAGAGAATTTAGTTGTCTTGCAATTTCTCCCTTTCTTTGCATGAAAATGTTGACATTTCTGAAATGTTTGGTTTTCGTTAGAAACCAAAATGCATTATCTGTCTCCTGTAAATTTTCATTTCTTCCAAACCAGAGGCTATGCTTCAAGCACGAGGAACTGGATGCTTTATTTTGTAATTTGGAAGAAGCAGACTCAGCCTGTGATCTGGACAGCCTGGAGACACAAGTGTGCAAGGAGCCAGCAAACACGTTGGCAGGAGTGTGGCTGGACCGGTCACTGTGGCAGCCTATGTGGCTGCCTGGTTCCACTTCAAACACAAATAAAATACTGGTAGAGCTGGCAAGTTCTTGCAGAGCACTTGAATTCTCTGAAATCAAAGCTTTTTGGATGCAGTTCTCTTCCAGCTGAAACTGATGCAGTTTACTGGGCAAATAAGCTCTCTGCCTCAACAGCATCGTAGTTAAAACAACACTTCAGTTTGAGGATTATTTCTGTGTTTCAGCCTTTTAGGCAAGGACAGGGAGTGTATAGAAAGAACAAACCAAGCATGAATAGAAATCAGGGTTTAAAGGACCTGGTGGGACAAGTGTGGTGGAAAAAGCAGGTATGGATGGTAAATGAGCTCTAGAGATAAGAAAGCTTGAGGCTTTTGCTGCCTGGTGGAGATGATCTAAACAGTTGCATAGCTCTTTCAAGAACTCCAACCAGGGGGAAGGGTTGGATCATGTCAATAACCAGGGAAAGAGGGTGAAGGACTTTTCTAAGTCAGCAGTTCTGCACAGAGGATGTAACTTTAGTACAAGATCCCAGCTGTTGCTCAGTATTTCAGCTGCTGTTGATGAGGATGCTGAGTAGTGTTCTGATGCCATTCTGCTCTCCTGAGCTATATGGGTGTGGGAACTCATGGGTCTGAGACTTGGGGCATACCATGTAATAATGTGCTCATCTGGGGTGGAACCCTTCCTGCAGTGTTGCCTGGCTGTGCTCT
>JAYRBT010000033.1:3188653-3252595 GCA_036023395.1 Myiotriccus ornatus
GAGACTTGGGGCATACCATGTAATAATGTGCTCATCTGGGGTGGAACCCTTCCTGCAGTGTTGCCTGGCTGTGCTCTTCTTATTAATTGAAGATGACTAAATTATCAGCTGAGCAGGTTTCCTCTGGAGCTGGCTGATCACAAGAGGGCATGATTAGAAGGAGAAGGCCATGTTGTGGAACTCCACTGCTGCAAATTACAAGGCATGTGTTGATGTAGCACTGTTTAAAAAGCCTCACAGACTTATTTTGCCTCTGCTGAGCCCACGTGGCTTGTGCTCATCCAGCTCTGAAAGTTTATCTACAAGTCAGGCTAAGGCAGATGACAACACCTTTGTTACAGAGTGTTATTAGTAGATGTTTAATGTCTCTAGTTCTGGGTGTGCAGACCTGCACATCTTGGGTCTATCAGAACTGGTCCCTTACACTTGTGCAGATCTGGTTGGAGTGCCTCAGATAACTGATGTCTGTTAAGATTCCTCCCCTCTTTGGTCACTGTTGAATAATTAATGTAATGTTACTTGCTCAGGCGAAAACCCGCTCCATAATGTCGGTGAAATTAGTGCTGGGACGCAGATTAAACCCCTCTAAGCTTCAGATTCTGGCAAGACAGACCTTCTTGAATACTGGGCAGTTTGACTCGAGGAATTCATCCACACCTGACTGCTGGGGCACCACTTCTGCAGCTTAGTCCCCAGGCTCCTGACTAGAACATATCTGGATATATTCAGAGGGCTCCTTAGGGATTTACTTCACTCTGTCAGCTATAAGGAACCTCATTTAAATCTGCAACCACTTAAGTGGGAGAAAACAGAACTCCTACTGCCTTTTTTAAAAAACAAACCCTGTACTTCATATTGCCTTCTGTATTGGAAAAATGAGGTGAAGCAGCACACTGTAGTCTGTATGTCAAAGCATTGGGTTATTGTTACCTTTTTTTTTAAAGGTCCAAATATTACACCAATCCTTTTATTATATATGAAGTTTTTCATAAACTGTCTGAGAGGGGGAGGAAAAAAGGCATCTGAACTGTCCTGTTGGGTTGCCCTAATATCATTTTAATCCCATTAATACTGCTGTAGGACCAGAACACTGTGCAAAATTGGTGTGACAATGTGGAATGGGGATTTAGGGGATACAAAGGTAATTTACAAAGGAAGGACACCCTGAAAAAAAACCCCAGACCTTTAATAAAATATTTTTTTTAAAAAGCTGTTTGGAATTAAAGCCATCTTTGCGTTTTAATGGGTAATTATTGCTGGCATCAATAACAGTATATAACCAAAATCCACTGCATCCCTGAGGGACAGAGGTAAATCTGGATTTAAAGAAGGTGCAGCAAATATTTTGTACTCTAAGGAAAGCCAGTTACTGGGGATCAGGCAGAACAGAAGTCCGAGGGTTTTGGCAATGTAAGCAGCAGCATCGTGCATACAATCAATATAGAAAGGTTATCAGTTTTTTTTAGGAGCAGGGGCTGGAATGTGGAGGGAAGGCACAGTGCTGCCAGCCAGCAGGAGAGGGCGGCAGAGAAACAGGAGAGCTCCGTGCAGTTCTGCAAAGCCTTCGAAACACCACTTAAATTTTTAAGAGGAGCGAGAGCACATCGGAGCTCTCAGAAGCCAAATCCCCTTCAAAAAGGCGGCTTCGTCAGTCTTTAAATAAAGTCCGTAACAGTTTGAAAATGTCAAATTCCTGTGGCAGCCCAGAAGACGTGGGGAAGCAGCGAGGCAGAGATGGCAAGATAAGAAGGGAGGATGTGGATGATTCTCAACCTGAGGGGAAGAGGTTGAAGCTGGGGAATGAAGGAGGAAACCGTGGAAAGGACAGAGCAGCAGCAGCGGCAGAAGAAGCGATAATGCCTTGCTTAGGCAGAGAAGAGCCCGTGCCCGAAGGAAGGGATGAAGGCAAGAGTGTAAGTGAGGATCTTTAGTGGCTCTGAGCTGGCAAAGGGGGAAGGGCCGTGAGGTTACCCTTGGAATTATTTGTCATCCTGAAGTTGGTAATTGGGCATCAAGTAGTGTAGAGCAGATGTGATCAAGTGTCCCGTCTCACTGAGATTATAAGCATGTTTCTCTTGAGTTTCTTGGCTACGTGCTTTTTAGTGCAGGAGTGTGTATTTTAACCTGGCTCTCACTGTTGGCTGCTTGCAAGATGTGTATGGCAGAAAAAAGTGATTTCTTTTTTTTTTGGAGGGGGGAGGAGAGGGAAGAAGGGATATTAACTGCTACAGCTTGTTTTTCAGCTCCCTATAGCCATTAATGAGTTGGGTAATGGTTGGTACATTGAATTGGACAGTTTGGGTTGTTTATTCGTCTGTCCACTCAGACTTTCCACTGCACTGACGTTGGAGAGTACTATTTTACAGCTGGGGATGAGTGTAGAGCCTCCAGAGGAGGAGAGCTGGTGATTAGAGATCTCATCTGGGGAAAGAGCAAATGTCATCTGGAGAGATTTCAGAAAAAAAAAAGAGCTGCTGAGTGGTTGTCTGTATAAATATCCCCATTATCAGATCTTTACATGAGGTTAACTTTGTCAGTGTTTGCTGGCTGGTTATTTGGTTGGGCTGCTGTGCCTGTCAGCAGGTTTCTGAGGCACAGTAGAAACCGGGGATGGGGAGAGGGGATGAACACGTGGATTCCCAGCCAGCTGAAGCTTTTCCTCTCATGGTGCAGTTTGGGCCAGGTACTTTCCCTGGACACAAATTGGCTGCTTCCCCTCATCAGGAGTGGAGGAGGAGGTGATGGGAACAATGTCTTGGGTGCAGGATGTCTTTCTCTCTAAGTTGTCATATGATGAGACTACAGCTCTAGGATTCACTTATCAGCTGCTGGAGACTTCAGTGCACAGATTTTATCTACAAGTTTTCGGAAATGTATTTTTCCTCTTCTGGGATTGATTTCCTGAGTTAAGGTATGCCTTTTCAAACGAGTTCAGTAGATATTCCACGTTTCAGTAGGATTTACATTGTTAAATAATTTGACAGGTAGTTTTTGCAGTTTGTTCCTGGTGGAATTTCATCTCTAAATGCAACAGTTTTCCTGGGATACAAAAGTATTTACAATGTGCCCACAGTGTTGGTTTGTTTCTACAAGCAGAAGTCTCTTTTATCAAGCCATGTAACTACAGAGAGTTGGGCTTTGGTCTAAGTCTGTTCTGGGCTTCCAGTGCTTATGAAGACATGATCTCTTTAACCCTCAGATAGCAAAGAAACACTCCTGCTATTAATACCAGTTCTGGCAGAGACTTTTTCTTTCTCCCCCAAAATTATGCAAGATACAGGGAAGTTAACTGATCAAATTACAATCCTTGGTTTTGTCTTTTTCTGTTTGTTTGCTTGTCCCCCCCAAGAGTAAAGGTTTTAAATTCATTCTTCTTTATGATAAATATCCATAAGTGTGTTGGGGGTATCCACTATTGTCTGGGGTAAAAGTCTTTTTAATGATACATCTTACTATAATATTTAATTAGGAAGTTACTGAAGAACAAGCCTTAATTGAATAAATTTACTTTGTCTTGTCAGAGATCAGTTTTAGAGTGCAGAATGTGCTAGAATGGTGCATAGCTAAGTCACTGAGCTCTGCCCCATTTGTGAGGCCTGATTTACACCCTTACAAATGTTCTGCCACTGCAGGAGAGTTCTGTGCTGATGGATACCTGTCCTTTTTTTGTCCTTTCAAGGACCTGTGTGTATCTGCTCCAACATCCCATTCTGACTTTTCATCAGGGGGTTGCAAAAAATATTAAAGCAAATCTGCCAATGACCAATTGTTTTCCTGCTTGTCTCTCCTAAAATCAGTTCTTAGATAGTTTTTATAATTAAGCAATTCTTAATTCTTAAACTGAGTTAGATTCAAAATTCATCAAAGCTCAGTGAAGCTGTTCTTTCCCTCCAGTTCAGTGGACTCCTGCTTGGCAAGTTGCACTACGTTTAATATAAAGCCCCAATATTTTTTCCCCTTCCCACTTCAAGTAGTGTGTCTGAGTTGGAAACATTGTTAGAAATTAATTATGTGGCATTTAAAATTCTGTTACCATAAAACTTTTTCTAAAACCAGGGAAAGCTTGTTCAACAATCACTACGTCTGTCACCTTGTAGAGAGCGAGCTGCTGGAAAAGATGGACTGTGTGCCCTTGGGAAACACTGGAATGACTTCATTTCTGTGCTTAGAAGAATCTTTATTTTAATAGGCATAGTGGTGTGGGTAATCAATGCATGCATTGGAGGAACATTCCCTAATAGTCCATTATGTCTTCTATTTTAAAGAAGGACATTTAAAAAAAATTATAGGCTTTGACTCATTTTTGGACTAGTAATAAAATATCAGCACAGTATGTGTGCTATTTCTTTATTTATTCCACTGCAATTTGCCTGATTCGACATCCATTCTCAGGTTTAGAGGAAACAAATCTACCTCAGCTGCTCTAACTTATTATTCCACTTATTATGAAATCTGGTATTATGGGAGAATGCAGGCACCATCTATATTTTATGTGTGGGAAATGATGCATAATCCTTGTGGGCATTTCCTTGGCATTGTGTGCTTGTAGCTGTAGCTGCTGCTGAGCACAACTTGGTTGCAGAAGGATGTTTGTGCCACTGGCTCCAGTGGGCAGAGCTGTTCCCTTTGCCACGGGAATGAGGGGTTGCATTTGCCAACAACTCGTTGGCAGTGGAGTCTGGAATGATTCCTTCACTTAGTAACTAGTTACTGTAGTAACCTGGGGTGAAACTGTAATTTGTAATTTAGATACCTATTAAAACAATTTGCTTCTTGCCTTCTCTTTTTATTACTTTCATTTCTAATGAGGAAACTGCTCGCAGCAGGTGTGACATGGAATTTTTTCCCCTCTGATGTCTCTTTTTGGCATAGCATCAGAATGAGGCACTTGGTTCAAATGAAATGGGTGCAGTCTTTGTAGTAAGGTTCAACTTGAGAAATCTCTCATTTGGTCCAGATGGTGGGGAATTAGCATTTGGAAGAGCTGGTGAGTCACTCCTTTTCATGAAAATTTTGGGTAAAAGTACTGAACCAGAGTCTCAGTGGAATGCAGTGCACCTCTTGTATGCCTGGATGGTGATCCTAATTATCAGCTACACTGATGCCATAGGGTTGATTGTCACCCTACCCGTGCTGCAGCACACATTGGAAATTATGAAATCAGTGTAAAATCGTATTTAATGGAATAAAAACATATGATGAAGTGATCATGCAAATATTACTTCTTTCCAGGCTGATAGACGTGTTCTCCTGATTGGTTGCCATGAGTTATCTACAAGTTGTGACCATCAGGAGTGTGTATCCTTCTAATCCTTGTATCCATGTACTTCAACAATAGCCACTTCATCTATCTGAACAGCTACTGGTGGTGAAGGTTGTTTATATTTAGGTTCAAAAATACTTCTGTATTCCTAATGTCTGTTTTGCTATAAACAAAACTTCCCCCCCCTCCCCAAAACATCTGTGCAAATTTTGCAGAACAAAGCCAAATTTCTGTGTTGGGTTGGATGTCTGTAGTGTTCCTCAAGCATCCACCTTTCTGAACTGTGTTCTCATCTGTAATGTCACCTGTGCGGAAAAGAGCTTGAACTTTCACCCTTTAATCAACTTTCAGAGTGACTTAATGCATTTGGGAATTTTTTTAAAATATTGCTTTTGTTAATACTTGGAAAAGAGGAAAGTGTTACAGATCCAGTGAAGAAAAAAATAAAATTTTTCGTTGTTAATATCAGAAGTAACATTTTTACAACCTGACAGTCCCAAAACTGAAGAAAAGGAAATGTGAGAAACATATTTGGAAGTGTGTTTAGTACTTCTGTAGGATAACACTGATTTTGCTGCTCATGTCTGAAGAATAGACTACACTAAACTTCTAGTATGTGACAAATCCCTCTAAATTTCAGATGTTAACAAATTTTTTTAAATACAGTTTAAATAGGGAGATGTAACATGCTGTACAATGTTAAATAATGTTTGCAGTCTTAGACATTCTTCACATACAGAACAAATTGAACCCTGCTATTAATTTGAGTAATGGACAAGTATTCCCAAAATTTAAAAGAACTTACCTTGGAAACCTGAAAAACATGTCTCGGAAAGCTGATCATCTAAAAGATTATTTCTTGGGAGGAGAGGAAGGATTTTCTAGAAATTAAGATATGAGCTTGGAACTGCAGTGGAAGATAAAATTCCCTCATTTGAAGGATGGGTTGGGATTCATGGTGTCAAAAGCTCTACCAAGACCAGATGAGGACACAGAAACTCAACCTTGTGTGTGGATTCACTGCAGGAACTTTAGGATGTGCCTTCTGAAGTGTGAGCTGCTGTTGTGGAAGCATTCGAGGTAAATACCAAAGATATCAGGAGGCACTGAATATGAACAGTGTTAGTCTAGACAGATAAAATGCACATTTATTATCCCTTATGTTCAGCTTGGATTATAGGAGAAGTAGTGTTGGACTCAATAACTCAAGGCTTTTTCAGGAAATAAATGCATCAGCACAGTCAAGTGTGAGCACTGTGCTTAAAGTCTGACAGTTTTACCTTTCTACGTGTTGCCTCACAATGTGTTAATGTGATTTCTCTTACTGATTTTTTTGGTTTAGAAAACTTACTTTCTCCTTGCAGCTGGTTTATCACACAAAGCTGTTTTGTGTGCACGTGGCTTTTCTGCTCTTGATTTTATTTTGTGAATGTTACTTTGAAGGGGAATTGAGTTTAGAGAGGGAGGACCTGGGATGGTGGGTCCATAATGGGTTGAGAGTCTATTCTAAGATGCTGATTTTTGACTTCCAAAATCCTAAGTAGACTGAAGCACTCTGCTGTCAAGCCTGTGCTTTAGGCTTTTTCCCCTCCTCCTTTTAATAATGTTTAAATACGTTGAGATTCTTTTGTCGTTGGAAATTATGGGATGCACCTCCTCTAGGAAGAGCACCATTGTTTTGGAATATTTTGACTAGCATGATATTTGGAATATGCCGTGTAAAGCAGTCTACATTTGCTTTCCTTTCTCTCCTTTTTTTGGGTCTGGTTGCCTAATTAGAGGTTAACTTTAGGATTGAGTCTATTGACTTTTAGTCAAACTATGATACATGCTGGAATTACTGTTGTAGTTGTTTTGATTCAGAACACAATCAAATTGTGATCAAGGGCAGAGACATAATTGTTTGTCTTTGGAGGTGGAAAGAAAGGAGATGTTAATTTTTTGGAGGTGAGTGGTGGTATTGATATAAGGTGCTGGAGTTACTTCCACAGGAATATTGGCTAGAAGCAAGTAAAGGAGCCTTTTGTAGAAAGGTGTGGATAAGAGATCTTCAAAAACTGGTTTGGACTTGATTCCAAGTCCATGGAAGATGTTCTCTCTGAAAGTGATTCGTCCTCCTGTGAACCTTTTGGCTGGTTAATGCCCATGTTGGTAAATGGTGTCCCTACAATGTGCAGGAATTACTGCAGTGAGGAATTTCCCAGGACAAGGAAAGGCAGCAGAAACAGACCCTTATGAATGACCTTGTTTTGCCATTTTTCCTGTAGTTGTCAGGACAGATCACTAGATGGCAGGGGGTAAGTGTACAAAACCAAAGACTTTGCAGGGACTGTCTGATTGTTTTGTCATGGGGGAGATTTCAATTCATTCAGCAGATAACTGCCTATTTTCAACAAGCAATTGCAACCAAGAGTAACATAAGCTGCTTGTATTTACTCACTGGAAGTTTAATTTCACCGATAAGGAGCATTCATGGAGCGTTCCTGCCTCTATTTGAATAAACAATTACCTAATAGTATAATTTTTGTAGAGTGACTGGAATATTACATTTGATTGAAATCACAACCAAAGTGCACTGATATCTTCTGAAATGCAAAAGATGACATGTCTGGTCTACAGGATTGATTTAGTGGAGATTTGACATTCAGATATTTATGCATTGCTACTGGCTACTGTCTTTCTCCTCTTGCAACTCAATGTTAGCTATTATGAAAAATATTTTTAAGTCTCTATTATTTAGAAATTAATAAAATTACATACTTTTCTTGGTGGTGTAGTTTGGGGTTTTTTTAAATGTTTGCTGACTTAGTCATTAGCCTGCCCTGAAACAGTGGGGAATAAGCTACAGAAGCTATGCAATAACTGCAAATGGAAGCAGCTTTGCCTTTCCTGTGGAGTACTCAATGTTCAGACTCATTTGTGATGCATTATTACTAGAGTTGCCTATTCTGTTCCATTAAATTAGACTGGAGGATCTGCTGCACTGCCACCCATGTAATTTCTCCCCAGAGAGTGCACTTAATGTCTTCTAATGTTCTGATGCTTTGCCCACTGTGCAGTTCTTAAACAGCCCAAGGAGTTATAGATAATCTTGTCTAGGCTAGAAAGGAGTTTGTCCTTTCAATTCAGCATACAGAGTATTGCTTGTGATAGTTGTGTTCTGATCTCTTTCTTTCTGGCATCCCAAGGCACTATCAAAATGGACATAACTCTTTCAACAGCCAGCTGGTCACCAGCAGCAAACTTCTAACAGCTCAGTGTAGGAAAATACAACAGTCAAGTAACTTAACCTGATGTCATTGACTCTAAGTGGTAGGTAATGAAGTAATTCCCAATTAGTTGTAGTGATACTTAATTAATAAAGGTCCATCTAAGATTGACAAATCAATGAGAAGTGTCTGCAGTCCTTGGAAAGGATACTTTTGTTCTAGTCTGAAAAGCAAAACCTGAAGTAAAGATCTCCTAAGCACAATAACTTTGATAGCAGCTGTTCTTCTTTCACCTTCTATTTTTTTCCCTCCATACTTAAAATATAATGCATTTCAGCCTTATGGCACAGGCCATTGTCTGGAGTTGACAGTGATGTTGCAGGATGCTGGTGTTTGTGTCCTGCTGCCTCAGGGGCTTGCAAGGAGATGTAGGTGATGGTGTTTCAGGTGTTACTGTGTATCTCAGATCACTGAGGATCTCTAGGAAATAACACTGCTCTGGTCCTTCACTTAATAAATTATTCTTTACCTACTTGGTAACTGGACAAACAAGTCAAAAGGTGAAGGTACAGACAAGCACGTGGTTGTCCAAGCAAGAGTAGTGAAGGATCGTAATGGCCTTTAATAATTGAGCAGGGACAAAATGGAATCAACCATCACTGGCATCAACTTAAAAGGGCTCTTTGTTTTCCCAAGGTCATGACGCCCTTGAATGGTTTGAGCAGTTGCAGCATAGGCTCAGTCATTAAATGTGTACACTAAAAGGGCTCTGTATTTCCCCAGCTCCTGGAATTATTTCGGTGATTTTGGTTACCTCTGATTGTAAGGAGATGGTGAAAAATGTAAAAGTTTTCATAAAGTTTCTGTTCTTGTTAATGTCCATGACTAGTGTGCTGAATTCCTGTTTTAGTTGAGTTGTATCACCTTCAACACTTACTAGTTTCAGTCAATGTTATTTTCCGAAGACTGAATGCTAACCACAAAATATAAATGGATTTAGTATGTAAAATTATGAACTGTCACCACACTGAGACTATGCTTGTTCCTTGACTTGGGTCATAACTAAATGGAAATTGAGCATTTTTATCAATAACACACTGGGGAAGTATCCTCTGTTCTGAGATGCTGAGAAGTGTTTGGGTTTTTTTCCTCTAAAATATTTATTTCAACTAAAAACCTTAATCTTTTCACTGTCTCCAGAGGGTGAAATCATTGACTGTTATGTTTAGAAACCATCTGTGAATTACAAGAGTCTATATAAAAAGGAAAGAATACTGATTGAGCAATTAATCACTTTTTACTTAATTTAAAATAAATAATGACATTATAGAAAGCTGTTGCACTAGCTTTAAAAGAAGAATGGTTCTTGGAAAAGCAGCAGAACCAAATTTCTTTCTGCCAGTACAGGTTGGTTTCTGAATCTTGCAGGCACATTACTTTTGGGTTATGTGACAATATTTTCTACCAATGTCTCAGTTTAGTGTCGCACGTTACATAAAGGTGTGATGTTCTTGGCCACTAATGTGTAGGTCCTTCTTAGATTTCAACACTGCTAGACTGGTTTCTGTTGAAAGTACTAACCCCCTAAATTCTGTTTGAGCTAGAACATGCAACTTTTAAAAAACCAAGCACTGCTGATCAAAGGCTTCAGGTCATGGACAATTCATCAAATTTTCAGGTAAACTTCTTGCAGTAACTCTCTATTCTCATTGTAAAAATATATACACTTGCCTGTAGTTGGATTTTGCCCAACTGCACATCCCAGCCCGTATGGAGTTGTTGCACCAGATGTTATTGACTCTCATCATGGGAATAAACTCATCTCATTCTTGTGGATAACGAAGTAACTGTGTCTCTGTACTTCTTCTGTCTGTGGTCTGCGTTCCCCTCCTGAAATAATTTATCTGTGCCCTGGTTGGCTCTTTGCAAGTTCAACATTTTTGCAGAAAGCTGATTCTGCTGGATGGTCCCCTGTTAATATATCAATGGTTTAGGCACTGCTCTGCCTTGGATTTCAGGTTCATTTACCAACAACTGTGAATGTCACAAATGATTGTTTGTCCATATGGAAGTGTATTTCTGTCAGACAAGCCCAGAATTTATGACTGCTGTTTGATTTAAGTTGTCCGAAAATTACCAATGACTTGACTTATACATACCCCCTTTGTCCAATTGGTTGGAAAAAGTCACTGAATAATATTCATGGAAGAAAAGATTCTTGTGGGATGTTAATTGCAGAGGCATCTTAATTAGAATGACCCTCATCCTTTTTTTTCTTTCTTCCCTGTGTGATCAGTTTTAATTCATTTTAAAGTGTGCTGTGTAGCTGTGCAGCTAAGCCACTCTGGAGGTGTATGTTAGTACTCCACAGTGATTGCTCAATGGTGGTCCCCCCCCAAAAGAATTCATTATGTAATAGCCAAGAAGTCAAAACTGAATGAATACCTTTCTTTCTGTTGACAGATAAATTTTGCCCCAGTGATTACTTTCCAGGATCCTTAATCTTCTGAGCTGATGGGTCAGTTTGGACAAAAGGCCGAATACAAAGGTGGCTTGAACTACTGTGTGGTGTCTTGGGACTTAATGTCTGTAATTTGTGTATGAAGAAGCTGCTAGAGCTGTTCCCCTGGGGTGTGTGCAGTGTGGGTTGTTCTTAGCAGGGAAGCTTTTGCAAAACAAACAAACCAACCAACCAAACCACGGAAAACCAGAAAAGGCACAGCTGTGTGGCTGAAATCAGCTCTGGTCCAGTGTGGTCCTGGCCACTGCAGAGGGTTTGGGTGATGCTGCTGGAAGGGGATCAGACAGAAAAACCTGAGTGACCTGTTCAGTGAAGTCTAAACCCCAGATCAAAGAGATTTCAGCCCTTGTGGGGGCTGGAATCATCACTGGATGCTCTGGAACCGGCCAAGGCAAGTCAGGGACCACCAGAGCTGAGTTCCCTTGGGAGCTGGATACACAAGGTTGACTATTGACACCTCTGAGGAGGATGAAGTACAGGGATATGAGAGGGTAGTGGCAGTTTGGCTCTGAGCCCGAGTTGTCTCGATTTTCTCCTGTGCCATAACAATGTTCTCTTAGAGGTGTTTGTCCAACCTGCAGTGTTTTCTCTACTGTTGCAGCCTAGTTCAGTCTTTCAGCAAAGCTCACACTCTGGGAGTTCATTTTGAGGAACACTTATTGCACAGGGTTTGGAAAGTGCTGCGAGGACAGATGTGTGGTTCTGAGATTTGTTTTTTTTTCCCTATTTGTTTTTCACTTAAGAAAAACCATAATTCCAGAGAGCAACATCTGTGCTTCACTAGGTGGTTTAAGCAAAAATAAAGATATGCAGCATTTCCTGGTATTTCATACCAATTGCTCAGTTCTTTCAGTATGCAAGTCTTCAATGGAATTCCACATATCCAAATAATAGCACCCTATTATCTGTTTACTTTCCTAAAACTTGCTTTTTTAAAATGAACATTTACTTAAATTGCTAAGGTAGATTTTTATTACCAGCTGCATAATTGCTAAACATGTTGCTCTTAAATCTGTTTGCTTAAGGAAAGGAGCTTTTTCATGTGCTATTCCTTCATCTGAAGGTTCTAATGAAGAAACTAAGAGGTTACTAAGTCAGTCTTGAGATTGGAACATGTTACCAATTTAAAGAGGTGCAGAATTGAATTAGTTGCGTGTTTTATGTGCTTGTGCCAATATGTGCACATCCTTGTTGCTACTTTAGTCTTGCATCAGCTTTAGTAATTGCCAGAAATATTTTTCTCCTAAGCCCAAAGTGCCCTACTTGACGAATGTGTAATTTTGTCATGCTGACTTAAGGAATCCTGGAAATGAAATGTGCTTGAAATGTGCTTATAAACAAAAGCTTTTGGCTTTTTCAATTACTGACCCCACTCCTTGGGCTAAAGAATGGTTGTCTGAAGAAAATGATGGCTTTCCAGGTGTGAAATCTGTTTCCCTGGCTTCTCAAGAAATTGCATGTTGTCTACAGGGCTTTGAAAATTCACTAATATTATCTTTCCACTCCTCTTTTTAGTTTGAACTTTGAGAATTAATTCCATGAGCTCTTCCACTGGGAGTAGGGGAGTGGAAACTTCTGGTTCTTGCTGCAGGTGGTAAGACCATTTACCCTCAGTCCCTTGCAGGATATGTTGTTTGCGCACTGGTCATTTAGTCAGCAAGAACATTTTCAGATAAATGGACATTGGGCAACCCTTACTGTGAATGTTAAGCCAGGGGGTAACACCAGCCCTCTGGTAATAGAAGCTGTCCCACATTGAAGTTGGTGTAAATCAGTACCTAGACCATTCTCCTCACAAAAAAACGAAGCAATCAAAACACATGAGCACACACTTACTATTCAGCACCTTTTAGCCAAGTAATTCCCAAAGACTTGTAGTATGAGATGCTTCAAGTGTCAAAAAAGTGTTCAACAGCTTTGTGTCAAAAGCTCCAAGTTCCATCTGTAATAAATGATATGAAATCATCTGAACAGTCTTTCTTATGAAGGCATTTTATTATTTATAGAGACTTTAAAGGGGATTTGGAGGCAGGTTGATGAAATGTCATTGCTTTCACCCAGCAAAGTAATTGTGTTTTAGTGAAGTAAAGGCTCTCAGCTGAAGAGAAGAAGTTGGCTGGTGGGGGAATATGGATGAAATAGGGAATAAACAGTGGAAACAATCTGCTTTTCTCAAAGGTGTCAACAGGAGAGGGAACTAATGCAAGGAATTGTCATGATGCTCCCAAGGTACTTCACAGTTCTTGACGCTTCTTCCTCAAAATCTAAAGATTTGTGCTCCCTTGAAACCAAAGAAATCAGTCACTAAATCACAGCAGCAGAGGATGAAACCTGTGTCTCACTGGAGCTGGATATCAGGTTTTATTTCAACTTTGACAATGCTCAAATTGTTTGGTCCTCATTGCAGTGTTTCACTCCTGGTGTTTGTCATTTCTGGAGCTTCATGGCTTTACCTTGGTGGCACTGGGTGCTGTTCTGGAGATGGATGGCAGAAGCCAAAGCTTTAGTATTCAGTCTCTCAAGATCCCTTTTTCTCTAGGAGTGCAGCTGTGTATCTGACTAGTGTTTTGTTTTCTCCCTTTTCATGGTAATTTTCCTCCTATATATTTGACTAGAAAGAAGTTAAAATATCTTGGCTTTCAGTTGTACTTCCATTAGTTCTGCTAAGGGTCCCCTGACTCTGGAAGTGGCTTTTTTAGCACAATTTGGCCAGAACTAGTTGTATCACGTAAAGCAAGTAGTTAAAATCCACATATTCTAGGATTAGCCATTTATAAACAGTAACAATAAAAGTTTAACATGCACATCTCTATTAGGTTCAGCTACAGCTTAATTAAAGTTTGAAAAGCATCATGAGTTTCTCTGCTGAAAGACTTTATGTAAATCTGGGGAACGTGTTGAGTACTGCTGATAATAAAAGCCCAGTTTCTTCCCAAGGGCTGGTATGTTGAGGTAGAGCTTGAGGGTGATTTGGGGTCATGTGAAATGCAACATTTCCTGCATTCAGTGCCAGGAAGTCTCTGAAGGCCAAACAGAGTCCCCCACCTTCAAAATTAATTTTTCAGTAAGAGAGCAGCAGAGTCTGATTTGCAAACATAGGGACTAATTTCCTTTGGTTTGGGCTTAAGGAAGCTCTTTCCTTTCTGTGTAACACTATTATAATAATCACTATTCTGATTTCACTTAAACCAAAGGAGAGGGTGAAAACTCCATATGTGACATTGGGATCCTCATAAATCTCCCAAGACCTGAGCTAGAGTCTGATTTTTACATATGCTCCAAACTTAAATCTAAGCCCCTTGATTCTTTCTGTAGAACTGACAGAAAAGTCTCATTAAACAAATTGTGATGTTTGTTTTCTTGTGTTTGTTTTTTTTCCCTGTTCTTTGTTGTATGGGGCATTTGCATGAAAACAGCATCTTGAAGAGTTCATCTGTTCCTCACACTCATTCCTCACCTGGAGGCACCATCTTTGCTTAGATTTGCAATTAGTTATTATGTCAATGATTGCGGTGTCAGAGTTGTTGTTATTGGGTGGAGAGGGAGCAGCAGAAGCTGACAAATACTTAAACCACACAAGTTTAATGCCAAGATCTCTGCAAGATTACACACACTGGGGGAAAGATGAAATTGGGAAGCCACACAGACTAAGTGGAATGGTCTTAAAAACACGATTTTAGGTGTTTCCATCCCTGACCTGTCCCTCATCAAATTAGGAACCAATTGTAGCTGTGCTGGAGAAGGAACAAAGTTTAATGGAGCCTCCCGGGAGATGTCCCCAGCTATTCTCAGACTATTATAATTTGATTAGGATAGCTGTGGTTGGAGCAGGATTTCTGTTTTCTGGGGGAGGAAATCATCACCTCAAGGTACAAATCAGGAGTTTACTCCATTTTAAGAATGGAACCAGGAACCAAACTCGCTTCTCACACAGAACAATACTGAGCTGCATTGACAGCGTTTAAAGTCCTAAAAACCTATTATCTTTGTGAGAAAGCAAAACAGAGCTGAATGTAGGCACCTGCATCCTCTGGAAAATTGATATTTTCTAATGTAAATGTCTGTACCAACCCCTTGGTTCTACCTCTGTCCAGTCCTGGAAAGATGTATTTGAAAAGTGTGGGTTTGAACTCTTCTTGTGAGACAGGAAAGAGCTAAGCTGTCTTTGCAGTTCTCTCAAGGTTTACTCCTTTATCATAACTAGTTTTCTTCTCTCCATGCTCAGTTCTTAGACTTTCTGGCTGTTAGGAGATCAGATACTTTATATTTATACTGGTGCTCTAAGAATGTGTTTGGGAAAGTTTCCCAAGGCAGCCTTGCGTGTTATATTTGGTACCAAATACAGGTACAGGATTTTAAGTGTGTGTGGAAGGCAGAGTTAAAGAGGGGTAAAAGTATTTGCTTAACTTTGCACCTCATTATCAAATTATTTTGAAACCAGTATGTGTTGGGGTTTTTTTTGTTTGTTGTTTTTGTTGTTGTTGTTGTTGTGGATTTACTGATTTTTCTAGATTGGGAATAAGGTTGAGAGAGGTTCCTTCACAGTTCTCATGAAGATGAAAGAACCAAAGCCATCTCCTTTCCTCACTGTAGCATGTGAGGTGCCTTGTAGAGCGTAGTCTGAAACTATCCAGTGTAAGAAGTGACCTGAAGCAGGATATGATGAGATTTCCAACTAAGCATTTCCCAACAAGTGCAAAAGATAAGTAAGATGAATAAATTGCTCCCTGGAAAATTCATCTAGCTGTGGATAACCAGGGGTGCTGGAGGTGACTGAATTGTAACTGCTGACTGTGATGTGATCTGTGGGTGTGAAGTCCAGTGACGTGGCAAGCTGTCATTGCAAATAGACTTCAGTGTCTTTGGGGGTGGGGAAGAAAGTAAATCTGTGCCTCAGTGTCTTGCAGCTACTAAATGAAATAATTAGAATTGCCTTTTATGATGTAGGTGGTTTGTGAAGTGTCACTGTTCTGCTCAGCTGGAGTCCTGGGTGCTGTTGGGGACTGCTGGTCACTGATGGTGACACACAGTGGGGTGTGAGAGCTGCTCGAAGGTGTCTCGCTGTGCATCTGCACAGGGAGGTCACATCCCAAAATAACACCAGGAACTCTGAAACCCACCCAAAGTGCTGAGGCCGTTATCACATTGCCTCCAATGAGGGGACAAATCAATGCTTCACCCTGGCTGTCCTCTCTGAAGTTGTTTTTAGAATCTTGTATTTAGGAATTCTCTACGAAGGGGTCTTGTTTCCCCCTTCCCCCTTTTCAGCACCCCCTGCCCTTTTGCCCCCCTCTCTGGCAGGGTGGGTTTGGTTGACAGTCCCCAGCACAGTTCTCCAGGGGTTTCACCTGAGACTTTGGGAGCTGTGAGGAAAAGCTGCTGATTAGAGAACTGACTTGCTTATTACCTCAATGGCCCGTTCACCTGCAATATGTGAATGTTTTAATCTCCTTGAGCGACTAAGGAGACTAAATTCAGAGCTTCTTTTACTATATTGTGAGTGTCAGTTTGCTGCCTTCTACTTTGCTTTGTTATCAGAAGCACTAAACAGCCATTTTACCTTTCCATTAAATGCTGAAAGGCCACAGTGGGAAAAGAAAGTAGCCAGCACTTCTTTGAACAATAAAGAAATTTAATAGTCCTGAAGCTGTGATTTTGATAATTTATCGTGTTCTTTGGGCCACACGTGTTGTGGAGAAAAAAATAAATTAGTTAGAATGAGGGCAGTTGTTTCTGTGGGGACTCAACTGCCAAATGTCACCTTAAGCATTATAAAAACTGCCAAGAGATTAACATTAAGAAATGCAAGAAATTATATAATTAGCATGAGAAAAGTGTGTGTGTACATATAAATGGAAAATTCTCTAAGTCTTCTAAGAAATGTGCAGGATTTATCACAAGGCTACTCTTGGATTACCAACTCTGAGTATTAAATTGTAAGTAAACCTCTTTTTTCACATCATGAATTTGCCTTCAATCGTATTTTAAAAGTAGCAATTCTAGATTCAGTTTTTCTGTTAAGTTCTACATTTTTCAAGCTGTTTGGGTGATATTTTAGTGACAGATTTATCTGTAAGACTGCAAACAGAAATGTAAGCTGCTACACAAGAATGTAAATTAAAAGCTGAATTTTTAGTAAAGCTGAGTTTCTGAAATAATTCCATCACTTCAGCAGTATGGAATTTCAAGAATAAACCAAAATGTTAATGAGAGTCTTGATTCAAAAACTGGAAACTTAGAAGCATTGATACTTGCTTGACAGCAAATTCTTTTAGATCAGTGGAAGTTTTTTAAATGGATTGCCAGATCAAGCTTTAGTGTGAGAAATTACTTTGTGTATCTTCTTTATTAATAAAAACTTTTGGAGTCCTGGCTTTCCAGGCAGGTGAACTCCCAGCACTGGTGGTCTCACCTCCTGTTTCAGCAAAACACGGGGCGTGCAGCTGCTGGAAATAAACAGAAATAACTTACTTCCTTTCACTAGACACCTAATAATTTTAGAAAATTGAATATTTGAGGCAGGATGAACCTCAGCACTTCAGAGGGATTTGACTTTTTCTTGGGAAGAATCTGAAGACAAGTGGTAAAATACTGTTACTATCTGGAATGCCATTTGAAGAGAAATTGTCATCCTTACTGAGATCAAGATTGGACATCCATTTTGCACAAATTGTTCATTCTCCTCTTCCATTGCTCTTTATAAAAGATTTAGATAGTTTGGAAAGCTCGAGTAAGCCCTTGGAACTACCACAGCAAGACAGTCTTGACAAAACTTATTCAACAGCATTGGTTGACTGACAAACAACACTGGTTTGTGTCTGATCTTGAGGCATCACTACCTGTGTGATGTCATTAATGGGATCACTGTGTGGAGGCCTCATCTTCTTAGAAAAGGCTCCATCCATCTGTGAAGTGGTGAATCAAATACCATCAGCTTTTTAAAAAATAACTCACAGTAATAGCAAGTTTTTGAGAGACATGATATCCAACCTCTTTTTTTTTTTTTTTTTTAGAGGATTCTGCTACTTATCAAAGGTAAAAAGAATATGCTATACAAACCAAACCAAAATAATCTGATAAGCAATTTTTGGAATAAAATATGTGCGGAAGCAGTTAATAAAAGAATCTGGATAAATCAGATAAAACCATAAAAACCCCTAATTCCTTGGGCCATGACTGCACATCTTTTTCAAGCCAGTTGGTCACAGAGTGTTGCAGTGACAACTGGGTGCTGAGGTCCTGCTGCAGTTGTTCTTCCCAGGGGCAGAAGGGCTAATTTGTTGTTCTTGAGGAATAGCAGCTTATTTACGGAAATGCCTGACCTTTATGTAATTAAGAAATACTGAGTGTTAATACAGTTTTTAAACTGCACATAATTTCTATAATCACTCCTGTTGTTGCTGATTTGTGTATTCTCTGCCTCTGGGCTATTTACAGTACCATAAAGATAAGTTTCTAAGTTGTTCTTTCTGGTTTTGTTCTTCCACGTGGCTGTGCAGCTTAACTTTGCTCTCCATAAATAACGAGGGCATGTTTTAAGTCTCAGTGAGAAGGGAATGTACTCCTTTCAACAGAGGTTCTGATTTGGCCTAGGAAGGCACTTCTTATTTTTCAGTACTGTGTATATTCCACTTAAATCAGTAGCATTAGAACCTCCTCTAAAATAGGTTGGATATGTTCTCATCCCTGAAGTCAGGTGCCTGATTGCTTTGCTGGAGAGGAGAGAGAATCTTGTGCACATTGCAACAGTCAGATTTTTCCTCCTGGGCTCATGGGCGCAGTGCAGAAAGCCGTGTAACAGCCTTAAACTGCAGCAGTGGTTCCAAGAAGTGTATCTTGGGCCTTGTATCTGTCTGGGGAAAACAGTACCAAGAGGCTTTTGAATCTGTATTGTGGTAAACTTCAGCAGGCTCTGGGGGAGGTGATTGCTGTGACTCCACTGTTTAAAAAGTGATGCCATTGCCTCTCACATAACTGCCTTCTGCAACTTCTGGTCTTCATTTCAGAGTCCTTCAGGCTCCTACAGGGTGGGTTGATTTCTTTGTTGCATTTAGAGACAAAATAAGCTGTCCTTCCACAGCACCAGCAGTGTTGTCAAGAAATAGCTCGTGTTGAAGACCACAACTACTTTAGGTTTGGTGTTCATCTCCTCACAGGTTAAAATTAATCTGTAGTTAACAGGGGAGCATCTGGTTGTGTTAAAACCTGGTTGACTAAATGAGATGGATACTGAGTGTAATGTGCTCACACAGGTACAGGACTCACTGGATGATGTATTAGGTGATCATAGAAATACCACCTGGCTCTGCTATTTGCTGATCTATGAAGCCACTTTATTACTCAGGTGCCTAACAATATGCAAATATGTGTATTAATGGTTTCTGTGTCATAAAAATGGCAATTTTATACCTTTGCACTTTATAGAGGCTGCAGAATCTAGCTGGCAAACTGTGCCGGTGGAAAACAAGATCACAAATCAATTACTTCTTGCTTGACACCGTTTAGATCACTTTGCTGAGATCCTTGTTCAGCTGACACTGGGAAAGTGAACATCCCTGTAGTTGTGACCTATTATTCAGAGAGAGCTGCAGGCTAATAACAGCTTTGATCATTGAGAAATCTATTATTTTTTTGACCTGCAAGACATCCTAAATGGGCCAGTTCTATAAACTGAAATTTATAGGCTTATAAGCTGTAACATTCAAGCCTCTGTTATCTGGAAAATGAAGGACAATCCTACATGCAGAATGATAGGTGTTTCCATCAAAACCCTCCCCTTTGCTGCAGTTTATTCCTTAGGGAGGCAAAATGCAGAAGAGCTGATTTCTTGCAACATTCTTAGCAGAAGTAATTTATCAAAATCCTGCTTTGAAAAATGGCATGTGTTCATTGGTACCAAGCCTGCCTTGAAGTCTGTAAAAACAAAGATCAAATCTGGTTTGGTTGGTGTGGTTCAAAAGCTCTTTCCAGATTCTCAGAGCAGACTTCAGAGTCTCAGGTATTCCATGTTCCTGGAATACTGAGATCATCCCCTGCTCAGTGGAAGGTGTCTGGCCACACAATTAGGCTGTGGATGTTACTAGAGTTGCCATATGGTGAGTCAGCTTTGCTCTTAGGGTTTCTGTTTTTCAGTGCGTGTGTACTTTTCTCATAGAGTAATAATGCTTAGAGATTTACTGTTTATTTTTTTTCCTCAGGTTTAATATTGCAGCAGAAACCTATAGCTGACATTCACCATGTTATTAAGCAAACATTTCATATGAGGCATGGTTTGTTTTTGATTTGAGTGACGTGACCATGCTTTTCTTTTAAAACTCAGTGCAAATAAAATCTTTGGATTTAATATTCTTTTGGGTTTGGGTTTTTTTTTTCCACTCTGCTATTGAATAAGGAAGTCAGTACAGGTCCTTGATTTTTAGTATTAATTCGGGGGTGGTATCTGAGAAATCTTTTTTAGACATTAAATATGGCTCTTATCGATAAGAGGCACTTTGGATCTAATGAAAAATCAAAAGAAGTCAGTAATGGGATTCTTGTTGTTTCTATACACCCATTATTCCTTGTTAGAATAAAGCTTTAAATCAGATGTTCTTTCTCATCTCAGTTGTGCTCTGCACTTTACAATATAAGCATTTACTTGTTTTGTACTTATTACTATTTCCTTGCAGTGATGAGATCCTGATCTTCCTGCAGTTAAGAGTTCTTGTTTTGTGTAAAACTGGGAGCATCTGAACGCTTCATGGTAGTTTCTGAACATCACAGGGCTTTAACTTGTCCTCCCCACTCCACAGGGCCTGGCAGGAGGACCTTGGCACAGTGTGGTTCTTCCAGTCTGAAGGCCCTCAGTGTTCTCTGGGTCAGGGATAAAGAATCTTGTACTTTTTTGGGATGTTTTTCTCCTAGTCAGTCACCTCATCCATTCAAAAACAGGGGCAGGGTATACCTGGTTTTTCTTTGGTTTTATTTCCCTTCAGATTCTGGACATCGGTTACTGTTTCACTTTTCTGTACAAAATTAGTCATATATATAATACTTAATATTTCAGTTATGGATTGCTATAAACTATGACCATCACTGATTTTTTTTATTAATTTGGAGACTTAATTAAGGGTATTTTTAGGCTGTGAGACCACAGATATCTAAACAGAAAGAAGTGTAGATATTTCACTAAGTGCTGCAAAAGCCTGAATCCTCCATTTCTAGTACATGAGAACAGGAAAATGTTAAAGTATGTATGGAAATATATTTTCATCACCATAAATCTTGCTTCAGCTCATTGGTATGCAACCACCAAGTAATTAAATGTAATTGAAATGCTGTGCCAGAGGATGTGTGATCCAAAAGTAATTGCTACTCTTGTACTGCTCTGTAGTGTGATCTAGAAGCTGAACTTAATTGTGTATTTGACCTGCACAAAATTAATAGCAGCTACCATTTTATTACACTACACCTGCATTTTAAATGCTGCTAATTAGTCAATATTAAACTAATAATGAAACAGCAAATTAGAAGCTCTTGACTATATTTAAGTGAATGATAAGTTTTACTGAATGTGCATCATACCAACATGCTGTTGGGGCAAACCATTTTCTCATCTCATGTTTTATAACTAAGAGCACTCAAGGTTTCCAAGTGTTCTTTCAGTGATGTGAAACATCTCTGAATTTAGTTTTTCTGTGAGAATGTTGCTGGATGTAACCAAGTAATCTCCTATAATAAGTGAGGTGCTCCGTATCCTCTGTGTATTTCTTGTAGTTTCCATTCATTAAGACTGTCCCAGACTAAGTTTAATTCTTTAAATGGGACATTCTTGCTTGTGCTGCATTTGAGACTAAATAGATAGTTCGGCAACAGTGAGTTCAAGACTGACTAGAAATAAAGAAATCTTGCTGACTTTGGTTATGTTTTCATTGTCAAACAGCAGTGCCCAGCTAGAGTGGATCTTTAGAGCAAACCTGTTACTGTTAATGACCCACTGATACCCCTGAGTTCCTCCAGAAACACTGAAGCACTTGAGTGCCTTTGCAGTTCATTCAATTTATAATAAACTCACTGTTTTCCTTGGATGAAAATAGTCATTCTTTCCGAAGTCTGGCAGGAGCTGCCTGTAGTAGTGATGCTCTTGGTAATGGGGTTGTCTGTGAGAAATGCAAAAAAAAGAAAGAAAAAAAGGAGTTATTCAGGATCACTTGCCGGTCTGTATCACAGAGTTCAGAGGTTTGCAATCACTGGGCTGTTTTCAGAGCTTTTAGCTTGAGAACAGGAGAGAAACAACATCTTGTGTCCAGATGAAGACTTGAGACAAAATAACCCTTCAGGATGCTTTGCTGAAGCAGTTTTAGCCAGAGAGAGACGGCTCAGCTCATCATGTCGCTCGGGGTTAGTGAGGAGGGTACGAGCAAGAGCACCTCCCTTGGTTTAATCTGCATGGGTTTGCGGCAAAGAAAGGGGAAGAGAAGGACCTGAGGTAAAAGGCAACAAGATGTAGCAGGATTTTCCTCTTGGAGAAGCATGGGTAGTGGGAATAGAGAACAGACTTGATCTGTATTTCAAGTGTATTTTGTGAATTATTGCTTTAAGCAGTAACCGCCTGTTTCCAGCACGGAATGTGCTTTAACATGTGTCTGTTGTGTTTGGGATGTGACTCCCTGCAACTTTCTGTAAAAGGAATCCAAAGATGGGGTGACTTGAAAGGGATTTAATTACAAGAAGTCACAAATGGTTCATTGCCTCATGGAAATGAAAGGTGTAATTGCAAATCTAATGTGTTCATGCCTGAAACTTCAGCAGCTTTAATGTCTGGAATGGAAATTGCATCAACTCCCTTTTCAAGGTACTCTGGCTGATGCTTATTTGCCTGATTGATATCTTCCTCTTGGCCACATATCTGTCACTGAGCAAATCCTTATGATGTTGGTGATTTAGCTGAAATAATGATGGCTATGTTGTGTTGCTCTGGAAGTTAGGTGATTCTAATGATGACTCTGAAACACTTGGAAAGAACAAAAAAAGTCTAGTCTTGCCCTCAGAGCTTTTTCCTAGACTATAAATACTGGAATTTCAGCTGTATGTTATCTGTAATCCAAATAACTGCCAGATTTAGTACCTCCAGAAGAAATAATATCTTTAGCTACAAACATATGGGAGAGGGAGGCTTTTGAATACAGTTTGCTAAAACGGGTGTGGATTTTACCTGGTTCTATCATGATGTATAAATTGCCTTTTAAAGAAAAAACCTTATTTCTTGTGTTGGAAATGTGTGCTTAAAAGTCTGATTTGCTATTTAAAGCACAGTATTTTTTCCTGTATTGTTAGCTTTTCCTGCTGTGATTGTTTCAGCTGTGTTCTGCTGCTTCTAGTTTTTAAAATACATGGGCAATACATTGACAGCATCTGTCAGTGTAAGTCTGGAGATCTTAGAGCAGTTTTGGAGTGGTGATCAGAAGAGTTAGCATATGCTTCCAAGTCATTTTAGATTAAATATGTTACAGTGTCTACTGACTTCTGAATGTCAAATTTGACACTGAAGTTAGATGGGAAATGAGTTTCTCTTCTGGGCAAAAGAATAAAAAATTTCCCTGAAGTCTTCTTGAATTTAAACTGAGGTGATGCCACTGATGTATCCAAGAGGCTGCCGAGTGATGGAACTTGTCTTATGCCCTTATTGAAAATTTACTGAAGAAGCCTTAATTATTCCAATGAAAAACTCCAGCATATGAAAGTAATCAGTGTCTAATTCCATCCTGGTTTCCCAAAGTCTTGTGATTCAAGGCTGTAGAGTACCTAGGAATTCGTCCTGGATAGAATATAGTCATTAATAAATGCTAAACTTCCAGATTTGTTTTTGAAATATAGTGGAATCTTATTCTTTGTATTCCTTTTCAATTAAAGCTGGACAGAGAAAGGCATACTTCAGAGCAATCAGTAACTTCACTTGCATTTGAAGAGCAGGAAGTCCAGGTCTGGTATGTGTTATATTTAATTCCCGTCAGGTACATGAACATACCCGTGTGCCAAGCAATGCCGCAGGTCAGCTATTGCGAGCCAGGTGTTTGTGCAGGAGACATCACACATCATATAAATAACTAGACTTGTGTAAGGCTGCGAAAAGATCTGAATCTGGCTCTCCCCTCTCCTGGACAAGAAAGTGGCCCTAGAGTCTCTTGGTTTTTGTTGAAGTTGCATATTCAGCCCAAAACACTGTTCTTATGCAGGACTTCTTTGACTCCTGTTATAACTTACTTAGTTTAGACTGATGTAATTAGCAGAACCTTGAACACTGTGATAATAACTTGAGCCTATCATTTCCCAATTAGCTCAGGGAAGAGAGAGAGAGGTAGTGTTTGCCTCTGGCATTCTTGTTTTACTAAGATGTATTCAGTGATCACCAAACTGAAGGCTCAGGAAGCAGCACACCTGAGTACTCACCCAGCAGTCAAAACACTGTCAAAGACTGGGCTTGCTATGATCAGAATTAACAGCCTTTTTAATTTTCCTGGCACTGCATGCTGCTGTTCTTATTTCCCACTGATCACAGCATCTGAAATGGCTTTTTGGTCTGCATGGTACTGGAAAGCTCCAAGTAGAATGGAACGAAGGGGTAGGTGTGAAAGACGAGCCCTGTGCTGTGCCTTACCTCCCCTTGCCACGGACAGCCTGTGCTGTCCTTGGTGAACCATTTCTCTGGAAAACGCAGACAAACTCATGGCTCAGGATAAAAAGACTCGCAGCAGAACGAAGCAGTGACTAAATGTCACAAATGACTCCTGAAGATTTTAGGTTGTGCCATTTTACTGAAGGCTCAGAGTTGTCAGTGCAGGAATTACCTGTTAGACATCCGTGGGCAAGGCTGAGGGGAGCCAAGGCAGCACCTGCGTGGATTTGGGATCCTGTAGGGCACAGTGTGTTCATAAACTGCCACTTAGAGAACCGGAGGCAGACCCTGCTTATACTGAGGACAGAGTGTGTGAGAGCAGCTCTCTGTGTGTACTGCTCAAAGGTAAAGCCTTTGCAAATGGGTATTTGTGCTTTTAGCTGAGCTGTGGGGAGGCTGCAGACTCTGCTCCCCTGTGCTTTTACCGAGGGCAGCATTGATTTTCCTGCCTTCCTTTCTATAGATCTGCACCTGCTGTGCCCCTCAGGCTCATTGATCCACGTCACCCTCTGAGAGGAGCCTTCCTGCTTTCCACAGACACTTCTTCAAGTGTGAGCCACACTCGTGTAGGTTTTTATTGAAGAGGAGAAATTCAAGTCCCTCATTTCCAAATCTGGAGCAGGGAAATGCATGTGTAAAGGTTATGAACATTTGATAGTCACTCCTTGGCCTTTTTGCTTTTATCCATAACCTCAGGCTTTCTTTGTACATCTTGGAAGGAAAAGCAATTTGGAGTCAGCAGAGAATTTGGATGGTATTATGCACCATGCTTCTGAAATAGTGCAATGGAGAGGCACTGTAAGTAGGTGAAGCAAAATGGTCTATAGAGGGCAAGTGCAGAAGCTGTTTTTAGCCCAGTTTGTGGTCAGGGATAGTGTAGGGATGGTGTTACAGGCTGTGCCTTCCCTAAAGGGACAGTTGTTTTCCCTGAGATGAACTTCCTTAAACTTCAATAACAGTTCATGCTTTTCAGGTACTTAGCCAGTATGGGAGCATAATAAAGATTAAAAAAAAGTAATGAATTGGAATTGCTGTCATTAAAAATTTTTCCTTTTTTTTTTTTTTTTTAGTTTTAGAATATGTTGATGCTGAAAAAACAGGTTGAACTACTTCTGCCTTCTTGATAAATTCCTACCACAAGCTTTTTTTTCAGTGCTGTTTGCTATTCATGGCAGTGAAATTGAGCCTCTTCTTAGGGGAAGACTCGTTACTGTAAAACTTGATTACAGAGTATTTGTAGCAGAAGTATTTTATGGGTCAGCAGGAAAAAAAAACAATTATTGCAATCTCTTTCCACAGAGCATGGTTGAGTTGCTGTGTTTTATCAGATACAGTATGACAAAAGTATTTGTAAGCCATTCAGTTATCTCCATAAATTAGACCCTCTACAAAAGGAGTTTTCAAAACCAGCAGGCAGCTTTTTGTATTTGATGTCATAAAATAGCTTCATTTTAAGACAACAGTTAAAATAATGTATTTGATGTTTCACTTACAGAAATAAAGACATAAAATCTAAATTATCAATAAACTTAAGCCATATTTTCAAAAGTGGTCTTTATGTTTAAGGTTTTAAATCTCAGAGGAAGGGAGGTGATTTTGTGTTGCTGAGTCAATTTGCTCCAGATCTTCAAATATATTTGGGAACCTTACTGCTGTTGCCAGTAACACAGGGTTTTATATCTAATTAGGTAACAATCTTTCTCTGAAGAAAAGTTAAAGTCTAGATTAAAAAGAAAAAAACCCATAGCCTATATGGTGTAAAAACTTGACTTCCTACTCACACATCCATTATCACTTAAGGCAGTGCCAGAGCCTTTGCAGTGTTAGAGTTTTATTGGATTCCAGAGCTCAATAAAAGTTGCCTTTTTTTTTTTTTTTTAACAGCTCTGGTGGAAGAGAACTTAAACACTAAGGTTTCTATAGATGTTACATAATTTTGTTCCTTTTTATACTTCCTCAGCACTACAAGGTGGTGGTGCCCTTTTGGAGAGAAAGGGGACAGACGGTCCTTGTGCAGGTGCCTTTGAAAAGTGGGATAATGCAGCGGAGGCACTCGAGCTGCTGGAAAGAAAGCACTGGCCATTCCACTTGTAAAAAGTGGCATTTAGTGCAGGTAAATATTTTAATTCTATGAGCTTTTTTTTTTTTTTTACTCTGAAACAATTGTGCTGTAGGGAAAGACTAAATAATTTGGCAGGATCTGGATATAACAAACCAGGAAATCTGAAGGGTATCAACTCTCGGGACAATGTTTTGCCTGGGTTACAAAAGCAAGAATGCTTTCCTAGGACTGGTACTTAAGGAAACAGTTAACAATCACACCCTTAAATTTGAAGTGTGATTTAAGATCTGCAAGCTTCAAGCAGACCTAAGTCCCTGGGTGAGGGATGCTTTGTTAAATCCAAAAGCTAATCCTCCAGATGCTCCCTCCTCGAGTGTATTGATTTTTCTTTAAGAAGCTGGCGTGCAGCCCTGGCAAGAGGTCTTTGCTTATAAACCTTGATCAAAGACATTCTCTGTGCTACGTGCAGGTGAAATTCTGTAGAGTTTTTCCATCTAAATCATCAGACAAACTTATGATTTGTCTCCACAGTAGTGGAATGATTAAGCAAAAAAAAAAAGTCGTAAATAATTAAGATTTTTTTTCTTTCAGTGAATGGGATTTAGACAAGAGAACAAAATAAACTAGAGAAAACATGCAGCTGATGGCGGAGTTATACATTGCACACCCTCTAAATTGAATTCAGGATAAATACTTATGTAAGACAAAGTATAAAAGCTTTGTCATCATCAGTAGGTCACCACACTTAAGGAAAACTGAGTTCCTGATGCTCTGGAGCTACAATGAGTTGGCTCTTCCACAATGCCTAAAAACATTATTTGTAAGGTTTACCCTGTGCCTCATAAGAAGGACCCTCAGTTGTAGGAGAGCATTTATTCACACTTAGCCAGGAAGGTTTGTACAACATAAGTAACCATAAATCTCTGTTGCGTGTTCCTCCTCTTAGTTACAGAGGTGATATGTAATACTTGGAAAACTTGGAAGTGGGAGAAGAAGAATGGATACTTTTTCTCCTGTGTACTAGATCACTTATTGTGATCAAACCACAAAAACTTTTTCAGCAAATAATTTACATTTCTTTCAAGTGACAACTCCTCAGCTCCTTTCCATATGTACTACTTTGCTTTGTCAGGCCTAGAGTGTTGCATTTATTTCTCAGATTTGAGTGCAAGCTCTCTTTCTGAAAGCAGCTCTGGGGAGAACAGTATGGATTATAAATGGAGAAAATCTCAAAAAGAAATGCTGAATATTTTGCCCAATGAAATGCAGGCTGGTAGAACTGTTCCAACACAGCTGTGTCTGAAAGAAACACAGAGCTACTAAAAGTGCCTGCACTTAGAAATGATAAAGAGGAATATTGAGTAAAGGAAAAGGGAAAAGGCACCTGCACTAACGTGCTCAGTGGTTAAAACAAATACTGGAAGATGAGAAATCAAACAACACTTGGGATAATCACCAGTGTGAGGGGTGTTTTAAGGGAAGTTGTGACTGGAAGTGGGAAGCTGTTTAAAGGATTTCTGTCAACGTTGCTGGCAGGTTTCTTCTGTCTTGGTTTTTAAAGTTGAGTTGTCTTTACTTCTTGTGAAAATGCCAATATATGTGAACTTCTGAGGGGCAGAAAAAGAGTCATATTTTAATCACAACCTGCATATTGGTCTTTTTTTCCAGATGTTTGAGATACAAGACTATGTAAAACTAAGGAAATAATAATAATTCATTTATGACCTTGCAAGTTGGGGAAGTAAAGGAAAGCTATTTTTCTTCATTCCTCTGAACCTGTTGCTGATCTCCTCAGCAACAAATACAAACAACATTGCCAGCAGATGCAGCAGATCACCTTTAACATGTTTACTTTTTGTTTTTTTAAATCTGGATATGATTAGTAAGTTGCTTTTGTTTTGTTTTTTTTTTCGTGCTAAGAAGGTACTGTGATGAATGCAGCACAGAATAACTTTGTTCCTGCCCAAAAACTTCTCAAGGATAACTGGTGCTGTATGAGAAGGCAGGAAAAACTTCAGCCTGTCCCAGCTGCTTGTGAAGGTTTCTTTCCATTCTGCCTGTCAGCACCAGTGTCTTTCTATGGGGGATTTGGTATCTTTTACCTCCATCTCTGCTTTTCCAACACTTCAAAAGAAAATAAAATGTGCTGCCTGTGTGACTGGCCACCATCGCAGTATTAACGAGGAGGAGTGAATGAAAATGCCAGTACAAATGAGATGTACTGCTGTCATCTTGGTTTTGAAGTTGTTACTCTGCTGTGTGAGGAGCAGCAGATGCCCCTGTTTCCTTGAAGTGCCTTTTTCTAAGCCTGATTTAAGACCAGCATCATCTGTTTGTCAGCCCTACAGTCTTAATCTGGTACCAGGTACTCACTTGACTGAGTGAATATCAAAATATAAAGGGGAAAATAGTGGAAAATACTGTCTTAGGGGAGATTTTCTATTTATGGAAGTAATCTCCATCAACATATTATGTTAACCTTCAGAGTAAAGACAACAAAAGATGGGGAATGAGTGATTTTCTTTTTTTTTCCCCCCTACTTTCCTAAATTCTTTACCATAGACAGGACAAGATGATGAAACTTTGTATAGAGAGATCCTGCCCTGAGGAATGGAAGTGTTTTGTATTTGGGGTCTTTAACTCAAAGGTAACTGTTGTTTTTTTTTTGTGTGTGGGGTTTTTTTTTTTTTTTGTTTTGTGTTTTGGTTTTTGTTGTTTGTTTTTCAGGTTTTTTGTTTGTTTGTTTTGTTTGTCTTCCCCCCCTTTCAGTATTATCATAACGAGATACCATTGCAACTACCCACTTATTGACTGGTTTGCTGTCTGGTGTTGCTCCACACTACAGAGAACAGTGGTTCTTGAACTGATTTTTGTTGTGGGACTCTAAAAGAAATGAAAATAGAAGTACCAGTGAAGTTGCAGAGTTCCACTACTTGAGTCTGTGGCTGTCCTGAAGAGTATCTGATGTTGCAGTGGGAACTCCTTGTTAAAGCTCATGGTCTTTGTTCTTTCAGCACAATTGTCCCACTCTTCTGGAAGCAAGAAGTGATGCTGGATTTTGAGTCTGTGGGTTGGTGCTCTTTTGGGTTGTTAACAACTCTCTAGCATTGCATTAGTGACAAAAATAGGGATCAGTAGAGTGGTGAACTGCAAGAGTGAGAAACCAAGATGATCCCAGGAACCCAGAGAATCCAGACAGACACAATAATAGATTTTATAGAAGTTGATTTACAATCTTGGCCACGCAATGCAATAAGCAAATGAAAATTATAATTTAGTTCAGTACAGAAGTAATACACTTTTCATTACAAAACTCCTAAGTTCTGGTATGTAACTTTGAAGGATGGATGTCTAATATTTAAAGATTAAGGTCTTACTTTTAAATCTCCCTAGCAGGGTACTGACTTTCCAGTGAAGACACAGAGTTCAACTTTGTGTCTGAGTTTGAAAAACAATCTCAATGCATTTGCAGATGAAATCCTTTTGTACTAAGATAAGCTGGCTGTGAGAAGGACTCTCTCTTGGGACTAGCAAGAAGTAATGTTAATTTATCTAAGGGAAGCGAATATATCTATTTTGTAGGAAAAATCACTTCTATCTCAGCACAGTCACTTTAACCTCTGATGTTTTCCCAAGGCTGTGTTTTCTGTGCACTGTAGACAGCTGGAAAAAATCATCACACTACAGTCTGCAACTGCTCCCAGTCTCTGTAAACTCAGAATCAGATTGATATTTGCCATATTGTGAAGTCCCCTAAGGCTTATTATGTAAAACAGGGCTGTGTTTCCAGCCTACTGGGGGCTCTCTGACTCCGCTGTTCAGTGCTCAGGCAAACAATGTCCAGGAATTTCCTGTAGCTATAATTTTAGTATTCTCTACACTGATTGGTGTCTGTTGGACAGACAGCACAGTGATGCAGACATCAAAGGCGGTAAATGAGGTTCAAGCCCTGCTGCCAATAACAGGTGGGCTGTGCTCCTGTGTCATTATGATGTCGTTTGATCTTAATGGTACAGCCATTGATCACTTGAACTATTGGGCTCTCCCGGAGAAAAATGGAGCAAGTTGTTTAAGCAGGCCAAGATTTCCTGGCTCAGAATGTCCTAATTTTGAATGCCCTCACTTAAAGGTTGTTCGGGATTCAGCAGGACGCTGACAGAAGTCAGTGAGTGCAGGTCCCTGGAGGGGGAGCACTGTCCCATCCAGAGCACGTTCAGTTCCTTGTCCAAACACAGCCCATCGACCAGATTGTTTGCAGAAGGAAATAGCTCACCAAGGCTGACATCTGCTTTGAGTGCTCTAAAGATCGTGGCATTAGCAGTTTTCCACGCTGGCTTTTGTTGTTTAAAGCAAAATCCTAATCTCAACACAGGTGCCCTCTTTGTGGTTAGTGGTTAAATATGTACACCTGAAAGAGTACACACAGTCTATATAATTAGCAGTATTCAAACTTCAATGACTTGTGCCTCGGGCTATTTTGAAAACATGCTTAAAACCTGCTGTTGTCCCTTTGCTGTAGTGTTTTCTAAATAAGGACTCTGTGTTAAACTGGGAGCAAAGTAAAGAAATGCACCCTAAACCAGAAATCTTATGCACTGTGTCGTGGGTCTGTGCATTTGGAGCACCAGAGCTGATGATTCAGGTCACATGTAGCTGATGTTTCTGTCTCCAAAGGTCACTTTGAGCTTCAGCCTTAAAACACATCAGAAGGCACTGGGGTTCACTGGAACATGTTTAGTATAGTGTTGGTCTCCTGTTAGTGGAGTTTCCCTCAGTAACTTGTCTTCTTTAAGAAATCAGGTTCGCCTGCTCAAAACCTTGTGCCACCTTTGTGGCACTCTTTCTCCCCATATCTGATTTTCCTCTTAATTAAATTATTTAGTTGCCTTAAATTTATGTAATTTAAGGCAAAGTATCGATGTATTACTGTCTTTTTTTAGAATTGCAGGTGCTAGAGAAGTACAAAAAGATCTTAGCAGATTTGGTCCAAACACCTGCTGGAGCACTTCCTTTTGTACTTTTACAGTATAAAGCTTAAATTTCTACCTTAGACTTCTTGGGCCACGTTACCAGTCAGTAAAAGCTCTGTCCCACTTTCTGTTCTTCCACGAGGCAGGGTCACGCTCCTAAGGTAATTTTCCTGACAGAATCACCTGCTTCTAGACAGTAATTGCAGTGTGGAGGTGACAGAATAACATTAGACCAGAAGTCCTGAGTTGTCCTACTGGTAGGGTTTGGGTTAGCTCAGTTTGCAGTCTCACCTGAGATGTCTCAATTGGAGGCTGGGAAGTGAGAATCTCCTAAAAAAAGGCTCTTGTGTTCTGAATTGTAGTGACCCTTTCTTCAGAGTCAGCTAGGAAAAAAAAAAAAAACACAGGGGAAAAAACTATCTACCTTTTTTCTGCCTTCTGATTCTGCATTTGCTGATTCCAGAGGAGCGAGATACACTTGAAAATGAAAACTGAGGAAGAGACAGTTTGCCCTTTTCTTTATTTCTAAATAAAATAAGGATTGTATTGCTTCTGGGAGCAAAGAAGAGATTATAGATGAGAGCTGATACCTCTGTGATGATTTTCAGTGTAATTCAGTTATCCAGCTGTTCCTGTCTAAGGTACATGTTGTGAATTCTGTGGGCTCAAAGACACAAATGCAGAATTCCTCATATACCTTGTGCTGTTATCAAGTAGCAAGGGCTTAAAATGAAATTTATAGTGAATTCTAATGAATCAGGCAATTTTCCAGCTGCTTTCCTTCATGGGTCTGGTACTACTGCAGCTTGGTTAGCTCCTGAGATCTATCCTAAAATCTGTGCTGCTGCTGAGACTATTGTTTGTTCACATTGTACCATGTGTGCAACTTCTGGTTCTTTAAGTATAATTTCCACGTTGGAATTCTAGAATTCTCCTGATTCCTAATGCTTTTCATGTTGCATTCATGTTAAATTCCCACTGAGCCTGCAGCACTTAAATGCAGTAGTTTGTGCAATCAACATCAGAACCAGAGTCCAAAACCATTTTGGAGATCACTATATCTAGGATGGGAATGCCTGTAATTTATTAGCAACTTATGTCCCAGTTATAAAATCCAGTTTATTTCGTATTTCTCGGTAGTTTTTCACCTGTGCTTGTGTAGCAAACCTTAGAGGAAAAATAGAAGATTAATTTTTGAAACTTTCCTTGTCTCTGAAAGTCAATGAAATCTCACTGGATTGTCCCATCATTTTATTTATGTCTTTATACTTTAAAAAATATCTTTCTATCACTTAGCTATAGAAACAGCTGCTGGGTTGTCATCCTCAACTGCCCTGAGATTTGAAACAGTTTGAGTAGCTGCACTTCTTCTGTTTACAATCTTTCATTACAATTGAAACTCTCAGCTATTACTACTCAAATATTTGTGTGGGAAGAAGTGTTGGCACATTCCAGGTAGATTTCTTTTTTTTTCCCAAAGCAATAATGCAAAATTTCATGCTGGCCAGTAGCAGGAGAGGGTAAGAAAAGTCTTTGCCTGACTATTCTGTGACTGCTGTTTGCGTGTGGCAGCCTGTGGATGGTCTCCTGCTGGTGGGTAAATGACTGAGAGCTCTCAGAAAACTCATTCCTGGCTGGGGCAAATTACAGAGGGCAGACACATCTGCTGTGCTGGACACAGGGAAGGAATATTTGTGGTGTGAGGGATATTCTCTGCTCTGCAGGCTGCCCACAATGTGCAGTGAGAGATGGATTTCTCCTGGAGCCCCATTTGTGCCAGGAAGCCTCTGGATCGGCGGGTGAAGCCACGGATTTCACAAGTCAGACCTGCTGAGTGTCTTTGCAGAGCCTTGCTTGGGGGCACCTGGGGGTGATGCTTTGGCCTTGCAACCGCCCCTCCCTCCCAGTTCTGCCACTGGGCATCAGGATTTAGCCCTGGATCTCACATTTCTCGCATGACTGTGCTGCTGGTGTGATTCCACTGCACCGGTCACCTTTCCTGCTCCACTTCAGGCACAGCTCCTCCCTCCAAACATGTGCCTTCCTGGTTGTCTGGAGCTGAGGTGCTCCCAGGGGCACAAAGAAGTTGCTGAGTCTTCCTCGGCTGTAGCTCCAGTGGTATATGTAGGGATTAAACACTCATAAATGAAGATCTACTGCATTAGTGGACTTTGTATTCTCAGTTATAAGGAGAAAAGACATTAATTTTTCCCCCTAAACATGGGTATTCCTGTGCAGGTCTGCTATGACACTTGTTTTGTTCTTAGCAAATGAACCAGTGTCTGAAAATGGCATTAACCCATGTTAATAATGTCAGTTCTTCTCAAATACTGTTTTTCCAATGAAATTTTCTTTCTCTGGCAGAAGCAACTTCAGTGTAAATTGGGCCTTTTTGCATTTTGGAGGAAGTGTAAGTCAGTGATAAGTAGTTGTTCAAAGAAATACAAAATACTCCTTTAGAACCAGCTGTTTCCAGGCCAGAAGTTAAATCATCTCATTCTGCTCTGTGAAATTATCCACAAGAAACGTGCCCCAAACAATGCATCTGTCTCTGTCAGGGTTACAGTAAGGGAAAAAAGAGCTCTCAAAGGCTCAAAAGTACAAAGCAAATGTATGTTAGAAACTTGATTCTCTCAATCTACTCAACAAAGTTATGCCTTGTTATCAAAGTGCTTTATTAGATATACCGAGCTATAGTTTGCTCTTTGACCCATGAAAATACTAAACATTTAAACCTCTATTATAGTATAAGGCAAGACTCTTCACTGTCAGTCTCTTCAAATGTCTTTCATTTTAGCATTTAGATTTATAAAGAATTACGTTTACTGGGGTGTATTCTCAAATGTGTTGGCAAATTTGTATTTAACTTTTAACGCTATTAAGAGTAATTCACTCAGTTTAAAGGAGAATAGCTGTTTTCAGTGCATAAAGACATCTAAATCTGTCTTGTTCAGATTAACTGAATAACAACAATAACTTCGTTATTGAGAAATAGTTTTAATAAATTGACAGAATAAATGAATGGTTATCCAGGGAATCTCCTCTAGCAAGAAGTTACACTGTGATCAAAACTGAAACTGGTCAAAATCCCTGAAAGGGTTCCTGGTGTGCCAAAGCCATGGAAAAGTTTAGTTCAGATCTGCAATGTGGCACTGCAGTTAGTGTCATATTCCACCAGTGGGCTCACAGGGCTTTCTCAGGAATTGCCTTTTAGGTTCAGCTTTATAATGTCTCCTGTTTCTAGCAGTTCTGAGTAAATTGGTTTTAATTATTCTAGGTAATTTTGGTTAATATGTCAGATCCAGGCTTCTAATCAGTCAGCTCTGTATGTGTTCCTCAGTGATTGCAAGTGCCTGGTTTTGTTCCTCATCAAAACACCTTATTTTCATCATCTGTGCATTGTTTCACTGGGAAGTAGAGGCTTGTATTGGTGGCAACTGCATTTATGATGGCTCTTGAATTCATATGTCAGGGCTGCTGTTCAGCAAACACACTGTCTTATTTTAGATCATCTGATTCCCCTTGAGAATAGGTACTTTTATTCTGAATAACAGCATTTGATGGAAGATGTAAGTATAGTTATTTCTACCTAACGTAAGTCTGGTTTCTCTTTCCTGTTTGACTAGTTCTCTGTAATTTCCCTGATTAAGGTGCAGGTAGTGTGAGGTGGATACTGGCAGAGTTTTGGGGAAAAAAATAAACCAATTCTCAGTCCTGCCTTGCTAAGGGAAGTGATCTTACTGAAGCCACTTAGTTGTTATTAAGGGCCTAGGGTTGGGCTTTGAGTGCTGCAGCCTTCGGATCATGAACAAAGAAGTATTTTGATTGTTTTAAGAAACCCATCACAACATTCAGAACAAAAGGAAAATTAAACATTGAAGTGTTCCCTTGTGTAGTACCCCGGATTTGTATGATTTCAGCTGACACCTGCACTAATTGACAGAAAATCCACTGAGTGGTGCAGAGATGGGTGTAGTTCAGATGTGAGTTATTAGAGATGTATAGAAATACAGATCAAAGGCTTTTCATTAACGCTTCTTTCATCATGAACATCAGTAAGACAACATTACCTGCAAGCTGAAAACATTGGCAAAATTAGGAAGATTCACTCAGAAGGGCTTCTAAGGACACCTGTCTAATGAAATGAGTCAGTGGGTGCTTGGCTATAGTGCCTGTCTAAGCTTGTAAGTCCCTTTGTTTCAATTCACTGACATGTGGGGGGCCTGAAACATGAACACAGGAAGAGATTGGAACTACCTGGCCCGGCCTCAGCCTTGGTCACAGCACAGTGGGATTCCCTCACAACTTGGCATCACCTGCAATTCAAATCAGCACAGTGTGACTCTGCCTTTTAACTCTGGAATAGAATAGATGAAACTTTGCTTTGGATGGTTTATGTGCACTTTGACTCTCCCGAGAGCAGAGGGGAAGGGAATGATGGTGATCAAACAGAAAAGGAAATTATGACACACAGAGGTGGTTGTAGCAGAAAACCTGTGTAGTGTGTGTCAATATGAACAGTGTTTTACTGGGAGACAAAGCTCAGGCACTTTTTGGGGAGTGGAGGAAGGAAGGGTATGCCTGTGATGTGGGGTTAGAGGTCAGGGGCTTACACTGATCTGACATGAATTTGGCTTCGCTTTTTCTAGACCTTGTTTTTTGTAGGTATCTGCATGTCATTAATTTTAATTGCTTAAAAGCCTGCTGGAAGGCAGTGATCAAGCCTGGCTTAAATCACACAGACGTAAATTGACAGCAATGATGTTGAAGTCAACAATTCAGCAGCAGGGACACACTGCAGGGCAGCACTGCTGGCTGTGGATTGCTGACTTACTGTAGAATCACAGAATGGGTTGGGTTGGAAGGGACCTCAAAGTTCACTTCATTCCAACCCTCTGACAAGGGCAGGGATACCTTCCACTAGCCCAGGTTGCTCCAAGCCCCATCCAACCCAGCCTCGAACACTTGCAGGGATGGGGCAGCCACAGCTTCTCTGGGCAATCTGCACCTGGTCCCTCTGGATGGCATTCCTTCCCTGCCACGTGTTGACTGCACCACACAGCTTGATGTCATTGCCAAACTTGCTGAGGGTGCACTGATCCCCTGGCCATGTTGCTGCCAAATAGCACTGGTCCCAGTAGCAGTCCCAAGGAACACCACTCCTCACTGGTCTGCACCTGGACACTGAGCTCTGAGTGTGACTATCAGCCAATTCCTTATCCACTGAGTTATCCACCTGCCAAATCCATGTCTTTCCAGTTTAGAGACAAGGATGTTGTGTGGGAGAACATCAAATGCCTTGCACAAGTCTGGGTAGATGAACATGACTCACTCCTCCCTTATTTATCAGTACTGTATCCACATCATAGACCACAAAATCTGTCCTAATCACCTCCTAGTTTTTCGTGTGACAGTCTGTGTGAGCTCATCCAGCTGCCAAATGGGGCAGAAAGTTTGGTCCCTTTTCTAGAGTAATAATTATGCCAATAATGTACTTCTGTATCTCTGGAGAGTGTAAAGTCTAATTTACTTCTGAGCTCAGATCGAAGGTAAAACCTTTACTGAATTGGAATGAATGTAATGGTTACACTCAGCCCTTATAATAAATGTGGCTTTAGTTCATATTAATAGAATGAAAATTCATTGGTCTTCCAAGGGAGGATGTTGGTCTGGTGTTGAATCACTGTTTAGATTACAGCAAATGTGAACAAACAAACAAAACCCCCAGTGGCTTAAGTTGGTATCAGTGGGGTTTATGGTAGATCAAATCTCATGAATGTAACATTAAGTTTTTGCTGAGAGACCGTTGTTTATCCTTTTGCATAAATTCTTACTGTAAGTCTGGATAATATCACTGACTGATCAAATTTATCCCCGTGAGTGAGTCAGTATTGGACAGAACTGGCATCCATTTTTGTGGGATCAGGGCCCCAGTATGAGCGTGTGGTAACTGATGTTTTAATTTGTGCAGTGCTGTCCAGGCTTTCACTGATGCTCATGGTGGGATGAAATTTATGTTGAACTGTATACTGGAAAGGTTAGAAATCGAATTAAGCAAATACCTTTTGTTAATAGATCTGTGGAAAAGAAGAGAGTGCAGGCAGGAAAATCCCAGGACATGAGTGTGACATTAAGATGTAGAAAAAAGGAATTTTACTAAGTGTTGCAAAAGTTGAGAGAAATTGAAAGCAAAATCAACACTGGCTGTCTTTTCAGTGTCACTATTCCTCTAAAATGAGATTTGCAAATCTATATTTAGATTTAATTAGACAGTTATTGTGCTATGTGCTAAATAAACACTAATTATTAAACATGGAATTTATTGAAGTATAATAGGTGTTTCTAAAACTCCTAACTTACTCAGCCTGAGTAAACAAATTCTAAACAATCAATATAACCTCCTATACAAGACCTACCACTGCCACTAATCTATGCCAGCATTCAGAAACCATGATTATCCTTCTGTTTTATAATAGGTGTTTTATTACAAAACATACCTCAGCATTTGTATGTCATTGTAAGGTCAGTTATTTATTTGTAGAACCTTGTTCCTTATACACAGGCCCAGTTGCCAGCGAATTCTTGAACGTATTAAGTGAATCTATAGGGGATAAACTCAGGGTTTCTTTAATTGAGCACCTTGCTTACAAATTCTGCTTGGTACTGTGGTTGGCTGGAACATGAAAGCAACAACCATTTTCCTGTCATTTCCCTCCTCTCCCACCTTTCCTGGCATGCAGAGACACAGACACACAGCATGATGCAGTGCTGCCCCAAGTGCTGAATATTGCAGGCCTGTTGTGTTTATGTTTTAGCTGTCTTCAGAATTAAAGGTCAGTCTGGGATTCAATAAAATGCACTTTTAGCTCTCATGATTTTGAGAAAATTGAATGTTGTTTAAGGGAGCCTTTAAAGTCAATGCTCAAATGCGATTCGAAAACTGCAGCTGAATTAAATATGTCCATAAAGCTCAATTTCTCTCTTAACTACTTTGTGTTGCAAAGGCCAGTTTGGATATGAACCTCGAGAAAAATGACTCAAAAGGTGATGTGTCACTGCTGGGGAATGGGAGCTGCTGTTTGACCTGGGAGGTTCTACAGGTGGATTCTTACTCAGGTTTCTCCATATATTTAAATCCTTCGCAGAGTATAATATGATCTCTTAAGTGTCCAACTAGGAATGCAAGTTTGGAAGAAAACATGTAATATAGGAGCATTTTCTAGCCTGTGCCCGTGGGCATCCATTCATTGCTACCAGAGTATCCAAGAGATAGGATAGGAGATAGGAGTTCTGGTAAAAGGGAAATTTTAGGCTTTTTTTGGAAGAGCTCTCAAACAGTCCCTGACAGCCTTTTATCTTGGGTATAAAAAAAAAAAAGTCATCAATAATTACTAGGCTATCTTTGGAAAATTCGATGTCTGATGTAAGCAGGAGGCTTGGCAAGGAAGAAAAGAGTTTGTATTCTGCCCAGAATAAATTTAGCATTTCTAAGTGCTTTGCGTCTTCTCTTTGCAGTGGAGCTTTTTGTCTTTTTTAATCCTGCTTTTAGCAGGTTTGAAGATATTCTCCTTTCAAGCTATTTTTCCCCCCTCTCTCTTTCTTTCTAGGCTTTCTGAGTTGCTTCTTTTGTTTAGTTTGAGAGTGATTTTATTATTTCCTGAAATGAAGCATCCTTCTGAATTAGTCAAGAGCCCAAATGCCGTGGAAATGGATATAACTGAGCCTATAAAGAGGAGGTAAGTTACCTGATTAAATGCTTTACTGAGCTGAGACCGAATGATGGTAGTGAACTATAAGTGGGTCTGGACTGACTTATATTTGATCGTCACTTTGAGATGTTCAGGTGATGAATAAGCTTTTCAATGCAGATCTTTTGATCCTTCAGTCTCAGGCATCAGTGGCTCATGTCTTTCATACTTCTATTAATTCAGTATCTGTTTCATCTTGTGTCCAAGCACCCCAGATGGGTTATTTTAGCAGAGCTAGAGCTCCTGAACACTAGTATTAAGAATATAAACCTCATCTCACCTACTCTTCCTTTAGGCCAAAGGCTGCAGGGTCAGAGCTGATATAATTTTTAGGAGGTTAAGGTGAATTTGGTCATTAATTCCTCCTGCTGCTGTTCTTTTGAGACTTTGCCTTGTTCTCATATTGTGTTCTTCATTCTTTTAAGACTTGGTGCTTTAGCTGGACACAAGACTTTTGCCAGCTGAGGTAGCTTCTTAATCTGTTTGGAACACAGATGGACAATTAGCTTCTAAGGAAAAAGAAAGCACAGTTTTTGAAACTGTGATCTCTTTTATCTCTGAATTTACATAGGGAGAATTGCTGCCTTGAAAAGGAACCTTGTCAGGTCAAGGAGATTAATTAGAGTAGCCATTGCTGTATTTTTCTGGTGGCAGAGTCATTTCATTATTATTTCCATCTGTGTGTAAGCTGGGGTGTGACATTGCTTAAGGAAGAAGGGTAGCAGAAAGAGAACACTCACTTCTCTTTGCATCCTGCAGACACAATCATTTACAAATAAAGCGCTTGGGACTTCAAGGGGAAGGTGGGAAATGTAAAACAAGGAAGAAGAGGTGGTGCTGTGAAGGCAGGATTGTCCTAGCTATCCTGAGGAGTGCAAGTTCTGCCAGTAAGGGACACTGGAATGTGTATTATAAAGAAACAAAATACAACCAAGACAAACCTACTGAAATTAAATCAAGTCAGAACTGAATCTTGGGAAGTAATAGTTTGTGCCAGGTCAGAAGGGCTGAGAGTCTGTCCTAACTGTGGTGAGAGGGCTGTGCTTCAGAGGAGTGACATCAGAGCCACCAGGCCTTGAGGAGTTTCTTGTGCTACATGGAAAATGGAATAGGTGTCAAAATAAAGATCTTCTGTGGCATTAAATAGTGTTTAATCTCACTGAGATGTGAAGAATGTTCTTGGTAGCTGTGGGTAAGGGACTTTAGGAGACCTTCTGCTCCCAGCTATCACAAGATCTGAGTAAATCAACTGACCTTTCTGTGCCTTGGTTTTCCTGGATACGAGTGTGAGCATTGATGCTTCTTCCCAGAGTGATGCTGAGGTAGAAGATGTGCAGTATAGGAAGTGGAAGTGAGCCTGGCTATTTAGAAATAATTCAAAACCTGCACTGTTTGTGAATAACTCCCACTCCTCCTCTTGCTGTGAAATAGGAAGTAAAAAGGGGCAGTCTGTAGGATGGTTTAAAGATTTATTTTTTTTTTTGGTGAACCAGTCTGGAACACATTATTCTTGCTAAATTAATACCATCCAATATTTTTTGTATTCAGACAACCTTTATGTTGTACCTTGCCAAAAATTGCTTTAAAACGTTGTAATTTTGCTTTCTGCTGCTCAGTGGGGTTGGGAGTGGCGCCGTTTCACAGCCTTTCACCTACAAGTTGTAGAATAATGTTCTGTAGTGATTTCATTGTTAAGGGAACAGGACAACTGAGAAACAAGCTTGTGAATGTGCACCTTAACTCCCTCAAAAAAAAAAAAAAAAAAGGAAATTGAAGGCAATAGTTTTTATATAATATATCTCCAGAGGGACAGCACTTTAGCAATGTGCTCATGCAATTCATCACTGAGGTGACAATACTCTAATGATTTATTAGTAATATATCACTGGAATGTTTTCCCACCGTTGATGTATTGAAGATCATAAACCATGGAGAGGGACAGCAGACGTGCAGACTGAAGTGCCTGCAAAGCCCTTCCCAAACCTTTTCAAGTTATTTTATTGGGAGAAGGTGTCAGGGAGAATGCTGAGATCTTTCCATTCCTGTGTGAATCCACATGGAGCTCTGGTGGGGAGGGAGAGTCTTGCCATGAAGATTCCTGGATTTGATAGCAGATGCTGCAGGCTCTGTGTGTTTTCAAACAGTGCAGAAACACTTGATAAATGGTTAGTTGACTGATAGTCAAGCAACTTGAGGTTATTTACTTCTGGTTTTTTAATGCCTCTGGAAGACACTCTGAAATGTCTTTGAGCCTTGGCATCTCAGTGTGCAGAGACTGGGCCGTGTGACATTCTCACAAATGTCACGATAGGAAGAAAAAAAGGTTCTGTCTCTGTGGCATTACACACCACTCCTCTGCTGTCAGCATGTGGCTACACTGTAGTATCACCAGCTTTTCTCCCTCTCTGGAGATTATTTTAAAGATTTTTCAATAAACTTCAAAAAATATTTTTTCACTATCCCGATTTCTGCTCTTTGTGTGAATTGTCCACAATGTCAATATTAGACTTGCAAATAAAGTAAATTTGCTTTTATTTCGGTTCCTACTACCTTTCATCCTTTGAGTACTCCCTCAGATAACTCTCCCAGCCCAGCCTGGGTAACCTCAGGATAACATGCTGGGAATGGGTGCCCATCAGCTGAGGCACTGAGGTTTCCTGCAGCAATTCCTGCCGTGGTGTTGTGTTCAGAGCCAGCTCACTGTTACCTGATGTTCTCCCAGTTGTCTGTTTTCATCTCTCTACAATTACATGGTTACTTCCTGGAGAGGCACCAGCTTTTTCTTTGTGTGGGAGTTGTATTAGGCAGCTGTTCCTGCTTGCAAACACTGCACCAATAATATCAATTATGGCCAGGCTTTGCCACTGGCTTGAGTTCAAATTGGTTTTGACTTAAAATTTTTGCAGGACTGAGCTGATGCTCATGTTGAGTAGAAAGGGAAGGTGGGGTCAATAATAGGAAAATAGATAGTAAATTATAACCCACTTTATGATCGAGAACAGAAGGTGGAGAATTCAGCAATGGTTGGAAGGCTATCAGGTTTTATGAAAGCTTCATCAGCTCTGCAAAAGGCAACTGGGGGCCAGAAATACTCATCTTGAAGCATTTTACAAATTCTAGGACCAAATTCTTGGCTATCTGACTGCAGATACCTTCCATTGCCTTCCCTGGATCTTAGGTAGTGATAAAATTAAAGCGATGCTGAGTGTTGATCAGTATTTAGGTTTGGACTGTAATCAAATCCTGGTTTGTTCCCCTGCAGGCCCTGCTTGGGAGACCACAGGGATAGATGTAGCATTCAGTCCACTTATTTGTCCATTTGTTGCAACTTCCACAATTTAATATCAGTTTAAAAGCCACGTGTCTGTGGAGAGTGGGCTTTGCTGAGGGGTGGTTTGGGGTTTTGTTTCTACTCTGCTCGATTTTTATTGTGCAAATGCCTTTGTATGAGAACTTCTGGCCCTGCCCCTCATGAGCAGTGTGCCCTTGTCTCTGTGGCACTGAGGGTCCTGTAGATATGTTTTGCTTTATGCCTCTCTGAGCACAGATTAATTACACTGTAATTTAGAGTAGATGGACTTTAAAAGCATCAGCTTTATTAGAATGAATCTGCTCGAAGCGTAACAAAATCAAGTCCACTTACCTATATATTAGCGCCAGAGCTCTTCAGAGCATGTAAAATAAGTTTTTGCTTGTTTTGTTTTGTTTTTTTACCCTGATTCTTACAAAATCCTTCTATTTAAATAACTTCCCCAAGCCCTGGTGTAAAGGAAGCAGCTCTTACATCTGTCTAGAATTAAAACACCTTTTTAGTATCTTAGAATTAAAATTAAATTACATGGGCTGAACTGCTCTGTGAATGGCTTCAGAAGCCTTTCCAGCCTCACTGAGAGGCATTTACAGCATTAAAGGCTGTAGGCAGAGCACACTACTCTCTCCAGGTGTTACCTAAACACCAGTTGACATTTGTCTGGTTTATCTTGCTCTGGCAGCATGTTGGTTCACAGCTGGGGCTGTAAAGGTGAGCAGCAGTTGGATTGGGGAAATAAATGACTGGCAGTGCTTATTCTTGACTTACAGAAGGTTCAAATATAATATTAAAATATAAACATAATGTAAAATAACTAAAATATAGTCCTAATATACTGAGTTGCATTACAGCTGTATCTAGGAGCTAGAACCAGGCAGCCTTTTTGTTGTAGACCATGGCACTGCGTGCCAGGCAAGTGAGCCCTGAGACAAAGATGCTACACAGTAAATCAGGAGCAGTGGGTTAGAAGAAAGGGATGATTTTTTTTTTCATGGGAAGACAGAAAGATGAAAGGATCATCCTAAGGCTGGGGAAGGAGGCTGAGGCAAAAGCTGGGAATTGATATCAGATCTTCGGCATTAAAGTAATTTTTGCTAGTTCCTGGTTTGCTGTGATTCCTATCACAGGGCTCATTTCCTGCTGCTCAGTATTTTTGTGGCAAGTGTTAGAGAACGAATCTCCCAGTCACTGTTCCTGGAGTTTCTCCTAAGAATTCCAGAAGCTCCATTATAGAGAAAAGGCTGAGTCCATCAGTAAGGTTCCAGAAGAATATGAATATGTGTTTTACTGCCTGTAGCTTCCTACTTTGAATTTTTCTTTTGACTTTGCCTTGGTGAGGAAAGTAGAAACTGTTGATAGACTTTTTTTTTCTATGCCTGAAATGAATTTATATCCAAGTAAATATTTTGCATCCACAGCATCCCGCAGCAAAATTCCACACTACAGCTGAGTGAAGCATGAAGCAGTATTTGTTTTAAACATTCATGGGGATAATGTTACTACTTCCTCCCTGATTTTTAGGTTGATGGGCAGGGTGAGCAACCATTTCCACCTTGTCTGTGCTACTCCAGGCTTTATATTCCTCTTTGGTTTGTTCCATCCCAGGATGAAATGCATTTGGTTTAAATATTCTTGAGCTAACTTTGATCCTGGTTGTTCCCCCCTCTACTTTAATTTTAGTAGATCATTTTGCAGTGGGTGAGAAACAAAGCTGCACAAAATGTTGCAGTTGTGGATTTATTCAGTGCCATAATGATGCTTCCTATTCTGTTCTGCACTCCTCCCTAATAATTCCTAACATGCTATTTTCTTTCCCTTCTATTGAGCATTGAGCTGACACTTTAATTGACCTATTATAGCTTCAAGATATCTATTATTTCCCCCAAATGTTAACAAGTTGCCAGATTTCATCAGCCCAGGATTGCTTTTCCTCTTGAGTGCATCACTTCACATGGATCAACACTGAATTCCATGGCTTTTTTTCGTGCACTCTGTATTTCTCCAGTCCTTTGCAGGCAGATTTTACTGGCTTGAATGTCTTGCTACAATGAGTTAGTTCACTTTGGCATCTGACTCTTCCAGCAACACAAAGACTAAAACCACAAGGCTTTAAAAAAATAAATCAGCTACCCAGAAAACTCGTTAATTCAGAATTAAGGCTGCTCATCTGAGTTCCAGTCCTTCCGTGCTTTACACACAAGACATGCAAAGTGGATGAAGCCTCTCTTACCTGAATTAGCAAGCAGCAGCCAAATATTTACTGAGTCACTTATTCAACTTGATTAAATGAACAGAATATTAAAAAGGCAAGAAAAGGGGGGGGAGGGGGGACACGTGCAACAAAATCATTCAAGCAAAACAATTCTATCAGCTATTCAAGGAACAGGCTTTTGGCATTAGGAGTGTTGTTTACTAATTGGATTTACTGTAGCAGTGATTACTCAGTGTTTCACAATGTTCTGTACTTCAACATTCACCTCCTGTCTGAATGAAATCTGTTGGTGCTTATGGCACAATTCCCATTTCCTTCAAACAGAGTTGTGTCTGGCCTCTCTCATGTAAGAGGTTTTTGAAAGATCTGAATAGTATAATCTTGTTTTCCAGCTAATGTTAGAGCTACTCTGATGTTTCTTTGTCTGTGCCTTTCAGGAGATAACAGACAAATCATGCAAAAACTAATTTGATAATTTACCACTCCATATAGAGTAGTCACAGAACATTTGTGAATAAAACCTGTCACAATAACTTGACTTTTCAGATTTTACATTGAAGGGGAAAGATTTCAAATAATTCAGGAGTGAATGAAGAGCTGACATTTGTGATACAAAAGCAACAAGGTAGTGTAGAAAACAATGTTTAATTCTCTGGTGTGCTTACAATAAGTTCTTCTGTTGAGCTTCTGCAAACTTAAAAACAACAGTGAGTTTTCTCTTTCTTCATGTAAATCAGTCTATGAATTCATTTGATTGGTAACAAACCAGACTTCAGGCCTAACTCTTCATAGGCTGGAATTTTATGATTAGGGGGTGTTTTTAAGACACTGTAATGGTGAAAGGAATTTTTCAGGTGCCAGGTGAATTATCTTGTGTGATTTTGGCCCCCTGTGTGCCTGGATCTGTGCACTCCTTCCCTGCCCCGCACCTGGGCACATAGTGGAGGTTTCTGACATGCTCAGGTATCCCAGTGGGTTTGGGAGACTTGGCTGCAGTCCCTGCCGGAGCTGTGTGCTGGTTTTGCTGGGAGAGAATTCATTTTCTTCACAGTAGCTGGTAAGGGGGGCCCTGTGTTGGATTTAGGCTGGAAAAAATGCAGATGCCACAGGGATGTTTTGTCCCTGCTGAGTGTGGCTTTCACGGAGCTGAGTGAGGAGGCTGGAGGTGCACAGGGAGCTGGGAGGGGACACAGCCAGGACAGCTGATCCCAGCTGACCCGAGGGGTATCCCAGACCATATGGTGTCATGCTCAGCATGTGAAGCTCTGGAAGAAGAAGGAAGGGGGAGATGTTCAGAATGACACCATTTGACTTCCCAAGATAGAGTCACATGTGATGGAGCCCGGCTTGCCTGGGATGGCTGAACAACTGCCTGCCCATGGGAAATGGGGAATGAATTCCTCGCTTTCCTTACACTTGTGGCTTTAGCTGTATCTGCTAAAATCACAGGAAAAAGGCAGATGATGTGCTCATTGTAGCAACAGTGTTACCTCGTTCCGTCTGAAGTGGGGGGATGTCATGGTGGTCAGTGTTTGCTTCTGTAACCTGATGTCCAGGCAGTAAAATGAAAAGCTTATTTAACACACTGATTAGGAAGAAACCCATATTTTATGACCTCCTTTCATCCGTGACCCCCTGAAAGAAAATGTTTAGTCCTTAAAGTAAAACATTCTCCATACTACCTCTTTTCAAGCGCTTCCAGAGTCCCTTGTCTACTCTGTAACACTTTCTTTGCTTTTTACTTTCCCCCCTTAGTGTTCAGTCTAAAGTTTTCTGCTTGTGATCGTTCCCCCTTTACTCATCACTTCATAAATCTCAAGTCTAAATTTGAGACTTGTGAATTTTGAGTGGCACTTTGATATTCATACTTTTTATATTGATATTTTATTTCTTATTCAGAACATCTCCAATTCCTCTCATTCATGTTCCTCTTCTACTTTGATCTGTATCATTAGTGAGTCCTTATTCTGTGTGTTGATACTTTTTTCTGTGCACTTTTATGGATCTTGCCACTTCACTATGGATTTTCTCTTCTCTTTTTGTTTGAGATGCCTTCTTTATCCTTTAGGTTTGGATTTTTTTGTTTCTTTCTTTCTTTTTTTTTTTTTTTTTTTACCTTAAGGGTAATTGTTTATTTTTTTTCCGTGTGTTTCATCCAGTATTTTCCCCTTAAGCCAATTTCCCTAGAAAGCAGCCAGTCAGAAAGAAGATCAGAATAGTTCAGGAGAACTTTGATTTAAAATCAGATCACAGGAAAATCCAACCTCTCTCTCCATCAGTCTCTCTACCTCTCTCTCCTTCTGTCCCACCCTGTCTCTTCCTCCTTCTCCCCAGTCCTCCCCCTCTCTCTGCCTCTCATTTCTGCAGACCAGCAGTTTTTCACTGGCTGGGTCTCCTATTGCTGTAACTGGGGTTTAGGAACCCTGTGTCCCTGATATTTTTTGGGCGAGTTTTGTCATCACAACGTGCTGCTGCCTCCAAACGTCCTGTTGCTCTGGTAGACTGTGGCTGCTTCTCAGAGACAGGGTTTCCAGACAGAGAGAATTAAGCAGATTACAAAGATTTGTTTTGTAGCCTGGTACCCTGCAGACACGGGATCACAGCACTTCTCTCTTCCACAGACTTCCAGTGGATGACTTTGAGTGAATCACTCGATTACTCTGTGCTGTGGTTCTCATCTTTCAAAGCACAAGGCTGAGGGCCCTCTCGTATTTCATTAGAGCAGGCTGAGCTGGGTGCAGCAGGAGCTGCTCGGAGATGCTGCAGTGCTGGAGTGTTGGAGGCCGTACAAATACCTAATGGGGGCTGTAAATTTCACCTGACAATTGTCAAGGATTTTTTTTTTTTGCTTCCTATCTGGGATTATTTTGTTTTATTATGGCTGACACCCTTGCCAAGAGTTACCTCATGCTACATGAGAGATTAATCCGTGCACGGGAGAAGCAGTGGCTTATCAGGCTTCACTGCCCTGGTGATGGTACAGAAAGTGTTGACCCCTCTGCAGCAACCACTGCAATAAAAGGCTCATTGCAGGAGTCACCTCAGAGCTGCAGGCAGGATCTTTTAAAGAGTAGCAGTTCTGGGCTCACATCAATAAAATCAGACTCTCCAGATTGCCTGTTTGACACGTTTTTCCTTTTCCCTCCATTCCTTGGTCTCTGTTCCTTCCCTCCAATCAGAATATTCATGGTCACCTGATATAATTATGGAAACAGAGCATTCTGGTCAGAGGTATTGATCCACTACTTTATTATAAAAGTTATCAATGTTTAATTTCTTGTTGTCAGCTTTCATTGTGCTAAAGAAATCAATTCACTACTCTCTTCTCCATTATTCAATTTTCTAATAAGCTACTTTGTAGTCCACTCAAAATCAAATTTTAATGATGAATTGCTGTAGGAATGGAGAGCAGATGAACCCACATACATGAGAATCGTCCCAAATCCATAGTAGGTGGTTGTACTTCTTTTGAATTAGAAAAAAGTTTTTTTCTTTTCTCTTTTCAGAAAAGTCTGAAATACAGGTTTTGTATCCTTTCACTAAACTCCACATGATGTTTACTATAGCTTGTTTTCTCTCATTTAGGATTCATGTGTCATCCAAACCCCTCTGAACCTGCCTTGAATTTCATTGTAGAAGTGATACCTCTTGTATTTTTCCCTTTCTACCTCTCTCATTCTCCACCAAATTAGTCTTAAAAAGCAAAGACAGAGCAGCCTTGTAGAATAGAACAGTCAAAATATATCTCCTTATTCTGGCTTTGTACAACCTCTCAATAAAGCAAACGCTCTGCTGTCTAAAGCAGCTACAATAGCTTGTGTATCAGCCAGTGCAGCCATCCTGACCTGCCCTGCAGTTCGGGAACTGCTGCAGTACAGGTGGGGATGGCACAGGGAAGAAATAGATGGAGCTGTACTTGTTTGTGGGTTATGTGGCTGCATTTATTTCCTGTTGCTCGCTTTTGCTGCTGTTTTTTCTAATTCAGGTCTCTGGGTTCTTGATTTCGTAGCACTGGGGGCTGCAGCTTAATCCTGATTAATTGCCTGAATCAAGTTTAAGAGAAACAGAATTTTAAGAGAAATTAAACTGGTGCAGGTAAAGTAGGTTACTCTCAGAATTCTGAGGATGGTAAAAGTACTGACTTTTAATATTAAGATGAAATGGAAAGTTGGATCTGTCTTTCATGTTGATTAATATATAAAACTGGTTTAAAGCATTCTCTTTGAAAATAACTTATAGTGCATGTTCCCCACAATTATTTTCACTGCAAATGGTGCTGTTTGGACACAGTCAAGTTTAACTCAGACTTGCCTCCTATGATCAGCTGAACACAAAAAGCTCCATATTCTTGGGCCCACAGATAAATGAACCGACTTTACAAACAAAACAATATTCCTGAGGGAACAATGTGCCTGAAGACTTATGTTTGTGCATTAAGTAATTAATCATTTGGTATATTAGGGAAACTGCAACATAAATCTTAATAATGTAAATACACACTGAGCTGTTGCTTTCATCTGTTCATAAATCAGGGAGCAGTGCAGCCATCACTCTATTTTTTGCAACTTGGAAGGTAGTAAAGTAAAAAGTTTATTGCAAGTGGGTAATAAGAAGGGAAGTAATGGCCTGGGAAGGCACAAGGGTGAACGAGTTAATGAGTGAGCAGTTTGAGCTTCCTTATTGGTTTTAACCCTCTATAAATTTAATGGCTTCCTTTCAAATGCCTCTTAATGAGAAAAAGCAAAGTGTAAGTTATTTAATGGTGTTATGTTGAAAGGTTTATTTTGTTATTGAAATGGAATGTTATAGTGTATCTAATGTGTATCTAAAGCAAGTAACTTCACATCTGAGGTGTTTATTCACCCTTTGTGGGCTTGGTGGGAGCAGCAAGGACAAACTGCAGCGTGTTCTCTGCCAAGGGAAGGAACTGGGGCTGTGTGGAGTGTCTATAACCAGGGATCTTCACGGGCTCATTATTTCCTCATCCATAGGCCTTGCTGTACTGCTCATTTCTGCCTTTACATTCTGCAACTGTCTTGTACAACTAGGCACCCCAGGGGCCAGAAATTGGGCTTTAGCAGTAGGATCTTATTTTTCTCTTTTTTTTGCTATTCACCTGAACATGAGAGTTTGAGAAGGATGAGGGTCTGTGGTGGTTAATAAGGGAATGGATGCAGGTACCTGTTCTAAGTGCAGGGACAGGCAAGTGCTTTCTAAAAAGCTTATAGGGACTGTAATCAGTGATAACTCAAGTGTGGCAATAGCAAATACAATTGTCAGTTATGCTTGTCTGTGGTGATAGAATAATTTCATTGCTTATGATTATGTTAATTGGCAATGGTAGGCACTGAAAAGCTCATCAGTGTTTAGTCAGGGTAAATATTAGTGCTGTGCTCTCAGTTCCTTGAGTTTTCCCTCTCTGTTCAGGTGCACAGGACCCTTCTTGGTCCCAGCTTACAGGATGGAGCCTTCCAGGGATGTCTGGCCTAATGTGTTGATCTGGTTTGGAGGTGTCTCCAGATGAGTTGATTAACATGTGCTGAACTGCAGCCCTGACCCTCTTCTCATCCCATCCTGTTTTATCCTACAGTCTGTGTCTTTCTACTACTCAGCTGCTCCTGAAAGACTGGAAATCCATACAGGCAATAATATACAGGGATAATATACAATACTATCCACAATAATGTACAGGGATATAGTGCGTGAATGGCTACGTAGAATCAATTAGCTACAATAAACACAATTCCAATTTCATAACGTTATCACTATTCCTTTCCAAATAATAAAGGGAGATCTTCATTGTTAAGTATTTGGAAATCTGAGGTTTTTGGGAGGGGGTGGTAAATAATATTTTGACTAATGTAGAATGTTATATGGGAAATAGCTCTAGAAGTCATAGCACAGAAAGCTTCTTGCTATTTACATAAAAAATGAGGAAAATGGGATTTAAAAATAAGTTTTCAGTCTATTTTTCCTTGAATCATAGAAACTAAAAGCCAGCAAAAACTCTGTGGAGAGAAGATAAGTTTTTGATAGAGACAAATTGTTGTTATTCACTCTTTTCCAGGCATATTGTTGCAACTGCACAGCTTTTCCAGGGGTAAAAAGGCAACGTTTTTTTAGTTGGGAATGTAGGAAAAAAGATTAAAAGAGGCCTATGACCTGCTTTCATTTATACCACTATAGATCAGATTTAAAATAGTGATTTTTATTAGATTTGGCCCGATTTAAAGTTTAAGCTGTCAGACTGTAGGATGTCCTGAGGATAGTGGTGGTGTCCCTCTTCGAGGCACCCAGACTGGGAGATGGTTCTGTCTTTCACAGAATATCCTGGGTCAGAAGGGACCCACAAGGATCAACATGACTTTAGAATAACATGGGGGGATGTCAAGGAAAATCTCTGTGGATGTTCTGACCCACAGCACATCTCAGAAGAATTTCTGTGAATAATGTCCCATACAGCTTTCTTTGCTTAACCCAACTCCTCACAAGCCAGATGTTTCCTTTCTCCAAAGAGCCTCCTTTAGAAAACCCTCATCTTTAATGATTAACCAACAAAAATCTGACTTTTTCACAGGAGCTCTGTCTGCCAATTATGTTTTCAGCTTCAGTAAACACTAATGCAATGGTATATATATTTGTATGAAATTTTTTATGATTCTACTAGTTGTTAATCTTTTAGCTGATTAAAATTAAGCCAGTTTGCTACTTAGTCTTAACAAACCTCTTACTCTCACAAATCTGAGCAGTTAATATGGTTAATCATGCAGTCAATATGTAAATGCTGCTATATGACCCCAAACAGCAAGAAGGTTAGATATTCATTTGATATTGCACTTAGGAGACAGTAAACTCACTGAAATGAAATAGTTCAGTGGGTATTTCTGCTGCTGTGGAAGGCTGGTCCCCTCCTAGGGATGGAGCAGGAGATGTGATGCCTCAAATATTGCCCAAATTCCACTTGACAGCATCAGTTTATGGTAGTGTTTGATCCCAGGGTTGTGACACTGCATGGGGTGCTGAATCCTGGCATCTTGGCTCAGGTGGCACTGCTGTGTCCCTGCCCACAGGAAAGTGCATTCCCTTGGGAAAATGATGTCAGGTACATTTTTTCCTTCCTTCCTTCTGATCTTTTCAGAAAATATTTGCTAAGGACAGGAGAGCTGAAGTGCAGGAACCTCACTGGCACTTCTGGCTTTTGAAAGCATCCCACTGTTTGACTGGGCCTCGAGAACACCGGCCTGGGGCAACATGAAAGTGGGCTTGGGGCTGAGAGTTAAAACCTTGGTCTGCAGCCACCAGGGAGGGGTGGTTCTGTCACTGCTCACTGATCTCTTCTGTGGTTCCCACGCGTGTAGGTCACCTGTTAGTAGTGAGACAGGAGTAAAAATCTCTAAAATATGCTGTATGCACACAGAAGCAGCCTTATACTTGCTACTAAAACTAACTATAAATGCATTCCTGGGAGGAGGAGGTTCAGCAATGCTATTTCTTACCAACTTATCAACTTTACAGTGCTGCAGAATATAACCTCCTGCATATAAATCAAAGGAGGTAACAAACCTGAACTCAGTGATGTGTAATGTTCACTCAAACCTCTGGCATTTGAAATTCCTGTCTACAGGGATTGTAACTTACTTCAATATTTTATAAATCAGTGAATATGAGTATTTTGATCCAAACTCTGCTCTTATTAATCACTGTAATATAGGGATACTTAAGATGATTGTAAAGGATTGCTGTTCATAAGCTCTTAAAGGCAGAAAGGACCATTATATGTGATCACCTTGTTGACCTTCTGCCTGGCACAGATCACAGAATTTTTCCTGCTAGATTGAGACCCAAATCCATCAAATGCTCAGGAAGTTTTGCTCCAGTGCTCTCTGGCCACAGAACCTGGTTGTTTCTTCAAGAAGGTTTTAAAGAAAACATCAATTACGCTGAAAGCTACGGCTGTCATCTTATAAGTAAGAATCATAGAGTGATTTTGCAGTGCATTGTACCTTTGGGAGGGATTTTCTCTTCCCTCGTAGCCCTTAAAGCTGATATAAAGGCCATTTAATAGGCTGGGGGAGGACATCCTTGACTGCAGGCAGTGTCTAGCCAGAGGCTGTTCTGCATGACTCAGGCTGTTCCCTCAACAGATACAGCAAGAGGGCCTGAATCCTCTGCAGTGTTTACAGGTGTGTGCCTGGGCAGTATCTCTAGGTAGCAAAACAGCCATCAAGTAGCACTGAAGGAAAAATGTGCTGTCATCTAGCGTTTTTTGTTTGTTTTTTTTTTTTTCCCCACTGGATGAAAACCTTACCTGCTTTTAGAAAAGTCAAGAATATGAGGTCCAAGATGACTCAAGATGCTTTTTTCCCTGCTTTGTTCCACTAATGGAGAGAAAAAAAAAGTGTCTTTTTCTCCTTATGCATTTCCTTATTTATTTTACTGAAAACAGCACACTAGAACCAGTCTTCCATAATAGCTCAGCAAAATCTTCCTTTAAGTTATTTTGCATTGTAGATTTCTTCCTTTGCATCCTTAGGCTTTGTGTTCCGTGGTAGTTTTCGGAGCTCGAGTTGAGATGCTTTGTTGTCTGTAGTAAAGGTGACAGTGCTGTGGAATGAGGAATTGATGGGATCTGTATTAGCTGGTTTAGAATCTCAGCTGTCTCTTATGACACGCTGTGCTGTCATTAATTTCTGGATTGTCACTTCCCCTAATCATGAGTGCATTTGGGAAAGCAAGTCCCTGGGCATATCTGGCATCACTGTTTTCTTCTTGAAAACAAAACAAATTAACCCTGTTCATTGCTCAGTTGTGATGAAAGTGTAGCCCTACTCTGAGCTGAGCAGGGTCTTTCTGCTCTATATTCAAACAAATGCAGAATCATGTTAACTCTGAATTGGGCAACTAGCACTGTTGATAGACACGTGGGACAGGCAACCTGGCTTCATTCTCCTGTCCCAGGCTGGTGCTCCTTGGTGACAGAAATACAGCTAGGACTTGGTTTGCTTTCTAAAGTTTCTGGTTCCAGCTGATCTCAGCTGTACCCAGCCAAGAACCTGATACAGAGACAAGAGAAGATTCCCAATTATAATTATGTGCTTTCCTGCCTTGTCCAGAGCTTGCTTCCATCCCTAGTTAAAGCTGAGAAGAGTTTTGGGGTTGCTCTAAGCTGTGCTTCACTACCCCTGGCTTTCAGATCCTTCCCTGAGCCCTGCAGATGCCCCAGCACAGCCCTGGTCGTGTCCTTTGCCTTAGTTACATGGTACCAGGATCTACCGGGATAGGAGCAAAGAGAAACAGCTTTAAGATGCAGCTACACTTCCAAAAATAAGCTTTTTGGGGGATATTAGAGGAAAAGTGTACTTATGTCTGTTATGAAGGTGTGATCCCTGGTTTATATGGGTTCCTTGAAATTAGAAGATAGTTGCCTTAGGTTGACAAGAAAACCTGTTTATTCTTCTGGTTTCTAATCTGTCAGTAGTTCATCCTGCTGTATATTGAATGCTCTAGCATAGAGTTGAGTATTTTGATTTTATAGCACAGGAAAGCTGAGTGCTAAATGGAGAGAAGGAGCTGTTATTTTTCTTAAACAGAGCAATGAACTGAAATATATAAAGGTGACTGGATTTAACAGTTTTAAGTAGAGCAATGAAATAAAACTTTTAGTCCTCTATGTGTATGGAGAACTTAGGCATTCTTGGACATCAGTGGTGTCTACACAGCTCTTAAAATATAAATATTTAATTCAGTCACGAGATAGCAGATCTGAAAGAGGAGAATGAATCACTGTCACAAACACTGTTCCTCTGCTGCACTGACAAGGAAAGATAAAACAGAAAGAATCATTAAAACAAGGAACCACTTACAGATTTGAATTTGGATCTCCTGTGCTGAGAATAAGCATCTTTCTCCCCCAGTACGAAGTGGGAGGAGTATGTTCTGTCACTGCATTCCATCAGTTGGCATTATTCCATGGGTTAGTGAGCATGAGTAAACACAGCGAAGAGGGTATTGATGTCACCTGCCTGCCCTCTGAAAGTAGGTATTTTTCAGTGAAAACAAATTATCTGTATTTCTTTTAGCAGTGGAGGATAATTAGCCGTGTGGGTGGGTGATTATGTAGTTCAGCAAGAGAAGACCATTCAGAAAACCAGAAATAGGAGTGGAATAGTTTGAACTCACAACCAGTTTCAGGCAGTTGTAACACCTTTTAAAAAAGCCTTGGATGTGCTGATCTTCCATCTTTGCAGGCAAAGGGATTTGTTGTTATCCACAGTCTGATGACACATCCTGTAATCCTACAGTCCAGTACACAATTAGGGGACATACCTGTGTGAGGAGCAGCTGTGTGGGCAGGCCTGGTTATAATTTCTGACTCTACCTGTGCCATCCTAGCATATGAACCTGGAACTGCACCTTTTTCCCTTAGACAGGAGTACAGGATTTGATGGGCAGCAGGATGTTTTGGAATGGCTTTTCTACCCTTGCAAGTCATTATAATTAATTTTCAAAACCAATTACTATGAACCAGGGGGATATGCTGATATTTTTGCCAAATGCATTTTGCTGATTTTTTTTTTCAAGAAGTGTTTTGCTCTGACCAAGGTCAATCCCACTTTGCCCTTTTCCTCATCAAGTGTTTCTCATTCCAGGCAGTGACATGTATGTTATGGAGCAAGCTGCAGCTCACCACGGAAGGTGTTCTCTGGACAGGATGCTTCTTGTCCACGTGCTGTTCATCTTCCATGAGACTTAAAATAGAAATCAATAAAAAAAGAACGTGATAGTAGTGATACTATGAATTATTAGAAGGAAGAAAGGTCTTGCAGCTAGAGCTGGAGCAGAGGGATTTTAACTTTCTCAAAGTTGCCTTTGTAGATCAGTGTTTAACTTCCATTTATACACCTTGATGCAGTAGTATATTTTCCACTAAGTAAAAACTGGAATTACAGTGATGACCTCTGCAAAGGTAGGAAATGGATTCTGTCCCCAGTGGATTACAGCAGATAATTGCCTGGGGTAGTACATAAGGATAAGGTGTTTTCATGTATCATTAGGTACAAGTGTGCAGTTGAAACAGAAGAAGCTTCTGTTGTTTTTCATTTACTCACTTTTGATGCACATTACCATGGCTTTGTATTCAGGAGGAGATGTGGTTGTGTCATTCCCTGGGTGATGTCATGCTTCTCTGAGATTCTAGGCCTTCTTTTTTTTCTTCCTGAACTATTTAATTTTTTTAAAAACCATCAGTGCATATATATGTATCCTGCAACTTGACTTGTCTGGAAAACATGCATGGAAAATAATTCTCTTCTTATTCAAACATGCTGATTGCTCCTTGGTTATGGTTATAACATATTTTGGGTCGTCTATGCAGGCCTCTGTGATCCATAAAGCTCACAGCCCAAAGAACAACATAGAAACACATCAGAATGAAACTGCTTTTTAGGGCTGGTAAAATAAGGGAAGAGAATGTGGTTGAGTAGGTGCAGGTCGTGTAATAGCTTACAACTGAGCTGAAGGGAGTCTTTAATTGGAAAAGCTTCTCAGTTGGAAGCCAAAGTTACTGCCTAAGTTGTCTCTGGAGCATATTTGTATTGGATATGTGCCTATACCTTATTTAATGTATGTTGTTTGCAAACTGACCTTTCTGGGAGGGAGTGTTCTCTATCGGGGGTTGTTAAATTCTTTAACATAAAAACAGCTCATAAACAGGGAGTTTGACTTCTGCATAAGAAGACAGGTAGCAAAAACTGGCTGAACTTAATGAACTGCTCTGAAGGGAATATACCTTTGTCTGTGTTTATTAGTTACGGGAGTTGGTTTGAATTCCAGCACTCCACCCCTGTTTCCCTTCAGCTCTGCTGCTCTCCCAGCCATGCTTTAGCCTGCTGCCCTCAGCTGGGTTTTAATTGAAACTCATAATGTTTTAAGACAGCTTTGTCTTTCCGGATATCAAAGCGAATGGGTTTGTAAGTCCCTTGGCTCCTGCACTATCCACATGAGCTGCCTTTCCACGACATGGGAATGAGTAAACCAACAAAATGTCACTCACACAGGGCTCAGCATTTCAAGCAGTTCAATATTAGTGGCCTAGTGGATATTTTGTAGAAAAAGTGACTGAATATCATGACATTCTGTGCTTAGTACAGGGTGAAAGGGCAAAAGGGAAAGAACCCAAACCTGACAGGATTTTTAAAAAAGGGGATTTATAAATTTAGATAGATAAGTGTTAATTTAAGTAGCCAGGGAGGCTGATACAAAGCAAAGAACACAGACGGCTCTTACATCAGCAACCAAATTAGCGAAGCACCTCAAGACTCAGGCCTTGACAGAGCTGAGCACCTTGACCTTGAGAGACCTCAAGACTGAGACCTTAACAGAGGGGTGGGGATTCCTTAAGAGGCAATAAATGGAATTCTGAAAGGTCTACACAACCTGGTTATTGCAGAGTTGTTGAGGTTGGAAGAGGCTTCTTGAGGTCAGTTTGTCCAACGCCCCTGACCAGGCAGGGCCATCAACAGCCAGTTTCCCAGGACTATGTCCAGGTGTCATTTGAATATACCCAAGGATGGAGTTTCTACCACCTCCCTGGAAACCAGTGTTTGGTCACCCCCAGAGTTAAAAAAGGTTCTGTTGGCCCATTTGTCCTGCCTGCCAAGGTCTCTCTCTGTTATTCTGGTGCATATGGAATTACCCATTCCAGATCAATTTCGTATTTTCCAAACTGAATAAATGACTAAAGCTGTGTGTACTCCTAAGCAGAGGGCAAAATTTCCTAGTTATTAAAAAGAAATCCTTTTTAAGAATGAGCCTCGGATTCTCCAATGTAGAAAACACAAGACAAAATGTTTCAGACATGTCTGTATTGTATAGACAAGAGATACCTAAATTCCCCTTAGTAACATTAATTTTCCAGCCTGTGTAATTCCAATTATTGTATTACAAGGGAAATAGTGGGAGTTACATTAGGAAAACTGGAATTTTCTCCTCACCTTTGCCACTCATTGCTTGTGCAAAGGATATGAGAGTGTATTGTGCTGTAGGAGAAATAGGGCTTTTCTCCTCAGGGAGAATTAATTAGTATTTGGTGAGGCAGGATGCTGAAATCAGCTGATTTCAAGTTTTATGTGCATAGAGAAGAAGATGGAAGATTTAGAAATATAAAAAGCAGAAGAGAAAAAAGGAGATTTTGATCTTCTCATGCCTAGAAAAACACGTATCCAGATGCTTGAAGTCAAGATCCAGTTGTTGGGCCGTTTTGGTGGCAGCTGTCATTGAGAAGATAAATATTAATCAAGATTTGTACTACCCAGAGCAAAACTGGGAGCAGAGGACTGGTGAGGGAAGTGTATCAGTGGCAGGATTTATAAAGCCAGACTCTACCACAGTGGTGCTGTGCTCTTCTTTCCTCAAGGAAATCAAGCATCAGGCGTCGCTTTCTTGCTTCGTTTACTATTTTCCTCCCACACCAAGTAGTGCGAGCTCCTCTCACTCTGTTCCTGCCATCGTTTTGGTAGCCATTCCTTGTGTGATTCAGTGTGGCCACTGGGGAAACATTGCTTTAATGATTTGCTGTTTAACTGCTCAGTGTTCCTTGCATCATCAGAGGAGCAGGAGCGTTGACAAAGTACAGCCTGCCCATGGGGAGCACTAGATCAGTGCAGAGACGAGTTGCTATGGTAATACATTACATAGCAAGGAGGGATTTTGGAAGATGCATCTGACAGTTTGAGGTAAAGGATCATCATTTCCTTGCAGCTTTCAAAATGTGTCATAATCTGAATTTCAGTTGGATTTTTTTGCCTTTTCTCCCCCCCTCCTTTTGTGAGGTGACATTTCTGCAGAGCCCTGAGCAGGCTGCAAAATAGAGAGGAAAAGACTCTGTCCTCAAGTGAAAACAGAGTTGAAACAGAGGGAGGAGGTCACTTCTGAGACAATTAATGAAGAATATGGTCAAATACAGGTTCTCTCTCTGTCCCTGCCTCTCTTTCACTTGAATACACAAATCTTCACTTTACAGACGTGAGTGATGCAGGAAAGGGAAATATGGAACTCATGAGAAGTAATCACTAGTCATGGAATACATTGTAAAAGAGATTAGAGGGAGATTCCTGAGAATAAGGGTCAAGCAAAGGGAAAATGAACAATAAACACCTTCTCCCCCCAACTTATTTGTCCAAAGTGTGTGGGATCAAAATAAAGAGCTAATAATGAATAACTTGAAAAGTAACAGTCACTCTGGTGCTTTGAAAGCTGACCAGTAACACCAGCAGGTGTATTTTGTTTTCAATTTGAAGTGTTTTGTCTAAATATCAGCACCTCAGTCTTATCCATGTATGGAGACAGAGGGGGATAGTTTATGGAAATAGGTGGGGGACAGTAAAATATTTACCTCTAGGACCAAAACAATGGTTCTTGGGAATGATATTTGTATACTTCATGTTTAGATAAGGATATATTTTTGAACAATTAGACTCTCTATCTCTTGGAAGTGTAAGACCTGTCCACTATCTAATTACTCCTGGCATTTTCTTTTTCTATACCTTTGGATAGAAATTAATCTGCGCTGCACACCAGAGGAGTGTTTATTACAGAAGTTTCTCTAGGGCAGGTGCAGACACAAGAATTGCATTTTAGTGCATCCTTGACTTGTCGTGTTCTCTTTGGCACTCTAGAACCTTCTGTGATTATAGTTTTAATTCAACTTTCACCTGCATGAGTAGGCTTTCCAGTGTTCATACAGCCTATTTAGTGATGCACATGTTTCTTGCTCTGGATATTAAAGTACCCATGGGCTGTAGGACAGGTTTTGTTTATTGGTTTTTTTTTTTTGGTTGGCTTGCTATGTTTGTTGTTTTGAAAAACGAGCCAGTGTTGGTTTTTAGAATCCACAGCATCAGTGACTGAATTCTGCTAACTTTAAAAAGGACTTCTCTTCTTGAGGCCCTTAAGCAGTTTTGAAAAATACAGCTTACATGGAGAGGCTGCTGAAGTAACCCCTTCTTGACCTCAGGTAAAGTCCTCTTAATGAAGATATTAAATTAAGGGTTACTGTACAGCATCTTTGCTCCAGGCAAGATGAGATGCTGGAGCTGAGAGGACATTTGCTGTTAGAGGAGAAACGAACACAGGCTGTGTTGTGTAACAAATCATTTTGTACTATTAGATTTGTCATAAATGTCTGATGAATGGTAATTCCTTGATCTAATACCAAACCTTTGGGAGCAGTGTGTTTGAATGATGTCATTACATAACTTTTGAAGCTGTTAATATGATTACCTGGAATCTTTGGAGAAGGATGAGACTCGAGGAGACTGCAGGATAACTGAGCTGTGCTTGTTCTTCCAGCATCGCCACCCTGAGAGTCTGGGTGGTACAGCTGAAATCTCCTGTTCTTCTCCCAGGATTGTTTTTTCTTCTTGCTGCTGATGCTGTCAGTGGTAAATGCTGCTGCAGTTACAGTCTTAAAAATCACCAGAGGGAAAGGACCGAAGCTTAAAAGCAGAGGTTTGTCGAGCTGCGGAACATGATGCAGTGTGAGAGAGCTGGGGAGCCACGCTCAGCCAAATTAGCTCTCATTTTCCTCATTGATGTTTGCATTAGGAGACAACAACCTCTGTGGGTTGGGGTTTTTGTTGGGTTCTTTAGCAATTTCTGGAGCTGCCATGGAGAGGATGCTGCTCTCAGAGTCTGGGCACAGAATAAAGGGTGATCCATGAAAGCAGGAAACGTAGAAAAAATATCCACCAGATCCTTTTTTTCTTGCCATGTGGTTCTTTTTCTGCAAATGTTTGATTACTGCTCATCCTGCTAAAAATGTGATGAATAAGAGCAAGAATAATTATTACTTTCCCTTCCACAGAAACTCTGTTCTCATTACATACTTCTGTCCTGATTCCTCCAGTTCAATATGAATTGTCTGGTTCTTTCCCAGCATTATTGGTTTATATTTTAAAGAAAAAATAGAAAAATAAGGCATAGGTTTTTTGTTTGTTTGTTTGTTTTCACAAGATGGTCTAAAGTGATTAAATCTGGCTTTTACTATTTGTCTCTGTGTATCCTAAAAATACACGTGCTGTTCTAGGGACATTTGTAAAATGCTCTGAGCTGTGTCTTTAGTACAAATGGTGTCACAACCTTCTAGTACTTGCCTGGTGAACATCATAAACAAATTAATTAAATTATGTGCTTTGTAAAATAGAGCTTTTTCCTTTTTTTAACAGATGATTTTCAGTGAAAAAATGTACCACATCTATTGTGGAATTTTTGTGGCAATGGAATCTGAACATATAATTTGGGGAAACTAGATGTGACTGACTGGAGTTTTCCATACACAATATTTAGCAAGCTTTTGTCACCGTGTTATGTCTCCATCCCACATATAAATCCCTCTCATTTGAAACTTCCACAGAGCACAGACTGCTTAATTATTCCTCTGCCAGCTACTGCTGAGGCACTAGTGGTGTTCAGCCTCTGGCAGGGGGATAGAAAACACACTTGTTTCTTGGAATGTAAACCCTGAAAATAAAACAGTTGAACCTGGGCTTCATGTATCCTATACAACTCTGGATACTTAAACAGGTAGTTTGATTTCTTCTTCATCATCAATTTATTGCCCACATTTGAAAACTGCAGGACTTCTTGGCACTTCTGCTGAGAAAGGGGAGAAGAACTGTGTGTCCCACACGTGGGGTTCTCGACACGGACTGAGGGAGGCTCTGCACCTCTGCCTCAGGGGCTGAATTCTTGAGATACAGGGTAGGAAAAACGCTGCTCTTTCTCCGGTACCTTTGCTTTGTGTCCTCTCTTGATCTGCTCTGCCTTTCTCAGAGCTCCTAAAGGGCCTTTTCAAAACTAGGACTTGAGGTCTCGAGCGCTAAAGTGTCCACGTGCAGCATGGATTTCTTTGGCCTGATGCAGCTGCTACACTCATGAGTATCAGTCTCATAACCTACTTTAATTAGCTCTAGGCTTTCTTTGTGTTGACATGCAAACACTTTGTTTGCACCTTAGAAGGATTTAGGCTGATCAAAATCACTCAGGATGTATTAAAATCCATCCAGTTTGTCAGTGGCTGCATATGGTTGAAGTAGTGGAAGAGATTTTTAAAGAAACATGTAACAAAACGGTGCTCAGCAAGAATTCAAAACCTTGTCATTTATGACACTTACGTTAAATTTTTTGTTAATTTAGACTGCATATTTGACTAATATTTTTGTCTCCATGTTGCTATAAAGAAGGCAAAATAGGTATTAGATGTTACACAGTGTTTGACGCTGGCAATGGTGCATGAGGTTTAGATGCTGAATATCTGGTTAGCACCAGGGACAGCTGCAAATACACCTCTTTGCTCTTTTTCATGCTACTTTTTGTTTATCTTCTGGGCAACAAAGATGCCTTAGCTTTTCAAGGAAGTATCAAGTATTAACAAATCCTTCTACAAAGAGAGTAAAATGAATGGATCAAAAAACTTTTTTCATCTTGATGATAATCCCACCTTGTCTTTCAAGCCTGAGGTCTTGAAACAACCTTTGATTAAGGACAATCCACTTTATTTACAGCATGATCTGATAAACAGGTTGAGAAAAATAACATTGATTTCTATATAATTACTTGATTTAGATATTACAGGCTGAGTCAAGTCTGGGACATTTCTCTTCCCTTCCTTCCTTGAATTTACTGCTATTTATTTTTATCAAATCCAGACAACTGTAAACTCAAGAAGAGACTAAAAGCAGACTATGGATCCATCTGAGCATTATGAGCTCCTGCCATCAAACACTGATGAACTGTAAAATCCAACAACCATTAGCAGAAATGTTTCATTCCTCTTTGTGTCTTAAAGCCAGAGAGAATCTACCAGGTTTGTCCCGTTGTTCATGCACGTGTGTCTTCAGTTTTTAGGTTTTTTTTTTTTGGTCCCCAAGAACTTCTGCTATTATTTAAAGGTAACATGGAAGCTTTTTTGTTTTTCACTGCCACTAACTATAGATGGAGCTCATAAAACCACAGAAGTTACAGCTGTTATGAGCTTCCTCTGTGAAGTCCTTCTGTGATTTCCAGTTGGAAACGACCTCTGCAGGCACAGTAATACTTGGATGGTTACTGGTGTGCTCTCTTGAGCTCAGTTTTCATTCTCTACATTTAAATCTGCTAAACTTAAACTTCCCATGTGATGTTGAGCTCTGTGTGTGTTCTGACACCTTTTTCCTCTCATTCTTACTCATCTTGGTGCTCTTTGTTCAACCCTGTCACCAACATACAAGAGCACCTACAAATTGCATCTAAGCAGGATTGATATCCCTTTTGATGTCCATGATTTTGACCAAAGCATTGATTGATTTATTCAGGTACATCTGCCTCTACTACAGCCTTGTCCCATGGATAACTCTGCTCTGGTATTTGCTCCTTTGTTTCTCGCGTCTGTTTCCTGAGCAATTCGGGGCAGGAATTGCACTGGGAATAGTGGGATGTGCAGTGGGGCTGCTGCAGTTAAAGGCCTGGAAGGGGAACTGGGGACAAGGGTCAGTCTGGGAGCAGCACACAGTGTTAAGTCTTGGCTTCCTTCCCATGTGGCTTGTAAATAAGGAGTTGTGTAGAATTTTGGGAGTGGTGAAAGGTGAAACACTCCCACCTGTAAACAAAGTAAAAATTATTAGTGCTTGTTTTTGATGATATATTCAGAACTTGTGCTAATTGAAGATTTCCATCATGATTGATTAGCTGATTTAAATCACTGGTTCCCTGGTGGGTGCCATGGATTTTGGAGATGGTTTCCACAAATTCACATACTGAAGGCCTTAAACAGACAGTGCTCCTCAAATCTGTGTGCTAAGTGATGGCAACCCTTGGAAATCTGAGTCTTAATGAACTTCAAGAGATTAAGGTGCTGGGAAGTCTATTCTTCTTTACTTTTATCAGCTTTACAGCCAAAATGTTGAAATTCTTAAGATCGTTGTTTCTAAGCATGTTCTTGGACATTCTAAGTAAAAT
>JAYRBT010000033.1:3252695-3278447 GCA_036023395.1 Myiotriccus ornatus
GCAGCATAAGATTTAGCAGCATTAACAAACCTGTGTATGAAGTCTGAATATTTCTGTTCCCTTCTGAGGGCAGAGAACACTTTCTTTCCACCCTCCCTGTGTCATGGGGTTTATATGCAGTTTCTTCTCTACGTAGCAATCCCTTGATCAAAGATTAAAGAACAAAAAAAGGAAAAAGACATTTATAGGCACTACATCTTTTTAAGCCCTGTGAAAAGTGAAAGAGGCAGGCTTTCAAGGTGCATTCTGTATTCATCAGGCTGCAGAAAAATAGATCAACATGGAGCCAAAAAGATGGTGGCGAGGTGTGGGGGTTTAAATTGTAATTGAATTCAGATTGTAACGATCAAGGAGAGAGAAGAGAAAGGTATGAACACACTAAAGCAGAGGTGGGGAAAGAAGCTCCTTTGCTTTATGCTCCTTTCCAGACTACAATGACAGGAGGCTTGTACCAACTGCAGTAAAAGAACCTGAGCAGCAACTAATGATAGTCACATTTTATTTTTACAGGAGAAATATTTTACAGAGAGCTGCTGTGACTGAGGGCTTTGTGAGTCTCACCCGACTCCATAAGTATTCTTAAGCAAGGCTTTTCAGGTTTCTCTTAACCTTGAGAACTTACTTATGCAATCTGGAGAAAAGTTACTTGTGAGAATAAATACAGAAGTAACCAGAAATTCCCAAATGCTGAGAGCACCGGGATTATCCCAGAAACTTAGCACAAAAGAAAAGAAAAAAAAAAAAAGACATTTCCTATTTATTTAGTCTTCTATTTTCAGAAACAATTTTTTTTTTTATGTGAGGAGTGGTTTGTCCATTGTTTCTATTCCAAGGGCTCCAGATGATAATTTCTTTTCCAATTCTGTGTGTCAGACCCAAAAAACACTTGGCAAGTTCAGGCATCTTAAAATGACAGCCTAAATCCCAGATGTGAGGCGCTACTTTTTTATACATCTGGAATTTCTTTTGGAGAGGTCTTAAGCTCAGTGAGGTTTAATGTTTCATAGGTACAAATCACTCTGAACAAGCCCATAATGACAAACAAGGCAGATTTATTTATTTAATTTTAAAAGCACATGGAATTACTCCTTGTTAACACCAGGCAGAAAGGCCAGTGCATGTAGGGAACTTTCCAGAGCCAGCCAGGTGGAAAGTCTGCTTTGCTCAGGCTTCCCATGAGCTTCCGAGGCTCCTGGGGACTTTTTTGTCCCCAAGATGATTTGATTTGTAAATGCTGGCTTGTTAAAGTGACATTGCTTTTCAGAAATGGATCAGTATTGAACTTTGTTGGGATTCCAGCAGGTTCCTTCAGCTCTACAGTCATATTTGTGATTTGGGTAAGTTTGGAAGTGAGAGGAATCCTGACATTTTTACCTGACAGTGTTTTCCTGATTCCTGAAATGGTACCTAGTAAATACTTTTCAGGAATCAGAGAACATTTTGTAGGTATTTTAATTCAAAAAATGCAAAAAACTTCTTCTAAAAAGTCAGAATTAGTAAGATAAATTACAAATTTTAAGAGAGTTAATGGCAGGCTTGAAGATACTGAAGGGATGTGAATTGCAGAGATGGACACACCAAACCTTTCTGAAGCTTTGTAAAGTAAAATAAAAATACAGAGGACATCTTGTAAACTTAGGCTACTGTATATTTTTGTACGTGTTTTTTAGGACTTGTGCCTCATTACTAGTCAAGGTTTATCCTGTTTGGTGTTGATTTAACAACATTGCCTAAATAATCATGATTCATTGAAATACCCACAAACTACTTTTGGTTTACTTATGTGATGGATGGTATTTGTCTTGTGTGTTTATTTAGCATTAGAATGGTTAATGGATTAGAAATAAATGTTGTTCTTTCTGGAGAACAGCTGGGGTTATGTGGGGAAAATGGAGGGACTTGAGGTGCTGTTAAGACAGAGCGAGGAACAAGCGTGAAATGCTGTCTCGAGAGGTGACAGAAAGATGCTTCCTAGAGCTTGAAAAAGGGCTATGCAGAGTTGGGTGGTGATTTGAAAAGCAAATGAATTCCTGAGCTGAAATCAAACCTGAAGAAAGCGGTTTGTGAGGGGAGGTTTATGATGGGGAGGTTACTTGGCCTGAGAGATAATGAAAGCACAATCTCCCCAAGAGCTTTTGCAAACTCATGGTCTCGTCTAAACCTATTCATGGGCTTACAAGAATCTTAACTAAGGGATGTTCTTGCATTTCTGCAGGGAAGGGAAAAGATTTGCTCTCTGGCAGTTGGATAATAGGACAGAGAAATCTTGTTGGTTTGGAAAAGTACCTCTGCAGTAACAGAAAAATGTGAAGTGTCTTCAGAAGAGCCTTGGGTCTTTATCCTGGTGCACAGAACAATTAACAGGCACAGTGAGAGCAAAGGACTTGAGTAAAGCCGTATTGCAGTCATGGTGGGAAAGCCTGACTTTGAGCCCTGTGTGCACTGAAGTAGGTCAGGTTTTGTGCCTGGTTCCCCAAACACCTTATCAGCCCTGATTGTGAGGGTATATCGGGCCAGGTACAGCAGTCTGGGAGCACTTTCCATTTTCAGTAAATTAATCCTCTCACAGCATGAAATAAAAAAGATCAGAACACGATGTTAAACCTCATTTTGTATTTTCAATTACTAGAGGATAATTATTTTCTTTTTAAGTCTTGGAAGATGACATGATCTGAATACTGGGATACCTGCTGCTTCTGCTTCCGTTCCTGGAAGCAGAGGGAGTTCAGCTGGGGGAATGCACAATATAATCAGGTTTATTTTGGAGCCTGGCAAGGCCCTGCCTCTACCATCATCTGGAGAGAAGGGCAGCATTTTAATCTGAGGTTTGGTGGTTTTGTTCTTCATAGAGTAGGACTGCAACTACACAGACTGAATTTTGAATGTGGGCTGGGAGCAGCAGAGGGTGGTGAGGTGCTTTGGACAGTTGTTCAGTGCTAAGTAAACCTGAGAGAACAAGGCTTTCATCTTGTTAGCCCTGCTTTGATTTCTGCACAAGTGAACATGAGAGAGTAATTCACAGGAGTTCTCAAAGAGAACGGCTGTATTTTTAAAAGTTACTGCGGGATGGGATTTGAAATATTGCAGGTTTCCTATTCCTTTGAACAGAAAATACCTTCTGATTTTCATTGTAGATCTCTGGGTGTGCAGTGCAAACATGCATGTGTGCTGTGTGTGTGCTTCCCTTTTATTTTCACTGGATGAACTCCAACGATTTCAAAGCAGAAACGTTAAGCAAAATGTGAAAGAGAATAAATATGAACACAACGAAAAATAAAACCAGATTCAGCTCAGGTAACAGGTTTTGGCATTGCTGGGATTCAAAATAAGCCGTCTGAAAAGCACCACTAGTGATGTAACTGGAAGTAAGCAAAGCCTAACAAACGTCATGCAAAAAAATAAGTGTTTAAAAATATCAGTGCAGTGTAATCCTTGCTATTCTACATGGGCACTCTGGAGATGTGAAATTTGTGTGCTTGTGTTTTACTTCTCGGGGTGCAGTGAGCTGCACCGAATTTGGCACAGATTTCTGCTTCTCTAACTTCTTCACTTGTTTCCATTCAACTGAGGTTAAGGAATGGAATGTTCTGGGTTACTTATAATGCTCTTAACATTTCAAAAAACATCACCATGATGGGATTCACTTTGGACAGAAAACGGAAAGAGGCCAGGGAAGGAAAAGATTCATTAGGGAACACAAAAAAAAGACCAATATTCCCTACTAACAACCTTCCTGTAGAATTTTGCCAGCTGAGATGTTGTGCTAAAGATTGCATTTACTATGCAGGTATTTTCCTTATACAGTGAAAGAGTCCCTGGAAAAGACTATTTCTTTGGAACACAACAAATGCATGACAGTCTCTATACTTTGCTGGGATGCAGGTATTGATAATGTTTTATCTTTTGACCTGAATGGGCAAGAGCAGTGTTTATTTGCAGCTGCCAAAAGCAGAGAGAAGGCTTTTATATTTATTTTTTTCCTTGTGTGCCTTTGGTTGCATCAACCATTAACACTGGAGATGCAATCAGTGCATTCTTTTTGTCAGCTTTAGTGGGCTTTGCACATGTGAACCGAATAAAGATTTTTGGTTCTATATTTTTCCTCTTGAAATGTTCTTTTCCCACGAGGGCATCCACAATAGAAGTTATAGGAGGGGAAATTTTTGTGGAAAATCTTTCTTTAAGTATTGGAACTGGAATGAAATGGTGCTATGAGTGAGCTATCCAAGACATGAAGTATTTCATTTCAGGTCTGCATTTACAAACAGCTGTATGAAAACTGTCTGTGACTTACAGCTGATGCTGGGTGGTTTTACTGGTGTGAGAACTAAACTTGCCAGGTAGACTCTGCAGTATGTTGGAAGTTGAAACTGGGATATTGGGCTAAATTCTCAGAAGTGTTGAAGAGCTTTTCATTACAGCTGAGTCCAGTAGAAGTTTTAAAATGTGTAGACCCCTTTCTTCTGCTGGTTGTGGAGTTTGGGTTTCTTGGGCCATGAAGAAGTGGAAGCACTGAACTTTTCAAAGAAATTACATGTATGTTCAGCTGGGTTGTGCCTGCTTTGTTTGTGCTCTTCAAATGCAAATATTTACTTTCTTCTTACTGCCCAGTTTTCATCAGGAGTCTCAAACATGGAAATGCTTCATGTGGTCACTGATGCAAAGAACACATTGCTTTCCTTATTCTGCATCAGGCACAAAAGATGTCCTGAATGTTCTGTAGACATTTCAAGTTAACAGGAATCAAGTTCTTGTCCAAAAGTTAAATTGAGCTAAGAACTGAGCCTAATCAAGAATTTCTTCATGTTGTCTGCTGAATTGTTACAGCAACATGTTAGATCATAGAGCAATTGCTTATATTAGAGTACCTGGAGAAACTCCCCGTTGTAAGTAAAATCAGGGAAGAATAAATTCCGTATCTTCAAAAATTTGGGTATACCAAGTAAAGCAAAGTAAATAATGTTATTTGATGAATGTGACACTTGGGGACATGATTCAGAGGTGGACCTGAGTGATGGGTTAAAGGTGGACTTGAGGGTCTTATAAGGATTTTCCAACCTTAAGGATTTTATGATTCTGTGATCTTAAAGGTCTTTTCCAAGCTAAATGATTCCTTGATTCTGTTATGTAGTGATCACAGTCTGGTGTGGAAATGAAAAAAGGCTAGAGAGACATGAGGTGTCACGTTCTGGGCAGTACAGTGAGTGTGTTTCAGATGGGACAATGATAAATGAAGAGGCTGCTTTTGCTCTAAAATATATTGAATGTGTAGAGTTGGTACATGTTAGTTGGCTGTTAACATGAGAAGAAATGTAAATATCTTTACTCAAGTTCTTAATTTCGTGATGCACTAACTGGTTTTGTGCTCATTACACTAAAACTACAGGAGTCTCAGCTCAGTTCTACACCACAAAACTAAACACAGGTATAAGCTCAGGGAATAATTAAATGATGTTAAGCAGATGAGACAGGTTTGGATTAAAATATACTTATGTGGCTTTCACTAAATGTGTTCAACATACAGAATTTGATGTATTTCTTGTTTAAAATTGTATTTCAAGTAGGTGCCTATGAGATGACCATGTTGATGCTGCTCTTTGTGAGGGTGAGATGACTAGAGGCTTTAGTAGTATTCTGTTTTGTGACAGTAAAATAGCAACAATGTGGTTTACATGTTATTTTGTGTTAACAGTGATAGATTTATAAAGCAGAAATATTTTTCTATTCAATGTTGCACATTTTTGAATTGTTTGATGCTGGCTCGAAACATAAAAAGGAATCCATGGCTACTTGAAATTCTAAGCCAAGAATTGTTGTTGCTTTTACCGAACTTCCTGGATGTCCAATTTGAGATGCAATAGAGGTGTGATTTTCAGCTGGGAGAGTTCAGTGTCTTCTGGAAACAAGACCCTTAACATGTCTTGAGGTGAGGTGAGCACGTTAAAATGAGCGAGGTGCCATGCTTAACCAAGCTCTTTCACCATCTAATTCACCACCAACATGCCTAATTCCAGGTTATCCTCCCTCTCTGAAGACACTGGGCCCTGTGCCTGCCTTGGCCTGTGAGCATGAGTGCTTGTCTCAGCCTCTGAGACCAACAAGAGAGGCTGTCGAGGAGCAGACCATCCTCGGCACAGATCTGGTTAACAGAGGGAGGTTATTCTGCAGAAAGCCAAAGAACCTGCAGCAGCCAACTGCCCCCTCTCCTGTTCTCTCTCTTCATGGGCATCTTGGTCAGCCCTGAGCAACTTCTAACTCCTTCCTGCACTTTCTTATGCACAAAGTCACAGCGGTGAAAAGAGACATGGCAAGGGGACAGCTCTGCTCAGAAGCTGTTGGAAGGACCTGTGTGCTCAGAAGAAAAGGAAAACCTGGAGAGAGACCCTCTCCCTGTACACTCTTGTGACTGTGTGTGCTGGTGGTGTCTACTGGGTGTATGCAGGAGAGAGAATAAGCCACTGAACTAATTAATTTTGCCCTCTCATGTTGCTTTTTGTTCATGCTGAAGTGCTTTGTGCAGTGAAATTTGGCTGAGGAAGAGCACTGGCAGGTTTCTGCTAATGTTGTCACTTAAAAATGTTGCCATTGTGAGGGTTATTAGAAAACTAGGAGCCGTCTAAGCAACATTAGGTGTATTAGGTGGATCTTTGCTAATTTAGTTCTGGTTTTGGAAGAAATAGTTCACTAAGTTGCTAAATGTGGACAGTGCACTGTAGAAATAAAATCTTTTCCCATGAATTCACAGAAAGATTATTTTCAAAATCTGTTTCTAGCAATTTGCTCTGTAGATAATTGCTATTGTATCCATTAAGTTAGTTTAAATCTTTATCAAATGATCCATTTTTTAACTGTCCTACAGTGCATAGCACTTAAACTCTTCTTTATCCCATTAAAGTGCTTTAAGCTCCTATAGAGGTCTAATGCACATAATTGTACTTATTCTGCTGAAGTACACTCAAATCTCTTTCACCCTGTTAAAGTAGTTAAAATGTCCTTGTTCAAGAAGAGTATCAGCTATCCAGAGTAGGCTTGAAATAACATATAGAACTTTTCATCTCTGTGAAGGGCTTTCAGATTTGATTTCTTCCTTCTCAAGAGTGCTCACTCTGCATAGGAGAGCAGAGAAGGTTCTGAAGGTTAAATAAGAGTGGTGTGTGTGCATATGTATGGACAAAATTCTTGAGCTGTCTTTCACAAGTCTGGCTTTTGCCTATGTGTCCACCTGCAGGGGGAAAAATGAGGTTCTAAGAAGTCCCATTTTCTTTGTATTTTTAATTTATTTTGGCAAGCTTTCTGTTTTCTTTCATTGTTTTCTTTTATTTTTCAGATAAGAAGTTGTTTCAGTTTCTATTTTTCTTTTTTTTTTTTTCCCACTTACCAGTAGTACCTTAGGATGTCTCCAGTTTGTTGGTGCCCCAGCTGTACTTCAGAGTCCAGCTGCATTTTACCAGGATGTTGCTGCTTCCCAGGCTGGCTGGCATTTTCATTTGTTCTGTAGTTATTTTTTTACCCCTCTTCTAACCAGACCACCTTTCTGACTGCTCACACCTCTTGTCTGTTCTATGTTCTTTCTAGAATATTAAATGTATTCAGTGCTGAGTGACATCTAGTGTTCATCTCTCCTACCTTACTAGGGGACCAAAATCAACAGCAGTGTCTGTGCCCAGCATGGAATTGGATGTGTGTTGATGTTCTTGTCTTCCAGACAAGCTCTGCATTGCTGTGGTGTGACTGTCACTTGACAGGCACGGTAAGTTGTGCCTTTAAGATGTGCTGCTGCTTTTTCAGCCTTCCTTCTGGTGTGTAGTCTCTAAAACACAAGTTCTCTAGAGAGATTTCTGTTTAGAAAATTGTATAAATTGAGGTTTGGAAACCATGGCAGTACACTGGGGTTTATTTTTCCTCTCAGATTTGAACTCGGCGATGCTCAGGAGGCAAGAGATGCTGCCTTCAATGTTACAAAACACTGAGCAGCTGATCCATGACATCTTGGCTCTGAGCAAATGCCTTCTGCTGAACTTCTCTTTGAAGGGATAACAGCTTCTCCCTTGAAGTGGTCATGATGTGTACAATCCAAGATGGTCCATAGTACTGTATCTAAGCAAAGGTGCCACAGGTGCCTGGCCAGTCCTGCCCTGGTGGCTTTGTGCTGACAGAGCTGTGCAGTTCAGTGCTGCAGAGCAGAGGTATCTGTCAGATGTGCCTAAACATGCAATCTCCATATCCAAAACTCCAACTGACGTGATTTGCAGGTTTCATTAACTGATACTGGGCTAGGTATGTCTTACTTTTCCCATTTTACAGTTAGAAAAAAATCAAAGCCTTTGGAGCTTTGATTCTGATTTCATTGGATCTTTTTCTGCTATGTTTAATTAACAAATATTGTAATAACTATCATAAATATCACTGTGGGAAAGGTGAGTTATTATTGCTGGATCTACTCCAGGATTAAACTATGAGCACCCTATTCCATGTCTCAGGGATTTGTTACTGGGTTGGGTTTGTGTGGTGTTTGCTGGTTTTGAAGCAGTCTAACTGCATTATTACCTTGGTGAACGTGTTGCCCTTGTATCCCAAAATCTGTGGTTTGAATGTAGTAGTAATAGACAGGAGATACTGGAGTAGTAAGAAAATAGCTTACCTGCAAGACTATATATATGGTAAGACTAAGAAGACCAGCCTTAAACTCCTTGTCTAAATTCCCCAGTAACAAGCCATTACATGCTAGAGATGCTTTCTTCATAATCATATAATCTTTCCCCAAATGCCTCTAGTTGTGCTAGTACACTTATTTCATGAGCAGCTTTTCTTATTCTCTGAGAACTTCAAAATAATGGGTTATAATCAATGCCCTTAATATTTTCTCTTATTGTCTTTAGCCCACTTCTTTTGGTGTTGTTAGTTCTGACCAATGTGACTAATTTCTTACTTCTGTTTCTGTGCTCCGAAGCTTTTATGTAATCAGTTATTATAACCTGTACAGAATTTTGATTGTAGTGCATTTCAGAGCCTTTTTGGTGGGAGATTGGCTTATTATTATGAAAATACTTTATATACTAATTTAAACACCAACTGATCTCTTGTTTATTCATGTAAGGTAGTAAGATTGAATTATGTTTCTATAAATTTTCCGTACTTTCTCGGGAACATATAAATTGTTTGGAGCTGTTTGTCATCATTGTTTTGCCCAGACAAAAAGTATTATGGTAAATTTACTGCACTGTGCCGTGCTGTGTTTCTTAATCCTCTATTATGTAAAGTTTAGCTCGATTGAAAAGGAAATGATTTCTCTACATGTAGTAACACAATACTGCAGGCTAAGTACCACTTCACCACGGTGAAAGGGAGAGGTGATGCCCTGCCTGAACCCAGTGTGGAGCTCAGTTTGCTGCTGTGGGTCTTGAACTCAGGTACAAACCTCAGTCACTGTTCTCCCTCTTTATATGTGACAGTAAAATAACAGAGCCACGTAAATAAAACATGAACTTTAATGAACTTGAACATTTTTAAGAGCTTCTACTTGTAGGCTACAAGATTCCTAGGGACCCTGTGCCTAATAATCAAGGGCTGCACTAACATTTGTTGTCTGGAATGCCCCAGTGGCCAAAATCAACACTGCTCCTGCATCCCCTGCCATGTCCTGCACACCCAAAGCCTGCCTGGGGCTGGGAATCCACGGTGCAGGGAAGTGGAGTCTCCTCCTCTTTCAGATTCCTTCTCTTTCCTCTGAGCTATTCCTGTGCCTCTGGGATGTGACAGTCACAGACTCCATGATGTTGGAAGACACCTCTGAGATCACTGAGTCCAAGTTACCACCCATCACCACCACATCAACCAGACCACGGCACTCAGTGCCATTCCAGTCTTTCCTTAAACACTTCCAGGGATGGTGACTCCACCACCTCCTTGGGCAGCCTGTTCCACTGTCTAATCACCCCTTCTGGGAAGAAAGTCTTTGTAATTGCCAATCTAAACCTCCCCTGGCACAGCTTAAGACTGTCACTCCTGAATGAATTTGGCTTTCCCTGGGGGTCCTGGAACAGGAGCTGAGGAGCTGCTGCCCCCATGGTTACTGGTCCTGAGCCCTCTGCTGTTGCCATTTTACAAGCCCTGCTCCTGCCCCAGGTGATTCGAGTTTGTGGTGGCTGTGCTGGCCAGGCTCCCTGTCTCCCTCCCAGCTGGACTGCTCTCCTCCCGGGGATAAGTCTTAACAGCTGCAGGGTTTGGGGAATGAAACCACAGGTGCTTTCAGTCAGACAGGATTAGCTCCCGGCTCCCTCAGGCTCTGGAGGGCTGGGCAGCAAAGAGACCATTTCAGGGTCTCTGCCTTCCTCAGAGCTGGGAGGATGTGGGCAGCTTCTGCTAATCCTGAGGAAACCACCAGGCTGTGGAGGTGCTTGCTGCTGGCTCAAGTAAGCAAGGTATTTGTACACAGAAAGTCATGCCGGGATAATATTCCTACAGGGTTCCACTTCAGTTGTTTTGCTGGGCAGGGTTGTCCATGATGTTGCTTTTTTATATTGGAAAAATTGTGTAATGGAGGAATTTAAGGACTTCCGCCCTTGAATAATATTGTGAAACCAGAATGGTGTAAGTCTGTTTGATAACTGAGAAATAAAGTGCTGCAGAACATGTTGCTACTGGGAGCACCAGTTTCCTTTGGAAGTGCAGCACCTATGTGGTGGCTGATGTTCAGTTAGTTTCTTTTAAAGAAAAGTACTGAATATGTTAGGTCTGCATGGGGGAAAAGAGAATCTGACAGAGTAGAAAGCAAAGATGCTTTGTGTTCTGGGATTGGACTGGATTCAGGAAACACTTGATCTGCCACTAACTGCCTGTCTGCTCTTGGGCAAAGGGTTTAATCTTCTTGCTTGAATTCTCTGTTTGTAAAGCTGTGATCACAGAATTTTCTTTCTCTTATGAACACCTGGCTCTGAATATACAGAGAACCTTTGCCTTTAGGTCCTGGTAATGTGTTTGTGAGAGCATCAAGCTGGTTAAAGCAGTTGAAAAGGTTAATGTGAGCTCCCTGCTATTATGGACTAGCAACCAGTAGGACAGGGACACGATGTGACATGTCCAAAATGATGTGGATGGCAATTGACTTCTTAAGCTGTGACTTCTTGCTTTGCTGGAGGCAAAGAATTTGGTCTCCTCAACCAGTGGTGACAAGTTAGGCTTATATTATTATAGGTTGATGTAACTGCAGAAGAAGAGCTTGCATTTTACATAGGCTTATGCATACAAATATTCCCCTGGTTACCCATATTGGTATGAATTAACTCATTCTATAAAATTTAGTATGTTGTTTCACTTCCAATTTTGGAAGTGTGAGATGAAGAGCTGGCTGTAAATAATGCAGTACAGGTACCCAGGGTTCTGTAAGAGGTTTTAAAGTTCAGCTCTGCTCAGTCAGATGGAGTTCTCAGTGCTGAATAGATTTGCTTTCTTTCAACTTTATTTGAATCTTCCAAGGTGGGAGCACATTGAAAAGCCTAAAAATGCCCAGTAATGATGTGATGTTTTCGTCACTCTGTGTATTTGCAGTATCTGCCAGTGTGCCAGTAGATATTTGGTTCAGGTGCTTCTACCACAAATACTTGTGTGTGTTAAGCCACTGTTTGGTCCAGCTGTCAAATGCTGAGGAATTGGTTCCCAGTCATTGCTGTAAGTAGAGCTAATGGAAAGGAAGGCTGAGGGGATGATGTATTACATTTTCTTTCTTGCCGTATTTTGGGAGGTGGACTCTGAGGACCTCAGATGTCTTTCTCTTAAGAGCTCAGAGTTTACATCTTAATGCATGAAGGAAGCTCTCTGGGGAATTAATTATCCTGAGTATCACAAAGGTCTGGGAGACTGCAGTGTTAATGAGTATGAAAACTAGGCAGACTTCCTGGAAAAAGTCAGAAGCAGTAGCAGTTACCTTTGACAAGTTCACAAATAAACCATTTTTAAAGTGCAAGGTAAAATTGTCATGTAAAATCTCCTCAAATTAAGGAAGGTACTGTGATTTATAGCACTGAAACCCTGGGAAAATGTACCAATATGACTTGATCTGTGAAAGAAGATTACATCCTTCAAATTATGTCATCTTCCAAATTTGACAAAAAGATTTCAAGATGTGTACAGGGTCTCTGATAAATTGCTACGTTTACTTAACCTTGAGGCCTGGGTGATCTGCAGTGTCTCAGATAGGCAAGACAAAGCTATACATCTTGGCAATGCATGGAGGAACCTTTGTATTTCATGACTTTGGAAATTTAAGAAGCAGGAGTGCATCTGAATTTATTCTTTTAGGTCACCAAAGGAAAATGCAGGATAAGAGAAATGGCCAGCCTGGTTAATTGCATCATCATTTGATAACAGGATGTAATTAGCACATTTGAGGAAGGGCTGTGACAGTGGCAGCCGTTATTTACAGAGGACAGCCTGTGCCCCAGTGTCCTAATCTGTCTTGAAATGATTGTAGAACTTGCTCATATCACTGCTTCTGCATTTGCATTTTGTTCTGTGAAACAGAGCCAGATTTGTTCCCCCTGTTAAAATTAATTTTGTACCTTCTTATTGGAGTGACCCTGGACATTGTATTCTTCATCAATCTATTACTGAATTGAAAAAGCTTGGTTTAATGTGAACCAAAAAAAGTGCACACTAATGACATTTGCTGAGCAAGATTGAAGGGGAAAAATAAAAGTGTGCTCTTGACTTTCCATTGCTGTTGATGCCTGGCAGCCAGTTCCAAATGGAGCCCTTTGAGGGCCACCTTGGAACTGTCAGGTTTAATGCCTTTGCCAGGGATCTGGAGGAGGTGATGGAATGCATCCTCAGGGATATCATGACGCCAAATCGGGGTGCAGGTAATGAACTCGAGGGGTGTCTTTCAGAGGCACCAGGAAAGGCTGGAGAAATAGGAACTTCATGGAGACTCACAGGGCAAACACAAATTGCTGCTGCTGGAAGGGACTGAGCTGTGCAGTGGTCCCAGCTGGGGGCTGGCAGCTGTGCTGCAGCAGAGTGGGCATTCTGGTGGGCAGAGCAGGGCTCAGCTGAGTGCTCTGGCAGTGCCAGGGCTGAGCAGTGTCCTGTGCTCCAGCAGCTCCAGCACAGCCAGGGCATTTAGGGAAACTGGTATTCCCTGTTGCTCATCAGAGCCAGCCTGGAATAGTGTCCAGTTGGTAGTTGTCACAGCATGGGAGAAGTGTAGGGATGCTGGAGTGAGCCCAGAGCAGGGGCTGAAAAGGTGGCTGATGCACGTGAACCATGAGGAGAGGCCGAGAGAGATCTGGGTTTGTGTTTTCTTGAGAAGGCCAAGCAAAACCTGATAACTCTTGACCTGCATATGAGGAGTCACCAAGGAGATGGGGCTGGGCTCTGTTCTGAAGTGTCTGGTGGGAGAACGAGAGACTGGCCAGAAATGGAAAAGCAGGATGTTCCAACTGGCTATAAGGAAAAAGTAAAAATAGCACTCTAAGAATAATTAAACATTGGAACAAGATAGGGTTTGAAATGTATATGCTTGGGGGTTTCAAAGATCTTCTTGATCTGACTCTGATTTTGGATTCAGAGTTTTCCCCTAACCTGAATGATCTTGTGTTTGGTAGTCCTTAGAAATAGTCACGAGTCCCTGCTGCATGAATTTTTGTGTGATATGTGAATGAAGCAATGTAGTTTGGGCTCATCTCATCTCCCTACTTAATGTTTTGTCTGCCAGATACTGATAAGTCCTAAGTTCTGTAACATTTTTTTTGAAGTTGGAGATTTCTTAGCTGCAGTTATTTTTAATCAAAGTTTCTAAGCAAAATTGTAAACTTGTCTGCAGACTCCCTCCTGATGATATAAGCTTCTTAACTGTAATCCAGATTTTTAATAAAACCACAAAACCGCAGCCAAATATATCTCTTGAAGGATTTTTTTTTTTCTTTAACCATTGCTTGTGTGCAGTTGTGCCTCCCAGGCATGATATTAATCCCAATTTACTGTAGTTAATAAATTCACTGACTTCATGGACATTACTTGCAACAGCAGAGTAAGAGCCTGATGATAACTGTAGAATATTCATTGTTCTCTTCCTCTATTTGCTTCTCCAGTTGCCTGTGTGTTTGTGTAACAGTTTGATTTTATTCTGTGTAAGTGCTATAGTTAAAACAACAAAGGTAGAGCTCACTCAATTTGGTCAATATGCAGCACATTTCTACTTGATGGTTCCAAACCTGTGTTTAATGTGAAATGTTCTTGCTGGGATACTAAATTGCTTTGGAATACTGAAAGAACACTTCTTTCACTAAAATGTCTTCTACAACAATTAGGGTTTGATTGGTGAGTAGTAAAATGGGCATTTAATTTGAGGATTCTTTATTATTCTAATAAAGGGAAGGAGTTTTTAATAATAATGTTCCATCAGTAAAATCAGTGTAAGCTCCGTGGAAGTTAAATTGTACCAAGCATGAGGCAAGGTTGTTAAGGTGTATTAATGGATGGTCTGAACTGTTAGCAGAGACTAATGGAAAATAAAAGCAGCAGCATTCCTGACACAAAAGACAATGTATATATCTTAAAATCATACAGGAAGAAGAAAATGGATTGGCCATTGGAACCTTTCAGCATAGCACTTGGTGATATTGAAAAGATGTTTAATGGATGTGTTTATTCAGTGAACTCCTTCACTCAGAAATCCAATACAAGAGACAACTTAAACCTGAATTTTAGGCATATTTTTTAGTTCAATTTATTTCAATGGAGATTAATACCTTGCCAGCTTGAGAGCCCAGTTGTCTACGTTTTCTAGTCAAACATTAGAATTAATTTGATGTACTGAATTCTGTTTATTTGATATCTTAGAGCTGTTCAGTAGTCATTTGTCTGCATCCAGAGGACTTCCATTTTATGTGTGTGTGCAGAGAGGAAAAAACAAAGCTCCTGGTGCAACCTCAGCAAATTTAGAGTGAAGTGGAAAAAACCACATGTGGCTACAGACACAAAGTTTCGTACTTTTGAATTTAGAATTCACTGAACTTAAGAACTCGTCAAACATGCAGAAAGCTCATATTTGAATTTTGTGTAATGATGTGAAAATGGTATTTTAAAGAACCTTTTGTCTGGTTTTTCCCCTCAGAGAAGGCAGCACAGTGACTGCTCTTTGCTGCCGTTGCTGATAATACGAAAAAGACTAAATTGACAGACTGCACTATCTTTTCATCTTCCAAGTGGTCCATTATGAGCAGTGCTGTGCAAACAGCAGTGACTTTTGTGTTCCTTGGTGATGGAGACAGTCTCTAAACACGGATTTTAAACTGTAGTCTGGAGTGAATAATAAGAATTGCATTTTTCTCTCTTAAAGTCAGTGGCGTTCACATGGGGCAAGGTCTATGTATTGTTACTCCTCTGCATAACACTGATCTTTGTTACTGCAGTACTGAGAAAAACAACCAGGAAATGTAACTGTGGTTTTGGGTTTCTCCAGTTCAAAACGAATCTCTCTGCAGATCTCCTTGTCATGCAAAATCCAAGCTTAACCTCAGCACACCGATTGTTGAAGGGAAAGTCAGGCAGGAGCAACATCTGTATTTCAGTGTTTGGCATGTCTTTTTCAACCTTCTGGCTAAGAGGTAGAGGCTTAGTCAAACCAGCCTCCCTAGGGCTGACTCAGCTGACCAAGCAGACGGGGCTCTGTGTGGATGCTCCTGCTTTGGCTTCCTGCAGGAGTCGTGTGATGGACTGAGCCCCAAAGCAGAGTCTGAGCAGGCTGCTTTGCTTAGACCTTTGGAGATGTTCCCTTCCCAGTGAGAAGCCTCAAGGCCATAGCACAGATTGCCAGTGCCCAGGAACAGGGAGGGCAGATTTCCAGCCACTGTAGCTGGAGTAGCCAGTGTTAGAGCCCAGCCTGTGATCGCTCACAGCACTGGGGATGCATCACTTGAGATGTCAGCCTGGTGTGGTTTGGGATAGAAAGCGGTCCCTATCCAACCCTAGGTTTGCCCTCATAACCAGGGAAGTTGTGGAGCAATTCACCTGTGAGTCAGTTTACAGCATTTAGGAGACAAGAAGATCAGTAATAAAAAACCTCTGTCAAAACAAATTTCAAAATTACGTGAACAAAAATAGAAGGGCACAAAGAGCACAGATGGATTTCTGATGCTTCACACATTTCAAGAGGGATATTTTGATACCAGGTCAAACACAGAGCCACTGAGTTTTAAATGCAGATTAAGTGCTTTGATAACAACCACAGGTCATGTGCTCTGTAGGGGAAACTTTAACGCCTGGGATCCATTAAAAAGAAAATTGGAAACAACACATGCAAGTCCCGAGTACCATTAATACCAATGCACATTGGAAAGGTTCAGTTTATACATGCAGAGTATAAATTTGAAGGAAGAGTGTACCCATTTCCATGTGGGAGAAATATTATTTTCCTGCTTTCCAGTTGCTTTACTTATAGCATAATTATTTTTTTGGTCAGCACTCCAAGTTTCAAGACATTTTTGTTTGCTCTTGTATTAAGACCTTCTCAGCAGTTTGTTCTTGGGAATCAGAGCTCTCTCTCGAGTATTTTCCTTCTTGTTGTTTTAAGTAAATGAGCTTCCGTGCATGTCAGAAGGTTGTGCAGAGTGATTTCTCAGTAGAAACTGATTAAAAGGGAAGGAATTATTATAATTGCAGATTGACAATACTTTTTTTTGTTTCCAGAGACATTATGATTTACTGTGTAGGGCTCTGAGCTGACAAAGACCTGGATTCCTTTTGCTCTTCTGCTGATGCTCTGCTCCATGTCCTTGAGCAAGTCAGTTCCTCACACTTGGTTTGTCATGTCTAGTTAGATTATGGACTCACCAGACCATGGGCTGTCTCTTGCCGTGTGTCTGAACAGCAGCTGGAACAGCAGTGACACCATGTTCTCAGTCAGGGTTTCTGAGCACAACAAGAATCTTCATAACGCAGGTTTATGCTTTTTCAATTAATGCACTGAAGCTGCCATGTTGTGAGTTAATGACGCTGAGTGAAGGTGGGGAAACAGAAGGTATCTGGCTTGTTGGAAGCATTTTAGTACGTGTTAAATATCCTGAAAACCTAAGAACACTTGAGGGTTGGTTTCACTGAGAGAAATCAGATCATTGGCATTTCATTACAGGATTTGATCTTTTAGTATCTGAATTGTTGAGGGAGAGAGAAATTGCTGCTTGGTCTGTAGGTCTGCTCAGTTAGCTTTTAAAATACCTGAAAGCCTTTATTTCTATTTGAAAACCATGGAATCACAGAATGCTTTGTGTTGTAAGGAACCTTAAAGTTCATCCCAATCTACTGCCTGCTATGGGCACCTTCCACTAGCCCAGGTTGCTCCAAGCCCCGTCCAACCTGGCCTTGGACACTTCCAGGGATGGAACAGCCACAGTTTCTCTGGCCAACTTGTGCCAGGGCCTCCCCACCCTCACAGGGAAGCCTTTATTCATTATATCTACTCCAAACCTGCCCTCTGTGAGTGTGAAGCCATTTCCACTTGTCCTGGCACTTCATGCTCATGTAAAAAGTCCTCGGGAGCTTGACCTATCCGTAAACTTCAGATACTGGCAGTAGGGCTACTCTATTAATGAATACATTTATTGAAGAATCCCAAAACATGGTGGTTTTCGCCCCTTTCAGCCAAAGGCTGGTAATGAGACTTCAGAGACTCAATAGTCATTTGGAAAAAAAGGGTTTTTTCCCCCCACACTTTCCAGTTACTTTGGTGTGGGTAGTGGAGGGGAGTAAGAGAGAAAAAGCTAATGTTTTAAGACAAAATTGAAGTTCATAAATTTAATTATTTTAACAATAGTAGCTCTTTTTAAGTCACATGACTTTGAAATAAGACAATAATGTAGATTTTTCACTATTAGTCTGAGCAAGAAAAATCATGTAGGCCTGTAGTTAATGACACTGGGTATGGTGGAACCCAGTGGGAAGGTATTCCTTTGTTCTCTGTTGCTTCCCATCCTTTTAAAATGACAATTTTTCTTCTTTCTTGCCTTGTTTCCCTGCCCCCCTTCTTTGATATACCGAAAAAATGTAATTTTTTGAGCCTTGCTGAAAGGAAATTGAACTAATAACTGTATTTAATATAAAATTCCATCACAAAAGCAGCATGTTAAAACTGCAGTTATTTGTGTGTCTGCATCTCTGTGCATGCCTGTTAGATTTGGAGGGTTATGTATGAGAGTAGGAGACAGCTTTAGGACAGTAGATGAAATATAGCTGTAATTGTCTGTGATCAATTGGAACAATGTAGGTCAAGTAGAAACTGCACTTTTTTGGGCTTTCTCTTCCTGTTTTCTGCCTTTGTCTAATAGAGTATTGCTTGAAAGGGAAAAATCAAAACAGCACAAACGAACCCAAACCGCTGAAAAATATAACATTCATTTAGTTTGCAGAGAAATGAAGCTTTTTCTCCACTTCTCCTGACAGCCTGAGTTTATATTGTTGATATTACTCATTCTTACAGTTTCACTGCTTCATCAATCCCAGTGTTTGCTAATTTGGAACCCACTTACACTGTCATAATTGTTGTATTTAAAATGAGAATTCAGTTACTGTCCAGAGCTATGGCTTTCTCCACAGTTACCTGGCACGTCTGGTTCAGAACTTTATGATGTTCTTTCCTTTCCTAAGTCATAACCATTGACATCAACGGGGTGATATTATGTCAGAATATGCAGTAAATGCAGCAGCAGGATTGTGGTTCAATTTTATTCTTGTTTATGTCACTGTCAGTCTTCATTTACTCCGGTATCTTCCTGAAGGCTGCCATGTGTAAGTCTGTACATGAATTATGGCCTTAATTTTGCATACAGCAGTGTACTTAGATGAAAGAGTGTGAGGGAGACGTCACACACGTGCTCACTGTCGTCAGCCCTGCTCGCACAGGCTGGAGGTGAGATGTTACTACATGACAGCAGTGGTTTGCTCACACTGTAATTTTATAAACAATTAGGCAGGCTGCAGGAGGAGGAATAATCAGTTTCTTTCAGACCCTTCTCGGTTTTGCAGTTAACAAAGAAAATACGTGTGCAAAAAGCTTATGTTAAAAGGGGTCCCTTCTGCAGACTCACTGTAAAAGATCTGACAACCCAGATATTACTTAGCATCTTAGTATTGAGGTGAACATGATCCAATAGCCTCATTTTGCTCACTTTCAGCTTTTGATGGATCCAATTTCTCTGCAAAACAAGAGTCTGATAGGGCATGAATATATTCTGTGTGTCTCCTTTGTGGATGGAAGAGCTATGCATTCTTTCTGCTCCGGTGTTCACCCACACTTAATTTCATCTGTGGTTTATGGCCATCTCTGAGTCACGTGCTGCATCTTTAAAAGCAGATGTAGTGCCTCAAGCAACCGGAGTCTGATACAGGTTGGTGCCCTGTAGGTGTTGCTGCAAAATAAATACTCAAAAACAAGGGGAAAGAGGAGAGGGAAAATATAGTTGCACATAATATTTGGCATCTATTGCTTTGAGTTATGTGAAGCAGCAAGCTGTTGATGAAATCGGATAGCAAACTGAAGCTGAGTTGATGGAACATCCCACACTCTCCTCCAAAACAGCTGCAGGAAGGTTGCTCTTGAAGTGCTTCAAATTTGTAAATAGAAAAATGTGTGCTTGTATGCTTTTCACCTTTGGGAGCCCTGGAAACGAATTGAGTCTGTTTTTTTCAGGTATTACAGACCCTTGCCTGATTCCTTGAGGTTCCTGTTCAAAGGTCAGGCTGAACTCTGCCCTGTGGCTGTGAAAGCCAGATCACTGTTTCCATTGTTCTGAACCTTGTGTTGTGCTGATGGCAGCTGTCCTTGTTGAAGGGAGATTTGTCCTACACTTGGAATAGTGTGGTTTGCTTCTCACGGGACTTTCTGAGGAATGTGGGCTCCCAGCTGATGAATCCTGCAGTGGAATGCATGTACATGTTAGGAGGGAAGATGGAGATGAAGAGGAAAGTAGTCACAGTCTCCATAGCTGTCACTCTGGAGGATGTGAATCCCAGGGCTTCAGGCATGATCCTTATCTTCTTGGAGCTAGGCTTAAACTTGGTTACAAATCTGTTATTGAAGTGAATAACAAATCCAGAATGACTCTGGAGAGGAGGGAGTTTGGTTGGGTTATGCTTGAGCTTCCCTAAATGTACGATTTCAAGTAAGAAGACGCCAAGTTACACCATATTTTTGAAGCTCTTCTTTCGCTTGACAGAAGTGGTTGAAAGGTTTGCTTTGATTTGTGTAAATGTCCATTTCATAATTAAAATCCCTGAAACCTAAAATGGCATTTACCAGCTGGCCCTTGGCTAAGTGCTGGTATGGGGTCAAACGGTACAGCAAAGGTGCTTTATTCTGTGGGATGAATCTGAATCTGTCCTTTCTGAAGGTGAGATTGAAGCTCTCCATTCAGTTCTTTTAATGGTGTGATTTCTTAAAATGGTGCAAGTTCTTAATAATTAAAGCTTTGCTTGGAGGATTCAGAGCTGTGCCAGAGCATGAGCGTTTATTCCATTACAATCAGAATCTGTAGTTCTTGAAATAAAAAGACATTTCTTAAGCATTGCATGAAAGTTTGGGGGTTTTCAATACTGAATCCTGAAGTGTTTGGCTCATGAGAATATAAATGAACCAAACTATTCACCACCTTGGGGCAATGTATTTTTTTTATTGATCCCAAATCTACTCTATTATTGTTGCTTAATGAGGAACTAATGTAATTTCTAATGAAGCCACATGGCTGTTAAGCAGAAGAACTAATGTTCAGTTTCCCTTGTGACAAAATATACTCTCTTCAATTAAAATACAGGAAGTAAAATTAATACCAGTGTAAAATGTTGCAAGAACTAGTGTCAAGGCTGAAGCATTTTATTATGTTTATAAATTACTTGGATAATGAGATTGAAGGCAAGTTATTGGAATATCTGAGCTATCCATGAACTCAATGGAGACCACTTAAATGGGGAAATCTGTAGAGGCAGCAGAAAGAATGGGATCTTCCTAATCCTTCTACCTGGCATTTTCTTTTTCATTGATTTACTAGTAAGAACAGAGCCTGAGTGCCAAACTATAGATCTGTTTAGCAGAGAAATTGGTTAAACTGAGAAGTGAGTGAGTCTGTTTTGAACTTAAAAGGCAGATATGTCTGGCTGTAGTGCAGGATCAGTGTCCTGTTCCTGCAGCAGGTTCTTGCAGTTCAAACCCAGGTGTGGATTGACCCTTTGTCCATACAAGGTGTCTCTGACAGTGATCTCTGCTCGAGCCCTATAGCCCATGTCCAGCTCTTCCATGGGAATGTCCCTGCTGAGGGAACAGTTCTTTGCTGCTTCTACCCCTTCTCTTACTTGTAGCCTCTAAAAGATAATATTCAGGCTATTTTTCAGGAATGGACCAAAAAGATATCAACTCTTAAATTCAGAGCTGCTGTTGAGCAAAACCAGCAGCAGAAAGGAATAATTTGGGATAGAAAGATTTATATGGAGACAAACAGCTCAGTTCAAAAATGAATCTCAAATGTTCTGCCTTCTAGATTCAAAATGACCAGAACAGAACATCCATTTCAGGCATTGGTTCATCACAGAATTTAGGGAGGAAGGAGTCTTTGACACTGTTCAGGTGGATCCCAGTTATCTCAGACCTGGAAAACAAATCTAAAATGGAAGGACTGCCACTGAAATTAGAGAGTAATTTGAGTTAGCAACAACCTCTGAAGGTGTCTTGACTTGCCCTTGTCCAGGACAGGAGGCTCTGCCTGTTTTTCCAGTAATCAGGGTCCTCCTCTGCTAACCATGAATTTTCCAAGATGATGGAGAGGAACCTGGGAATGATTTTGGCCTGGTCTCACAGTACTCTTGGATTCATCCCATCTGACACCATAGGCTTGTATGAGCAATTGATTTTAGTGCTCTCCACCTACTGTGGAAAAAGCCTCACTTCTACAGACTGTTCTTAGTGATGAGGTGGATATAAGCTCATATTTGATGATCAAATAAGATCAAATAGGAGCTTAAATCCTCTGCAGGGGAGTTCATCTTCCCACCACATTTCTGTGAAAGCTGGGTGCTGTGGGGTGGGGAAGCAAAGAGCACCTGAGGCTGCTGGGCCACTGCTGTCACATCACCTGCCATGGAATAGAAATGAGGGGACCTCAGCCTGACCAGTTTCCACCTGTGACTACTCAGAAGACTGAAAAATTAAGCACTGTGGGGATAATGAAATATTTATTAAACCAGACAAAAGGTGATTCCCTTTTAATTATTCAATATAAAGTGGTACTTTATTAAATGCAGTAGAAATGGTAATTTTCTCCACTCTTCAGAGAGCTCTCATTCCTCTTGGTCCTTTAGTCATCTGGCCATGGGATTGTTTTCTCATCCCCTTCTGATGTCGGAACATTAACGCCTTGAGCAAAGTAGAACAGATTTTACAGAAGCTGTGGAGAAAACTTGGATTAGGAATTACCTGAGGCTGGCAGCAGGAGGAATTATTGTTAGCAAGAGCAGTGTTACCTGGTCCTGTACTTCCAAGCTGGTCATTCATCCAGCTAATTGCCAAGTTGTTCAGTGGAAGCCTGTTCTCAGACTTGTATGGGCTGAGAATAAATACCCACATAAATTTCCCTGGTTAAAGCCACTTAACCCAAATGCCTCCCTGAGCTAATTGGAATGGGTATTGATCCAGGTGTGGTCTAATAAAAAAAAAAATCACTACAATAATGCTTTATTTTTCCATGTCTGTCATCTTTATCAGTAACATGAATTCCTCTCTGCTCTTGTGCTGGAATAATTTTTTTCCAATAGGAAAATATATGAGCTATTTACAGCCATGACACTGGGTATGCAAGTCCCCTTGGGAAGCTCTAAAAATCTTGGACAGAAATTTAATTCATGGGAATTGCCTGTTTTCTTGCAAGATGGATCTTCTAATTGTATTTGTGACAAGCAATGGAGCTCTGCTGCTGCTGGTTTGGGTTTTTTGGGGTTTTTTTTAAGGTTTGCTGATATTGGTTTATTTTAATACAATTTGTGAGAGGGTACCTTGTCAATTAAAATCAGGATATCCAAATATCAGAGGGATTTGTACTTCCAGTCAAACTGTCCTGGTTTTGAAACTGCAGGCAGAATTGATACTCCTGAAGGAGCAATAGTGTGGAGACTTGCTCTTTTTGACCTGCTGCTTGAGTGAAAACCTGCTAGGTAATGATGACTCTTGCAAGGTGTCTTCTGCCTTTCTAAAAAGCAAAATCTAGAGCTTAGTTGAAAGGCTTTAGAAGTGGGCTGAGCTTGAATACATTTTTGTTTGTTTGTGTTGAATGCAGTAATTGCTCTGCAGTGTTTAGTGAGGACCCGTAAAAACTGCAGGACTTGCAGTTACAGCAATTTGCTGCCACACTTTCATTTTTTTAGTTTTTTTTTTTCTTTTATTTGTGCTCTTAATGTGCTCAGTAGATGCTCATTTTCCTGCTGACTGCGCTGTATTTGGAGTGGCACGCTCCTTCCATGCATAATGGGAGATGCCCATTGTGGATCACTTGTGAGAAAATGTAATGACTCATAGATACTGTGAGGTGCTTTATTGCATACTAATTTAAATTACTGCAATGTAATGATAATTGCTCCTCTATGGGAAGGGCCCCAAGTGCAACCTAAATGAATTCATACCCTCAGAAAACAAAGGGTAGTGCTGATAGGAAAAAAAAACCAAAACCCAAACACAACGCAGCAAATTTGAGATGGCTGGCCATGAGTGGTATTCTTTTCTTTCCAAGATTCTTCAATCCAAAGTAATCAAAGTTACTAGAAAAAATGCCCCGGGGCCAAAATGGAAATTTCTGAACACTGCTCAGAATAATACAAAATGTCGAAAATAAAGATCCTGTATATATAAAAGCTGCCAATCATGATTTTAACTTTGAGGTTTTTCTGCTATCTATTCTTCCTCAGAAAGTATCTCCTCACTGACGAATGCCATTTTCTTGTCAGCATCCCAAACGGTTAAGGGCATGACAAATCATGTAGTTAATTTGCTTGGCTCTGAGGCTGACAGCAGAAAATACCAACACTCGACACATGCTCCTGTCAGTCCACACACCAGGAGTGAGCTGGAGAGGCACCGGTGAGCACGGGCCCTGCGGCTGCTGCACCACAGCCATGGCTGTGCTGGCACACATGGGCACGACCTTTCCTGCTCAAGTGACCGCTATCTTCCAGAAATTGTCCATATTAAGAGTGGCAATTAAAGCTGCAAAGACAAACGATTCAATACGAAGTTACAATAAGGCAGTTTTTTAAAGTCAGCGTAAATTAGGGTGGCAGTTAGGTAGCTCGAGTCCTGATAAACAGCCTGGAAAGGACAAGAGTGGTGGGAGGGAGCTGTCAAATAACTAGAGAGAAAAGTGAGTGAGGTGCTGTGATTTTGACTGACAGTGGTGCTGTGAGGCCCTGATGTTGTGCTTTGCATGCAGGGCTTCAGGGGCACTGCTGGAATCTTTCTTCCCTCCACCCACTGAGGATGGTCACCATGAGCTTACTCTGTCACAGCTCCAGAGTGGAATATTTCGGATATTTGGGGTTTTTGGTATGTTGTTTGCCTCTCTAATAAGTGCCTCCATGCAGAGCTTTCTGGCAGGGCTCCTCTGGCTGTTAACTCTGACATTTGGCAGAGGTAGTTTTCCCCACTGGGTCTGAAAACCTTTTGACACTTGTTAAGCTCTCGAGTTTTTGTTCCAGCTTCTCCTCTTAATTTCTAGGCTGTTCCTGTTCTTTGACTCTCTCCCCCTTTTTTTTTTTTTGTTTTTGTACTTTTTCTTTAGTAACACGCTGTAACTATAGGAGGTGCAGTTTCAGACTAAACATGTTGTATATTATTGCTGTATTTGCTTGTGTAACAACAGTCTAAGCTAAAATGTGTGTTTACTTTTCTGTGCATTTAATGAGTTGCCACTCTGTTTCCTTCTGTTGGTTTTCTTTATTTGAAAGGTAACACAACAAACTTTTCCCTACCAACTTCAGTCTTTGCTTTGGTTGATATTTATACAGTATTAGCCAGAAGAAAACCCTGTTCAGCAGACAGTGCAGCCATGCAGTGCAGCGGTCAGTGTGCTGTTGTTCTTTTTCCCTAATAAGCAAACACTTTTTTCGGAAGTAGAGCACCTCAATAAGCTAAATGTGTTGGTATTTAGTAAAGGGAAATTACTTTATTTAGCCTTCATTAGAGATGATGGGTATTTGGGGTATTAGTGTTTGTCACATATAGCTTTGAAATGGGCATAACTGAAGTAAAACGTGGAAGTGTGTGAAATTGTTCACTGAGATTCATCATTGTATAAGCTAATTGAAATTTTTTTTGGTGAGTTTTTTGTGTATCTGTGCTTCCTTCTCCCACATCCATAACCTTGTATCCCTGAAGCTTCTTCCTCAGGCGTTTCTTAGTGTTGCCCATTACCCTGGGTTTCAGTCATGGGTCACTTATTGACACTTTCCCAAGCCTGCTGTGCTGGCCATGCTGCCTTTGTGTTGGGAGTTTGGCACTGATTTTGTTTCAGTGACAGGCTGTGCTCTGGTCTAGGAAATCATATAAAATGTCAGGCTTTTCCCCATGCCTAAGCAATCGTATCTGGAATCAGTGAAGAATTTCAAATTGTCCGGTGTCCTCGGGAGATTTAGGCTGTGAGAGCCTGTAGCGTCCTGCTTAGTTACCTAATTACATTATCTTTGTTTTCTTCCAGGGAGGGAGAAAGCACTAGAACAAATAAATGCCCC
>JAYRBT010000033.1:3278547-3306583 GCA_036023395.1 Myiotriccus ornatus
CATTACCCTGGGTTTCAGTCATGGGTCACTTATTGACACTTTCCCAAGCCTGCTGTGCTGGCCATGCTGCCTTTGTGAGTTTGGCACTGATTTTGTTTCAGTGACAGGCTGTGCTCTGGTCTAGGAGATCATATAAAATGTCAGGCTTTTCCCCATGCCTAAGCAATCGTATCTGGAATCAGTGAAGAATTTCAAACTGTCCAGTGTCCTCGGGAGATTTAGGCTGTGAGAACCTGTAGCCTCCTGCTTAGTTACCTAATTACATTATCTTTGTTTTCTTCCAGGGAGGGAGAAAGCACTAGAACAAATAAATGCCCCATCCCTAATGTTATAGGAGTTGAGTGTCCTGCCCTGGAGCTGTGACACAGCAATGCCAGCAGCCTTTAGTTTGACATATACTCATTGGTGTGACTTGTGTTTGTGTGTGAAGTGTGGGATTGGGGCTTGCAAATGACTGAAATTACATTTTGGTTTTAAAAGGCATCTGGAAGGGCAGCCTGAGCTGTTTCTGAGATCCCAGCCACTTTTGAGAGGATAAGGATTTAGAAGGAAGGCAGTCAGGGACAGCACTGCCCCATTCATACAGGAAAATGGATGATAGGATGGCAAATGGCATTAGCAGAGGAAACTGGGGAACGTGCAGAGAATGATGCAGGCTCTAGTGTTCAGGGCAGCCAGATCCTAGCACAGGGACTGCTGTCTGTCTGACATCCTTCCTGCAACTCCCTGTCCAAGTCTTAGAAGTACCTGCCACACGTCTCCCTTTGCATTCGGTCCTACTCTCCCAGGTTCCTCTGTGCACAGGGGAAAGATGACTGAATTTAATATGGGAAAAATCTAAGAGAGAACAGCAAAAAGCTGTCTCCAGGCTGGCAATCCAGAGCTGTTCAGCCATGTCCAGGACCATGTTCTAGTCCCAGCAGTAACAATCCCTTCCCTATCCCCTGGCCAGAATCTGCCTCTTTCAAGCATCAGGAAACTCTGCTTCGTCTTTCCCAGCAGTTTCCATCTGCCTGTCCCCTCTCTTTCCCCTTCCCCCTGCCAGTGGCATCCAGTCATAGGAGGCATTTGGATGTTTGGCAGAGACAACTGGCTATCCTGCCTCCATGTGCATCCCACAAGCCATCCTCAGCTGCACGATGCCCTGGTGGGATGACACTGGAAGTGAGCTGCTTCCTCACAGAAGCTTTCAGAGCTGGGGGTGACATCTTCCACGGGCCTGGGATGGAATGGAGCAAGAATCTCCTCTAGGAGTTGCAGGTGGAAAGTGGAGCCCAGGTGTGTGTGACCGGACAAATCATTCCACAGTGCTTGGCAGCACACACAGAGCTCTGGGAATCAGCAAGCTCTGCGTGGTGCAGCTGAGCTCCCAGCTGGATAAACTGAGGAGAAAGAGTTGGAAACCACGGAGGGAAACAGGAGGGCACATGTGGAAGTAGATTTTAACATTGGCACTGGCGCTCTATGGAGCGGAGAGACGATGCTGCACACTGTGACATTTGTATTAAATTTTTTTGTTAAGGGTTTAACATGTTAGAGAACAAAGGTTTCAAGAGAATAATCGGTTTTCTGAACACTTTGCTTCTTTTTCCTGTATTGGAAGGCATGGAAAACGCTGTGGAAAATGTCTGACCTCGGTGTAGCTGCCTTTGTTTGTGTCCCCCATGAAGAGGTTTAATTGCTATTTATGTGTGACACTCCAAAGAAAGGATGTTATTTCAGAAATCTCTAACCACTTAAATTAACCACCCAGTTTGCGTTGAGACTAACAGAAGCAAAGACTAAGTTTGCTGCTGAACTCTGAAAAATCTCTCTGCATGCAATTCTAAATCTTGGTAAATCTTACACGTGGGGATGGAACAAAAACTGCCTCCTGCATCTCTCTAGGCTGTATTTGCTGTGCAACAAAGTGCAGAACCTGAACATGGTGTGTTAGTGTATCAAGTGTGAATTTACTCTGTGGGTTTTTAACATTTAATAATTAATATTTTCTATGTTCTCATTCTTAGCTCCACCTTGTGATTTCTCTGGGGAAATGAATCACTGGAAGAAAAGCCCTGTTAAAATAGTTATTATTTTACTGAAGAACATGAGGGGGGTGGGTGCAAAAGCATAGAGGTAATCCAAGGGAAGGAAAGGCACAACTGCCTGCTAATGCTGCCTTGCTAGGATACAGCGTGCTCTCAAGTCTGAAATAAAGAGCGTATCTTTTAAGTGATTCTGCATATAATGATTGGAACTTTTCAACATACACTTGCATGTATTCAGTCTCTTCAGCTTGAGAGAGACTGCTTTTATTCAACAGAGGCACAGCCCTGAATCTTACAGACCTGGAGAATTCTGGCAGTGCAGCCTTTGGACAATGAAGTGCAGAGCTGGGAGATGCCCTGGCCCCCGGGCTGCCCCAGCACCAAGTGGGTCCCTGCAGGCCCCGAGTGCTGAGTGGGATCCATGCCAGGTTTGGCTGGAGCCAGCAGAAGTCTTTAATCCAGAGAAGTGAATTACATTGAAAATAGATTTATTTGTGGGGTTTTCTTAGTGTGCTAAAGCCCTGACAGTCTAAGTTGAGCCTGGTTCTCTCTATTTTGTAAGCTATAGAAACTTACTGACCTTTACTGAACACGGAAAGGCTAAAACTGAAATCAGGAGAGGCAGGAGCAGCTTATGGGATGAACTGAACTGCTGTGAACTGGAAGTGCACATGGGTAAATCTTTTCCGAGTCACACCAGAACTTGTAAGAGCTCTGCTCAAAACTGTCTTGAAGTCTTTTTTTTTTAAGGAGGAAGCAGACAGGGGAGTTGCTATTAAAATCTGGAAACACTCTTTAAAACTTATTTTGTTATTCATCCACTTATTTATCATGCCCTGATACTTCCTGATTCCAGACAAGATCAAGAGAGGGGAATGCCAGAAAGTGTTCAGAGGGGAGTTAATGCATTATGCAAGAGGTTTCAGTAGACAGTTCAGACATTTAGGATTCTTTTTTGAAGGGAACTAAACTGCTAAGCCACACTGAGCTTGCCTGACCCAGTCAGTGCAGTACAGCACCTGTCATATCAAGAGCCACACTAAATTCCTGTGTATTTAAAATGATGGCTTTTAACCTACATTCATTAGGTATTACCACCAGGATCATTTTCCAAACTGCCTTGTAGTATGACACTGGTTGAATTTTTATAGCTGCTGAGGGTTTTTTTTGTTTTGTTTTAAGATTTTTTTCCATCTTTAGCATTAGCTCATTTTTCACAGTGCCTTCATTTATCTTTTTTCCTTTTGGTGTTAATTTGTTTTATAAAGTGAGGGCCATTGCCATGGAAGGGGAAGTGGAATGAATCATAAATCCAGATTGTGAGGGATGTGTGGAGGTTGTCAGGTACAACAGCTCTTCAGAGCAGGGCTGACTACAAAGAGCAACTTGTCAGGGCCCTGTATTCTCAAATTTTGATCCAGTGAATATCCAGGTGTGGAGATGCCAAAAACTTTCTGGAAAACTTCCAGTGCCAAACCACTGACTGAAAACCCCGAGATGAGCTCTGCTGGTCAGAGCATGGTGCTGATAACACCACGGTGTGGGTTTGATCCCCACATGGGCCATTCACTTAAGAGCTGACTTGTTGATCCTTGTAGCTTTCATCCACAAGTTAGTTTGATTCTTTTTTTTTAAATGCTTTTACATATACATACATATAAAATAAAAATGCTAATAGTATCTATACTTTAACACAAAATTTCTGCAATACTTGTAACAATTGTCAGTCATTGTGTAACTGATAATACACTTGTACATAATTAATTTTTTCCATACTGAGAAGTTGGGGCATGGAGGGTGGTAGTGGCTTTTCCTTGGCCACACGAGGTGTCTACAGTTTGCTGAAATAGAGACCAGGTGTCTGTGGCTTATGCTTTAAGATCATTCTTGGGGGCTGAGGAAATCATTAATTTCCTTTATCTGATTCCAGATGCTTAAAGGGCTGAAATAATAACATTGACTCTGTTGTGGGGGTTTTACTTGTGCACTTAAATTGAACAATTTAAATGAAGATGAATCCTAATCAAGAACAATTCCATTTTTAAAACTTTGCCTTTCTCCAATTTTGGAACCCAAAGCACTTTATCACAGATGGGATAAGGGCTATAAAAGATGACGTTCTTGCCATTATGAAGAAAATATTTCCTGTTCGACAGTGTATTGCTAAAATGCAGCTCTAACTCTGTAATAATTAATTATGAATGTTCCTTTTATGAGCTGTTAGAATTGGTAATGCAGACAGTAAGTCTGGAATGAAAATATTTCAGCATTTCTAAATACAAATCTGGATCTAAATCAGGACTGGAGTAAAGGTTTCACTATTCTTCCTTGTCCCCTTTTACTCTTGCTGAAATTTGTAAAAACTGCTCAGGAATTGTTGGGCACAATGTCCAACTATTAAATCCAGTGCTTCCAGTATTTTGTCAGGTGTAACCATGGTTCCTGCGGTGTGTCCCAGTAATAAGAGGTGTTAATTCTGAAGTCTTATTTGAAGCAATGACTTGGCACTTCTGGTGTTAATTGTTCCCGTTGATACCTCTGGTTGCTGCATGGAGTACACAAATATATTTGGGAGTTTTATGGCTGTAGTTGTATTTAATTTTTGTATAGATAATACTCATTTGGTTGTCTTTTAGCAGTGTGCTCTCCACGTGTCCCACAACACTCCTCCAGTTGTTCCATGGGTATGAAAATCTTGGCCAGAATGTTGTCCTGCAGTTGTAAATCCCTAGCAATTGCACACCCAAATTTTAGCTGTGCTCTTCTTGGTTGCCCTGGACTCTGTGGTGTTCATCTTCATCACAGTTGCAGGACAGTCAAAGATTACCCCCCTTGACAGCAGAAATGATTGAGTTTGCTTAATTAACAAAACACTAACCTTGTGAAAGGTGATAGCTTGAAACGCTGAGTGCTTGTTAGACTGGGAGGAGGAGGAGGCAACTGCTCAAATTAGTTTATGTTTAGAGCTAAAGCAGGAGCTCTACATCTCACAGGATTGTTAGAAAACTCGTTATGACAGACTCGGGTGGGTTGGAAACATGTCTGTTCAAATTCTGTGTCACTGGAGGGCCTTGGGAAGTGCAGAGCCGTACAAGGAAAACGGCAGCTCGCCCGTGTCAGGAGGAATAAATTCTCTGGGTTCAGCTGGCTCACTCCATGCTGCTGCTTTCACTGGCTTGTAGTGACGCTTATTTGATGTAAGTTGCTTGGAACAATTCGTGACCAGGCTGCGAGAAGGGGCCATCGGAGGGGGAAGGTGTTGAAGTTCCCTTGTAATATTTTCTTTTCCTGCAGATGAACAAGTCGGTGTGTGGAAGCAAGAGAAAGGGTTCTGATATTATATTTTTCTTAGTTTGGTCAAATTACTTTTGTAGAAGTTCCAAACACTTCACTGTAACACTGAAATTGTTGATGTTACCATAGTGGCATAAGATCCTGGAATAATTCCTCTTTTTTAAAACAATCTCTACTTAGGCTGTTTATTTTAGCACTAATCTGTCTACTCTTTTACTCATGCACACCAGGTGTACTGCTTATAGGTAACCAACCCAAGAACTGCAGATAGTCTGTGAAAGGCAATTTTCAGTGTGAGTTTTCTTCACTTTTTTTTCAGTACAGCCTCTACCCCAGACCTTTTGACTCAGTGTAGCACTTAATGAATAGAGCAATTATTTCTTTTCACAGTGGAGTTCTATCACTAATGCAACCAGTCTGTTTTCCTGGCTTTATTACAATAAGAGAAAATAACTTAAATTGCAGAGATGAGCAGTGCCACCTCAGGGACTGCTGTGAGGTGGATTCCTGTGGTGTAGATGACAAGCACATGCCTTGTAGTCACGTCTTGCCTTATTTCCAAGTGAAAGGTTTGGATGTGCTTAAGGAAACCAAACCTCTGAAGTCTTCATGTTTATTGCTATTATTTATCCTGATCCAGGTAGTCACAGTTCGTCTCTGCAAAATTCAGCAGCTATAAAATACTCAGTGAAGGATTTGCTTCTTGGCAGGGGACGGCTACAAACATGATGGATTAAGCACAGTGTAGCTGGCATCCAGGGAAGTGCAGGGAACAGCTTCCTAGAATACAAAGGTGTTCTTTAAGAGCTTGAAATCAGCTGGATGATGGATACCCCAAATGCTCAGGACCAAGGCAAGGCTGAGTTATCCATGTGCAGCAGATGGATGTCCCCTGTCTGGGGTCATTTCACTTCTGGTTTTGAACTGAGCTGCTCGAGCCAGTTCTGTGCCTCATAAAGTGACTCACAAACCTCTTTGGAGCTGGCAGAGAGCTCTGCACGGCTGTGAATATCTGCTGAACACAGGACAGCAGCACATGATGTCATGAGTCTGTTAATGTACCAGGACAATCTTTAATTCACCCTGGAATGCAGCAGAACCTTGCTATTTATGTTGGACTAGTGCAGAATTCAAATATGCAGGTCTAGAAGGTTGTGTCCGGAATACAAAGTCCTCTTGGAATGCATCCTGGAGCTTAACTCTCAATTGCATTGTGGCTGGTGATGGCTCCTAATGATTTTCCTTCCAAACACCTTGTTCAGTTTAATCCCTTTATTCCCTACATATCCTTTCATCCCACTTAACTGTTTCTCCCTTGTGCCGAGCCCTGTATTCTTGAACATTCTTAAGGCTGGAACTTTGGGTATCTTGAGCTCTATTAAGCCTCTAAAGTGTTGCTAAGGATGTTTCCCCAGAATTTCAGTCCAGGAAGCAACGATCTTAGAGTTAAACCCTTTGAGATGAAGAGTTAATTTTCCTCTCTGACATACTGGGAAAGTAGTGTTCCATTTGTAACACACTGAAAGCTGTGAGAGAAATTATATTGTCACACAGTAGCTTCATGGGTAAGTAAAAACCCAGAAGCCCCTGTATTCCTTAAAAAAATAAACCACAAAAACTGTCATGTAAAAACTCCGGAGAAAAGGGAAGTGAAATCTCCACGTTGCGAAGGAAACAGTAATAAGATGTTCGCAAAATGGTCTCTAAATGTGTTTCTGGTGAGCTGTCGGCTCTTTAGGAGCAGTGACACGAAGGGAAAAGCTTGGGATTTCACAGCAGATCTGTCAGATTTGAACTGATTGTCTCACAAAATCGCAAGGCGGCACTGAGGGAACGGGCTCGGGGAGGGCGGCAGAGGCAGAACCGGCAGGGATTGTGGCAGTGTTTGTGTCTGTGAGGCCGGGGGGTGCTGATGATCCCAGAACCTGCCCCAGCTCCCGAAATTCCGGCCGCGATTCCCGGCGGGAGCGGGGCCGTTCCCGAGGCAAAGGCGCCCCCTGCGGGGCGCGGGGGGAGCTGCGGCCGGAGCGGGGCCGGGAACGATCCCCGAGGGCACCCGGGGCAGGAACGGCACCCCCACAATTCCATCATCCCCCCCGACCAGCTGCGAAATCCCCGCCTCTTCCCTCCCAGTTTTTCGGGTGCTGCAGCGCTTTGAGGGAAAACTTTTCCTTAACTGGTCTACGGAAGGTGGAACACGAGGGAAAACGGTGGAATAGGAGAGAAGAGAAACTCACAAAAATTAAGGGCAGCTCAGAGTTCAAATAGGAATTAAAAACAAAGGGAATAATAGGAACAAAATACGAAGAGGAAAGAATAGAGCTGCTGGTAGTTCAGTTCTTAAAGCTAAGTTGATAACAAACATGATATCTCAAAAGTGCTGCTGGAACTGAAGGAAACACCACCTCTTTCTGTAAGAAATGACACCGACCAATTAGTAGTATTTTTGTTGTATTTATTACTGATAAATTTAATAATTCTTTCACTTCTGAGTAATTGTCACAGATTAGTTTTACTGATAGTAGTATTCATGTAATATTCTGCCATCAAACTATCAAAAATTACTAAAACTCAGTTTAACAAGACTTTGGTCTCCAGGGGTACCCATAAAACTAGAAGCTAAAAAGCATTTCAGTCTTCTGAATTAAATCACTATTGAGAGAAGGTCCCAAAGTTTCTTGAGTGACTTTTGATTTGGGAGTGTCAGATTAGAGGAAAGGAGCAAGTAGGCTGGATTAGGAAGTTTAAAACAACACTTGTGGGGGTTGGGGGGAAGTAGATCCAAATATATCAGTTAAATCATGGTATTGCATGTTATATCCTCATATTTGCCACAGATCAGATGCGTGGTGGAATTTGTGGATAAATCTCTGGATAAATACCTCTGTGCCACTGCTCTGGCTCCTCAGTTGAGTGTTATCCCACCTATCTAGAATATATTGCTGCTTCTCCTCAGGCTTGAGGGTATTAACTTCACTATTTGCTCTCTGCGGTTGTTCCTCTGTAAGTAAAATTTGTTTCCTAAAATGTTCACAAAAAAGGGATGAAGGACGACTGCTGGTACAGACAAAGTAAATGGATTTTCTAAATGGCATTGCTTACTCATGCTGAAAGCTTTTGTGGCATTTAAGTGCTAACAGCTGATGTAAAAAATGGCCCATAGAAACCAATTTTGAGTGTTCAAAAGTAAGTTTTCTGAGCGCTAAAACCTAAGAATTGAGTAGTCTCGATCACCATGTTTTAGCACAGTTGTTAACTAGTTCTTTACATACACACAGCAAGGTGCTCTCCTATTAATGCTTTTACCCAAGAGCTGAGCCACCGCAAATAATTAAAGCCAGGGCAGAAATACTTTGTGTCCTGCTGGGCTCTTTCCTGGCTCCTACTTCCAGTTCAGGTGATGGGATTCACCAGCGATACAGTTTGAAACTGCAAAGTGACATTCCCAAACCTCTCCTCACCTCAGCATTTGTGTCACACTCGTTAAAGGTTGCTCGGTATGGCAAGAAACAGTCTGAAAGTTTAGGGATGCTCGTGTGGAACAGAAATTGCAGAAAATGGGGGCAAAGAAACAAGAGAAAGGGAGTATTTGCAGATAAACAGCATTAAGTGGGTGTAGGTTGCACAGTGACAGCAGAGCTGAGCTACCTGGCATGGCCAAGGCTCCACTTGGGGATATTTGTTGTTCCTCTCCTGGCTGTCAGTGCTGTGAAATAATTCTGGGACTGTTCTTTTATATAAAAATCTGTTCTGCAATCTTTGGTACAGCTTTCACTGAATTATCACGAGAGTTTTACTGAGTCAGGACTATGGGGCCAGGCTCCAAGTTATTAGTAGACTTTTTCTTTGTAGTACCATTTTCATAAGATGCAAATGCATTCAGGAGCCTGGGTGTCATTAACTTTCAGTAGGTTTCAAAGGGCAGTTGGATATTTTAGACAATCCTACTCTTCTCCACCATTAGAGCTGGAAGTGTGTGGGCAGATCCCCTCATGCCTGAGAAATTAAAGGTTTGACACAGGTAATTAGTGATATAATATGGGAGCATAAATTTGAGTTAGTAATTCTGAAGCTGCTCAGATCCTTCTGGAGATCTGAACTTTGAAGATTAAATCCTAAAGGGTGCAGAAGGCTGATCTCAGGGATCGAATCTATGTACTCTGCATAAACAGAAATATACTTGCAGTTCCCAGAGGATCAAATATACACAGAAGACTAACCAAGGGGGATCTTGGTGAAATGATTCCTGGTGTGACACACAGGAGCTGTTTGTGATAATGAAATATATGTTCCAAAGCCGTTTTACCAAGAGACTTATTTTGAACAGCAAGTTGCAGATCTGATTCTCCAAGGAGGGGCAGTCAGTGTTAGTTTAGTGTTTGATCCATGACTGCAACAGCAAGGCATGAGAGGGTTTTTATTAATTCTCACTAATTGTCCTACAGTTCTGGGAGCTATAGATTTCCATCCATGAAGATAATTGCCTGTGTCACAATGAAAGATCACTGTAAAAGAAACATTTCATTGCTTAAATAGTCAATTAATATGTGATTTAAAATACCATCATTTGTATGTGGTAGTGGTACTTCAGGAAAGAATTGTTTAGTTAAAATAGGAAAATGGTTAGAATACCCTTCAACAAACTAAGAGCTTGACAAACAGCTCTGCAGCTTGGTTTCCCTTCCAAATAAAGTGGTGTTTGCTCAAAGACGCAGTGCTTGCCCAGCTGGGTTGTGGGACTGATCCTAATGTTGGCATTGCTGGCATCTTCCAGTTGGCTTCACCCAAGAGCTGGAATCACCCAGCTGTGAGGACCCTGCCTACGTGCTGCTACCCCAAGGTGTGGAGCAGGCACATTGTCCCTGGGAGGGCTGGGTGGGACTGGACAGTGAGATCTGGTAGCCAGGCACAGTATCAGCACAATTCCTCATTAGTTTAGGGTTTATCAGAAAGGCACTGATTAAATCACATAGAATCACACAGAAACAACCAGGTTGGAAAAGACCTCTGAGATGAAGTCCAACCTTTGATCCAACACCACCTTGTCATCCAGACCACGGCACTGATGCCACATCCAGTCTCTTAAACACCACCAGGAATGGTGACTCCACCACCTCCCTGGGCAGCCCCTTCTGAACAGTCTGATCACTGTCTCTGTAAAGAATTTCTTCCTAAAAAGGTCCTTTAACCCCTGATTTGTTGCTCAGACTGAGGCATTAAGTAAATAATTCTCTTCTCCCAAAAATGCAAAAAGCTGTTTCAGTCGTCCATGCCTCTCACCCTTCTCCTGCACCCTTGGGAGCAGCTGTAAGGTGGGATGTGACTGATTGCTGATGTCAGGCTTGGTTGCCAGTCCCACTGGGACAATCATGCTGGTCTGAAGAGGAGCTGCCATTCTAGTTGCAACATCTGAAGGATTCAAAGGCTGCAAACATTAGAGTCTCCTGGGAAGCAGTAATTTTAGACACTTGACCATCAGATTGTCCCAGGAAACACAGGCATTGCAAAGTCTGTGTTGGCTCTAGAGGGGGGGTGTGTCTGTCTCTGATATGTCCTTGCTAATTTAATTTGGCTTTCACAAAGCCTTTCAGGTAAGGCCAAATGCACACAATGTGTAAACAATATATTTGCTCTCTGGTGGAACAGCTACTCTTTCCAGTGGGGTGTTTGCTACAACACCACGCTGAGTTTATTCTAAATTTGAAGCAAGAGTGACTGATGCATTTTTCTTATAAATTATAGAAATAAAACCAATTTGAACAGCACTAAAATAACTTGTCCTGGACTGCATGTGTGTCTGGCCACCCTTCTGGGTGGTACTGCTTTATGTGGCACATTGGACAGTGAGGAAAGGGTGGCAGAGAGCAGCAGATGAGTTTTCTGATAGTTTTTGTGCTCAGTAGTGTAGCTTGTTGACTTTGAGCATTACAGATTAAACAAAAGTTTCCACCTGCAGCACTGAGTAGGTGAGTTGTGTCCTGTCCTTATTCCAGAGCTACTGGCTCTGTGCACCTGCAGCCTCAGGTAGAAAAGAAGCAGAGTCCATAAACACATATTGTGAAATGCAACTTCTCTCAAGTGAAACACTGGAAGATTTTAATCTGCTTTTGTCTTGGCATTGATCGATGCTACTGGGTTATTTTTCATGTACACACACGACAGGTAAATGTAATAAGTGCAGAATGTGAATGACAATATCTGTTTGGGGAGATTAATGGGACAACTTGCCTTTCTCTCTTAGGAGGTTTAGCAATGTCTGATCCAGTCATGAAAGTTTAATGATTCAAAACTTTTCCCCCCCATCTGAGATTCCTTCTAATGGAAGATGTAACACTACTGGAGATCATAATTACAAAATCATTGCTATTTTCCCCACTGTTTAACCCAAATTTGCCCCTCCTATTTGTGCTAAACTTGAATTTTTGTTACTGCTACAAAAGATGAAGTCAATGACCAATCCCATTTGCAGCTACAGGGAGTAAAGAGTACATGGACAAGCAGGCTGTGAAGTGGATTTGGACTAGTGTGATAAGGCAGCCATAGCTATAAAATTATTTCTCATTCCTGTGGAATGTCTTTGTAGCTGCCTCTAATCTTTTATTAACTGGTTTGGTTTTTGCTTGTAATGAACTTTGGTTAAAGAATCATTGGAGCAGCTTCCCCATGTCCCCACGCTGCAGCTGGAGGTGGATAAGGCATTTTGCTGCTGGTGTTATGCTTTGTAGCAAAACACACCTAAAACATGTACTCTGCCAATATGATTATTTAATGCTCAGCAACTCCCAGTGTATGGCCTTCACCTTCCCCCAAATGAACACGTTTGTAATTATAAAGGGAGTAATAGTTTCCCTGGTTTTTCATTGGAGTGCAAAAGATGAGCACATTTCAGCTCAGAAAGTACATTTAAATCCCTGCTATCTGGAAACCTTTCAAATTGCTCAGTACTTTTAAAATAGTGTCATCTTGCTGTCAGGGCATGATACAGAATGGGAAATTGCTGTCTCCCTGCTCTCAGAGGTATCAGGGAAGCTTTCTGATTGGAGATGTTACATCTAAAATGGAAAAATTAATCATAGGCTTGTTCTGCATCCTCTTTTTCAAACCAAGTTGAAAGCAGGATTTTTCTATGTTACATTAGAGCTAATTTAATTGTATGGAGTGGAAAAACACAATACCTATCAGCAGCTTCTTTTTTGAGGCTCAGATCCTCGGTGGTCATCTCGTAATAAAAGCTGTGAAGCAATTACTACTCCAAGCTTTGGAGCAACTACTGCTCCAGGACATCCTTTTACATTTGTTAGCTCTGATGGACTCGCAGTGCACCTGGGTAACAAATCACTCTCAGTTGTGCCCCTTTCCCAGCGTGCTCCCTGGGGAAGTTGAGCTTGGCCTTTGACTCATTTTTTGGTGTCTTTCTCATGACTGACAAATATTTGTGGGTTTTACCCTCACAGAATTTATTTTCAATCTTTGAGTCAGAAAAAAAAAGAGCCTCTGATTTGCCTGGGGTTTAAGAAGTGCCTGGCGTGTTTGTTGCCGTGGAATGCTGGGGGGATGGCATTTGTCACAAAGCAGCACCAGGGACTGCAAAGACAAGGAGACAGGTTACATGTATGAATACAAGGGATGCACCCAAATGTAGTCTGCAGGCTACTGCAAAGGAATTTGATAGAAATTTTTGGCTGTTTGTGGAAACAGAAATGCCTCTGTAGCCTTTTCTGTTTATTTTAGTCTTTCCTGTGCTTGCTTGGAGGTTCCTTGGGAGTCCAGCCCTGTGGCCACTGGACTAATTTAAAAATCACCCCTGGACTGGAAAGGTCTTTGGTCACCTCTCATTGTCTTACGTGTCAGGAATAATTTTCTTTCTTTCAACCATCAGGTATTCTCACCTCTTTACCTCCATGATGTACATCAATCATTTACCTAATTTTATGATCCATAAGTCATTCTTCCCAAAAGCTTTGCTGTGCTGACTCCAGCTATGCTGCTTCAGGCCCTTCTGATGGCTGGGATAATAATGCCTTTAGGGTTGGTTGATTTTCCTTTGAGGCTGAGGCTGGGAACTCCTGAGCACTGATCAGTTCTCAGGGAACGCTGCTTTGGTCACCAGTTTGACCTCAGCCCCAGCTAAAGCCCATGGAAGGTTTGAAACTCTGCTCCTTAACCTGAACACACTCTGGAGAAGGGGGTGATGTTTAAACATCGTGACGTGAGGGAAAGCCCATTGTGGGTATAACTTCAGTGGGTTTTGTGTCTTGTACACCTTTTCTGAACTTCTGTTTTATCAGAAACATTATCCTCTGAAATCTGTAATAATGACTGTGGGCACGCTGCATGGATAATTCACTGTGCTTTGTCTGAAATACACAGTTTTCCCAAAACGTACAAATCTGGTACAGCTACTTGCTACTTATCTGTGTTTGAGTTTTAACGGTGCTGTTGATGGGTTAAAACTCCCCAAGCCATATACACTGCTGTCTCTGTGGAAACTGGCACTCTGATATCTGTCATGCCTACAGTAATTTCTTGGGGAATACTTGGAATACAGTCAACTTGCTGTAGAATTTTCTGTATTCTACTACTTTTCCCCAAGTAATGAGCTGCACTTAGCACAGAGCTGCTACTATTTGAGAATATTTATCAACCAAGATAAAATGTGCCGCTCTTCACTTCCACTTCCACCCACAGGTATTTCAGGATCAAGCCTTGTCTGCTACGGGATGTCTGTTTTTCCCATATTATTTTAAATCTAAAACATTCAGCACACTTATTACTGGAGGTTGTAACTGAAGCAACACTCAGTGACTTAGAGATTGCGTAGAGAATACAAATACTTCTGATATTTGGTTTCAACAGGACTTGCTACTTTATCAAAAAGCCCAAGGGAATAAAGAAAAGGTTTGAAACTTTCTGAGCAATCAATACTATTTTGCTATCAGCATTTATTCTTCTCTGCCTTCACGAGGCTTTCAGGGCACCCAAGGGGCACCAGGTCTGGAGAGCGTGGAATGGTGTCCTGACTTTGGGAACCCCGTGGGCACAGCTCAGCAGTGGCTGCTCTGCAGCTGGAATATCACCCACGTGGCCCAACCTTCACCCCTCAGAACAGCCCCTGGACGTGGAACACTGTCTGGTAGCTTCTGTGCACTGGTTGGTTTAATAAGGGGATAAGGGACTTTTTCGTATTTGTTTTTGTTTTGTTGGGTTTTAACTCGTTCAAGGCTGTTGCAGTGACTTTTTTTTTTTTTTTTTTTGTGCACCTTAAATATATTCCCTGGAAGCTTCTCCAGGCCCTTTTGTTCCCTGTACACTCGGTGAGTGTGGCTGTGCCTGCCGGGCCCCAAGCACAGCCAGCCTGGCACAGCCACTCACTTTCCTAAAGCTCAGAGGGCATCTCTGAAATCAGATTCCAGCATTTATCAGATGTAGAACGTAACCCCTTTCTTGTGATTTCGTCCTAGCACAGTTTTATTTTAACATGTTCTTAATTTTAATGCGATCTTTAATTTGATTTGGAGTCAGAAAAGATTTACAAGTAACGTATCCCTTTGAGATACTTTCTGGTTTAGTATCACTGTTCTTCACTGTGTGGCTGCATGAAAATACTCAGCCTGTTAAAATTCTGGTATTTTCAGCACATTGGAGAGTTCTTTGAGATGTCCAACCACGAGGCTTTTTGTCAGCTTCTTGTGAAGAAAAGCAGCTTCACAAGCTGCTTCTGAAGCAAAGCAACGTTCGAGGAACCTTGTCGGGGTCTTAATTTGTGAAGGCAGCAAACCCATTGCAGTGAACACTCCATAAAGGCCTTCAAAATGTTCTTTGTGAGTTCATCACAAAGGGGATGCTCGAGGCAAAGTAGGGTAAAGCATTATTCCTGTTCTACAAAATGGAAACCAAAAATGTGTGGACTTAGTTCATTAACTGTGTTGGGAATTGATGACAGAATTAGGAATTTATTAGACTTTCCAACTCCCAGAGTGGCACTTCAACAACAGTCAAGCTTCTTTCTCTCCACCTTCTTCATTTGAATATTTTCAGATATATTTCCAAGAAATAAAATAGTTTTATTAGTTTCAGTAGGAACATCTATTTATGTCATTAATGCTGAGGTTTGGTGTACATGTAAATTCATTGGGGGTTTGCAGCTCTTGAATATGCCACAGATTTATAATGATGATTTTAATTGCAAAAAACCCAAACTGTAAAAATCTATCACTTATTTGTTCTGCAGTAAAAAGACTTGAGCCCATAGATCTTATTTCGTACACTTCACTGTCTCTTTGGAATTAGTTCTTTGGATATCCAGTACTCTGGGAACAAATAAGTTGTGTATGAAGTTGTGCAATAAAGCTACACTCAAAAATTTTCTGTTATTAAGATTGTAAGTAATTGCACTTTTCATTCATATCACTTTGTCATTTGATATATAAATAATAATATTTTTTAACTAGGAAATAGTTCCCTGTATAGAACGATTAAAGTGTTTAGAAATGTGGTTTGGACAGAAGTTTTCCTTTCCTTTTGACTGGCGTTCTAAAATGATTCAGGTTGGTTTTCAAATCTAATTTGGTGAAGATTATTTACCACTGATTTCATAGACTGACATATAATAGGTGTTGTAAAGTGTAAACGTTTTTTATTTAGGTCTAAATCCTTTTTTTCCCATAGTTCATGTGATGTTTTAATGATGTGACTCTTAAATAGATGAATAAACTGGCCCAAAAATGTGGAAACAGATCAGAATATTAGTAGTTTTGATAGATTTACTGCATATTTTTTTAGCCTATGGATTTCACCTCTATTAATAACACTTCTCTGCACTGAAAAAAAAAAACCAGCAAGCCCTAACTTGGCTGTAAGGAGCTTATTTCAGGCAAGCTCGTCCTCTGGGTTGCAGGGCTTCATGCCCTAAGTGTAGCAAGCTGTTTGCAGTACAGGTCATTGGTTTAAGGGCAGTCTGTATCCTCGTGGATGTTTTATGCATAACAAATAGGGAAAAGCACTTCAGGATCAGCTCTGAGGTCATTTGATTTCCAGCAGTTGTGCAAAAATTTCGTCTGTATTTTAAGCAAAGGAGAAGTGTTGGGCATAATCCTAATCCTGTAGGAATTATTTTTTATGGTGTTTTGTGTGGGCAAGATTCACTTTTCTGATCACCAGAACAGGTACTTTCTGACACTGTTATGTTTTTCTCTTCTTAGGTTCATTTTCTCTTTACTGCCTTTTTATATTCACTTATTTAGGTAGAAGGGAAAACATCACAGAGCTATTTTAATATTTGTGATCTCTCTTCTTACTGGCTGGTTTTTCATCAGGTTGTTGATGGCAGTTTGGTAATTGCTGGAAGAAGGAATAGGAAAAAAAAAATACTGCAAAAGCAGCCCAAGTCCCATTTTACTCAAAGTCTCGTGTAGTTATTAGTCCCCATGTGTACCAACAGGCAGCAAGAAAAGATGTGTTTGCTTGACATCAGTATTTGCTGATCTTCAGGAGGTTTTGTTGTGGCTTAAACTAGGTTTCAAAGTCCAGCTGATGTGTTGAATATTTTTCAGTTAACAGTGTTATGGCAAAAGTTAAAATCAACAAATATTTCATTGCTTTAACTCTCTAACAATACCTAATTATTAAGTACCTAATACTGAATTATGAGAAGTTAGGAATAAAAAAAAGTTAAGCTGCCTTTGTTAAACCTTCAGAAATATTTTCTGTACTTGTACTGGATAATCTTGAATCTTTGTCATAGAGCTGGAAAAGTGAAGAAAATTGGTTTTCCAGTGATTTCTTGCCTCGGGTAACTTCCTTTAGGGTTCGTCTGAGAACAGTGGATTACAAAGATACTCACTAGACAACTCTGACAAGGAGATAATCACGCTCTCCACTGCTCTGATAACTCTGAGCCTGGTGTTACCCAGTGGAGTAAGAGTGGTGTAAAGTTGTATTAGAGCCCATGTCTTAATGAACTGTATAGCTGACAGTGTAGCTATTTCAGCAGGTTATTCCTCAGAGGTGCAGGAAAGACGACCAAAAACATAGGTGTCATTATGCAGTCAGCAGCAGGATTCTGCAAACTGCTGGAGGAGCAGAAATTCCCCAGAAGAGAAGTTACAAATCCCGGGAGAAAACAATGGATTTGACTCAATACATTTAGAAACTGGAGTTCAGGGTTTATGCTGGTTCAGATGTTGCCATGCAGCACTGACAAAGCTGAGATGAACATCACTGAGGAGACTGAAAGAATTGAAATCATGCATTAGCTACTGAAAACTTGAGCTGAGGCCTAAGGTGTAATGTCTCCAAATTACTCCATTGTAAGCCAGTTTTAACATGAAATCAGACGTTGTATTCTTGTTTGGGGTTGAGATTTTTTTCATCCTACAAAAAATTCTAGTACACCTTGTGCACATGGCTTTGTGCCCCAGACAGATTCTATTGGATGCACAGGTTTCTGAAGAAATGCAGCATTACTTGGTGTTATCTGGAATGTAAAAAATTCTTTTAATTAGGGTAACTAGTGAAAAATATTTTGATTACAAGAGGCTCTCTGGAAGCAGATTGACAAATGGATTTCTTATGGTGTCCACATTTTTGTGATGTGGCCCTGTGGAAAAATGAGACACAGAATTGAGCTTGTCAGTGCCTGTGTGATAATCTCATACAGAGAAATTAAAACTTTGATCAGGCTGTGGCCATCACCTCTGCCTTGTTGATCTATACAAACTCATGAAGTCTGTGCTTGTATCTGTGCTACCTGGATGAGGTAACTGATTTACAGAGCTGATGGATGGCTGTAAATGAATTTTTAGGCCCCAAGTGAGTGAGAAAGTTTATCTACAAAGAAGGTTTATTAGATCTCCCAGTGACAGTGGAATCCCCTGGTGCCTCTCCAGCCCAGCTTGTTACTGTGTTGAAGGTTTATTTTGCTGCTCCTCATGTTGTACCTGGTCCTTCTGCAGATTTGTGATGATTACTGTAGATGGCAGCAGAAGCTAAATAAAATACAAAGATTTTAAAAAATAATTAAACCTCTCTCTGGTGGTGTCCTAAGTGTGGGTTTTGTCTTGGTGCCTGCCAGCTGTTTGTGAGGATTGAAGCAATTATAGGCAGCAGAAGCCAAATTGAATTATATTTTGAATTATATATTGAATTAAGGTTTCACTCATAGACAGTTGGGGGTTTCTGTGGCTGTGTTGGTTCTTGGTGTGCACTGTCTCAGATACTAAAAGCCAGTTTTAAAGCTCTCCTGATGATCTCTGAATTCCCCCTTCTTTCTCAGTATATCAGAGAAAAAGCAGCAGCAATTCTGACACATCATCATGCCTGTGGGAGGACTTTTACTCCCCTCACCCCCCTGTAATAAGGCTGCTGTTTGCTTTTTTTCATTGCAACTAAACTATTTTCCTCTTTTACTGTCCTTGCTCCCTTGCTGTGTTCTGTCTGCAGTCAGTGTCCTTGGATGCCCCTTCCTCTCAGTGCTCAGAACACAGAAGGAAAAATGTTATAATGTGCCATTATGCAAATTAGCTGCTTAATAAAACAGCTGATTTCCTCTTCCCAATACCTTGGCGTGCATGAAAAGCTCAGGACATTGTCAGGGCAGCCCTTGGCCTGTTGGAAGTAGTTTCAGCATTTGGAATAGTGGACTGATCTTTAACGGGAAATTACTCCCAACATTAAGTTTATTCCACAAAGCAATAGATGCCTTGTAAATAATGAAAGCACATAAAACCCAAATGACGATGGGTGAACTTAAGAGCAGGATTTAGGGGCAAGCAATAAATAATAAATGTACCAAAAGGTCCATATGGGATTAGCAAAACTGCTTGAAAGAATGGGCTGCGAGAGTGGGGGTCTGCAGTCTTTGTTTTTACTCTGAAAACCAGAAAACTCAATTTTCTGCATGGCAGACATTTAAAATTAGGTAAAATATAGTGCATCAAAATGACTCTGTGCAGTTGAAATATTTGTGAAATCCCTTTGTTATGAAAAAGAAGGGCAGGAAAGTATGGAACTGCACTTTGACAATTGTGTTCAATATATGATGAAGGTGGGCACAAAGCTCTAGGTATTAAAGTTTATGAATGTATTTATGCACTGCTTTGGGGGAATTAAACTTTAATATTGATGATAAACCTTCCATAATAAAATGTGTCAAGAGTGAGAGTAAATGTCTCTTGCAGAGTCCCCAAACTATTTAAATAACTGCATGCAAGCTCCAGCATCTCCTGAGATGTGTTATAAATGAACTTCTGCATACGAATGTACATTGTGCATGAAGTGGTTTTCCAGCAGAGTTGCTTTCTGCCTTGAAAAGGATACTGTCCCAAATGACTGTATTTCTTTTAAGTGATTGATCTCTGGCATCGATCTCACAATATTTCTCTCAAGATACACATCATTCACTACCCAGAGTTCAGACCCCAGGGACATTTCCCTTTGACTGCTTTGAAATGGTGTGAGAAATTTCTACACTGGATTTTTATGCCAGTCTGATGATGTTATTTTCAGATAACATTATAGAAGAGAGATTCTGCAGGTTTAACATGTGAAATGTTGAAGAGATACAGGAAACTGTTACAGTGATCTGGAATGGAGCATCAGACTATTGTTGAACAAGTATGTCCGGAAAAAAATCACGTACTGGTGCTCCCCACCGAACTCGAGGAGGAAAACGTCACTTTAGAGAGCCATTGTGAGCACTGAAAGTGTTTTGGGAAGTTGTCCTTGAGCTGCTTGGAGCTGACACTCCATTCTTTTTAATGCTTGCATACCAGAGTGCAGGAATGCAAATGTAGAAGTTTGCCTTCAGAAGAGCTTGTGTGGATCAGGAACAGTTACTGATCCAAGCAGCAAGAGTGATATGTTGATTTTAGGGTGTTGCTCTGTCAGTTTAGGTCTATATCCAATAACCAGAAGAGAATTGTTCTCACAGAACTGCAGATTTCAAAGGGTGTCAGCAAAACCTCAAGGAAAACAAATCTGCTCTTTCTTTTTTGCTCAGTGTCCAAGGTGTAAAGTTGCAGGAGAGAGCCCATTGTGCTCCCACCGGAGCTATCCATTAGGGAGAAGATGTATGGAAAAGGGAAGTTAAAGCAGGAGGCAATTGCACAAACCAAGCCCAGATACACCTCAGACCTGACAAAGAGCTTTTTGAAGATCTGTTGCAGTAACACAACACTGAATTCTGTTGTGTACTGTCGCAGCTTTTATTCCAGAAGTTTTACTTATTCGTGTGGGTTTATTTACTTGGACATATTGGGTTACTTCCAGCATTTTATATTTTCAGTTCCTGTAAACGTGGTTATTTCAGGTACCTCGAACAAGTTGATCTGTGCAGTTGTCAAAGGATCCCCAGTGCAGTGCACATGGAAACTCCTTCCCCTGGTTAACTCACCTTTCTGGGACACGTTGTCCAATGACCTTCCAAATCACCAAAATGGCCAGCGGAAAACTGCGGCCTTTTCATTTATACTTGTGCAAAGAGAAAGGCATTTCTTAATTATGGTATTGGAAGAAATATTTTTTCAATTTCCATTTAACAGGAAATCCTTATGTCTGATCAATCCCAGGCATTTTGAAGTAGTCATTGCTATTACTAAAGTTAATCAAAACTTACTGCTGTGTAAGAAAAATCAATGAAAACCAGATTGAGATCATATAAGTAAGGATAATTCTGCTGCAGGGCCTCTGTACCTTCACCCATCAATAAGCAGAAGTTTCATGTGTCCTACTGATGTCTTTATTAATCAGCTGAGTGCCCAATCCTCCAGTTACTGAACCTCATGTATCTGTTCTCAGTCACGTGGGAGTTTTTTGGGGAGAATGATTTTGTGAGCTTAATTAAATCTGCATGATTGTGCCACTCCAAGTGTATAAAACTTGCCTACAGGATCTTTCAGCAGTTGCCAGCTGTTTTTAATGCAGATTCAGTGTAGGGATCCCAGCTAGATCTGGTTTGAAGGGGCACTTTCATCGAGACATTGTTTTTTGCCCAGAATGATTTCCCAAGGGGAAGCTTTGTTCACATAAGTGTTCGTGTTTCATTTGGACAAACCCTGAATTTTGTTTTCTACTGTATATAATTATATTCTTTATGATATAACTGCAGTCTTTATTACTACATAAAGAATATGTAATTATAGAAAGTAATTTGATAATGTAAACCTCAAATACATAGTATATATTAATAGGTTACAACTATAAATTTATATGTTATATCTAATATTCTCCATACATACAGTATTTTATGTATTCAATATTTTTTATGTCCAGTATGCACCCTGTAAAATAGAGTGGTGGCATTTCAACAGAAGGTCAGACTGCAAAGTGATTTATGATTAATGGCAGAACTAGGGAAAATGTGCATTACTTTGACTTTGTGGCATGTCTGTACAGCAGTTGTCATTGTAGGCAAATAATTGGCAATCCCATCTGTTCCAAATCCGGACTTAACCTCTGTGCATTCTGACTTTGGGCACAGTTAGACAGTTATTGACTTGAGGAAATGATTGAAACCAGTATTTGCTTAATATACAAATGATTTTCCATTAGTTCATCATTTTTTGGTACTAGTGAACTTTTCCTACACCTCTCCCTAGAGCTGTGTGCACACTGCACTGGAATTTAAACATTTGAGGGCAGACTGGGAGGTTTCTAATTAGCTTCAGTGTTTGTGTCTTCCTGAGGGCTCTTCCCTCCCTTCCTGTGTGTGTAGTCACATGGATCACATTCCAGGGAAAACACAGTGTTGCTTTGGCTTTCATTTTTTCCTCTCTCTTCTCTTTAGATTATGTTTTATTCAATCCCTTTTGGAACAGAGTAAAGCTGTAGGTTGCTTTTAATCTGAGGGAATTTGTCATTTCTTCTGACTTCATTTATTCGTGCTCAGGACAGGCAGCAGTTTCTTCTGTCTGGATTGTCCATGTGCAGCCACTGATCAGCTGAACTCAAACTGCCCACATGTCTGTCAAGATAGACTTGATGTCCTAATTAAGTGTAGGGCAGAAGGAATTTTGTGTGCCGTTCGTAGGCTATGACAAAGGAAAAGGAGTTACAGCTTTTGCCTGTTTATGAAAGTACTGCTCCTATTGAGCAAAAGATTTTGGGACAGTGGAAATAAAGTTCATTTAATATACCCATTTAAAATGGTTACTCTCGAACTTGCCCTAATTATACAATTTTGGTTATTTTAGGAAACACATTAAATGGTCTTTTAACTCTGCAAGCAGACAACATTCAAAATAGGTAAATACACACATATTTGCATGCAAATTACTGTGCAGATCAACATGCAGTAAGAGCATATTCAATGGAGTGCAACAGCATCTTCCTAGTCATTGGGAACCACTAATGTGTGGTTAAAAAAATAATAATTTTGAAGCCCTGTTTACCTGATTGATTTAATAATGGTCCTGATGGAACTATTAGAAGCTAAATAACAAAGCTTTTAAAGTGTCCTAAATGTTTCTAACAGACCCAATGGTTCCTAAGGAGCTCCATTTACAGTTATTCTGGCAAGCTGCAGATGCCATTTAAGAAGCCAAAGCTCTATAGGAATGAATAATCTATTTATGATGCATTGCATGCATCATCATGGTACCCTGCAAATGTGGAATAAAAAACCCAGCTAAAATAAACCTATCTTTAATTTTAAAAAGGCAAAAAAGATAGGTATAGCTCTTGTAATCACAGAATTTAGATGTGGGTTTCTTTACATTCTCTCAGGGCAGTAGTTGGTTACTAATAAAGTTTGTGAAGTCCCACTGAGGTGGCTGTACCTAAAGCAGGCTGTGGAATGTGAGGCAGGTGTAGTTCATGCAGCTGCTCTTAGACCCAAAGAAGGAAATCTATTGAGATTTCTCCTCTAGGAGGGCAGGGAGATGTGTATTATTGCAAAACCCGTAAGAAATTCCTCACGGTGTCTCGTTCTTTATTAGCTCAGGGTAGTAGCAGGGTAGTTTAGCTGTCAGTGGCAGTGGTTTCTGGACTGTAGGCATTGCTCCCTCAGGTCCTGTGTGTGTCACGTGCTGTTGTCAGTCTGCACTCAGGAGAGGTGATGGCTGAGCAGGCCAGGGTTGGTTTGGAGGACAACAAAACTGTACTGCAGGATTGAGTCTCAGCCTGCCTCTCTGACACCCCAGACTAGATTTCTGTTATGACCAGCCTCAGAGGGGGAGGGTAACCCAGGTTTCCTGTTAATAAATCCCTGGGGGTGGATTAGAGTGAAACGACACTGAATAATCGGCGTTTGTAAACATAAATATGTAGGGTTTATTTTAGAACAATTTTGTAAACAGGTCTGTTGCCATTTCAGTTATCACCTACAGTAATATAGCAACATTAAAGAAAAATAATGCTTAAGAATATGTATGAGGGACAGAAGAGAGGGGAAAGGAAGGATAAGTGTCCTAGGATAAATATAGTCACCACCCGCTGTATGCAGCAATGAAATTTGGTAGCTTCAGCTTTCATGTCTGGTGGTTGAAGTGGTGGTTACAGTTCTGTCCAAGTGATGGAAAGCCTCTCCAATAACCTCAAAGATTCTGCACTTCAAGCTGAGGTGGGAACACCTTGTACCTCCCCTGGGGTGGTGAGTTTTTGGATGGATCATGTCAGGGGACGTGCCCAAAGTCTTCGATGTTCCCCAGAGGGATTTTTACAGCAGAGCCATCATGTAAGGGAGGACACTGGCATAAGAAGAAGGATTATCCAACTCTGTAGGATTTGCCCCTTTCCTCATGTGGCAATCCAGTTTGTAGCTTCAGGTATGTCCTTTGGCACCTGGGATAGTCGGACAGAAGCACCCACTGATCCATCTGAAGGTCCTTTCCCAGTAGGCATAGTCGGGCAGGGTTGGGCTTTGCTGGTTGTGCAGCTGTTTCTTTTCAGTTTGCTAAAGTGAACAAAAGTCTTTTGGCAATCTAACAGTGTTTAAGCCATTAACTATTTCAGTCCGTGACAATGTCCAATCTTTAACTGAAGTTCCCTGTCATCCAGCTGCTTAATTCCCTCCCAGGCTCCTGGTGGACTCACCTTGCCCAGCTGGTGCTATAATTCCCATTAGGTGCTTTTCCTAATTCCCATTTCCTGTTCACCTGCAATAGCATTTTCACGAGGTTGGCTTTTTCCTCCTGAACTTCTGTGAGAGATAATCCATATTAAATATAAGGATCACTGTAACCTGAGAGCCTTGATCCATGTAATGAAGCCAGGTCCATTTAGGCAAGTGCCTTGGAATGTGAATTCTGCCTTTTAAGAACATTTTCCCATGCTTAGGAGCTTTCTCCTTTTCTTCAGCTACAGACCTTTTTTCTCTCACCACATTAATCATTAAATGTATCTCAAATGAATCTCATTTCACTGAGATTGTATGCCTATCTTTACTGAAAAGGTGTAGTACTTTACATTTTTTCTTTTATAAGAGAGAAGGACCTTTTTTTCAATGATCAGTGAGTACCATGTGAAAACTGAACTCTTCTGTGACACCAGCAGCACTCCTGGTGTGCCTGGGCAGCTGCTGTGGTTTAGCAGATGCTTGTTTTACCAGATTTAGTCTCTTTATTGTTTCCCCAACCTCTTTCTTTTCTCTGCTGTCTGCTTCCCTTTGTGCTTACATTATCCAATACAAGGATCCATGCCAAGCACACTGGAGCCCAGATTTCTTTATTGAGGCCCCTGTGCCTCTCTGCTGTACAAGGAATATTCTGCAGCCAGTCTTCAGGTGACTTTGCTGCTCCTCAGGCTTGCTGAGACAGCATCTTCCACTTGAAGTCTTGGTGGCTCAAAAGACACCTGAGTAGGAGAAATTTGTGGTCTTCATTTCCAACCAAAGAAACATTTTCCTTGATTAATAAAAAGTATGTAGTTGTTAAATAGGTCAGAAGATTTTTCGTGCAAAGAAAGAATTTTGGTTTTATTATGGCGTGGACAACTTCAGGGATATTTTGTTATTCTCACACTGTGCAGCTAATGAATGTAAAATTTAAACCTGCTTGGCATTCAGAGTTGTAAATGAATAGCTGCAGGAAGAGACTGATTCTGGTACAGAATATGTCTGATTTGTTGGGCTGTAAAGAGAGTTCATTAAGAAAGCTAATCCATAAGTTGAAGTATATTTCATTTTAGTTCCCAGATTTCCAAGTTTGAATTCTTAGTGGCTTTGCTTCTCCCTTCAGCCTTGCACAGGTGACCAGCTTTTGGAAGGAGTGGAGAATTCTATCGTGTAACTGCCAGCCTAGTGTTTATCATCTACTGCTCTTCCGTGGATAAAACTTTAGGAATGGTGGTGTTGGTAGGTATAGATTAGGTGTGTGTAGAGTCCAAATAGCAGATTAATACAAACACTATGAACAGAAAAAGCTAATGCAAGTACAAACTTCTCTGGGTCTCATTATACAGGAACAGTCTTCTCATTAGCTCCTCTGACTCCAGGATTTCACCTGCTGGGTTGCTATTTCTGCCTTCAAAGTGAAAAAAAAAGAAAAAAAAAAAGGACAAATAATGTTTGCTCTTTGCTGCCTTTAGTTGTTAATTATGTTCAAAGAGTTATTTCTCCAAATAAACCCCCTTTCTGCATCTGTGTGAGTATTTCCATCTGTATCAGCTGCAGTGCTTATTTGTCAGGAGTGGGACAGGGTTGTTAGGGAGGAGTGGCCATGAGGAATTTGATGTTGGAACGTGCAAAAAGGTGTGTTTTCCTGAGTCCTTCATTCTGCTGCTCAGAGATGCTGGATACATGGCACATCCAGGATCTCCAAGGACAGAGCTGAGAGTAACTGAGTTCATAATGTGAAAGACTGACCAGATTCTAAATTTCTCTGTTGTCTCTGCTGTTATGGGCCAAATGAAAGCTCTGCATCTGAAGGGAACTGCAACTGGTGCTGGAGCCAAAAGCTGCCATCTGTGGTCATGCTTTCCAGACTTGAATAAAATCACCAGCTCCTGAAAGCTGAATAAACCTCATGTTTGGGAATTTTGAAATGACCATTGCACTCAGAAGCAAGTCTCCGGTCCTGAGGGCTGGCTTGGCTGGGTGGGCATGTGTTTAGAAATACACAGGTATGGAAATCCACTCAGATTTGATCCACCAATGTTAAAATATCACAGAAGCAAAGATATGTGTGCATATCTGTCTAAAAAATATTAATAGTTCAGGTGCTATGCCACTCTGAAAAATTGTTGACAAATTCAAGATCTCTCACATTCTGGCTCAAGTTCAGTTCTTGTCATGCTTCTCCTGCCCAAACTTATGTAAAATAGTGACTCATATATTGTCTGTGAGTTAAGGTTGAAAAAAATTAGGGTTGCTTAGTATGAGGAGGAGAAAAATGCATGAAGCTGTAGTAGCAGTTTCAGATGCATGAAAGGTGGCTGCTGAGATTCAGGTAATGATGATAATGCAGATCCACAGGGAAAAGAGCAAAAGGTAATGGGTTTAAATTGGAGCAAAAAGAGATTGAGATTTGGCATTAATAAAAGCTTTCTAACTGAAATAAATGGAATAAATGACTTGGGGAAAGGGAAATTTTCATAACTGAAGGCTTTTAAAACCAGGTTAGATGGACGGCCCTAAGGAATGACTCGAATTGCATATTCTCCTTTTTGAAGTTAATTACTGTCTTATTCTTCTGGCTCCATTGCTTATTTTCTCTCTCTTTTTTTTTTTTCCCCTCTTTTTTTCTGTATTTTCTTTTCTTTGATCCCATTTCTCTCCCTTTTAGATTGTTGTAGTGTTCGGAAAAAGTTCTTGGCCAAAGGTACTATCAAAGGAAACCAATTTATCAAACATGTTGTTTTAAATGGCAATAAAGCCCCAGATATTTTCTTGGTTACTTACTTTCATTAAATAACAAAAGTCAAGGCAGCCCAGTGAAGCCTTGTGCTGGCAATTCAAATAAGTTTTTTATTTTTTAAAATCAAAAAAAATGCTCTAATTTTAAACAAGATGCAGGAAACCCCTGTTGCCCATTGCACTGCTGTTACCCACCTCAGCATCTGTAATGTAGAACCAGCTTTTGAAATCCTTGGACAATCAATTAATTAGGAGGAAAATAGTTTTCATGAGCTTGGTGTCAAAGCATTTGCTTTTGTTGGAGTCTGATTGTGCAATCACGGGGCCACCTCTGTAATTACCCTTGAGCACCTCTTCAATCAGAAGACTGCCCTGGGCTGGACATTGTGACTCTCGAGATAGACTCAGATATGTCATTTAAAAGTGAACACCCCCCCATCAAATCATCACTTGTTACTGCAATTTTAGCTACTGCTGACTCTCCCAGCAGCTGTTCCTGGTGTGGTACCATGCACTGGCTGCACTCAGAAAGTTGGGAATGTCTGGAGTAGGGTGGTTTTTCCACATCCCAGCCATTCCAAAGCTGCACAGATGGGCCAAAACCAATGGTATGAGGTTTGACAGGACCAAAAGCTGAGTCTTGCCCTTTGGCTACAACAAACCTGTGGCTGGGGACAGAGTGGCTGCACAGGGCCAGGCAGAAAGGGAGCTGAGGGTTCTGACTGACAGGAAGCTGAACATGAGCCAGAGTGTGCCCAGGTGGGCGAGGAGGCCACTGGTACCCTGGCATGGATCAGCAACAGTGTGGCCAGCAAGGCAGTGATTGTGCCCCTGGACTGGGCACTGGGGAGGCCACCCCTGGAGTGCTGAGTCCAGTTCTGGGCTCTCAGTTCAGGAAGGACACTGAGGGGCTGGAGAGGGTCCA
>JAYRBT010000033.1:3306683-3508662 GCA_036023395.1 Myiotriccus ornatus
TTACAGAGAGAGTGATCAGACATTGGAAGGGGCTGCCCAGGGAGGTGGTGGAGTCGCCGTCCCTGGAGGTGTTTAAGGAGACTGGATGTGGCATCAGTGCCATGGTCTGGGTGACAAGGTGGTGTTGGGTCAGAGGTTGGACTCGATGATCTCAGAGGTCTTTTCCAGCCTCGTTGGTTCTGTGATCCTTAGATGAGAGTGATGGAAAAACACGAGCTGTGTCTTGGACTGCAGCTGGCAAAACAAAAGCAAAGCATTGGGATGGTGGTCCTTGGAAGCAGAGCAGCATTCCTTATTAGCACTGATGTCAGAAGTGTCTTAAGAGGGAATGTGATTATTTATGATTTTCCAGGATTTGGATCTAGTTCAGTGTTGGGCATTTTTCTTATTAAGTAGGTTTAATAAGGTGATCTCAGGACTTTAATTACAGTTGTGCAAGGACAATGCTGAGAGTATTCAGGACAATGGAAATGAACTATCAGTTTAAAAAAGACAAAAAAAACCCAACCAAAGCAACCAAAACCCTCCAAGAAAACTATAACCAACATCACACCTGTTTTAACTGTTAAGATAGGGAAGTGTTTGTAAATCATGTGCTGTGGTTTTGCTTCAGAGCCAAAGGGATGTCAAGGGCTATGTACAGATATTTTGATGGAACTTGGAGTTTTAGTTACAAGGTAGGAATGGGCTATACAGTTTAATTCCTAAGAAATGCTTTTACATAGAGTTTATTTTATGTTTGCTGCTTATTTGTAAATTTAAAACCTGAAGTGAAATCTGTTTCTTATTTTCCTGTGGAACTGGAGGCTTTGGCCGTGTATTGAGTTGTGTTGAACTTGATGCTTAATCTTCCTGCATCTGCTTGTTTTCTTTTATGGATCTCTTGTTGCCAAACAAGGCATTTAGGAATACATCAATGAGGTGGTGGTTTGAATTTAGTAATTCACCTTTTGACTTGAAAAAAATACAAAATTTGTAGGAAATCATATAGACATAACTGTTAGTGTGTCTGGTGGCTTTTTTTTTTTTCTAAAAATCTGGGGGATGTTGGGGGGCTTTGCAGATTGTTTCCTGAAAACTACACAGAGGGGAAAATCCTTTGCTTCTAAAGCCAAAGTGAGGAATTAGTGAGAGCTTGTGGGAAACAACTGAATCTGAAGAGTTTTATAACATATTTCAAATGATAACTTATGGTCACACTGAGCTGAGGAGTTTGAATTCACGTTAGAAAACCTGCAACACGTGCAAGTTAAATACAGCAATTCCATCTTGTTTAAATGTAATAGACACACTGTGCTGAGTCACTCCTGATTGCTTTATGCAGAACATGCTCTGCCTGTGCCTAAAGAGGGTTATTAAAGAGGCTGCTGAGTCCAGAGAGCTTTAACAAAGAGATCTCAGAGTAAACACTGACATTTGTTACTGCCTCTCTTCAGCACTGCCGAAGGTCCCTGGGAACTTGGGAAATTGAGCTGTCAGATCTATGAAGATAAAATGAAACTTTGTTCTGTGGCTTCGGTCCCTTAGGAAAGTTTTTCAGGTCATTTAGCATTAGTATTGCGAGGAGAGCTTATTATTATTTTCCTAAAAAATTATTCCCTTTTGTTGATAAATGTAGAGTGACAACTTGGCACTGCTCTTAGCCCCTCTCCGTTTGGTTAAGGCAGTGCCCTGAAGACTGACAAGGTATTTTGCAGGCAGCTGGACTCGTCCTCAGCAGGACAGGATGACTGATGGCTGTCAGATATAACCACTGCACCAATTGACTTGTAAATTCTAGTTAAGCAGATTCACAGGATGACTTGGCAAGTAAGCACAAAATGCTCTGGGAGGAAGATTCGCTTCTTGCTGTTTCCAAGCATAAGCAGAGCTGCTGCTCAAAAAAAGAGAAGGATCCAGGAAAGCAATGAAGTGACAGGGAAGCCAATGTCTGACCCTTTGGAACTGTTGAACTGGGCCTTGTCTGAGAGTTTGGCAGTCTGATTTGAGAGGAGGAAAACCTCAGTGCTTAGAGATGTTGTCTTAACGCTTTCTTTGCTGCCGCTCTCGTGAGTTTTTGTATAATGCATATGTGGTATTGCCAAGCAATTTCAGAGATACACTGTTGAAACACGACTCTTCACCCTGAAAATATTGGTTGTAAACCAGAAAAAAATCCCTTATAGTGTTCTTAATTTTCGTAGAGATTTCCAGTTCCAGGATTAAGGGCCTCGAAAAGGCTCTAGGGAGTTAGAAGTAGGGGTAGAACAGCTCTGACCAGTGTTTGGCTCTTAGTATTCTATACCCCATGAATGTGGGAGAAGAGGGAGCAGCCAGCACTGGTGTGCAAGTACTTCAGTGTTAGCCCCGTTCTGCTGGGGACTCAGCTCAGCAGGTTTTACCTGTTCCTCATTCCCCCTCCCTCCCTCATCCATGCAGGCAGCGTGGTAAGGATTGCTGCCTGATTCCCCAGCTCAGCCTTCCCTCCAGGAAGAGCACAGCCAGGAAGAGAGAGCTGATCTCTGTGCAGCCCCAGGTGATTAAACAGTGAGCTATGCTGGAAAAAAAAGTAATATAGGCTTAGCATTAAAATCATGTTTGCACCTTCAGGCACCTGCACTGTGAACACTGGCTATAGGAATTTTGTGCTTATCAGTACTTTGGCTGAATAGAAAGGGGTATTATGGCTTCTGGTATCAAGTCCCACAATCTGCATACATATCCTTTAAGACAATAATCTCTTTTCCATTGCTTCCTATGCTGCGGTGCCTGAGGAGTGAAAGAGTAAAGGCCAAAGGATAAAACATGCCAAAATCCACCATTTATCTGGGCACTCTCAGCAAGAAAAAGCCAAACTTTATTACAGAGATGTTATTTACAAAGTGCCTGTTATTAATGGAAACTTCACGATGTGCAAGGAAAACAGTTTTCTCTGGGATGTGAATCTTGGTCTCTGTGTACATTTTAATCAGCATCCTTTCCTCACAGGCACAGTCAGTGCTCCTGCCAAACAGCGAGCTCTAATACTGCTACGATTTTATTTTTTTTTAACTAGTCATTTGATTTATTATCCAGTGATTCTAATTTAAGGATCAGTAAGCCTCAGCTAACAGAGCAGGTTGCAAATAGAGTATCTTCCCATGTAAGTTCAGCTTTAGTAAGTAACCAGGAAACCAGTTCTGTGTTTGAAGCACATCAAAAAACTGGGAGTCAGCACTGGCTGTTGAAATGTAGCTCCCCTTGGGTGTGGGGACACTTGGACAAGTGACACAAGGTATAAAACACAGTTAATCTGGAACTGGGGCTGTGTTTGGATTTTAACTATTGCCTGGATCTTCAGAAGCAGAGGGATCTGCAGCAACTGGAGGCTGCAGTGCTGGCCTGCCCAGTGCTGGATTTCAGCCCTAAACAGAAAGGGGACACTGCATAACCCATGTTTATGTGATACATATATTCTGCATGCACTCTTCCTGACATCAGTGTTAGAGCAGACTCTGCAGCTCCACCTGGGCTCTGTCAGAATGTGTGCATGGAGACTTGGATGAGAATTAATCAAATTTTAATAAATGGTGTGGGCAATAATTGGGTCATAGAAAGCTGACACGGGGGCAGAGAGGAGACAACTGAATCTTGACACAGCTCACTTCTGGCAGAGGAGAGAAAGGAACTGAAGTGATAGAACTTTAACTCTGAGACAGAAACCACATCAGGTTATAGCTGAATATTGGTGCAGAGTCCATCACCAAGAGGAAATTGGTGATAATTCTCACCACACAGTTTTCAATAAAGACTCAGAAAGTTACGAAGTCATTTTTATAAAACAGAAGGAACTATTTTAAAGGTTTCTTCTGCCCTGTAAGCTTCTTCAGAAATTGTTCAGTCCTCCTGAAAACTTACTTTTAGGGAAGTTCTGTCTGTTTTGGAAGTATTATAGATGATCTTTCCTTGAATTTGATGTCCATTTCAGAAGTGAATTCTCGCCTGTCACATACAATTTTGTGTTGGCTAACAGCCATCTAGAGCTCTGGCTGCACATCTTCATGCCTTGAAAACTAAAACAGCCACAAATGGTTTTGATTCCCAGCTCTGTTCAGGGAGCAGCAAGAGATGAAAGTTTCATCGTGAATAAATGATTTTGGGGACTTTAAGCAGGAAGTTTTAGCTCAGGGAGAAGTTTGATTTCAGTGGCTTCAGAACATGATTCAGCATTAGAACTTAAAGGGATGAAGGTGTCTGTCTTTGGAAGCCTTGTTAATATTAACATGGCTTGGTTGTGAACTATCTTCAGAAAGCCTAAGTACGAGTTTTCTTCCCTAATTTTAAATGGACACATTCAGTTTGTGAAGGACAGCCTAAAATCCATAAGTAGAAACTTATCCATTCCTTTGTGCCTTGGTTTGTGCTAAGTACACACTCAGGAGCACCTGAAGTCAAGGTCTGGGCTAGAGAAAAGATTGTGGATCTGAGATTGCTTGAAGGTTTCTCTGTCTGGCCCCAGGGAAGTCCAGCCTCCATTCCGTGGGCACGTGCCCTTTGATTTCCCACATGGATACAGGTATCTGCTCTGCTGTGCCTTTGGTTTGAGGGATTCATCCTCCACAGTGGCAATAAATACTGAAGACTCCTAACAATTAGAAAATGTCATCCTGATGTAAAAATATTTACATATATGTCATGGCACCGCTGCTCGCCAGGGTCTGGTGCCTGGGAAAGGAGCACATTTGAGTAAGAGATGATTGATTTGGTTCTGAACTGTTTCACTGATAAAAATCTGGAATAACACATGAGTTAAGGAGAATTACAATGCTTGTGAACTTGGGTTGTGTCTGTCTAAGCCACCCCACTGCCATTTGCTCCCTTGAGTCAATGGAAGGATTCTCTGTTTTTCTGGAGTTTTGATTTAGGCCCATCATGTTTTCGTTGACCTGAATTTGTTCTTCCCTGGAAGTTGAAAATTTGCTGGAACACTTCAACAGTGAAATATTGAAATTGTGCACTGATAAATTGATACATTTCAATACACACTTTAAATCAGATACATCTGATTGCTCTGGACCATCCAGGGTTTCCCTTCCATGCCGTCTTTGAGGAGAAATCGTTAGGAGAAAGATAAGGTCCAGCACAGAAGGGGATGGAGGGATGTTCTCATTCTCTTTGAAATGCAGTCACGTCTTTTTACTCTGAGTTCCAGTATCTTAAAGCACTCCAGAGACACTGAACATTCAGGCAGAACTCATTTGACTGCTGTTATTCCAGTTTCCATAACATGTCATGGAAACACACTTAACCTCATGGCAGAAAGGAGGGAGCTGGTTGTGTGGGCCAGTGATACAAAGATTTTTCTTCAATTTCTATTCTTGGTGCATCCAGTTCTCTGCGTGTTGCAGCACTTTCCCAGAGCATCTGCCTTCCCTTTCTATGGTTCCTCTATTTTACTGCAGTTTCTCTTAAGCTGGCATCTGCTGTAGCACGTTAGAAATAGCTACATAATTTCACAGCTTGTATCCCTTCATAAACTTACTGTCCAAAGTATTATTTCTTGCGAGAAGTATAGATTTATTTTTCTTAAATATACAAATTTTAAATTGCCCTCAGGACTCAAGCCATTTATTCTCAAATTGAATCTTATTTATTGTAATCCAGTTCCAACTGATAGAGCATTCCTCATATTATTGTGACAGAAATAAACACGGAGCTATAAGTGCTATCTTGGCAGAGAGTTATATGAGCTTGTAATAACTGCATGCAACTGAATTTTCATTTTACTTTTATTTATTGGAGAGCTATCCTAGGATTTTGAATTGATTCCTCACTTTTGTTTGCATTTATATGTATTTCTCTAATAAAAGGAAGAAATCTCCTGTTATTTCAGGCCTCATCAACCTTCCTGAAAAATAACATGAATAATAGTAGTATAAGGAAAATTGAAATACTTAACTGTAGTTTTGTATCCATGCTACAAGAAATCTCTGCTAAAACAGCAAGTGCTCAGAGCAAAGGTGGATTAGAATTGCATCTGTGCATTGAAGAAGCTTTCAGAGAACAGGTATTATAATGTATTAAAAAATAACAGGTTGTACCTGCATTACAATTTGCTCTGAATAAAGCAAACCTGGGGTTAAAAAGCAGCAACTTCCCAGGAGATGAGGGAAAGTCACTCGTCAAATATCACAGCACGAGGTGTAATGTAATAATATTTAGAATACATATCTTTATCAGTCCTTGTCCTTTAAAAGTCATGGATGTAGAATCCATGGCATGCTGTTGCTAGTAGCAGGAAGAAAAAATGAAAATGCTTTGGAAGGCTGGATGGTGCTCTGTGGTGTCCACCCTGGAGCTGGGAAGCAGTGAGCTGTGCTTCCTAAGGGCATTTAAAGCAGAGGGGTGTGCAGCCCTGGCTGAGCCCGTAAAAACTGCTAATTTTCCACAACAGTGAAATACGTATTTTCTGAGTCAAGATTCTGTCATGTCAGAGTAACAACAGTCCCAACAGAGGGACCTTCATATGTATTCAATAAAACAGAGACTAGAAAAAGTACATTCTGGTCTTTCTTTTTTTCTAAAATACTCCATGTAGGTGCTTGTTCATTTGACAATAAGAGATACCAAATCGAAATAAGTGAACTTCAGATTCATACCACTGTTTCCAGTTATGTGATAATAATGCTTACATTGACTTTCTTCTGAAGTCTCAGTCCTAGAAAACTTGCATGTTACTAGTTTAAGCATTTTGGGGTAGGAGAATGCAAAGTCTGCAGTGTATTTTTATAGCACAACACTATTGCTGTGTCATTAGCCCCTCTTGGTGCAGGGATCTGTGCATTGCTCTGTTCCAACTGGTGCCATAGAATCACACTGAAAGTATCTTTCAGGAGGAGTGTTTCCTGCTTCTGGGATAAGACAGGTAATAAAATATAATCATTGATTGAAAATTCTGTGGTATAAGAAATCTTTCCGTGCCTGGGGGAAAAAAAATGAAGATCCATTCCTGTGTCTGATCTTCTGTCTTTAATTCAGTTACTGAAAATGTTGGGTAGTTCATGAGTTGAGCATTTCCTGGTGGGATGTTTCTGGGGTGGAGAGCCATGGGAGAAGATTTCTGTGAGATTTTCAGCACAACACTCTTTGCTTCAGCTGGTGAAAACCAGGAGTCATTGGAGACGTTGTGTGAGACTGGTTTGGGTAGAATTACAGCCCAGCTGGGTTTCTCTGAGCTCCCAACAAAGAGAAACTTTATTTCTTATCAGAACTCAGCTGAAAGATTGTAATGGAGCTGTACCAATCAGTACTGCCTGTACCCAGGGCAGGACTCATTTTCTGAGATGTGTGGAATGTTTACTGCTATTACAGAGCAAGGGTGAACTCTCATCTGGGTGATGATTATCATTGCTCTGCAGATTGTGTTCCTGATTGTCTTCTAATACTCCCAGAAAAACGTTTCTGAGAGACTTGGAGGTTACTGAAAGCTTCTGCCTCAGTAAACCTGAAGTAATTCTGCTCAGGAGATAATAGGCAATGTCAGACAGGCTCAGCTTCCCCCTTTTCTTTGTGATTACGTTTTGAAAGTATTTATTTAACTCTCGACTTGTTTTGTCTTTTCCTTCAACCTGATTTCACAGGAGATCCTACAGTAATTTACCCACTTCATGGGCTATTTGAGGATTAGGAAATACTTAACGTTTCAGTAGAGCAGACAAGGGAATATTCTAGGTTTCTTCTTGCACTGCTTACATTCTTCATCTTCGGGAAACATCTCTCCATGTTCTTTCTGAGGCTTCATCGTTCAGGATTTTGAACCTTCTGCTTGGCACATTGAAAAGATAATTTCCTGTTCAAACAAGCTCCTTGCAGGTCTTATATTCCTCTTACCTGCTGTGTCTCTCTGTTAGTGTTTGTATCTGTTCTTTTAACCTCCACAAAGAAACCATGTTTTTGAAAGTCACTCTTTGCTTACATATCTAACCTTTTGGGCTCTTGGATAACCATGCCAGACTTCTTTCTGTTCGTTTTCCTGCTGTGGAATCTCATGCTATTAGACACATTCAGCTGCAAAATGAGTTTTTGTATAATTTTCCATGATACAGCATTAATATGGTTATCAATTCTAACAAATTGTTTCTTGACTTGCTGAATCACTGTATTGGCAGCTCTGACACACAACCACTGTCCTTGGCTTGTGACAGTCAGATTTCACAGAGAAGTTTACATTAAATATGGTTCAGGACCATGGATTTCAATGATGAAAACTTTTCTTATATTCAATAAATGACGGATTGTTCTGTGAATTTGCATTTTCAAATTTATTTCTAAGTAACCTTTGATTGATTCAGAGTACTCTCAGAAAAGGGAAATATTCCTTTTCACTAGTGTAATATCATAGGGGAATCATACTCTATAAATATATGCAAATATTAGAGTTATGTTATATTTTGATTATATAGGTGAAATTTACCCCCAGATAAATATACCACTGAATACATAATAAGGTTACATATAAAAAATTGATCCACATTCCATTTCGAAAGCCTTCAAGACACTGTTTTATTTTCATTATAAAAGTCTTACAAGAATATGGAATTCCCATTCCAGAAGATCTGGATATTTTCTTCGTTCAGAAACTTCTGCTGCTCGAGCATTGATTGTCTAGATTGTCTTCTGGTTAGAGGACCCAGAGGAAAAAAGAAAAAGCCTGTGACCAAAAATCTCTTTCATCTATTTTTATTTGGCAAGCTTGGCATATTCCTCAACTTCCAACTAATGAGTGTTACAGAAACTTGGAATATCTTGGCTGTTATGAAAGGATCCTCTCCCTGAGCTGCAGTTTTGTCCCAGATAACTCTGCCTGGCAGCTCAGAATTACTCTGCCAGGTCCTTTGTATTTAGAGAGGCACCAGCACTTCTGTGAATTGGACTTGGGAAAGGAAAACCGGTGGCTGTTGACCTTATGGGAAAGAACTGCCACAGAGGGGGGAAACACATAGACCAGTCCAGCCAGGTCTGTAGGATCGTAGATTTTCTGTTACAGCCCAGACAGGTTGCAGAGGTCAAGGTAAACTTTCCAGGAAAAGGGCTATAGAATCATCAACTGCAGTGTTGGTCTACAATAAAAACCCCTTAAGTAGACCTAGAAGTAGGACAGTTTTGAACCAAAACAGAAATGCATTTCCACTAAAAATTTTCCTTCTATGAAATCAGGAGAGAATTTTTCAAGTTTTCTCCCTCTTCTGAATTCTTGTTTTGAGAGGGGGAAAAAAACCACCATCACCCTATCTCCTTTCCATTCTTTGTCATTCCACTCTGCTTTCCAGTAGAGGAAGAAAAGATTTCTTCTTGTTACTACAATTTTTTTGCCTTTTTCACCGTCTATGAAATTCTTGCTGGAGGTTTCTCACCCTTTGTGGATCTGAATCCTTCCAGCACAGAGCTGAGAATCCCTTGATGTCCCCAGGACCTTAGGAGAGACAAGCTCCTTGTGCAATCAGACGAGTGTCCCTCAGCTTTCTTTTCTGTTTTAAAGCCCTGTGCTCATGCTGAAAATGTGTGATGATGAGGGACCTGCTTTGGAGGTGTTTTTCCAGTCCCAGTTGGTCCCCTCCAAATAGGCTGGACTGTACCATACACCACCCTGATTTATGTGAGACATCACGTCCTGATGCCTTCATAGACAGCAACTTAGTGTTTCAGAGGAGTCTGCATGTTACAAAAAGGGCAGCAGGTGTTATTTAGACTCAATTGACCTTGAAATTGATTTCTTTATTTTATGACTTACTGAGGGGAGATTAATACTTTTTTTTTTCCTGCAGCCTGAAACAATTTACATGGTAATAGAAGGCATAGTCAGTCAAATAAATTGCTGGAAGTAGTGGTGTTCCAAGAAAGAAAATATGGATCTTTCTAGCATTGATTCTTTTTATCCCCAGGGAGTTGCTCAGACTTTTAACACTGGGGACAGTCTGCCAAAATTTATTTTTCCCATTAAAAGCAGAAGAATGGATAGTAATGTCTGTTAGCTGACATTTACTCCAAACTTTCAATTCGAAGGGTGGGGAGAGGGTTGGGCCCCATATAAAATTTAGGGAGTGTTTTAATGCTGTTTCATGATTTCTCTAAGGGCAGATGGCTAGAAAAGGAAATCTGAAGAAACTTCTGGAAAACCTGGCATGGACACAGCACAGCTGCCCTTTGTAACAGAACAGATAATAAAATAGCTTGTAAATGGTTGTTGCAATTCCACCTTCAAGTACCAAGCAGAAATTATCTCAAAATACAAACGTTAATGGAAACAAGAGACCTAAAAGAAATTACCTGGAGGAGGCACTGATAGGAACATGAAGTATAGCTCTCTAGGAGGGAGAAAGTTTCCCCTTATTGTGCTGCTGCAAATGCTGCAGCGCTGAATCCATGTAATTTCCATTTTCCTGTAGACTCCAAGACAAGTGCATAGTTAAATGATTTGTCAGTGGCATAATACTTTGCATAACCTGAACATGTATGAGATATTATGACATATTACCTGAAAATGAGTGTGAATGTAACTCCACAAGCCAATTTTTTGTTTGCTGTAAATACAGAAAGGGTGTGTAGGGAAGTGTCTTATATGTGAAAAACATTTTTATGGGAATTAATGTCTCTTGTCTATCAGAAAGCTGCCTCTGAATGCTGGTACTGCAGCTGTGGAGAGTGAGGGATTGTTTCAGTCTGTGATACAGGAGGAGGAGAGGGCTGTTTGGTGGGTACCAGTCCAAGCATCTGGCACTATTGGGGAAGGCACTCAGGCTCTTGCTAACAGCCTTAGATTAGCCAGGTCTATTGCTGGAATTCCCTGTCCCCCTCAAAATAACCTCGACCTGAGGAGTTTTTCTTATTTTGCTTTTATTTTCTGGCTCAATGTCCCTGGATTATCCCACGTGACAAAAGAGTTATTAATATGGAGCATCACAAACTTCCCAAGGAGTGTCCCATACACAACACTGGTCCAAAGCTGTTTAATTATTTGTTACTAATTCAGTGCAATGCTTAGAAATAATCTTGGGTGTGTGGGGGGGAAAGGAGTATATTTGCAAAATACCTTCTTAAAATGGCACATTTATTTAGAACTCGGGGCGTTGCCTTCTGGAGAAGGGTTGTGTCAAATAAAACGTGCTGTGTTTGTGTGTATGACAGCCTGCCTCTGCTAGGGAGCTTCCCGAGGGGAACACCCCTGCAGAAAGGTGGGGCTGGGGGGGTTGGAGTGCCACAGTGCCCTCTGTGATCCCGGCTCAGCCCGGGAGCTCCGGGGCAGGAGCAGCCGACGGAGAGCAGAGGGGAAGGGAATGGCAACGGAATGTACAGATGGTTGGACACGAATTCTGCTGCATCCCCCTGCACTTCGTGTTTGTAGGATGTGCCCAGCAAGGCGGGAGTGGGGAAATGGGCGTGGGGTGGCTGAGCAACGACACAGAGTAGCTCAGGAGGAGTGAGAGTGAAATTAGTAAACCTGAAGAAAACCTGTGCACTTGGTACCTTTTCAGGTTCTCAGGGGCACAGCAGCGAGTAAGGATGTGGAGGCAACTCTGAAATTATACAGGGGCCAGGAAACAGAAGGTTTGCTGGGTGGTTTTATTCGATGTCACTCTCAGTTTGAAGCTTCTCACAGTGGGCAAGAGTGACTGCTCTCCTTTGTGGGAGACAAGGAATCGGACTGCAGGGATTTGTCTGTGGGGTGATTTTGATGATGGTTTGGCATTTATATAGATCTTGTGAAGTTTGTTTCTTGCTGTTTCCTAAGAAGCAGTTAAAGTTAACAGTGGCTAAGCTGAATAGAGAGCAAGTGATAGTCCTATTTATACACTTTATACACCAGGGACTAATGGATGCTCACAGTGAAGTATTGGAGAATTACTATCAACTCCCTGAAATGTGATCTGTCTACTGGATCATAGCACATCTGCTGTAAATAAAGGATCTAGAAGCTTAGGATCTGGAGGCACACTTGATGCTAACATTTAAAAGGAGTTCCCAGCAGTTACTCTCTGCGTTCATGGTCACACATGCCTCAACTTCAGCTTAGCAGACTTTCATTCCCAAACATTAAGAGGGGTCTGATAGCTTAGCTTTGTCATGTAAATCTGATCTTATTGACAGGAAAGGCAAGACAAGAGGAGGTCAGCCCTGGGAGACCTTTTCAAAACATAAATATGAATGTAGTGGCTGTATTCGTTAGGGAAGAGACAACAATTTAACACCTACTTTCTAGCATATCCTTTAAAACACAGAGCTGTTTTAATTACTGACTGAATCTCTCACTAGTATTTATTGTGCCTGTGTTTAGATACTGTTGCACTCTAAAGGTTATTTAAAACCATTCCAAGCCTTTGTTTCTGTGTTGCAATAAAAGCAGTGCAGCAGCTTATTCTCACGCTGCCTGTACTACAGCAATATTCCTGTTTTTTTCCTGCATTCTGGTCTCTTCAGCTGTAATTGCAAAGCCAAGCCCAGCCCCAAACTGCTTTGTGTCCTCACTTGGGGAACGCCAGTCAGGATGTAGGAGGACCTTCCTGAGGGATAGAAAACTAGGGATTTTATATTGCTTTAGGTCCTTCTAATGCAATAGAAAGTCATTTTTTGGAAGATGACAAAGGAATTTGGAGTGGCTGAGAAACTTGATCCAAATTTCATGTTGAGGTTGTGCAGGTCTAGTTCAGGAAGTTCTGGAGTTCCTACCTGAGTTTCTGAAAAGCAGTAGCTGTATCATCGTCCTGTCCTCCCATCCCACTGCCTTCTAATATAGGGATAACATTACTGACTTTCTTGGGGATCATTACAGTAAACCCAAAAAAGTGTGTAATTTAGTCAAGAGGATCTAAGGCATAGGATGAATGGTAATGAAAATGTCCATAATCGGATGTTTTACTAATGGCTCCTCTGAGTGTAATTGTAGTGGTGCTCAGTGTTGGTCTTCACTCCTGATACGTGAAGTGCCAACTATAATGTTAAATCTGATTATTTTTTTTCCCTCTCTTCTCTTTTCAGGACTATCAATCTGATGTTATGACTCTGGTTTCCAGTGCCAAGAACAGTCCTCAAGGTCCAGTAAGTAAAGCATTTTGCTGAATAGATTAGGTTTTTGTAACTGAGTTTAGATCTTCTTTTAAATTGTTCTGGTCATCAGTCTGGATGTTACCTGTGACACCTTGCTGCTTTTGAAGTGACTGCACTTGAATTGGCTTAGATGGTCCTTAATACATGAATATTTAGGGTAAGAAATATCTGTCTTACCAAGAGGAAGAAAACTGATTAGGTTTGTTGCAGTTAAGTTCATTAATAGCCCAGTGGCTCTATTGTGTGTGCTAAGAACTGTATCTTCTCCACACACAGGCTGTGCAAGAGAGGGATAAAATCTGAGGGAATGGGAGGGTGGGGTACAACTGCAATTCCATATTGCAGTGATTCCCTCAGAGGAGGGTAGATACAAAAGCAGAGAACAGACTTTGGGTCAGTTCAGTGCCATTACAAGAGCAAAGTGTTCACAAGAGCACTGTTGGCTTGAGAACTGAGTAGGGCTGGACCAAGAGGGAACCACCTTACCCTGGCTTAAAGGATGTAAATAAGCTGTCTCCCTGCTGCACACTTCATTTTCCATGGAATATTGTCCCTCGGCAGGAAATGTGTACCATAAAACGAGTTTATGCTGAGGTGCTGTAGACCTGATTTACAGGGGTGCTGGTGAGACTCAACTCCACCTGATGTCTCTAAGAGTTAATAATTCACTGAACTCAAGTCCCTTTAGTTCTCTTTTTCTCTCTCTAAAACAGTCATATATTGCTATAGGGCCTTTCCAAGGGCCTCTCTTTGGATAGTGCCAGGAACTGATATTATGTCACTCTGCACATTTGGGTTTTTTCCCTCTCTTGTGATTATCTGAACTGTATCTCTTCAGACTTGAGGTCATAAGAATGTGGGTTTGTGTCAGAATAAGGAAATACACAGTGTTCCAAGTGTTTGGCAATCCCTTTTTTCCTGTTTACAGGCATGATTAATGCAGTTTTAAACATGAACACCAAACATTAACAGCTCCTTGAAAGGAGGAGGTGGTTGGACTCTCTCCAAATGAAAACTGCCTTTCACTTAGAAATCATTGACTTCTGAAACTGCTTAGTCACACTGACAGAAATACAAAAGTATCTTGAAAGGTGAAAAAGCATACAGAATATTTTTAATTGATCTGCTGATTGACAGAATCCTTTTTTAACCCGTATACTGAGTTTTGGAAGAGTATCTTTCAATACTTCTTTCTGCACTGACTCAGATACCTCCCACTGGAACATCTTGCCTCACAAAGTCACAGCCTTCCTGTTTGTTTGTCAGAAGTGAACTTGGAGAATAATGTTCTGAGAGGTGGAGGTTTATTTTTAGAACCTTGGTTTTTTGTGCTTCACGTATTTGCATTGAAATTAGGTTTGTGTCTGTTAAAAAGGAATGTTTTGATGAATGATGTAGTGTTTTTCTGGCGGATGTGTTTTCTAAAATAGAAAATGGTCTGCTGCAAGTGCAGGACAAGATTTGATGAACACCTGTCATTTTGTATTGAAAAGCTTCCTCTTCCCTTGGAAAAAGAGGGGTTGAGGTGGGGGCTTTGAAGAATTTGGTGGTCAAACTTACCCTGGAAGTTGTAATTTATAATTTTTTTTTTTTAATTCAATCCTTTAGTTGCTGCTGTCTGTAAGAAAGTGTCCTCAGACTTTGAAGAAGTGACTTAAGCAGGATTTCAATTGTCTTCCTTGAGCCTCAGTAACTTAGACTTTTAATTATTGTATATTTTTGAGCAATGGGAAGAGTTACAAAGGCACATCTCACGATGCATTTTGATGTATTGAAAGAGGTTGTGATGGGAAGAGAAGAGGGTTTCCTGTTTTCAATGATATTTCTTCTGCCACACAACCATGGCATAAAAATAATGAGTTAAGAGTTGAGCTTATTTCTCTTGAAATTACGCTGTCTCTGTTGTTGCTTGGAAAATTGTTTGTTGTGATGGATGAGAAGGAATACATAGATTTTTCAAACGTGTTGCCAGATCATTGCTTATAGAACAATCTGGTAATAAAAGGAGAGTTGACAGATGAGAATTCAAATGGATCTGAGAATGAATTATTGAATAATGCCCCAGTTCCAGCGCCTGAAATGCTTATTTTCAGTTGTTTTGTTTTTTTTTTTTAAATAATTGTTGGCTGCTTTCCCTGTTCTTAGTGACAGATCCTATATGAAAGTCTAATGCAGCTGCATCTCGGGCTGAATTCACTTCTGTGTTACATCACTGAGACTGTGCTGAAAGGGCTGGAGTTACCATGACATAAAAACTGCAGCAGTGAATCAGGTCTATCAAACTCCATGTTTCTCGAGAGCTAATAGATTGTTTGTTAAATAATTCAGGATGTTTTCATTAAGCTGAGTGATTGAGCCTTTTAAAACCTTTTGTTCTCAAAGCTCATCAGACAGTTGGTTATACCTGCAGAGCTAAGGAAATCCAGCAGAAGAAATTATTGTTGGAAGCTTTAGGAAGTTGGAAAATTACTGTCTGGCAGAATCTGGAGGGCTGGATTTGGGCTGGATCCTGCCATTTCTGTCCCTTTTTCCTCATGGCTTCCTCTAAGTGCTGTTCTCTTCTCTCTGCAGTTTCTTACTCATCTCTTGAGCTTCCTGAAAATCTCATTCCTGCTTATTAAAGGTTTATGTTCTCTAAAATGCCTTTGATTTTTTTCCCCCAGTCTCCATTTCAAAACTCTTGTCTATATATTGATATTTGATAACAAATATCATGCACTGTTTTTAATCAAGAGGTGTTGAGAAAAGGTAGTAGGAGTAAAATAGGACTCTTCAGGGTAATTCAGTAGGGACAATAATGATTTTTGCTGCAAAATAAAATCACTGCAAGAATTGCTGCCTGTGATCTGAATAGGAATGTGCTGGCACCTGAAATTACCTCATCTCTGCTGCTGCTTTGGGAGGGATATCTATTAGCTGAGGGTAATGGCTTGCAAAAAAAAGTGGATTTCTTTAAATTTCAGATTCCTATTGAATGGAATGTATCTGAGCAACAGCATTCTTTAAAAAAAAAACAAACCAAACATATTAAATGAACCTGTCACTACCAGGGAGACAACAATAGAATTGAAAGAAAAAGTAACTCTTCCCTGAGCATCATCACAGAGCGTTTGGATAATGTGCTGGGTGGGAGGGGAGAGACTCCTGTTCAGGGGAGAAGGGAGAGTGCATTGTGCAGGTATCTCAAATGGTACCTGGGAGCTGATCTGACTTGTGAGAGTAAAATAAAAATAAATCTGGGGGAAATCGTGCTAAATTTGTTTTTATTTCTCGCACTAATCTATAGAACTGCTGCAAAATATAGGAGGTTTTTTACAGTTCTATCACAAGGATCAGAGAGTTGTTTATGGTGGGTGGAATTCAGCATGAAGGCAAAACTCTACCTAAGATGCCTAATGTGGGAAGATTTTGTCAGGTCTTACATCACATTACTCAGTTGAGTGTCCAGACAAATAAAATGATTTGCTGTGTTGATCCAGAGCAGATGGGAGAAGTCAGAAGCACTTACAGAACCTTTTGTTCCTTACATCTCCATTTGTTTGCAGTGCCCTTGCTCACTCTTAATGCACATGGCTGTGTGTTTTTATCCCATCAGATGAGTTGGCCCAGTGACTGGAGGTTGCAGTCCATATTAACTGGAAATGGTCCCCCTGAAAATACTCCAACATCATTTAGATGATGAGACAGACACCTAAACCTTACTAAATGATACAACTATTACAGGCTGTATAGAGAAACCCCTTCAATTATAAGTGTTACTCAAATATAAATGAAATTAAGACAAACCACTTATTCTTACATTCAAATTCCTTAGTATATCAACACCCATTTCCTCTTGCATCAGGTTATCACTTGTCTGTGGTTACTCAATCAGCTGCATAACTTGCTGAGTGTTGGTTCTCAGGGTTAATTTTGCCTGGAGTGGTGATGGGTGTGGTGTGTACAGTGCTGGAGCTGATTTATTACTCTTAGAATAGCAGATCTCTGGGATAAATTGACAGAGGTTGACATTTTGAGTTTTTCATTGATTAAAATCAAGTTTGGTGTTATCTTGTTTGGCAGCAGAAATGATGCCCAGCAGTTCCCTGTTCTAGCAGCCTGCCTTCCTTTCACTATCCGAGCTGCTCCTGCTTCTGTGCTTTAGCAGAGGAGGGGAAAGTCAGAGGAAATAAAATTAGAGTAAACATTTTCCAATAGCAGACAACTCAAGTGCTAACAAGCAGGTGAATCCAGTTTTGGTGTGGGAAGAAAAGCTGGGCTTGGACAGCAGCTCAATACAGGGAGGAAAGATGTGTTCAAAGAAAAGGATGTGTATGATTAAAGTGAACGGAGGGTTTTTCTTTTGTGTTGTTACTCCCAAAGGATCAGCCACACTGAGAGGGAAAGGGAAGGTTCTCAATTAGGTTTCATCCCACACCTCTTCTACTTGAAAGATTTAGGAAGCCACCCCACGGGTTACATGAATGGGGTTCTCTTAAAAGGATTTGCAGAACGAGCAAAGGAGAAAAACCAAAGCCTTTGCTTCTGTTAGTACTCAAACTTTGGGAGTTCTAAATACTGGACTTGCACAGATTTTCAGGGAGGAGCTTGTGAGCACCCTCACAGTCTAAGAATAAAAGAATAGAGATAAGAGAAAGCAAGAAAAGGCTCTGTCTACATCAAAGTTGTGTAAAAGCTCCACAAAAGTTGATGTTTTTTATTGCCAGCAGTACTAAATTGGTTGTGGGGTGGGGAGTGCTCCCATGGGTGGGACACAATAGACTATAATAAATAAGGTATAAATATAAATTTCATCTATCCGTTTTGTAAATCTCTACTTACATAATTCAAGTGAAATGAAAGGGAATGTGATAATTTCACCTTCCTTGTCCTTTGAATTTTTTGCTTAGTTTTCAGAGAGGAGTTGCTAAAATGTGCTACTGGAAAACAAATGAATGAAATTCTTGATTTGCATAAATATTTGCACAGGCAAGACTCTTAACCATTGTACAGCTGCCCATCAAACCAGTTCTGTTTAGCTGTGTTATAGGAATCCCATACCATTCATTTCCATGCTTTTATCCTTCTCTTAGAGGCAAATGAATCACTCCATCATTAAGTTGAAAAGTATTTATAGTTGTTAATGTTTTCTTTGGTTTTCTTTTGCAGTCTGCCCACGTAAATAATGTTTGTAAATCACCAATACCCAGGATTTAAAAACCCCAAACCAAACAATAAACAAAACTTCAAAACAGAAAATATACTGCTAAAAGCCAGCACTAGAAACTATTGGATCGGGAGTATAAATTAGACAAGTTCCCTACAGCCTACCCTCAAAATGACCCTTTATAGCTCCCCTTAATAGTTCTATCACTTTACATGTGCATTGTGAGGTGTATTTAAGAGCCAACTTATGGATATTAACATCCTGCCACTTTTGAGATGACTTGCAGTAGGACAGTACGTGTGGAATAGTGGTCAAAATCAGGATTTTACGTGTTACAATAAACTGCAATCTCATCAGGACACTTGGTTCAATGGTTTTTGTCACGGGGGATGACAGTGGAGATGCACTCCGAGATTTAAAGCGTGATGACAAGATGCCATCTAGTGACAATCGGGAGGAAATTGTAGCTCACCGTCTGTACAGAAACGTTTGCTCCTCTTTTTGAGGATTCCCAGATTGGTCTTCAGAGCGGAAATTCACCCACTGCCATGTTACTCAGAACTTATCTTCCTGGAAAAATGTTTTGCGCTGGGTTCGGTTTCTGCTGCACTGACCATGGGACCCTGGGACTCAGTTCCTTCGGTTCCTAGGCTGGCCTCTGGCTTTGCTTTGCCAAGGCAAACGCTGCCACTGCTGCTTCCCAGCTCATCTGATCTCTCTGGTAAGACTAAAACGTGCTTCTTGGTGAATTTGGGGTAGTGCTCTTACCTGGCAGGGACTGTATGCACTAATGGTGGAAAAGAAGCTTTTTTGAATATAGAGCGTAAAAACTTTTTTTTAAAAAACAAAACAAAGTAATTAATTTAAACCTATGAACATTTGCATGTTTTTCTGTTCCTTATTGAAATAAACAAATTTTTTTTGTTTCTTTGGTTTGGTTTGGTTTTAATGCTTAGAAATATCAGATACATAAAATATCTGGGGCTTATTGTCTGGAAAGTTATTTACTTTTAGTGGGAAAGCACCAGTTTGGCAGATGTTGCAATGAGGTAGCTGCTATTTGGGTAAAATGGGTGCTATGCTGGCAATAGAAATGTGGTTTTCCTGGGGAGAGTCATATCTGGTTTGGAGGATCCTGTCTCACTGCATCCTGGGAAAATCATGGCTGAGGCAGTTTCATTTTGTTCCAGAAATAATCCTTGTTGTGGCTTAGCTGGGAGTGCTCAGTGACCCTCACTGTCGTCTTGCCTCTACAAGCGTGCCAGGAAAGTGTCCTTTTCTGTATAAATGTCAAATGATACCAAGTTTTACAGGATGTAATTTTGACATCTAAGGGTTCAAGTCAGCAAAGTCCAGCCCGTGTCAGGTACCTCCTGAAAATGGCTGTAATCACCCTCTTCTTACTTAGTTAAGAGAGAACAGAATGTTCTGATATTGCACTTCTCAAAAAGGGACTGTTTACAAACAGTGAGATCACTGAAGGAGTCGTTGCATAGATGTCCTCACATCACTGACAACTTGGATATTCTTAACATGAAGCACAGGAACAGCTTGTCTGGGAAAAATCAAGGCCCTTGCCGATAGGGGGGCATTTCAGTAGGAATCTGTCAGCCCCAGAATCAAGATTTGTGGGTACCTGTTAGAACAGACACAGCTAAAATGAATTTGCATGTTTTCATCCCAAGTACAAATCATGGGCAGAAATTAAAACGCTTTGCAGTTATCACATTTGGAGATTCTGGCAGTCTGAATGTGTTTGGGGTGAAGACCAAATGGCTGAAAATAGAGTGTGATATTGATCTCTTGCCTTGTCTGTTCACGTAATTCCACGGGAGCCACGGAGGAAGTGCATGTGTGGAGGGATAAATTTGCTTCTGAGGAGATGGCTAAACATCCATTTAATGCAGAATAGTATTAAAAGAATGCAGGATGAAATAAGATCCCCAAAGCAATCTGTAGTATTGATGTTTTTTAAAAAGGAAGGGGTTATGAGAGTAATTGAAGCAATTGTGAGTTCTGCATGTTGCTCATCAGTGTTTTCCAATTTACATCCTAAGAAAACTGCCAGTAATTTCCTGCCTAAGTAAGATGGAAAGTGCTGTTAAGAGCATGACAATGGTTGTACCTGGTGAGACTATCCTGCATGATGTGTTATTCCAATATGGCCAGTTACAGGTATTATAAACCTTTAAGAACAAGCAGATGTGCAATAATCTTTTTTGTGTGTTCCTAAATTTTCCCAGCTTATGACCTAGTTACAATAGCTTGTTGGAAATCTCTGGTTTTGCCTTTAATAATCTGTAATAAATATTCTTCTCAAGATATTTTCTAATCAGGTTTTTGAACCTGCACTCTTATGGGGCATACCTTTAATTCTGTCTTTTGAAAATTCAATAGAATGGGGCTTCTGCCTACTAGAGGAAAATAAAAGGTTTCGAAGTTGCTACGTTTTATTTTAAATTTATATATAATATTGGAAGTAATCTGCTACTTTTTTTCATATGTATACAAAAAGCCATGGTAGAATAATTCAGAATTAAAGTCTGTATCTAAGTATCTCTTTAATGCCACATGATTTTTGATTATGTGAAAGCCACTGAAAAATCTCACATGAGCAAGCTGCCAGTTGAATGTTTATAGTGAGTTATGGCTGTTACTAATGCCAAATATTGTCAGAATAAACTGTGGGTTTGATTAAACATTTCTATAATGATGCTATCAAGGCCTCAAGCATCTGAAATATGGAAAACAAATGTGTGAAAGTACCAGTAAAGAGAAAAGTAAAACTGTGAGGCCTTCAGTGGATGTGCCAGAGCGTGGGTGTTTGTTATTCCATCTCCATTAATAAAATACTTCATGTAGTACCAAAATGTGAGGCAAAATGAAGGCAAGGAAGTGGGACTGAAGAGAAGCTGTAATATGATCCATAAACACCCAAATAGAAGGAAAGAATGGTGAAGTTCTCTTACAATGTCTGACAAAGCTTAAAATACCTGTTTGGAAATTTTTTTATAAATGGAGTCACGACTCTAATGTTGCTGGGAAATCCCTTGCCTGCAATTAGGCAAGAGATCTAAAACCAAAATGAATATCTAAAAGCAAGAAATAGTGACAGAATGATTAACAGAGGGTTATCAGTGCAGGTGGTGTACAGCAGTGGGATGAGAGTGAAAAGCAGAGTTACCCACTTGGAGATGTAACGTGCCCCAGTCAGACAGTCTTGCATGGAATCCACCTGCACTGGGAGCAGGGGTTTAGCTCTGGGTCAGTGTGAGGGAAGTTTTGGGGTGAAAAGCATCAATGGAGAAGAGAAATATGTAGGGGAAAAGATGCCAACTTATTGCCTCACAGGTAAACATCTTCTCTGTTACCCCCCGTGTCATAAATATCTGAAATAGCAGTGAAGAACAACGAAGTTCTCTTGCGATGTCAGACAAAGCTTAAAACACCTGTTTTAAATCTTTTTTTATAAGTGGAGTCACAATTCTAATATTGCTGGAAAATATATTGCCTGCAATTAGGCAAGAGATCTAAAACTAAAATGAATATTGAAAGAACGAGAACTAGGGAAGCAAAAACGATTAAAAAATCATAATAGCGATGGTGTACAGCAGCAGAATGGGAGTGAAAACCAGAACTGCCCACTTGGAGAAGTACCATCTCTCAGCAGGACAAGCTTCCATGGAATCCACCTGCAGTGGGAGCAGGGATTTAGCTCTGGATCAGGTGAGGGAAGCTTTGAGGTGAAAAGTATTGCTGGAGAAGACAAATACATGGAGGAAAAGATTACAAGCTGTTGCCTCACAAGTAAACATCATCTCTGTTCCCCCCCAGTAACATAAATATCTGAGAGGTTGCAAATCCATTCTAGCATTCATAAGGCCTGTTTGCTCATTAAATGAATTAATTCCTAAAGAATATTGGAATAAATAATAAATATTGAATTGAACTCCTTTAGCATCATATACTGTGGCTAATCTTCCCCCCTCTGCTCACTGGGAGAGGGCAGGTGTAAAAGTTAATTAAAGTTAACTAAAGTCAAATTATCCTTTAAAACTTGCAAAAAAATTTTTTTCCTATTTTCAAGTACATGATACTGTTTTCAAATCTTCTAATACACAAAATAGAAGAACTATTTTTAAGAAATAGTATTTTTATTTACTAACAAAATAATTATAATAGTTGCTTGTCCTTATTGGGGGAGAGGAGTCAGTGCTTTGACAAAAGTCCTGAAAGGTATTATGCAAAAAAAGCAAATATTTTCAATTTTTTATGAATATTTCCTACTTTCTGGCTAAAATGTTCTGCTGTTTCAAATCAAACTTTACGTGACAATACACTTTTTAGAGCCCTGTATTTACAGGTCAGATGGCCCGTCTGCCACCTGTATCTTTTGGAATACATTTTTCATTTTATTGAAATTTTTATGCTTCCAAAATAGTTACGGACAGAAAAGAACTCCCCACATAACAATGGATAACAAATATCAGAGTTTAGATGAGTCTGTTTGTCTTCCCCTCTTGTAAAACAGGTACAGCACCATCCGCCCTAATATTGATATATTGATACATCCTACTGGCGAGGGTGAAATCTCACTGCCATGTCTGCCTAAAGTGTGCCTTAATCATCGGGAGGGAATATTTAAATATATTATGAAGAGTAGAAGCCACATTTTTCTTTACCTACCCCTGTATGTCTCCTTTTTGTGTGCGATTTCAGTGAACAACCACAGCAGCAGATGCCAAGTTACATGAAGTATTTGTCAAAGACACATTTGTAGCCTTCAGGTGTTATGTCTCTGATACCTTGAAAATATTTTAAGACTACACTGTGTGCCTGCTATTAATGTTAATATTAGGAGTCTTTTTATCTTTTCTCCTGAGTCCTAAATACGTCTTTGTGAATTCCTCTAGCCCTGAACTGACATATCTCTTCTTCTCAGTTAAAAGTACATTTATTCCGTTGAAAGAACTAGGACAGCACCGTTGTCACCTACATATTTCCTGCATTCACTGATTAAAACTCAGGTGGAATTCAGGCGTGTTTGGGTGTCCTCTATGCAGTTAGTAGTTTATAGAGTAGGGGCCTTTTATTGCTCTGTGCAAATAGGTTAGTTTTATACACTATAGGAAAAATACAATAACTTAAAGTTGATTTATTGCGGCTCTGCAACTGGGCTTTGTGCAAGAGCAGCCGGTGCTTTTTGGTTTATGAAATTATTGTACTGAATTTTCAAGGTTCTCATTAAGACTATTAAAGGAACTGTCGTAGCTCACACTGGAGTGATGGGGAATGGCAAAAAGCAGCTGTGATTAGTGGGTTTTGTGGTGTTTGTGGTAACCTGGAAGAAAGTAAGTTAGGGGATAAAGCCTCTGTGTCCTTGTGTATGGTGGTATCCTCCAAAGCCATGGCTGTGATCTCTATACACCCGTGAACAGGTAACCCTTTAGGTCACGACAGTGGGATACAAAAAGCGAAAGTATTCATGGCCAAGCCCTGAAATGACTGTCCAGTTCAGGTGTGTTTACATCTCTGAATTCTGCCCACTCAAGCCATCAGTGCACAGGCAAACTGCCTCTTTTCACTCATGTTCTTATGAGGTGTGTTCTTGTATTAGAAGGGCTGTTACTTCAGCATTTTACCTCTGTAAAGACTTAGCAGGGGCATAAGATGCATCTATTCTGCTTTAGGTTCATGGACTGTGTTGAAATGGGGTGGTGATTTGTTTTCTACCTGGAGTTTTGCCTTTCTGAACATTTCTCCTTTCCTGAAGGACTGTTAGGAAGTGCCTTTTGAGCAAAACAGATGAATATGTTACACCTTAGTTCAATAAGCAAGATAAGGCAGCCTTCCAGGCTTGTATTTTTCCCTCTTTAAAAGTAAGTTGGAAATCATGTTTTATTTTTCGTAGGAAAAGTTATATAGGTCCTTGAGCCCAAACTAAGACCCAGATCTGGTGAGGGAGAGCCCTTATGCTGCTGCTTTCATTATGCTGGTCCCAGGGTTCTGGATTTACCCTTGTAATGTGTTAATGCAGAGGAATTTGCTCTCCAGCAGGATCTCTAGACCTGCAGGCATCAGGGTGAAGTTCTGCTTGCTGATCAGAACGAAGTATCAGTGTTTTCTGCAATTCTCGTATGATCTGTGCATTATTAGCAGTTTCTGAGCTCTTGTGGGACTCATTTTCCAATTTCTCCATGCTGCTTTGACTAACCCATCACACTGTGGAGCACGTGCTGTGCTGCTCTGCAGCACCCAAGTCCAGGAGGTGGCATTTGCCAGGATTTTCCCAGGTCACTCTGAAAAGTCACGGACTTAATTGATTGTCTTGGTTTAGGAAGCTGGCCAGGATATAAAGACTGAGGTGAAATATCCCACTACCACTTCTGTACTGTAAGACAAAACCCACTGCACAAGAATGCCACAATTTCATGGTGGAAAGTCCATATTCTATTCCACAGAATAAATGGAAAGCAGAGAAAAACTGATTAACAAAGTAAATGGTGTGATTTAAGTTTTTGAAAAGGGAATAAACAATCACAGCTTGTAAGGTGCCTGTGAATGTTATAAATTCCCCTGTTTCCTGCACAGGGAGCTTCTGTCACAGATATTGGGTTATCAAAGGCTCTGCTTGGTCTGCCTGATGTGGCTTCAAAAGTCTGATCTGCCAGTGCAACCCAATAAAACCAAAAACAAGGCAGGCAAATGTTTGACTGTGTTTGCAAAGGCCTGGGTTTCGTGTTTTCTGTCAAAATAAGGACATCTCTAGCCTGCCTTTTTCAAATTGTGAATAAAATAACTGGAAGTGAGCAGAATGAACCAAGTGGGATTGCAGGGGTCCTGTTCTCGTGTCTAGGTGCCCTATCAGGTGATTCCATCCCCCTGTGATTTTCTTCTGTAATTCATTCCTGAACTACCTGAGGAACAGTACTTTTAAAAGGAAGGGGGTTACCTGAAGTTCGGGTTCTAGGTGTGAATATGTAGTATTTGAACATCTGTCACTGTTTCAGTTGGTGCAGTCTTTGTGGACCAAACCTTTTAAACTTCCTTTATTTCTCCAGGATTGAACAGGGGAGTTCAGGTTTCTCAAACAATAATATTTACCTGTTCCATGCACTTATTAGGGTGGTTTTTAGGTCTGTCCATCCCCAGGATTGGCTGTGCAACACAGTCACGTAGAACATACTGAACAACTCTGAAATCCCCAGTTGTTATACTAAAATCCTGCAATTTGACCTTGACTTCTTATGGCACGATCTGATTTTACCAATTCCTGATGAGCTGTGTTAGCAGGTTGGCATTATTTCTACAGGCAAATTTCCTGACCCCCTGCTGAGAAATGAAGCTGCTGTCCCTGTAGTCAGCATGTTCTCCCTGGGGACTATTACGGTGTCAACAACATTTTGAAAAATTGCTGCAGAACTGAAGACAGGGAAGTATGTCTATGCACATTTCATTCATCTACTTTTTCCTCTTTTTTGCTTAATCTGTAGTCCTCTCAGTCTTGTCCAAGCCACTTAAAGAAGTTCTAGAAGATTTGTTTTCAGTGGTGTATCTCTTGCCTAGTTTTGTTTAGGAATACCAGCTCAAGGTCAGATTAATTGGAATGGACAATTGAAGGTTTTTGTCTCTTGATTTCTGAGAACTTGCACCTGATGGTTTTACAAAGCATTTATTTCCATGTTTTGGGCAACATCTAAATGCTTGATGCCATCAGCACAGCCAATTATTCTGCCTTACAATGAGGAAATCACAGAAACACAACAGGGAAAAAGGAAGATATTTTCTCTTTTAGGCCAAACAAAGCATTGTCAATGCAAGGGCTTCTTTTCTGAATGTGATGGTGCTCTTTGATGATATAGAGAGGCTGTGTGTGGGTCATGTATAGTTTTTTAAAGAGCTTTTTTAGGGCACTTAAATATTCTGTATTTATGCAGAACTTTGAAGGTTGAGTCCAAGAGCCACAGACATTACCAATGCATGTTGTGCATGTAGTTAACCTTCAGCTTGGACCCTCTTTCCTCTCAAAGGTCTCCCATTTCAAAAGTCTTGGAGCTGTTGTTCTGTATGTGTCCTAGGAAAGTGCCTTGCTGCTTTTGATGAAGTGTGGGTCCTGTTTATCACATTTGTGTTCCAATAAAGCAGGAGAGATACTGTGATAACAGTTGGTCCTCCTCAGGCTTTGAGCCCCTGCTGTCCCCAGCATGACTGGCAATGGCTCTGTGGCAGCACTGGTAACACCAGCACAGGGCTCTGGGGCTCTGCAAGCCCCCAGAATTGCTGAGCCAGCCTTGCAGCACAACACTCAAGAACAATTCAGAATTTACATGCTACTATGGTATGTAAGGAGTTTGGGGAATTTTAGTTTTGCGGTGTTTTCTATCTGAAGGACTTAAAATCACACAATTGAAATCAAAAGTGTAAGGTTGATACATTCTGAAAGGGGATAAGAGCTACAGTGTAGCATAGCAAGCCTTTAGAATGGGATATTGGAATAAAACCTCGATGTAAAATCCAGTTGCTGAAGTTGGAGTTCTGTGTGTGTGGACAGACCTGCAGTGGTGATTGTGTGTCCTTCAGTGGTGGGAAGTGGACAGGCAGGTGAATTCACACTTTAGAACTGATAATTGTAAATACAGGAGGCTGCTCAGGCCGGGGTGGGGGGTGTTTTTTTCTTTCACATGTGTGTGGTGGATGGTGAACAAATCGAGAGTGAAGGTGTGAGTTCTGCTGTGTCTGACTCACATCATCACCCTCAGAGCTCTCAGTCATGCAGGTGGTGGAGGTTGACTGTCACAGAGAGCAGTGCCTGGGAACTCAGCTGAAAGCAAACATGAACTGCCACAGATGTGAGAGGGGACTTCTCAGCTGTGCTCTGTGCACTCAGCTTTAGTGCCTGTTGTGGGAATAGCGCAGGGAAACGGGAAACTCCGGAGCTGGACTGTGGTGGCCTCAGTTCCAGCTCTGCCAATCGAGTTGGATACTCTGGGTCCAACCTGTGAGACACAGCAATCCTCAGACACTTACCTTAGGGTTGGTTTTGGTTTTTTTTTAGGGGTTTTTTTTTGCATTAAGAAGCAAATTGAATAAATCTAAGCACAGGTGCTCATGTTGTTCTTTTAAAGATGTTAACAAGCCCTGTTATACCACTGACCCTCATGTAGCATCTTGCATTTTTACCTTCTTAAGACATCTCACTGTTTCCCAGTGTCAACACAACCTTTGTAACAAATACACAAACTGCCCTGTACACAGAGGACCTTGCAAGGCTCGTTCTGTTCACGATGCAAATTTCAGAGCAAACTGAACCCATTAAGAAAATTAGCAATGCAGAAAGGAGAAGTTCAAGGTGTAAGGAAACAATCAAAGCTATTCCTAAGGTACAATTTTGGGTTATTGCAGTCCAAGCATGTGCATGGTGTGTTTTCTTTGGTTTCTTTTCTCCCTTCAGAATAACTGACATATGACAGAATGCTGTTTATCTAGAGAAAATCGGCATTTTAGGAGACGAAGTAATTCTTAGGACACATTTTTATTTTAATTTTTTTTTAGAAAGCTATGACTTTCAATCCATTACAATATTAAAACAAGCAGCTATTTAATTGCTGAAAGTGGGGAAATAAAGAGTTTGCTCTTGCATAGGAGCATCTATAATTACAGAGAGGTTTTTTTAATATGAGGAGGGAACATGCAGGGGAAAAAGAATTCTAGCTTGCAGAAGCAGAACAGTTTTCAGTGATGACAATTATGCCTTTAATTTGCATCCATTGACAGCCTTATTATTATAATGAGGCCATGACAAGGGTCTTTAACCAGTGCACCTTCAGCTTTTGTCTTCAGTCATCACTGAAGTCTGATTCTGAAAGCACGTTCTTCTCTCACAAAGGCTTCATTCTGTGAAGATGCTTGAACTTATTGGAAAGATTGTTGAGATTTGGGATACAATGATGAACTAATTATGGTGTGTAGGATGTGCTGTTTCTTGTGATGTGACGGTACTGCTGTGATGTTGTTACTGCTGTGTCTGTTCAGAACAGTTTTATTATTAATCTGTGGGTTTTTTTCTGGTTTATCAGTCAGTTTGCCATTGTAACCTCATCTTGTAAGTACTTCAGAGCAGTGAAGTTAACTTGGTTTTGGGGTTTGGCACAACTGGGTTTTGTTGATTGAAATAAGACACTAAAATAATCAGAATGTTATTAGGATATACAGATGCTCATTTTAAGGATTATTTTGCACTTGTTTATTCGTTCTTTAATTCCATAGCCCTGGTGCAAGTACCTCTTGGTGGTGGGAGTGGATGGCCTTCCTTGTGCTGACTCCTAGAGGCAAAGGATGAAGTCACCTTCAGGTTCAGAAATGTCTTTCACACCAACAATTCAGCTCCCTCAGGCTGTGCATTTTAAGCAGAGCTACCTTTTTTTTTTTTTTTTTTTAGGCCAGGATGCTCAAATAAGCTGAAGTAGGAAGGTAAATAATAACATGTAACCAGTTCAGTGCTCGGTGCCCTGAGGGCTTTTTGGATGTATCACTGACACAAAAAATGAAGTGATTATTTCTGGAAAGCCCCTGTGCACTTATGTGTGTGTATGGAAACTAGTTTCATGTTGTTCTGTGCATGGGGAATTAAAATGAGGATTAGGATCTGAAAGTCGGTTTTGTGTCTTTCAAACGTTGTTCAAGTGGCAAAAAGAACATTTCAGCAGTGTGTTAGTATGGGGTTTGGGCTCTTTTGTGTATCTTTTGCAGTAAAAGGACAAAGGTACTGAAGGCAGGTCATCCTTGGTCAGAAACTGAAAAAGCTGGTGTGATGCAATGATGATATTCTGCATTGGGTTATTTTTGTAAAGTTGTATTAAATTAACACCTCCTAGCTCAGGGAAAAATGCACTGGTACAAGTAGTAATATACTGAGGTGTTCTGTTTTTAACAAAATTCAAATGTATATTATTGATTTTGGGAAGTGCCATGGAGGAAATCAAGAAATATTCCAACTTAGTTTAATTCTACGTAAGTTATACCAAATCTCTCTTTAGTTACAAATGTAGGATCTTTTAGCTACTTCCTTTTTTCCCCCCCATTGCACTACTTTTAGTTTCTCTCTGTTGTTTACATACATAACATGTAAGTAGTGCCACAGGCTGTGTCCCCGTTGCTGATCTCAGTGCAGTGTATCAAAGCAATAAAAGAAAGAACCTGACTGGCAGAATTCAGTCTCTTACATTATTTGCAAACTCACGCCAAGAAGTGCTTGTAGCTGCTGAGCAGGAAACATCAGCACCGTTCCTCTGCTCTCCGCCCGTCAAGAAGCAGCTTGACAAAAACAACAGAGAGATCTGGAAACAAAATCAGGTTATTCCTGCCATCACCTCAGCAATCTTTAGTCTCCATCCTCCTTCCCTGATTTTTCTGGGAGCTCTCTCTCTCTCTCCAGCCCTGCTGTGATGGACTGCAGCCCTGTGACCCTGCTGTCTCCTGCCCACGCAGAAACGCTCGGGGCACCATTTTCATTTCAGCCAGAGGAACACTGGGTTCTCCTTGTTAAAACCACACTGAGTGTTCTTTACAGTCCCAGTTGCTGTCTGTGCTCCCTTCTTTAAAACTCAAAAGTAGCTGCTTTCCTTCTCCCGAGACAGAGATGCAGTGAGGGAGATGTGAGTTTGTTGCTGGAGAAGGAGAGGTTGGAGCAGGTTCTCCATCACCCTGACGTGCCAGCCGTCACCAGTCCCCCCCAGAACAGAGCTGAGATGGAGCACAATTAAGCCACTAGTATGAAAGTGCAGAGTTAAAAAAATACCCAGCTTCCTGCAATTAAATGTGGAGGAATTAATTATAGTGGGGAGAAATCAATTGGCTTTTGAGTTCCAGGAATGATTTTTAAATGTGGAAAAGGACGTTAATCGCCACAGTGATGATATTTGGGAAAGCTTACTTAGTGCTGTTAGCTGCCTGAATAAACAATAATGCACAATGTTTATCTCTCAATCCATCACTCAGTTGTTCCCACTGTCTCTTTACCTTTCTTTTCCCACAGTGTGATATTTTTGTGTTTCAAAACAAAGGCTCTCGCTTCTTTCAGTGGGAACATTTGAAGTGTGCCAAGTGTAAATTCAACCCCTAATGTCAGTCAGCCCACTCCATACCCAACTTCTCTCAGGGTACAATGGCACTGTATTGTTTTCTAAAGAGCATTTTAAAATACCCTTTAATTTCAGGAGAAATAAGGTAGCTAATTTTGCTACTATTCAGTTGCACACATAGAGGGGAACTCTGGTAAGCTCCCAGCGTACCTGCCTTGCCACCCCCAGATTTTGTTGTGCTCTGTGATAAAATTTTTGTTTTCAACTTTCTCATAGCAAAAAAGTAAGATAAGTTTCCCTTTATTTTGTTTCCTCCCCTGCAGCTTGTGATCTGTGAAAGCCAAAGGATTTGACAAGAGCTGTCTCCTCCAAATTCTAATTTTTCCGCTTTCTGAACTTCCAGCTTTCTAAAGATGAGCACATATTGGTCTCTCAAGTTATCTTTACTCTGCCTCTTATTCTAAGTCTGCATATGGAATATAAATCCACGGAAAAATCCAAGTCCTTGGGTTTAACTTTAAGGTGCTAAAGTTGGGGAATCCAAGTACTTTGCCAGTGCTCTTTTTTTTTTTTCATGTACATTGTGAATTTCTATTCCTTTTTAAGTGGAATTTTTTATGTAGTGCCTGGAATTAGTGACCAAGAGATTTCCTCTTGTTTTTAGTGTAAATAGAGAGTATTTCCACTGAAGGGGCCCTGAGGTCTTTTGATGCATTAGGACACATCAGAAGGATGTTTATGGAAAGACAAAATAGGTACAAGGAACCTTTAGCAAGAAGCTGATGAAAGAAACCCAAACCACCAAATTGGAAAATCTGACAGCAGCAATAGCTGTCTGCTAAAATTGGTGAATTGGTAATGATGAATCCAAGTTCAGTTTTGATTTCTAGAGCAGGATTAATACAGTTCTATGGCAAAATACAATTTCCAACTCTCTGGAATGAAGCTCTCAGCAAACTGTGGTAACATTTTACCCAGCAAATGCAGTAACTGCTCACCTTTCTAAACAAGGCACTATCCAGCTGTGAACCTTCTATCTGCATATGTATCAGCCTGGGCTTCCTTTAAAGGTCTTTTTTCTTGTTTTTGTTTTTTCTCTTTATTTAAAGTTTTAAGCAGGGAGACTCTTAGAGAGATAGATCTCTAGAAAAGTATATTAAATAATGTGTAATATAAGGAAACATTTAATTGGCATTGCTTTTCAAAATGCCTTGCAGTCTCAAGATGTTAATTTGGCAAATACCTAAAGCCTGAATAATATTCCTGCAAGCACTTTAAAAACCCAGGGAACACAATAGCAAGATCTGGACCATTGAAATAGTTAACTCCATGTTTTAGTATTTCAACAGTAACAGAGCTAAGGTAGTACTAAAACTCCAGTATCTTTTCCAAGTATCCACATCCCATTTCCCTTTATAGCCTCTTGCAGCTACTAATCAATCATGTTATTTTGTAGGACCTCAAAAAGTTTAGAGGTTGTTTAGTTGGTTGAAGTGTTCAGGGCGATTACTTCCAGTTTGCTTATTCTGCACTTTTTTTCATCAAACAGTAACATTTTATGCCCGGTAAGCTCTATTACTCCTCATTTGTTTGTAATGCTTCACGTCACACGCAGGTGCCAGGTACCTGGGTTATTTTTCATTCCTTGAAAAATGCTTAGCCCTGTTCCTTCCATTGCCTCCTGCAGCAAACAGGCTCTGATTAATCACGTTCAGCCCCTGCACCTTCCAGAGCTGAGCCTGCCACTGCCAAGTGCCACAGCAGCCCAACCACCACCACGATGCCAATGATGTTCCGGGGTTTGTACAGCCCAGGGGAGCCTTTTCGTGGGGGATTGGGTGGCTGGATTTTGGGTGTCAGGGATTTAACGCTCCTCAGAGAAGTGGGGTGCAGGTACAGTGTGTTATTTTTATGTAGGCATCATTCACAACGAAAATGACCGAAATATTTTAGAAAAAAAAAAGGACATTATGTGTTATCTGTGGTTTAGAGCATATTTATTAAATAAAAAAATATAATTTATAAATTTGAGCTTGTTAAACATAAGAAGGTGTATTAGATCATGTATTAAGAGTCTCCAGATCATATAGATGCTTCTTCTTTAAGCACAGGAAAATAAGCAGCGATGGGTAGTGATGACAATTACTAAGCTGAGATTCTAACCATTGATCTCCATCTCTTTGTCTCTTGAGGATGGTTTGGATTGAGAGGGATTGATTTTTCTCACCAATCTTTATCAAAGTTGAACCCCAAAACTGGGAACTGTGCGTGCATTATGAGAATGAATCAGTAATTGAGATAAATCCAGCACTGGAGTCCAGGCCAGGGCCTGGGCAAGTTGGGAATATTAGACAATCCCATTTCTTTATTCAGCCAGGCAGCTGCTGCTGCAGGGAGCCGTTTTGAGGCCTTTTTTAGCATTCCTGAGGAAATCCCTCACAGGTGCTGTTTGTGCCTGTGCGTTGTGGCCTCCTCATGTAAAGGCACCTGTTGTCAAATCTTCAGTGCTGAATTCATTAGACCTCATTAGGAGGCTGGAAAGCTTTGAAGAAAATCAGACTTAATTATATCTCTATTTTCAGATGCTGGGAAAGTTAATGCTTTAAACCTCTTTCCTTTATTCAAACTGTTATTGTAATGGTACAAAGCTTGCTGTTCTCAGTGTCCTACACTAGTGTATAAGTTCAAGGAGTGATGACAAGTTAAAATGGAGCAAGGTCAGAACCTGAGTCTTTGCTCCATAGAATAATGTAGATTTTGCATTAACTTGTCATCCTTTAGTTCATTCCAGTTATGCCACTTTCCCTAAAGCCTAAAAGAAAAGTCTTTATTGTTGAGGTGTTTTATAGCTCTGTTGTGGCTGGACACACAGTCTAAGGCACAGCCTTGCATGGGGAGTGGTCTCTGCTGGGTGTCCATGGGGAGGTTTTGGGAGCAGAGGGGAGACTGTGCTGCCCCATGACAGAGATAGACATTTCCCTACTTCAGAAGGATCTCTCTTTGCTGTAGGGTTGAATTTTATATCCCTCTTTATGTTGTCATAGTGTCTGTCTAAAAAGCAGTTGTTGGGGTTATTCTTTAATTTTAATTAGAAAGAATACAGATAAAATCCTTACCTGAGAGGAACAATCATTGGATAAACTGATGTGCAGGGAGCCACAGAATATCATTTAGCCTCTTATGCTTCCCAAGTCTGGGTTTGTGCAGTCACTTCTATAGTGTCTCATCTCTAGGTAGATACTAATTGAGGGTTTTAAGAAAACATCTGGCAGGGAATGACATCTGTACCAGCAGCTGGCAGTCAGGAGGGAAAAAATAGAAACTGAGGAAAGACAAAGACAATATAGGGTGCTGAGCTGTGAGTTACAATTATTTGCAGTGTTTTCCTGAACTGGGAATGGTTCCATTAACAAAATTAATAGAATGACAACCATTTGTGGTTATTGGGCAATGTATGAGTAGGAGAGCAGAGATTTTGGCCTCTCATTCTAAGGCAGTTCTCCCATTTTATGGTGTCTTTTCATGATGCACTATGTGAAGAGAAGCAATGGGGAAAACTTTCAAGCCTGGCTCCTGAGGGGGAATAGACCTGCACTCAGATCCCCTGATATGCGTGGCCTACTTTCCAGTAGCAATGCCTCAAATTCCATTTAAAAAGCTTGGCTTAATGTCTGTAGGTGAAAATTGAGTGTGGTGCTCTTTTGAAGTGCTGAGGATCAGCAGTGCAGCAGCTCAGGCTGAAGCTTCTCTAGTCCTTGTGGAATGGAATGTGTTCAAGTGAGTCACTTGCAACCAGAGAATGCAGGTTGTGGACTGTACTTACTAATGGTTCTGGTCCTTCATACTTCACTTCGTAATGAACTCATTCAGTTATGGGAAAAACCTTAACTAGAGGTTTCCCATGGTTTTATTTTTTCCACGTGGAGATCAGGAGCTGTAGCTGATTTGCCTCTCAGTTCATGGCACTGAATTCTTGAATGCTTCTTTCTGGCTCTCAGGGTAGTCAAACCACTGAACCCCTTCAGGATTAACAGTCTCTTTTCATGAACAGAGACGCCCATGCTACTGCTGCCCTTGTGATTAGGCACAAAGAACCAGAATTCCCATGGCAGCACAGATTCCAGTAGTGTTGCTTACAGGAGAAATGATCCCTGTCGACACAATTGCTTCTCTCCAGGTTTTTTAGAAATGGATGCTTGCAAAGGGATATATTAAATGGATAATTCTAAAAGCCCAGTTCTTCCCCAAAGTGCAGTTGTTTTGCAGGCTGAGTGTGTTTCACATCACACAGCAGAGCCTTCTGAAGAAAGCCCTGTTGGATATGATGATGGTTCAGACCTGACCATCAGCCTGTGTTATCACTCACATAAGACCACTGGATCTAGAATTGAAATGAAATAACAACTCTCAAGCCCACGAGGCTCTGTCAGACTGGAAAGCAAACCTGTGTTCAAGTCTTTGCTGTATTCAGAACTAACATATATTTTCTACAATGGTTCATTACTCTTTACATGCACAGTACAGAGAATATCATTCAAAATAACTATTTGATGCCACACTGCTAAAACATACATCTATAAATTGTCCCAAATTATGCCCTGAGGCACAAACAGTGCCAGTAAGGGTGGATGAGGTTGTGATGAACAGGGTATATCTAGAAAGATGATGGCACAGAGTGATACAGTAGGAGAGGTGCAAAGCTGATGTACAATCAGCTCACCTGAAACACAGGCAAACGGAAAAAAAATGGCAACTGCCAGTCTGAAATGGAAAATGCAGTTTAAAACGTGATCTGCAGGTGTGTGAAGTACAGCAGGTAAGAAATCAGAGGATTTGGTTGTAGCTGAGCAAAGCTCAACCTGTGCAACAGTCCTGGTTTTAACGCGTACATCAGGTTCTCCACACACCTACCCAAGGAACTGTCAGCAATGTCCCTGCACTGCCAGAATGCCCTTGTGGGCTAGCAGTGCCTCTTTCCCTGCATGCCAGTTGTATTAGCATTTTAAATGTTAGTCTCCATAAAAAAACCTATATGGTGCATTTTTAGCTTACAAATGAGACTTTGAGTTGGGGCAATGTTCACCTGGAGAGTCATATATTTCATGCTTCATTGCTTTGTGCTGGTGATTTCTGAGGTAGTCTGCAGTGTCTCTGAGAAAAGGTGCCAGTTATTGTGCCATGATTACTGTTTGGGGAAGGATTCTTTTAAAATGTCTGTCTAGCAGTCAGATTAACTACAGATTTATATGCATTTGCTGAGAAAAAGATTTGGCCTTCTAAATCCCGCTTTCTAATTGGAAATGAGCATGATTTTATACTCTCTTTCTGCCATGAAGCAAGAAGGCTTAAGAATAAGCTCAGATATGTGCTGATATTTACTGGAATCCTTTTGTTACCTGGTAGTGCTCTTTGACGATTCAGGTCTGTGTCTTGAGCATCTCCTGCAGGTCCGTATATTCCTTCTCCCTCTACTGCTCCTTTTATTTCTCATGGATGCTTGAAAAAAAATATTTCTTTTACTGATTCTCTGCTGTGTTTCTTCTTCAGTATCAGTTTATCAGGTGGAGATGTCTATTATGTTACTTCAGTGGAAAGCTTCCTGCCCTCTCTGTGTAACTGTACATGTTCTCCCAGGAGCAGGTTTACGTGTAGCCCAGACTCTTCCCTACACAACCAGCACTGCAATATCGAGAAACAATAGTTTTCTCTGAAAATTGAAACCTTCCCTGACTCCTCTTATTTATTTTCATCCAGCAGTGAAACATTCCTGAAAAACTGCTGTGTCTCCGAAATAGTTTCTTATTTGCCTGAATCTCTTTTCTCTTGTAAAACACTCATCTGGGTTAGAATTTCACCTTCTTCCACATGATATCCTTTCCCTTGGTTTTGCAGCTTTCCCCCAGGCACACACTGTAATCATACTTTATCTGTTGGGAAGGACATTTTCCAAACCAATGCTGAAAGCATTGTGCATTCAACTACAGGTATTTTCACATGTACAGTCACAGTCCTTTTTGAAAAAGACAAGAGATTAAAAAAAAAAAAAAAAAAAGTCTTCATATAACTTTGGATAAATACACTATAAGTCCTGCTGAAATAAGTAAAAGAATAATGTTAAGAAAGAACTTAAGGAGAAAAGCAGAAAGGACAAAAGGAACAGATACTGAAACAGTGGTGGTTTATTATTGTTGTTGTTACTGGTTTGTTTAATTATTGGTATTATGCTTTAAATCCCCTGCCCCCTTCTTTTTTTTTTTTTTTAATTTGACTTTTAATTCTTGAAGTCCTTTAGCCAATAAATCCTGGGGTGCAGACTCTGGTGTCTGTCTCACAGCCAAATCAAAAAAAGAAGACTTTTGAATTATAAATATTTTCTCCAGAACCCAATGAAAAAAGATGTCCTTGTCCCTGGTGTCACGTCTGTCATTCTTGTTGTGATCTAGTCACCAAAGAGGTCTGCAGGGACAGGCTGTCTCTGCCTGTAGAAGTGCATCTCCCACAGCACATCCAAAAGAATAAGAAAAGAGAGAAGCTGCTGTCAGCTGCACTGAGCTTTGCAGGGGAATGTGCAGGGAAGGGAATGGGGATGTGGAGTTATCAAGAGAGAAGGAGAAGGGTGAAAACATGTCACGAGGTGAAAGGGAGAAGACAAAGATCATTAGAACTGCCACCTGCTCCAGCCTGTCAAGGTTTTACAAGAGAAATATTCAAGCAATGTTGCTGGGAATCTGGGAATGTATTGATACCACAGCACAGAACTTGATGGGGTTCATAAAGAAATTTTTGTGACACTTTCCCTGATAAAAGCTCTTCTCAACCCACACACCAGAAAACACTGGGCTGCCAGGGGACTAAAGCCTCTTCCAAGCTCTTTGCAGACTTTGATGGAGATGACACTGCAGACCAAAAAAAAATAAAAAAGAAAAGAAAGACATCTGACATGCACAGGCTTTTGGTGGTTGAGTATTGCACTGACTCAATGACCTTGTGGAAAAAAGGAAGTGTTCAAAACAAGATCTGTAGATGAATGCTCTGCTTGATATTTCCAAGGTTGTGAGTAAAGTAATTATTAGGACTCTAAGTATATTTGGCTTTTTTTCTACCTCCTTATGATTTGAAAGTGAACCAAAAGGACTTTTTAGAAATTTTTGTATAGTTATTTCAGCAAAAAATAACAATTTGCAGGACTTGAAACCCTAAACAGTAGAGAACCCGCTACAGTGACACTCCCATCTCAGAACGTTCTAAAGCAAAGTTTAAAAGTTGTGAAACCACCCACTCTGCTCTATGTATTTTCAGACTGGTGCATTTTTTCCCCGAGTTGATTTAATTCTTCTATTTTAAAATTTCAGTTCAATTTAGACACACATTAAAAAAAAAAAAGTGAAATAAAAGTCAAAAGCATATCAAAACTATTTAACAAACCACTCTGATTGACTTAAACTGACGTGTTCAGTGCATAGAAATTTCTGACATTTTACTGAAATTCAGTAGGCAAATACATTTTGATACCTTTAACATTTTCATGAGGTAGGAAAGAAGCCACCACATTTTCTGCCCAGTCTCCAAAAGAACAGATTTTGCAATCAATCACACATGCACTGGGTTCACTGAGCAGTGCTGCAGCACAGACTCCACTGCTGAATGTCATTCCCAAGCCTTGCTGTTCTATTTTTGGTTTTGTTGGTTCTCATGGAAGTGAGACTTCTGAAAGCAGAGTCAGAAACAAGACACTGAGATTTCCACACACACTTCCATCATCCAGCATTCGAACTGAAGTCTCTCTTTATTTAAGTGCTTTACGGGGCTAGAAAATTATTTAACTCTTTATACCATGAGCTCAAAGAGACATAAAAGTTTGATCAAATTTCTTTTCCTGGGAGGCCTGTGACCATGGATGTAGCATTGAAGAACTGTCCAATTTGGAAAGGAAATACAGATGGTTAAGCACATCAGCCACATGTTTCTGTATGGTGACAGTAGCTGCCAATGTAATTTGTGTGTAGAATATCTTACCTCATCTATTTGTGATAATACATAGAACATGTAAGGTCCAGTCACCACTGTGTTGCTTTTCATTTTATTTGAGTTTAAATCTGTCAAAACAAATTATTCTAAATTTTGGATCTAGAACTGATCTTGGCCACACCAAGTCAAGGTAATTTTCTACATTCAAACCTCAGCAAAGTGGTTCTGTTTTATTCAGCCTTGGGGACTGGCAGAGACATCGTGGGTTTGTAAGATGCTTTGGGTTCAACTTCAATGCTTTTTTGGCCTGTTTGTGAGGCCAAAACAATATAGTATGTATAAATGAAATAGTTCTCAGATCACTTCTAGTAGCCCATTTGCTTTTCACATTATCCTTCTTACTTCCTTTCTATGTTTTTATTCCCCCAACTGCGTCAAAAATACTACTTCAAAATTGAAATACTATTTCAAAAAAAGTGAAAAGTAAAAGTGCAAGTTTAGCATTTCTCAAATGAAAGGATGTTTTCATGATTTCAATATTTTTATCCTGCCACACAATCTCTGGCCATGAAATCAGGAACAGTTACTATTCTTACAGACACTCTTCAGTGCAGGGCTGTGCAGAAATAAATACCAGCTCTGCTCAGAAGTGAAGTGTGGAGAGATGTCAGCTTGGTGCTGATGTTGCTTTTGAATATGCTGATTGTGCTTCTGGAAGTAGGCTGGGATACCCTGGAGATCCGTGATCTCTGCTGCAGATTAGAGCTGTCTCCCGAGTGAACCAGCATGAACCAAATACATAACTTTAGCAGTTTTCCTGGCCTCAGATCTACACTCAAATGACAAAAAGTAAAAAGAATTAATCAGGGCCTAATGCAGCAGAGTGTTCTGCATTGTATCTTCATTAGGCTGGGTTTGCTTTCCTCTTTTGGAAGGTTCTTTCATTTTCGGATTTCAAAGCCAGATGACAAGGAGAGCTGGTGATGCACTTCAGCCACTGCAGCACTGAAATTCAAAGGCAAGGACACGGGAGGAGAAAGATTATCATCTTATTAGCGTGGGAGGATAAAGATTATCAGCCTGCAATGATCCATTATTTATGGGAATGCTGTCCTTCCCTGCATGTGCTACTGAGGCATTTAATGTATTTGTGCCAGAGATTAACATTGATGTTATTTTCTTTAATGCCTGTTTTCAGTGTATGCTGTGCAGGTTGGCATTCAGGAAACTCAGTCAGAGGAGAAAAACAATAGTATTAATTAGGAATGTCAGTCATGGGTGTTATGAAATTCAAAATTGCCGAGTTTCCAGTGCAGTTTGGAGTGATTGTAACAGAGTGGGGAGACAAGCTGTTCTGTTCCCTCCAAAGAAATGCAGAGTTTGTCAGATCAAAGTGCTAATGCAAATCCTGCTGAATGCAATACTGTTTCTGGAGTAAGTTGGACTCCTTTTTTTTTATTATTTTTCTTTTTTTCTTTCTTTTAAGGATGTGTTGCCACAGCTAATTCATCAATAGCAGCACTCGCTACTTCTTCAGGGCTGTTTATCACAGGATCTCTGTCTGCTCCATAAATTATCCTCACTTTGCAAATGAGAATTTTGGCATAATAGAAGAGAATGAATTTAATGGGGCTTATCTGAGTCATCAGCAGAGCTGGACACTGGAGCTGGGTTCCACCTGAGGATTTATATTTTTTCCCCAGGAAGTCAGAAACCAAAGTTGCATCTGCTGAGTTTCCGAGGGATGATTTTTGGTCTGCTCTGCAGGCCGCTGGAAGGCAGGCACAGTAAAATCCACACAAACCATCCCTGTGCTCAGGACACTTGCACTGGCTATACAAGGACTTCCTTTCCACTGGAGAAGTCATTCTCTCGCACAAAAAGAAAATAGGCGAAGTTGCAAAGCTGTAGGAAGGAAAGTTGTACTCTGACACTGTTGCAACCTTCACTGAAATTACTCAGCTCTTTGCAAGTTTGGATTTTGAGCCTGAAATTAAAAAAAGGGCATTTTATGAATAGCGAGTTCATTTAAAATTTATTGTCATTATTTTTAATGAAGAACAGTCTTCAGAAAGTTATGCAAATCATAAGCAGTCTGAGGGTTTCTCTTGCTAAAGGAAAACATCAGGCTTGATCTATGTTTGCATTTGAGTAATGCATTAAAAATCAATTAAATCCATTTGAATAATTGAGGTAAATTAGTGGTAGTGAACTGGGTTGTCCTGACTGAGGATGTAATTAACTTCAAACTAAGTAATTGTAAATTAATTAGAAACAATGTATGCTCTCCATCTTGTAAACATTTTAGTTAAGGATTGTTGAGAGTTGAAATAATAAGGTTAGATTAGAATCAAGAATTGAATTCTGGGAACATTTAGGCAAACAACCTGGGGAATGATCCTATTATAGGAGACCATTCTTGGTTTTCATTTTTGCACATCAGGGAAATGGGAAGAATGAAATTTCTTGTGTTTACAGAGCTTTGCTACAGTTCTTGTTTGGCATTTGACTGAAGAGCTGAAGTAATTTCTCATCTGAAGGATTTAATTCTAATACTGTTGATGGAACAGCAAAAACTCCATTTGCTTGTGTGGTGTGGGCTGGGACACCTCCAACACAGGGCATGGGGTGGATGGCCCAGCAGAAATGAGTCCCAGGAAGATGCTGCTGCCACAGCCCAGCAGTCAGGAGCTGATTTCGGTACAGACGAAGGGCTGCTCGAACCTCAGTTTTGTCACAGATTTGTATTTCCAGCACAGCTCTTAAGTTTCTGGGATTTTACTGTTCAGAAATAATAAGGTAGTTTAATATCAAAAGGGACATAAATAACTTACTTGGCTTGAGGCTGTTTCTGCAGTTTCATTCTAAAATTCCTTTAGTGTATATTGGTCTGTCAAATTTCAAATTATTAAAATGCGGTGATTTAAAATATTGAACAAATGTTTTAATATAAAATTTGCAAGTTCTCGCTCAGGTAACGTGGGAGGATTTTCTTACAGGGAAGCAAACAAAAAGTAATAATAGCAATGTCCTTGGAACTTCCAGATTTTTTTTTCTTTTTTTTTTCTTTAGAGCTTAATAAACTCACTTTAGGAGAATTTAAAAGTGCTGACATTTATCACTGGAATAGAATTGAGGGACTTAAACTTTGGAAAAAATTTCCATGACTGTCAGTTTTAATGTAAAATCAGATGAAAAGAAATTTCTCTAATTTGAACTCTTCTAATATATGGAAAACAGTTCCTGAGCACTTATTTTTCCTCAGACTCTGGAAAGGACTGCAGTGCCACTTAGCTGAGATGTTTATTGCTGAAGTGTTTATTTTAGTATTAATGCTTAAAAGCCAATACAAATTTAATCTTTTCATAGCTGTAGCATTTTGTGATTCAGAGTGAGTGATGCTATGAGTAATGGTAATTCTGCTGATTGCACAGAATTGAGTATGAAATGCTTTAATCAATGAATAAATTACTGAAATATTTAAAGAGAAACTGCCAGGTTTTCAGGTGCCAGTTGGGTTTGGAATTTGGTGGCTTTATTTTTCATATCTTATTTTTAAATCAGGGAAATGATCTTGTATGTGAATAGAAATACTCTGAATATTCTTTACAGTGACTGGAGGGAGAGGGATGATTAACAATGCACAGACAGTGTCGTGTTTGTGAAGTAGGAAACAGCTCCAGACAGGATGTAGAAAATGATGGATGTGAGATGTAAATCAGCATTTTTTCAGGCAAATGGACTGAGATACCAAAGGTTGTATTAGGCAGGTTTAAACCTTTAACAAGATTCTTGTTAAACTTGCATCTCTTCTGGGTTTGTGTAGTCCCTTTACATTATTTGAAAACTTTGCAAAATCAAAACTGGTCAGCAAGTCCTGAAAATGATGAAAAGCATGTTTTGATCAGCTCAAGTTGATAATAATCAGACAGTTTCATGTGTCTTTAAAAATATCATGATGTGAACCTGATGTTCCATTACTGAAAGGGTCTTGTGGACCATGTGGGTTGAAGACCAAAAAACCCAGTGGAGTTTGCAGAAGCCCATCTGGCTCCACAAGGATAAAAGATGGAGCTCATGGCAAAATATCTTCAGGCCTCTTCAGGGCATTATTTATCCCAGCCTCAGTGCCCCTGCCCAAACCTGGGTCGTTGAGTTTGCAACAAGACTGTTTATCCCAGCATTCAAACGAGAAGTAGCTGCATATGTTGGGATGTGCAGGCAGATAGAAAGAGAAATGTGGGTAGGAAAAGTAATAATGAGCAGTGGTGAGAGCCAGCTCTCCTAATATTCGTGGTGGACCAGCAACACAACAGTGGATCAAGTCTGAGCACTTCAAACTGCAGCAATGCTCAAAACACAGCTGTCTTAATCCTAGGCAGGCCTAGACTTTAGGCCAAATAATAAGAAAACCAGACAACACTGAGGGCAGAATAGATGTATAAACATAAACATGAAAATTGAACTAGAATACCAAGCAATTTTTGTTTGTTTTGCAGTATCACAAAATAGCAAATGCAATGGGTTTGGAAGTATTGCAGAGATTTCCAAGCCTTGCAACAGTTCCATCTGTCCTGAGATTTATGATTAATTACATCTGCTGGGAGAATGGAACATGGATGTTTTTCCTTTCCAAGTGTTTTTTTTTTAGTAAACTCAACTCATAAAAACATGTGTAGGTTCTTCCAACAATAAAATTCCCTTTGGTAATTGTGAAATAAGTGGATTTTACAGCAGGCTGTATAATCCTCTACTAGTGGAGATATGATGTAAGGAAGCAATCACACAGCACTGATGTTATGAAGATGAGCTCTTGGCATTTGCTGAACAGTATGGTTAAATGTCTTTTTTCAGGCTAATCTCTGAAGCAGTGTGAACAAAGTAATCAGATTGAGATGAAAAAGTTTAAGTGGATCATCAATATGACAGAAAAGGTTTTGAGAACACTTCAGAAGATGGAAGAGAAGGATATATCTTCTATTTCAGTTTTTAATCTTAGTGGCTACTATTGTGCTTCTTTGAAAAATGACCTATTATTTTTCACCAGGATTCCCAAGTGAAACCCAAGTTGTGCTAATACACTGTAATCAAATGAGGCAATAACTTTTTTTGGCTGATATAAACTGGAAATTAATTTGGCTAAAAAAAATTGTGATAAAAGTCTTTTAATCAGAGTACAGACTTCAGTGTTGAAAAGGAGTATTTTTGCCAGAAGCAAAACATCAGAATCATTCTTATTAATAAGTTTAATACTTTGAAGAAATACAGGAAAGTGACATGAGCTATATATAACCATTATAAAAACACCAATTGAAATTTCAGACTCAATGTATAACGCTGATTTCAGAAATGCACAGACCCAAGAAATAGATTTTTTTCCCCTATTAATAGGATCAAAAGATAATATGTTTGCAAATAATTTACTTTGGTTTGGATGGTGACAGAAAAGGGCCTAAGAAATATCTCCTAATGTCACTTCTCCCCCTGCTTATTTTATCCATAGTGGAGATGAATTATCTTTTTTAATCTTCCCTGAAGATTACCTGACATAGCACTCTTCATTTCTGTGGGAGTTAAATCCAAAGCCTTTGGAAGCTGCTGGAGCAATCCGCCTTTCCCATGACTGAGCTCGCAGTGGGATGTTGCCGTGAGTTTGATGCCGTTTCAACAGGCAGCACTCCAGGTGAGCTGACTCCTCACCTGAGCTGGGAAGAGTCACTAGAAGGAGCAGGGGCAGTTTCTTCCAGGCTTTCCTGAATTCCTGGAATGCGTTAAGTGCCACTGATTTGCAGAGGTAAAAGGGATGGAAGATTCTGGGGTTTGCCTTTTTTTTTAAATGTAGATTGTGCTTTCTCTCTTGGGAGTCAAATCAGATTTTGGAGTTTGGTTTCAAGCATCATCTAAAGAAAACTACCTAAATTTTATAACTTATGTGGGAACAATTTTTAAAATTTTTCTTTAAAATCATAAGACTTGGTTACCACACGTTAACCCATGTTAAAAAAAAAATACAAAAAATACCCCCTCAACTTTTCTTTCTGTCAGCTGCTTCCCAGCTTGTTATTGTATCCCAGTGGTGCAACATTTATTTTCCACGATGCTGGGAAGTCGGTGTAGTCACCTGCTTTGGCCTCATCTACAAATGCTACTTGATTTCCCAGGTGAATATGGGAAACCAGGAATGTTTCTCCCAAACCATCTGCAAGCTTTCAGCTTCACCTCTGCAGTTTGTCTGCTGGTGCAAAAATTTCGTGGAACAACAATGTTCTGTGACATGAATAAGCCTCCAGGATTAAGGATTAGTCTCTGACAATAATTATTTTATTTTAGATTAGGCCTCCAGGTGCTAATTCCAAGCTGTAACATGGCAAGGCAGGGAATAAAATCAGCGATCTGCGACTTCCCTCTGAGGATTCTCTGCCTGCAGCTTTCTCTCGGTGAAAGAGGGGATTTTGCTGGAGTGCTATTTATACAAGCTTAACTTTTCTTAGTCTTGTCTGAAAACACAGTTCCTTTTGGGGCAGCCAGTAGTAGGATGGTGCTGCTGTTTCATCCACACACGACTCATTTCAGCAGAATGTTTGGTGCTGGATTTGTAGAATTAGTTACTATTTTAGTAGCTTATATGGTAAAGGAAACCCAAATGGCTAGTTCATATTTTTAAGTATTTTGTTTAGTCTCCTGCTACAAATTTACTCATGTCCTTGTTTCTGCATATAGTTAATGTTGAGGTGACCACAAAGTAATTACATTTTGTTGCCCATCATGGGCTATAACATTGTAATTTTTTTGGTCTTCTACAGAATCCCTTTGTAATCAGTTATTCCATGGTAAAATACCAGTAGGAACTGGCATGGGGGAGTGTTTTATAGTGTGGACATTTTCCTATGTTGATTTTAGTTTCTTTTTCCTCTTATACCTCAAGGCATTTGAAGCTAATTATTTTACTTGGATTTCTTATTGTTTTTCTAATACCACTGTAAGGAGATCACTTCTAATCCAGAAGAAAAAGGGGGAACAAGATTCCCTTGTAAAATTGAAACTTAAATTCAGACAACAGAAAAGATATAGATATTATAAGAGTGAGAGTAGTTTAGCCTTTGAACAAATTCATTAAGGATGCAATATGCTCTCTGTTACTTGACATTTAAATACAGATGCTTTTCTGCATGGTAAGTGCCAGAACTCTGAAGTTCTTTGTCATGCAGAAGGCTGAGTTAGTAGGTTTACAAAGTATGCAGTTCTGATTTCAGTTTTATGAATCAAACCTTGACCCATATGCCAAAGAAATTTCATGTTACAGAGGAATGAAAATAAAATTATGTTTGTTTTTTTTTTTTAAGTATGGACTATATTGATATTCCTCATTGCCCTGTTCACAGGCAGGACAGGTGATGTTTTCTGTACATCACTGCTCACCACATTTAGTGGGGTATTCCTGACTTTTACCTGGTATAGATGTCTCTGGCTATTTACACTCAAGCAGCATCCTCTACAGCAATATCCAGAAACCTGTATGAACAAATGGGACAGACTCAGTAAAACCTTCTTCTCCATTAAGCCTTTTTAGTATGATATAAAAATTCATAAAGCTTTTTAAGAGCAGTAATTGAAATTAGTATTAATGTAATGCAGTAAGCCCTTTTTGCATTAGGTGTTTTTGTTTGGGGTTTTGTTTGGTTTTATTGTGTTTTCATTTGTTTGTTTTTAATTAGACTTTTCTGAAAGTAGGAGTTTATAGCAAGCTTTTACTTGTTCAGTCTGTTTCCCAGGGCTATAAAGGTACATGCTCACAGACAAGTGTACATTTGCATTTTCGTCTAACTCTAAGGTGTCCTTTGGCTCTTTCACCATCCTGGCTCGCAAGTTCTCTGTGTAGAGTGACCTGCAATCATGTTTGGTACTCACCAGTTTGCCCCTTTCCTCAACATTTATCTATCTCTCTCCTCTGCTGAAGCCGTGTGATGTCACACATGTTTGTCTGTGGTGAATTTGGCTCCAGTGATGCTGACACAGAGGCTTCCCAGAAATACTGTAACAGAACACTGACTTAGCCACTCTCCCATGGAGCAAAACATGGGAGGGAAGTGTGTTCAGGTGGATCTGTGATGTGGGCACCAGACCCTGCTGTGGTTTGGTGGGTGACACGTGGCTTTGTCAGAGGGGACTGAGGTAAACGTGGATCCGTGCTGGTGGTTTATATGGATGCAACACCAATCCTTGAACACCTACAGGTGTTTACTCACAGTGCAATGTGTCCCTCTGGACAGTTCAAGCTGCGTCTGACGGGGGTCACCCTGACTGTGAGCTGTTGGGTTGGATGGGGCATTGAGCACCTCATCTGGTGGGGTGTGTCCCTGCCCAGACCAGGTGATCTTCAAAGGTCCCTTCCAGCCCAAACCACTCCAGTCAGAACTCTTACTGTTCTCATACTCCTTAAGCACCCGATGTTTTTGAAAAACTTGGTGCCTTCTAGACCTTAGAATATAAGTGATACTCCACCTGAAGTGATACAGTAGTCCCACGTGAGGTGGGGAATTTTAAGCAAGTCATAGTAAAAAGTAAAACTTTGCATAAGTAAAGGTAAAAAAACCAAATTAAATAAATGCTGCAATAAAATGAAACTTAATGAGTGTGAGGTCTGTGACAGGATCTCTTACATTTGCAAAGCTCCGCTCGTATCATTGCATGAGCAGTCAGGGTTTATAAAGTGAAGCAGATAATGAGATCCTCCTGCACCTGGAGACAAGGTGTGGAGATGTGTGAGGATTGCTGTTCCTTCTTCCTGCATGGATCATGTGCTGTGGGAAGTCTCAGAGAGGTGGAGAGGTGAGTGGGAATGAAATCAAACCCTGAAAGAACAGAGCAAGTAAAAAAAGTCACACTGTTTAAGAACAGGGTACAAAATGTGATAGAATTGAAACTTCTCTGCCCAGAAGGATTTTTTATTCCCCCTCCGAGGTCATTAATTAGCTTGGTTCATTGCCCCTTGAGCATCTCTCCTGTTTATCAGACCTTCAGGAGCAGGAAAAGCACACTGAAGCACAGTGGTGGTGAAAGAAGGGGAGCACAGTGAAGTCCTTCCCTATGGTAAGGAGAAGTCTGTGTTTGCCTGGGTGCAGCTGTGGAGGTGGCCCTGCCAGGTAACCGGGAAGGCGTGCTCAGCATTCCTCACTGCTGGGAATGGCTCTTACTGTTCCTGGCACCTGTTTCCTCACTTTGTATTCCTTCATACAAGGCAGAGGAAATAAAGGACAAGTCAGGAGACATTAACTAACCATTGCTTTTTCTTCTAGTGTGGGTGCTTCGCAATAATTGTTTCTTGAGAGCAGCCTAGCTAACCCTGACCCTATCCTGTCACATCTTTCATTTTCATCCCACTGATTCCCCTTAAACACCATGTCCCGCTAAGATAATATTTGCCATAGGTAGGAAAATATAATTCAGCTTTCTGTAACAGTGATTAATGCAGAACAGATTGTAAGCATATTGTTTTCATTAGGAAGCAGCCACTGAATGTTTCCATTTAACTTGCTGACTGCTGCAGTTGTTACCATATGATATAAAGTCTATTAGTCTCTGGGCCTCCTTAATTCAGCCATATGATATCAAATGCTTGTGTGCTGAAAATAGTGTCTATTACAATGATGCTTATATAAATTATCCATAGTGGAAAGCAAAACACAACCTGCCACATGGAGAAGGGAAATAAGCAGTTGAGTTCTCATATTGCTTTAAAATGAGTGATCTGATCTAAATCCACCACTTTGCAACTCTGCTCACAAATGGTCACACTGAGTCATATCTTGAGTCATATGTTATCCTATTAATAGAATGATGATTCTGGCTCAAAAATAGGTGATGTGTTGTATAAAATGATTTGAGATTATTTCTGTGGGCCCTCTATCTGTAGATAGATTCTGCTTTAGCGTAGTTTTCACTCATCAGAAGAAAAATACATGTCCTGTTTACAAAGCTTTGAGGTGGAGCTAACTGGGAACTGAATGAAATTTGGAGGCTGATCAGCTGAAAGCAAGATTTAGTAGCTGTTGTAGCTGTTGAACACGTTTTCATGGAATAATTTTCCTTACTTACTGGAGCTTTCAAGGTGGCATTAAAAGGGCACAAGGTTCCCAAGGCTCACGTCACTTTGCATCACTGCATTCAGTTAAACATGACGTATCATGGTATAACTATTCCATCACCATTTTTACTTCTAAAGACTTCTTATGAGGATGATCCATCAGTTGTCATTATGCAGAATAATGAGGATGTGCTCTGAAATGATTCCCTGATTGTAAACTCGGTGCCTATGAAAAGCAGATTTGCCACTGCTTGGCTCATTGCTGTGTAACTGTAATTTGCTGTTGGCACATCTTGCTCTCTGTTAAATGGACCAAGTGTTTGGGATCTAATTGAGAACTTACAGGTTTGCAGAAAATCAGGATGCAAATAGCTGGTGTGGAGTGAACTCTTACTTGGAGCCCTCCAGATTATTTTATTTTTTTAACTCCAGCAGTACAGTAAACCACACTGAGAGCTATTAATGCAAATTAATTATTCCTCCTGCTGGCTTCTTTACAACTTACTCAGATGAGGGATTATTAAATGCATCATGCCTTGCAAATTTGCATGCATTAAAAGCCTTATCATTGCCTGTGCACTGCTGGCCAACATCAGGGGTCCAAGAATTAGAAAATTATTGCTCAGCCATTTTAACTGGGAAGTGCTGATCACTGTCCGGGTGGCTCCAAAATGCAGCAGGGCTGGTCATCCTGATTATGGACCCTCCTGATAACATGACATCCCAAACCCTGTGCAGGGCGTGTGGATCACACTGCCCTTGGACTTAAGCTACCATGAAGAAGGGAATTACAGGATGCAGCAGAATTTGTATTTTTCTGATTAAATGTTGTGGAGTTTTTTTTTTAATTTCTGGTTTAAATGAGTAAAGAAAGCAGATAACCATGGTAACCCAGAAAAATGTGGGAGTATAGATGTGCTGGTGAATGTCTGGGGAGAGTTGAAGAAATGGGTAGAGGGGCATTTATTTATTTATTGAACATTTTATCCTGTTTTTGCTTGGCTTTTTGATCCTAAAGAAAGATAAAACATTTCTGGAAAATTGGAAGCTATAAAATCCCCCAAACACATTTTGAGCATTTCAAAGGGTTTTGTTCTAACACTATTGCAAATTGTTTAAATTATGAATACTTCTTCTTTTATAGTGACTTAAAGTAGAGAGTTCTGGAATGGAGTTATTAAAATTTTTTAAAAAGTTATTAGTTGATAAAATATCAAGGGATGGTTTGTTTTTTAATTTTAGCAACTAAAATTTTCGTGATTGATGTGCACTTATGTAATGCTTTGAAATAAGACACCTATGAAATGTTAGTTTTGACTTCCAACAGAGTAGAATAGTTTTGGTTTCACTGCAAATCTTGTGTGTGTCAAACATAACTGGGAAATGAGGATGAAAACAGGGGACCTGAAGTGCTGTTGGCCACACCCTTCAGTTGCTGTGCAGGTTTTGACTGTTCCAAACAGTTGTGTTCAAACAAAACCCTCCCCTCTCCCATTTGCCCAACTGAGGGAGAAGGATTTGTGGCTCTTCTGCCCTCCACTGAAGTTTCTGTACTCTCTGCCTCCTCGATTCAGCTGAAAATGTGACCACACAAAAGTATTAACTCAGATGCTGGTTAGGAAGATCAAATCCATGGGAATTTGGAGCCAGATGCTGAATCTCAGCACGACTGCAGCATCTGTCGTTATTACCCAAGTCCTTGGGGTATGAGAAAGGGATCCTTGAAGGTGTCTTGATGTGTATAAAAGGTTATCACCTCCAGGGATCATCATAATTGTCTCACTGTTGATAATGATAAATTCTCACTGGTTTCCTATCACACAGAACTCAAAAAGGAAGATAAAAATGTCAGACCTGTGTTTGCCTCTTTACTGAGGATCACTTAAATGTTTTTGCCTTTCAAGTAACGTTAGAGCAAACACATGGACAGCTTTCTAGTCTAAGTTTTTAAGTCCTTTTTGTAGGTGAAAAATTTATCCACTCTATGATTTCTTAGTCTTTCTTACGAGGGCATTTTGAAAAATGGATATGAAAAATATCTCGTTTCATAGAGATATTTTTAAATTTTGGCATTTTAAGAATGTTCAAAGCTTATAATTGTATTTCCCTACTTTTTTTTTAGAATGTTGAATGCAAAGATTTGGGCATATTGCTGTTGTGTAATCCTTACTATGATAAGCAGGCTCTTAAAGATGGGCAGAGGGTTTCTGTGTGTCCACAGCAGATTTCTGTGGACAGTCGTACTTCCTCAGTTTTGTAAAAATCATCACTTTAACTGTGAATTAACCCAGGAGTTTGGGAGTCTGGGAGCCTGCGGATACAAAGGCTGCCCTTTGTTCATGGAAGCAACACTGCCATGGACAGAACAAGCCTTGGAAGTCTATTGGAACAGCTCTGTTTTCCAACCAGGATGTTCTCTGTGGTTGTTAAAATGTTGGCAATAGAGAAACTGCAAATATTTTTTGTAATGATTGTTTGTTTTGTTCCTCTGGTCTCTATATTTGTTGTCTTTTCCTTTTGAATGGTAGAAATAGTGATGGGAGTTCACCCTGGTGTTTGCATTTGCATGACAGGGAGCACAAAGACTTTTTAGGTTAAAACTGGAGATCTTGTGCAGTTAAATAATAAAACCATATTCGAAGGTCCTCTAAATTAAAGTAACTTGATTGCTCCAGACTTCAGTTTAAAGCGTTTTCAATCTACCATTAATTAAATTGAACCCGAATGTGAAATTCGGGAGGTTTGTTTTTGCTGCGGAATGTACAGAGTAGAAAGAAAAATTGAGAGTAAAAATTGAAATTGATGCTGGATTCTGGGAAACATTCCATTTTTTCACAAAGCAGAACTGCCAGCCATGTGTCTGAGCAAGCCTGGTCAGCTGGGTTTTTAAATGTCTGAATCTTAGAAGATGGCAAGGATCCTCAGCAGGGCGGCTCAGCTGTGCACAGGCACATGTGCTCCCTGAATTCAGCTCCTCCTCTCTGCGAGCAAACTGCTTGGAGACAGGTTCCTTGGCTTACTGGGGGAAATGTTAGCATATATTTCACAATATGGTGTTTAAGCCTGTTCCTCCTTCCCTGCTCATCCCACTTGCTCCCCATCAGCTTGTTTGGCTTCTGAAACTCAGTGAAGCAGCGGGAGCAGGAAGCAGAATATCTAGTTTTAATTAAGATGTTAATATTGAGGGAAATTTTCGTATTGGTTGAAGATGTTGGTATTGCAATAGCAACCATAATTCTTCCTAAGAATTACAATTCTGCTTTGCTTCAAGTAGCCTGTGTGGGTACAACTTTGTGTCCCTGGAAGAAGTCGGGCCAGGTTAACGAGTTTATGAACAGCTCATGGGTGTTTCTCAGGGTGTATGTGACAAAATTGAGTAGGGTGGACATGGAATATGTTATCAGAGAGTCAGGATTTGGTTTGTATTGCTCTTTGTTAGATAAAGTTGAGACATGGGCACGTTTTTTTCCTATGGTGAAAGTAAACTTCATTTTTACAGTATTCATTGCAATAACAGGCTACAGTCAATTATGTTGACTCCTTGGGAATTTTGTAGAAGCTGAGTTTATATTATTCCTCTAATAAAGAAACACTTAACAGTTAATAAATATATCAGAAGGCTTTCTACTGCACTTTGTTTCCTTTATAGCAGCATATTTTGTGTCTATAGCTACAGTATTCTACTGGGTGAAGATAAATGGATTTCATAATCTCTCGCTGGGGAGAAAAGTGAGGCTGGAAAAGATTGGAGCTGCATGAGCTGGATAACTTAAGATTATAGCTCTGAGAGGCAGAGCTCTAAAAAGCTATTAAGGATGTTACCTTCTTGATTGGAGATTCAGTAGTTGATGCACTGCCTTCAGTCCTGTTATTTTTTCAAACTTTCATTAAGTTTAAATCATCTTCCACCTGGCCCTTCTAAATTGCTGGTCTGAAAAGAAATCATTTGTCATAGTGTGTCTGTTGCAAGTAAATTCATCTTCAAAATAACATTATCGTTTCCTAAAGACTGGTTTTAAATCCATCAGCAGAATATGAGCTAAACTGCATTGCATTATTTTGACATATTATTCATCGAGATAATTTCCTGATGGGTTGGTGCTTAATATGTTGAATTATCACAAAGAAAAGCCCATTATTGGTTTTAAGAAATACCATAACTGGTGATTAGAACCGTAAAAAAAAGAGAGACATTAAACTTTAGTTTTTCAAAGTAGGCTCGTAAACTTGTTTTGTCTGAAAGAACTGGTGCCTGATGGCTGTTTGTGAGAATTGCTGCCATTATGGCAGGATTTCATGTGGGGAGAGGGGAGATTTACCTCACAGTGTGGTGCCTTTATTGAGATATGTTGTGTTTACCAGTTTGCCAGTTAATGGCTGGGCATGTTCAGAGGAGCTGGAACTGTCAGGTGTGGGCACTCATCCTTTAAGAGACACCCAGTAGTTTTAAAAATTATTAATAATTCATTATATATCAATCCCAGGGTTGGTTTGCAGGGGGTTGACCTCATCTGGCTGCCACCAAAGCTGCTCTCTTGCTCCAAACACTGGGCAGGGCAGGGGCAGAAAATAGGATAAAACTGGCTTGAGATTAAGGCAGTTTAATGAAAAAAACCAAACAAAGGTGATGTGCAGAAGCAAAGCGGAAAACCAAAGCAAATTTAATCTCAGCTTCCCACCAGCTGATAATTTCCAGCTGCTCCCCTGGAAGCAGGGCCTCAGTAGGACAATTGTTGTCCCAGACAGGGGGAAGCCTCATGTCCCTTCTGGCAGAGGCCTCACTGCCAAACCCTCACCCCCACACCCTGCAGGACATGTAGGTCACCTGCTTGTGGATTAACAGATCAGCAATCAGTCTGGACTTGTTTATATCCCCACTCAGGACTTTAGATAGTCCTGCCCACGTTTGGTTCCACTGCAGAGATGAAATTGCCTCCTCCTGCCTGTCTGCAAAAATATTTCACTCTATTAAGTTTTAATGTTTCACTTTGGGGAAAAAGATTGCTAAATGGCCAGCTCTTTATGTGGGATTTTCCCATTATTGGCTAGGGATTTATCAAATCCCTCTATCTTCTGCCCTGTTGATACATAAAGATCAAAGAGAGATCTGCTTAGGATGAAGATATTCTGGTATAGAAACACATTCTGAAAATGGAGAATAGGGCTTTTTCACACACTTGTGGGCCTGCCTAGTTGACAGTCTTCATTGAAAACGTTTTTTAATGGGAAATTCTCTTCCAATGTCTTTTGTTTAGTTTTTAAAACTTCTGTTTTAAATCTTGTTTGCTTTTAACCTCAGAAATAAAATTCAGAAATCATGCAAATTTCAGGTAATTAAAGGGGGGAAATGTTAGCTGCTTTTTTTTTTGGAAGAATCTCCCAGTTTAACTGGGAATCTCTCACTTTAATTGAGTTAAAGCTCATGTTTAACTAAGGGACCAGAGAGATACCGGAGTCAAAAGAAGGAAACTTCGGTCACACAGACATTTTGAGCAGGATATGTGAACCCATGGAGAGTGGAATAGGGAATACTGCACAGAAATGAAAAGTACGTTGAGAGTAGAAATTTGGACATCATCTGCCAAAGAGCTTAAAATAAGTTGATCAAAGTCTCAAATCTTACACATCTGGTTTTTTTAACACTACCATAATTTCGGAGAAAATATAAGACATACCACATCTGAGGGATTTTGTTAGTGATGGTTCCTCAAGGTTTTGACATCTTTTGTTTTGTTCCTGTTTTTATTTCAGAGTAAAATGCTGCTTCTTGGGCTGGTCAAAGCCCATAATTTCTATTGCACGGGAAATATCTCTATTTCAAAACTTGTTTTTGTTCTTAGTTGAAAAATGTTTTTGATGCTGAGTGTTTGCCTTCTCTTAACTGATGTGTTTCCCTGCTCCCTGGGTAGTAACAGCTGGGAGCTTCGCAGCACAGTGAGTTTGCACACCAGTGGTAAAACCCTTCTGGTGAAGCCACGTTTGAAAAGACAAGCATGTTGCTGTCAGGAGAGCCAGCAAATGGTGGACAGGGCTAAACTTAGGATGTGTCCTGAAGAGATCGGAGAGAAATCAAAATTGTACCATCCAGTATTGGCAGTAGTTCCTTTGCTTTAAGTAGAAATGATGAATTACCAAAGAACTGTATAGATTCGAGAGCCTACTGGCAATGCTGCTGTTATCTGTGTCTGCTCCCAGCTGGTGCTGCACTTACCCTGGGAAATTCTGCAATGAATGTGATCTCATAAATGGGGTGAAACACCCCGAGCCTTCCCAGAAGTGCAAATATTAGTCCTTGCCTTGCCCTTGCCCACTGTGAAATACAGAGGCAGCCCCTAAAAGGGGAGAAGGGTGGGAACTTCAGCCAGGGAGAGTTAAAGAATAAAGTGAAAATGTGGATCAGGTTTTTAAAGTATGGTTAAAAATAGGTTGGACTAATCCACTGAGTGTTTTTTAACCAATGAATAATACTTTTCCTTGGATATTTCCTAGACTTTTTTCACTTGGAAGGGACCTCAGGAGGTCATCTAGTTTAGTGTCCTACTCAAACTTCAGAGTTAGATCATGTCACTCAGTGACATTCACCTCTAGTGAACAGACATTCCTCAGACTTTCTGGGCAACTCATTCCTAATCATATACTAAATTATTCCTGATAAGTAGTCAGAACTTGTTACCAGTTACTTCTTGACTTTTTGTTCTGCATGTTTGAGGAGAATCTAATTCTTCCTTCTGTATAACCACAGATAAAGCAAGACCAGTGTCCTTAATTTTTGAACTTTGGATTGACTAAACCCAGTTCTCTCAGTCTCTCCTGTCTAGTGCTGTAGCCCTGCAAACATCCTGGTGGCCCTTCTCCAATCTGCAGGAATTTAGTACAGGGAAGATTGGATACAGTACTTGGTGAAGTGACAGTGGGAGAAATAGAGAGTAGAAAAGGCTGTTGAAGGGAGTGAAGACAAACAAATCTCAACTTGTTGAAACGTCCAATGTGAATTCTGACAAAGTGTGGGACAGCAGTACATTTTGTTTCTTCACAGTAGTCCCACTGATATCTAGTTTTCATGTGGGAGCTCTGTGGAGTTTCCCTGAAGGAATTCAGTGATCCCAAAAGAGATTTAACTTCTGAGCAGTCCATAAGATAAATACTGTCTGTGTAGAGGGCTGAGTTATATTTTAGAAAAAAAGCTCAAAGTTTCTATAGGGTAATGCTAGAGATTTTTGCAGAAATTAAAAGTTTTTATTAAGAAATAAGTTCATGTCTATTAAAAATTAAAATTCATATTTTAAGTAGGAACTTCAATTCTTTTTGAAGAGGCAGCTTTCAGCTCTAACAGAAGTTGCAGGTTTGATGCAGGCACTGTTGAATGAAACTCTTTGGGGGATTGTTCATGAGGGAGCAGAGCGCAGGTTTTATTGTTCAGTGACCGTGGGGTAGTATCTTCTTAATGGCATTGAATGTGCAAGATGAACATCTTGCCTTTCTAAAAGACTCAGATTGCCAGTTGCCTTGGGCTTTGTGTTGGGGTTATTGTTTACTCATCTGAACACCTTTCCTGTCATCTACTGGATGCTTGTGTCATGGATTCTTCACGCATCGTGTTCCTTGTGGTTTCCCTTCTTGTACTTCAAGGACTGCGGCTCCTCAAGCTCAGGGCTCTTCTTTTTCACCTTGTACCTACTGCAAAAGGAACAAAATCCTTGTCCAAGACCATATTCTTGCCAGAAGATCCGATTCCCTGGTGGAATAGATGCCAGCAATGCAATAAATCTGATAGACTGTTTTGTCATTCATCGTTATGAATCCTTCCAGATCGAGAGACCTAGGAATGGCTTGATCTTGACCCATGGAATATCTGCTTAAATAGAAATAGGTGAAAATGTTAGATTAGAAATCATGGTATTAAGACCCAGAGCCCAAAAAACCAAAATATAATTGGCTTGCCCCACGAACACTCCTAATCCAAACTTTCTGACTTGGAGAAGGTGTGTGTGACATGTCCCTGGACAATACACACTAAAGCCTCTTCACTTATGTGACCAAACCCACGATGATTTAGAATTAAATTTCAACAATTTAAGTGACCCTTCTGGCATTGCAGCCCAGGGCACATCAAATTGAAAATCCTATTAAGAAAAATTGTCTATAAGGACAGGAGGTTCAAAAAGTGCAGCTGAAACCAAAGCTTTTAAGATTTCCAATGGAACAGAACACGGAAAAGTAGTTAAAAATAATGGTGAAGAATTCACTGCACTTACTGAGAGTTTGTACAATTAAAAAAAAAAGATGAAGACTCTCTATGAAACTGAAAAATGGCAAAATAGCTTTTGTGAGAGTAGAAAGTACAAATGGAAATACTCAAAGTATTAATGTTCATGTTCTGTTGACATATGTGCAATAAATAACCTGTGCAAAGAGAATCCAATTACTGTACACAAGAAATTAATTGTTATACTTCTAGCACTGTAATGTGTGTGTGTGAACTGTGTCTGTGTTTGAGCTCTGTTATGTTCACTTAAAATAGGTTTCATGGTTATCAGACACCCACACTGCAGTCAATTTAATTGAGAAAAATCAGTAAATCACGTGGTGCTTCCTGAGCTCCTGAAGGACCTGGGGATTTGGGCTGGATATTTATAAGGAAGGAATGTGAGCAGCAGGTACTTCAAGATTTACAAGGTTAAGGAAATTGATCTTATTTGTCTAATCCAGACTGTCCCAGCTGGGCTATCTGGGTGTATATGCACTAGGAATGTCTATATCCATATCTGTCTGCAGAATAGAGACAAACTCCCTTCCATAATGTCACATATTGGCACAGAAACTTAAAGAAAGGCATAGAGAAAATGAACCATCGTTTCTGGATGACATTGTCAAGATTCTGGGAACTTCGGGAGTTCAAAACTCAGTTTCTGTTGGATTGCAGAAACTGTTAAAAATTATATTTTTAAAAGTGCTGCTAAAAGGAGGTTTCCAAGACAGCACAGAAAATGCACTGCAAAACTGGCAGTTGCTCTTTGCTCTGCACGGGTTGGATTAGTCTGTTAACGATGGTGACATGCCCTGTCCCGAGTGCTCTGACAGTGTTAAAAGGCAGATTTCCAAAAGCATAAGTAATGGATAAAAATCTTTCTATTTTCTGCTCACTAAGAGAGTTCTAGACTTACTGATAAAGCACGTGAATTTTGAGAATATTTTCAAAATACCGCAGGAACAGCAGCAGAGGCCCCAAAATGTTCTTGCTTGTTTAAGTAGTGCTTTAAACTGGAAGGTTTGAACCACCTGGTGGTAAGGAAATCTGCTTTTGGGTAGGCTGAATCCTACTGAAAGGCAGACACTTAACACTTGCTAGAAGATATCTTTTAGGAAAGGAAACACAAGAACTGGTCTATTTTGTGTGGATGATAAAGACAGGAGGAACTTTGAGATGAAAAGAGGGACTGATGCTTTTGGTTGGTCATTGTGTCACTTCCACTGTTAATTCTTGCTGTTATTAATTTAATTATCTCCCAAACCTGCAAATATTTGATTTTTTGCAATCCCCTCACTACACATTTCTTGGTCTGCAAGCACATGTATATTCCTGTCTTGCCATTACAAACAGAGCTACCAGGGCATGTTTGTCAGATCCGGACCACTTCTGCAAGCTGGTTGGCTTTTTTTTCTTTAAATAGTTTGTGGGGGAAATATTTTATAAATTTAATAAAAAAAACATGCAGTGTTTCAACAGTCAGGCTTGTAGCTATTGGAATTGAGTAACAGAGTGTTTATATTACACTATAGTGTGGGACAGTATGATGAAGATTTAATTCAAATATTTTTATTTGTTTTAAAGGAAATGTAAATTTGGGGTAGATTATATTGTTCTCTTAGATGAGCCTCCTACCAGAGTTGGATTCAACACTGTAACTAATTGCAGAACTAGTTTATCTTTTACATTTTGTTGCAAAGGGATATCCTATTGTGTTTTGCAGGAAAATTAACATCAAACAAAGACTGTCTATTGTAGGCACCCTGTAGATCCATGGGGGTTACAAATTGCAGCCTTGCCTGGCAGAAAATCCATAACAATGTGTTTTTCAATAACTCTGCAATGCATATTTGTTATTTATTCTCATAATTCTACAGCAATATTGACAAGGATGTCCAAATGCGTGTTGGAAAATGGCAAAGAAAGAAGTGTATCTGTAGAGAGGCAAACTTCTTATCCTGCTTGCATGTTTAAGGGGCTCAAAAAAATCCACGTGGCCATGTGGTTTGGTACATTCTTGTTTCTAATTCTTTCTCGGCAGTCTAGTTGATCCAGAAGGGTGGGAATGGCAAGATGATCCTGATGGAGCTCTGAAGCTGCAGGCACTAATGCTGTGTTAAAGCTACATGTGTGGTTAAAGAGTTTGCATATTGTCTTTTTCACACTTGAACAGCAAAGTGTAGCACAAGCCCGAGGGATAATAATTTACCAGTCCCATTTCCCAAGACTGTTATTCCTCATCTTGACATACTATTAAAATCATTTAATTATCAGTGTTTTGTCTTGTCATTAAGTTACTGATGTTTTCCTTATTTTTATTTCTAAAACCTTGAGTTCCTACATATAGTCCTCCCCTCTAAATGCATCTCCTTTGCCAAATACTTGTATTGGATCATTTTCTCTCCTGGAAACCTTCTGGCTGATGGTAGACTCTGATGGGTGCTCTGAGATAGAACAGAATCACCACAGAATCAGAATAAATCTGCACACAAGGAGTAAAGAGGAGAGCTGGACTGCTTGGTCAGTGTTCTGACAGGTTTGTTTTGTTTTTATTGTGGTTCGTGATGGGGAAGTGGGAAGAATATTTGGGAAAACTCTCGTGTGTCTGTGGCCACATGTGAACTTGGGTAACAGCACAGAAGATCACAGCCTCTATTAACATTTGGTAGCCATCTGGCACATGTTCAGAACCAATTGCACTTAAATAATGGCAAGGAAATGCTTTTTCCAGCTGTTATGGAGCAGGCTGTTCTTCACCCGGGACACGCATGGGAAAGCCAAGCTTCCAGCTTTCCTGCCTGCCAGAGCACAAAGTCTGTAGGGTTGAGCTGTGCCTGTTCCAGTGGGATTTGGGGTGGATGTGCTTCATCCACTGGGAAGAACAGCATGGCAGGAATTTCGTGTGGACACTCATTTCAGCAGTCTGTGCGAGGAGCATCTTGTGAGACCGCAGGGTGAGGACCCAGCAGGGGTGTCCTCTGTCCCAGCCTGCAAAAAGTGCATTCCGTTCCTGCCTAAAATGACCTCTGCTCACTTTGGGATTACACACTGTTTTGTGGAATGATAGAGACCAAAATGGTATTTTAAGAAAGGAGATGGACCCTGTTGTTACTTCCTAAGTTGCCCTCAAAAAGAGGTTCCCCAGACTCTTAACCTGTGCCTGTCCTGCAGGGTTTCCATACAGAGCTATTTCTTAATCAAGGCTTATTAAGCTGTTGGAAATTTGTCAGCTGTTTTTGGTGATCACTGGGACTTGGAGCTTAGTGAATTTCTGGATTTAAGAGGGAGCTTGAATTTAATTGAATATCTATATATATTTGTATATTATGTGTATCTATTATATGCATATATAATACTTATATATAGTGAAAAAAATACCTACAGGCATTTTGTTATCTACTAGAAATATTCTAGTACAATTCTGTGTATTCTTCTGGAATTCTTCTGGAAATATGGGTGTTTGATATGCATGTACACCAGTTATTTATATTTACAGTTGTTAAAACAGACCATACTTTAAGAAATAGTGGTATTTACTGGATACAATTTTCTCATTTGGTTTGTCATCCTGACTGCCTTTGGTGCAGACAACAGGATTTAGCTGTGCCTCTCCCATGTTTCTCCCTTGGGACTTCTTGGGTTTCATTGTATTTGCAATTTTAAAACCTGGTGTAGATGTCTTGAGTGAAGGTGCCCTTGCTGATCCCGTGTGGGGTGAAGTGCTGGGGGAAGGGATTGGTCAGATCTTTGCAAGGCAACTTAGCAGACAGTGAGTCTGCTTGGAAACACAAAAGAACATGCCAGGGTTGGATCTGGGATTTCATCAGTGGAAAATGGGCGGTACTGGTTGTTTACTGTAGTAAAAATCTACAACACTTATTGTAGACAAAGCAGCATTTTCTAACTGGAGACTGATTTTAACACCCCATGGTGCTGATCTGCTCCTTGTGCCTTTGCCTCCAGGGCAGTGCCAGTGATTATTCCAGATGAGGTGACCTGTTTTTCGGAGGAGTATTCTACAAACTTGTTGAAATCTTGCATATGCGCTGGAGCAATTTACTAGTGCTGCTGTGATTTTACTACCAGGGTTACACATGGCAGATTGGTAGTCCAAGGACAGAAACTGGAATGTGTGAAATTCCATATATATGTGTGTGTGTATGTGTATAACATTTTTATCCTGGAACTGGAGCAGATTGTGTGCGTGTGGGAGGGAAGGAATGTTAATTACTGGAGGTACTCAAATTCTCAAAACTCAGACTATTCCTGAGCAACTGCTCTGAGTAGACCAGCTCAAAGCAGGTTGGACTGGATGACTGCCAGAGCTCCCATCCAAGGGATATCATTCTGTGATTCTCTGAACTGCAAGTGAAAGCAAGTCTAAATATGAAAGAAAGTGGAATAGTGTGAAAACTGGAAACTGGCTGCTTCAGTCTACTCATCTTTCTGAAGCTGGAAGATGAATGAGGCAAACTGGGGAAATACTGTGCGTGACTTGTGGTCACCTTTGGGAAACTAAGTCCCTGTTTCTGTTTTTTTCTGACAATCGCTTCCTTCAGGTCTGGTGTGAAGGCACTCAGTACTGAGATATTTCTAAGTTCTCTCTTTTCTGTTTCCTTCAACGTACAGAGACAGTGAATAATTCGTGTTAGAAGCACAGCAGGATGTCAATCCCCTGAGATTGCCTTTGTCTGGCAGGTTACACATTTGTAGTGCAGGTGGTAGTTTTGGTAGTTACACTGACCATTAATATGTAAGGGAACTACACTGAGCATCTGAGAGGATCTGATCAGCCATTCACAAATGACTGAGATAACTACAAGCAATTACATTTTCTTAAATGCTCATTTTTCATTGTTTTTATGAGGAGAACACCTTATTTATATCCAATTCTTAGCTCCCCCTCTATCCCAAATCTTGTGATTTAATATTGGTTTTAAAAAGTGACGCGATGGGTAAATAGTTGACCTTATACTCTTCATTTCCCTTTCATGAAGTAGAGCCAGGATTTTTTTAGAAGATGTCCCATGTTCCTTCATGTCCTGCTAGAATGAGTCATTGTTTCTGAAGGTTTTATTTTGCAGTTCACCTTTTCTTTTGTGTGCCTTCTGACAGCATACATATATAGTCTTTATTCTGTCATTTGCTCAGATTTATTCTTTCATTTGCCTGTAAAGATCCAAACACAGAGGCAGAAATGAATTTGTCAGTAATTTCTTATGTGAGAAGCAGAAAACACCTTAAAAATGTCTTCTTCCCTCTTTTATTTTAGTTATTTCTTCTATACATATATACATTTACAGATCCAAACACAAAGCAGTTAACAACGTGGGCTTTTCAAGACACTCACAGACGCCTGTGACTTTTTTTAACTTTTGCTATTTATCAGAGAAAACGCTGCCACTCTTGTGGAAACAGAAACTTATGCCACCACTAAAGAACTAAAAATGTCAAGGGGGCCATAAAAGGAAAATAACACAGTTTGTTTGGGAAATTGTTCCATGACAACTTCTGTAATCATTTTGACAAAACTTCTGTAAACTGAAACCTTTGTACTTTCTCAACTGAATGAGCTCTGAAGGCACAATGCATCACTGGAAATAGAAATTAAACAGGCATTTTTTTTTATTCTCAGCAAGAAGCCCTGCACTCTGTGCCTCCAGAGTAAAGATGTTTGCTGGAACAAACAGGGAGTTTGTGTGTGTGATATATTCTAATGTGTACTGCTTCCCTGACTTTTGATCCTTTGAGCTGCTCTGGAAGCAAAACAGATCTGGCTCCTTTGCATACTAATAAATATTGGTGCTTGTAATTATTCAGTGGTTACAGTAGTATTCCTTTGAGATGAATCTTTGCCACATTATTTACGTTTATTTGTTTAAATTATTTTTTTGTTTAAATTATTATCAAAAATAGTTCAATACGGTCGAATTTAGTTGAACTGTAAAGCAAGGCTGTATTTGTGTTGTTGTGCTTATTACTTGGGTATTTTTTTCCATCTGTGATGCAAAGATTGAAGCAGCTGTTTAGGGGGTGATTTTCTGGAAAGCCATTTTACAATATTTTGATAAGAAAATTTGCATGCCTGGTATAAAAAGATATTTATCCACTTGGATCTTCTCTTCTATGGCTTTAGTACAAGTCAAAGATCAACCTCTACACTGGACATAGATCAAAGTTCTGAAACCTGTCACAATTTACCATAAGTGGCCATTTAACAACATCTTACACTTCTTTTCTCCATATGGCAAGTGTGCTACTCCTGAAAAGCTTCTATAGGTCATTTCTTATCGCTGTTGGATAGCACAACAAAGAAGAATCAGATATGAAGCATAACATTCAAGAAGATTGGGAATATTCTCTTTTAAACCATAATCTTGGCCTTGATTCTTATATTCTAGTTAAAATATATATTGGTAGAAATCCCCCAGTCCAATGGCACACCAAGAGTAAAAGCAGGTATTTGAGAATTTTAGAAAACTATGGCAAAGTGGAAGGAAAGTTTAGCTTCTTAATTTTCCCACTGGCTGGGCAGAGTGAATTGTGATTTCTCTATTAGTACTTCTGTGGAAGTACCACTAAGGCGTGTTTTTTGGGCAGCAGACATTCCATCCCACGATAATTATTTTGGTATGTTATTTTTAACTGTGACACTGTGTTTACTCTTGCTTTAGAGAAGCACTTGTAGAATTTTTCATGTCATTTGGGATCAGATACATGACATTTATGTGATGGAGGATGTGTAATATTTATAATTTTGGTTTAGATAAGCATCTCATGCTTTCCTGTATCTGTGATCTTTTGATGACATTTGGCAAGTTTTCATTTGACAAAGCCAAAAATAGAATTAATTACAAAACAGGCTTCACTTCAGTTGAATTTAATTTCTTTGAACATATGATACCAGTTAAAATCTCAAACAGGTACAGAAATAATAAGAAAAGAAAGCTAAATAAATAAATTATTTGATGAATAAACAAGAGCAAAACTTCAATTTGTATTCTTTAAATCAAATCACAATCAAAACAACCTATTGATTTATTTAATGGCATGTAATTAACTGGCAATCATTGAACTAGACATCCAGAAAGAATCAGCCATAATGCACATAAGCCACAATAGTTGACATCTGTGAAATATTAACATGTACCTGCACCTTTCTAAACACTTCTATGGCCAATTCCTGAAAGTTTCTCTTCCCCCTGACACACTTGCCCTGTTCTCATGTCCCTCTTTCCCAGTCCTTGTCATGGGGTGCAGCACCCCACTTTCTGTGATTCCCCAGGCTTGGGAGGAGGTTTTCATGCTACAGGAGTTACTTCTGGCAGATGTCAAGCTCCTGTCCTACAGATCACCTGGCACCCTCCTCTGTCCTCTTGGTTATCAATTTTTATGCTTCGTGGATATTTCTTTTCAAGCTGACTTCTTTTTCTCCCTTTAGTAATTCCCTCCGTGCTCTTTAGCCTGGCAAATGGCCATTGCTTTCAGCATTACCGGTTCAGCAGCACTTGCTTTCTCACTTTGGGGTGTTTAGGCTTTTGTTTCCGAGAGAGGGAGCCACTTCATTCGGCCTGGAACCGAGATCTCAAGAAAAGCAGCAGAAAGGTCTTGGGTTCATTCCTTGTCCCTTACCTGCTGTGTTCATCTGGAATTTTCACTTTATAAGGAAGTTGACATCTGCAGGAGCCTCTTCTTTGTGACTTCTACAGGCTACATTGACAGGCAACAGTTTACTTATTTTTTTTTTTAATTGAAGATTACATTTCTTTTAATAAAGATAAGTGCACTGAAGGCATTGGCAGGATGAGAAGTCAGCTCTGCTCCATCAGCATCTGTTTCATTTGCTTTTGGTGCTCTCCTTTCCATGTACTGTACTGGTGAATAGACCCTGAAATACAAACAGTTGCTGATCGTGCTGCTGGCTCTGATAACATAACTCATAATGTTGCCCTAATTACGTCCATTATAGAACTGTCAGGTCTGGAACGTTTGTTCTCTCAAGGCAGCTCTCCAATTAATCTTTTCCTTTTTTATTAGAGATCTTGTTATGTGATTGTCTTTTGGGGAGGAATTAGAAGATTTTATGTTATAGTGGTGGGGTTTTTTTAAAGCTTTCACTGATAATAGAGCAAGAAGAGTTCAGAGTTAACAGGAATGTTATGTTAGCTACTCTTTATTATTATTTTATTGCAGCATCTGAAAGAATGTTGTTCTTACTGTTAATGCCAAGCTGCTGAGGGAAAAATCATAGAATTGTAGAACAAGCCAGGCTGGAAGGGACTTTGAAAGATCATCTGGGCCAACCTTTTATGGGAAATAGAGCCCATCTAGTACCCTGTCCAGCCACATTTTGAAAAACCTCCAGTAATGGGGAGTCTACCACATCCGTGGGGAGGTTGTTTTAGGGTTTGGTTGTTCTCACCGTAAAGAAAAGTTCTATCAAGATGAACTTCTGCCTCTTGCACCTTGTCCTTCCCCACATGGCTCCTTGTTCAGACAAAGCCTCCACCCTCTGCCTGTGAAGTGGTGGAAATCCATGATGAGGTCACCCTTCCTGGGAAAAGGACTGATTCAAACCAACCCCAGACAGTGTTTTCTTCATTCTTCAGCCCCAAAACTCCCACAGATAAAATTCTGCCTTGAATGAAGAGTTGTGTTTGCCAGCATTCTTCTCCCTCAAAGCAAAGAAAATGAAGGTCCTTAAAGGGGCTCTTGCTGCTGTTCCTTTGAACTCAGCTCTTACCTGTGGATTCCGGGGATGTGCAAGAGGTCCAGTCCTTCCCTGTGCCTGGCTCCCAACACACAGCACGAAAAAGTGCCCAGCTCATAAAATGCTCAGGTGCAGAGGGGAGGAGGAGGTTTCCTGCAGCCTCTGCTGCTAGTTGTGGTTTATTTTGTGTAAAATAGGAGGATTATGTTTAAATCTCTGCTTCATTCAAAGCAGAGATATGAACCAAAGTCTTGTATTTCTAAAAGGCTGAATCTCCCTGCATTATTACAGCATGATCACAACCTTTCTAGAAGTAAATGCTCAATTTTCTTCTAGATAATGAAATGATTTACCGAAAAACAAGCTAGAAAATCATTGTGCTTTATTCCAGGTAACTGTCTAAGCCACCAAAATACAAAGTTAGCCTTCTCTGTCTAGATCTAGTTCCGTGATTTTTAAACTATTTTATATAAGAGATTCCGATATTATCCAGTTTTGCCAGGATCTGGGTCTGTAGGTATAAAGCCTGTGCCTCTAGTTGTTAAGCAGAGGTTCAAGACTGATCAATTTTTTTCACTCTAAAAGTTTTGATGTTCTTAACAGTAGCTGGCAGGAAAAAAAAATTGCTAGTCTTACAGAATGACAGTACTTGGGTTTTTCTGTGTATAAATCTGGGGATATAAAAGATGACAATGATAAAAATGTTATGTGTTGTGGATTCAAGAATCTGTCTGCAATATACTTTTTGTTCAGTGCAGCTCTAATGCTTTAATTCACCTTCTTTGTAACTATTTCCTTTATAAATTATCATAAACCTGGAAAGGGGAGCTATTTTTTAGGCTTAATATTACCAGCATTGCCTTATTTCAAAATCTAATACAATTATGAACACACCATAACTTGTGGATGATTAAATTGCAAATTGTGGGTGTCCACCAGGCAAGTGGATATATTAAATTTGTTCACCTTCATAACTCATCCTCACACACACTGTATATTTTTCAGGATCACACAAAGATGTGCTTGTTCTGCCTGAGGTACATTCTATAGTATTTATGGTTTATCAGATGTACAGAATATCTTCTTCAAGGAGACCCTCATACATCATTTGAACTTCAGCAGTTATTACATTGTTTTAATGGAAAAATGTTATAAATGAATGAGTTTTATTCTCTCTGCGACACTTATATTTTCCAACATGACTTTCTCAATGCTGTTGGGTTTTTTTTGTCCTGTGAGAACATGAGCCTCTTGTTTATTGCTCAGTGATTTTATAAAGATATCTCATTTCCTCCTTGGAGAGCTATAAAGAAAAAAGGTCAAAAAGCAGAAGCTACGTAATCAGAGTGTAGTGTTACAGAAGTTTTGTAGAATAAAATGGTACCTGTTAAAAAGCTAAAATCAAAGTAATCAAGACAAACACTTGACAGTGTGGAATACAGTTTATTACACATTTTTAAAGGTGTGGTTTTGATTTACAGGTGTAAACTAATATCCAGCTTAACCCACACGGAAAATACCTGCAGTTGATATGAAATTAGATTGTGAGCTCGTCAAATAAAAAGACTAAGTGTTCTCATCTTGTAAATAGGAGATCGCCAAGAAGCTGCTGTTTTGGTGTTTGTTGATAGAGCAGAGAGACCTGTGCAGAACTTGTTTTTTGATGCTGGTGCCACCTGAGCTGCAGTGCTGAAGGTGCCAGGCTTACCTGGCTGCTTTGAGGTGCTTCCCTTGTATCCATTTCCTCGTCTATGCACCATCATATTTGTCATTCCAAACCAAGCCCTGAGCAAGGCAACAATGCTCAGGTGCTCGTGTTGTACATATACTTTCACCTGCAGGATTTTCTGGTGCATTTTGCCCATCCTCTGGGTCACAGCGTTCCTGACACTAAATGTCACCTTCCCCATCCTGCCCCGAGGCAGTGGAGCAGTGTCCTCTGTGCCCATGGTGGGATCTCCTGATCCATGAAGAATATTGTGTGCTCCTCTCCGTGCCTGCCACAGCAATTCCAGCACTATGAATAGCTAAGGAAGTGTTGGGGAATTCAAGGCTTTTGGCAAGTGTAGTGACAGAGACAGATTTATTTCTGCCTGTAATTTGAGAAACAGTGGTGTAGCCCGACATAAGGGCAGAAAAATCCAAATGCACATTGCTTAGTGCTTAGGCTGCAGTGTGTTACCCAAACAGATAGTCCTCCCAGGGAGTGCTACTTGAATTGGGAATGTTGATGCAGAGAGAACCAGGACTGTCCACAGAGAACTTATCACCCAGCAGAGGTGTGAACTGATAATCCTGAGATTATCTGGAGTCACTGATTGGGACAGAGGTAAATCCAAGTAGTGCTGGCCCTGTTCTTGTCACAGGTGGAAAAGGTGAGGATGTTTTTCATGTCTTCTCCAGAGAACTTAATATTTGCTTTATCTTTTGTTTGTCTTTTATATAATTGCGCTGGATAGTACTGCAAAGTCGTATAAAATTAAAATTAAGTTTGAAATAGGGTTTGTTAATCACAGTATTTAACTGTTGTGGTTATTGTTTCCTAGGAGATTAATGAGGTGAATTATTGTAACATAATTAAACTACAGTATATCTAATCTCTTACATGCCCTTGTGGTTTACTGCTATTCAAGTATCACTTGAAGGTTAATTTCTCTTAACTGGTATATATTTGACTTTGGCAATACAATTTATATCAAAATATGCTTTTAATTAGATTTGAAAGTCATTAGGCTCTGCCAAAATTATCGCTGTAAGCTTTACTAGTGAAGGTAAGGATCATAAAAGCAGTTAAATCAGCAGACTCACATACATACTCAACCAGTAATCCAGAATCTCCCCTAAAATGTTTTTGATGGAAGCCTTTTAGTAGGAGGCAATGAATTCCTCATTTCCCAGGCAGAGGCTGTGCCTCAGGCCATGCAGATCAGCTGAACTGGCTTTTCCTGAGGTATTGGGGCAGGAAATCCTATTGCCTTGCCACATAAAACCTAGAAACATACAACACTATCTTTATAGGACAAGACAAAACTACAGATTCATCAAAGCATGTCTTTTCCCCCAGAGAAAAAGATTAGCTTATATACTTTCCTTTTTTTTTTTTAATCCCCAAACCCAACCTTCCTCCTCCTCCAGCCACAAACTCAGCCTCATTTTAATTCACTGTTCTTCATTTATTCTCTTGCTGGATCTATTTAAAGGATGGATACTCTATGTATTATATGACAATAGAAAAGCTGCTATTTTTTTCCTCTCTCTTAGTTCCAGTCACAGACGGTTTTTTACATCATTTTTTTTTGCTTTCTCTTCAGTAATCCTATGAAATTATCTTCTCTGTAACTCTTTAATTTTCTCTTAACTATGGTACCAAACATTTGAATCTATTATTTTCTCTCTCATCTCGTCTCTGTGGACAAAACTAAAATTCTTTCCTCACAAAATTATAGCACAGTATAGAATCAAACCCAATATGAGAGCTTTTCAAAAAATAAGAACTCAAAAGCATGTAATTTATTAATTATAATATTCATCTAGAGTATAGAAGTTAAAGTATTAAGTGGTTATAATTTTGTGTTCAGTGGTTGGCTCCTTTCTGGACAAAATTCACAAATATTTGATGTCTGAAAGATAGAACATTGTGGAGTATTTAATCTAAGTTGGATTTTGGTTTTAGAGATTTATCAGCCTATACTGGAACAGCAAAAACTGCTCAATAATTTTCTTGGCCAGCGTGGCTCTGATCCCCTTAAAGGACATTCCAATTTGCATTTCTAGAATAACTTTCTCTTCTTTTCTATATACTTTACATCATAAATACCCCACAACTTGTTTACTTTTTCTCTGTAATCATTTAGAAGAGGATCCATTTCTAGTTTCTCCCACTTCCATGTGTTCCCTGTGGTCACTTTCCAGCACTGTGGAATTACTTCAGGTGCTCCTGGCACCTGTGCCACGGACAAGGCTCTACCCCTGCACTGTCCAGGTCGCTCTGAAATTGTTCACTTTTTTTCCTTTCTTTTTGCTCCCTTAGAAACTGTGTGCCATCAGCAAATGTAACTGTTTTCAACATAACATTGCCAAGGTCACAACTCTAGAAAATAATCTAAACTCGTAAACTCCAGGAGCTGCAATTCTCCTCTTCCCGCTCGACAGCTGGACTGTTCCTTGCTGATGTGTCTTTGAATCTCTTGGAATTTGTTTTGTCAGTTCTTTGCAAACACACTCACCACATTTTCAGATCAATCTCCTTTGTGCCACAGCATCAAATGCTTTTCTGAGTTCCAGATAAATTGTCCATTACACTGGGATTGTCTCCAGGTAAGGAACATATTAAAAGAATTCAGGTAGAGCTGTCTGTCATGACCTCTTGTTCGATGCGTTCAGCCTGCTGTCATGGTCTCCCAAGTCAGGCATTTCTAAATCTGGTTTAATAATTTTCTGTCTTCTGCATAACTGAGTCCAGGATAAGAAGCTTGGGCTTTCTAAGGTCTTGGAGCCTTTTAAAGTCAAAAGAATTATATTAACTGTTACTCTAGTTCTCACATACTCCCTTCCTTCCTTAGTGAGTTATCACAAATCCCGCCGAGGGCTTTCCTTTTCCCCTCACCATTTTCCTACAGATTTCTCAGTTGTAATTCAACTAGGCCTGGAGCTTTGGCAATGTTTAATAGTTATAATTGCCTAATTAAGGTATCAGCTCTGGTAGACCAGAAGCCTTCTTTCTGCACTCTCTTTCCAGTTTTCAGGAGTGTGATCACTACTTCTGTCAGATCCTCCTCCTTTGTGTATTCATTATGAATATCTATAAAGATATGAGTAATCTGTCTCTTTATTTTTAAAATTGCTTCGCTTAAAGAGACTTGCTTCTCTCATTCCTGTCAGGCTACAAGCAGATGAACAAAAAACCACCGCAGTTACACACAAAAAAAATTGATGTTACAGTGGAACAGCGGAAAGCTGTCTTTGCTTTTCAGGAAAAACATAAACTATATCATAATGGCTTTTATGTGTGAGAGATGAAACTATACATTGGGGACTGAGTGTAAACTCTGGTGATAAGAAGGAGCAGAGATAATCTATGTTAATTGGGGAAAAAATTAAGTCAAATTCCGCAAGGTGTGTTTGACCTGGCAGTGACTGGTGAGGGGTTTCCCTTTCTTTGTTTTGGCCGGCGAGTTTTCTCACTCCACTCCCTGCACCTTGAGAGGACTGGGCATTGGCTGAACAGCTGGGTGGGTGCCTGGTGCCAGCCGGGACCAGCCCACCCCAATCTCAGTGTTAACTGGCAGGCAACTGGGAGGGAATGTGCTGGGAGTACTCGATGGACCAGCACTGCTCAGCTCACCATCCACAGGAGGAGCTGCAGTGCTGTGGCACCAGTCAGCAGACACCAAGCAGCACAGTTTTGTGCAGCATCTCCTGGGTCGAAGGGGACTGGCTGACATACACCTATGCTGGGAAATGTAGCTTTAGAACTTGTGTGTGTGTGTTAAATGCACGGGCAGCCATTTAAAACATCAAAACAATTATTGTATTTATATAGTCTCTCTTATTCTTCTTGAATCCTGCAGAATTGTTCAAACTTGACTGCACAAAAATGAGCTAAACTGGTATTTGAAAAACTGTTTTAACCTGAGCTCTTTTAGCTCTCTTGGTGTTTGTCTTTTGGAGTTCTTTTACAGTGTGCTAAGAAAGGAAAGTTTCCTTGTTGCAGAGGTTGGGAAGGAGATTTCAACGGGCAGGATAGTCTGTAATTCAGCACCTAGGGTGGTGTGGGTGCTAAAGGCAGTTCTTGCAGAGTTCCCTGAAAGCACCAAACAGCCTGTGACAAAAGCAGGAGAAGGAACTGCGTATTTGTTCCCCTATGATGTTTTTTGTTTTTCTTTTTCTTTTTTTTCTGTACCTGCAAATCTGGTATTGGGCTTCGATTTAGCTTGAAATCTCCTCCAGTAAATATCATAATGTTTCCTTTCAGGGTGGTTAATATTCTATAGAGCATTTGTACTCTTGTTCTTCTTTTGCCCCTTTCACCCTCTGGGACCCTTTTACAGATATCTATGGGTTTCCTCTGTTGAAGAGAAAATGTCATCAAGTCATATGTCATTTCCCACATGAGACTTTGGTCTGTGACACTGTTCCACCTTCTCCATTAAACTGATAAATTGTGGCAAAATGACCTTTACGTCACTTAGCTCTGGTAATTGCCTAAGTATTATATTACCAGTTTCTGGCATATACAGAGGCTTCACAAAGCAGAGCAGTGGATGAGGATTAGTTTGAGTGTTACATTCAGTACAATTTTTGCAGCAGTGTTGTTTTCTAGCACCTGATGTTTTAGTTAATGCCAGGGAAATGCACTATTTTGCAAACAGGGATGCAGACTGCCTTGACACCAGCTATAGATAATACGATGAGACTAAAGCTTAGTGAGACAAAATGCAGTGGAATTTGAGGATTATGAGGACCTCATAAAATTAAAATGACAGAAGGGGAGGGTCCTGGCTTCATAAAAACATTCTGATCTGGATAGAAGTCAGGGGAGACTGGAAATTTATCACAGAATTACAGAATATGCTGAGTTGGAAGAGACTCACAGGGATCATCAAGTGCAACCCTTAGCTCTGCACAGGACCACCCCCAAAAGTCACACCCTGTCCCTGAGAGCATTGTCCAAACCCTCCTGGAGCTCTGGCAGCCTTGGGGCTGTGCCCACTGCCCTGGGGAACCTGTTCAGTGCCAACCACCCTGTGGGGGAAGAACCTTTTGCTAACATGGAGAAGCACTTTTTGTCTTTCTAGTAGGAGTAGTGGGGCCAACCAAAACAAGTGGTAAAAGGGGGGTCTGATGGACCTGGTTACAGGAGGTGACTTCTGGCAAAGGCAGCAAGATTAGGGAGCAAGGTAGTGTAGTAACTTGGGCATTAGAGCATTGTTGGAGATGTCAGTGGCAATATTAATGTGGTTGCACATAATCCTGTACCCAAGATGGATATATGAGACTTCAGTAAATTCAGCAGTGTTTGCACAGGGTATGAGATTTTATTGCCAGGCTGGAGCCTCCCTTTGAAGCTGAAGGATCAAGGGGGAGCTCTGCAAAACGAAGCAGGACAGGAGGACGAGGCTTGGGGCAGGTACAGGGTGGGAGGATTTTACTATCGTGTTGATTCATTTCCAGTGGGTGGTGAAAAAATAACAACACTGGAGGCACGATTTACTAATGGTGCTAAGAAAGAAAGGAAAAGGTTCCACTTTTGGCTTTCTTCCCATTCACTCCCCTATGTCCCAGGAAGTAGTTTGTAGTTTCGTGAGATGGTCAGTGGTTACAGCACACAAGAAGCAGGAGCAAGGCTTTTACCTCAGTCACACTTGCCTTATCCTCAACATTTTCCAAAGGCTGTGTCAGTTTTGCACCATTTAAATAGTTCTGGAATCAGGGCTTTCCAAGTGAAAGATGCCTTAAGGCTGGAAGGCAAAACCAAGAACCAGCTTGATAGAAGAGCATGGCAGGGTCACTTTTCAGAGACTGCCTCTTCACTTTCCTTTCAGGTTTCTCTAAACACAGCTACCAAGCATGTACTGGGTGTAACATCTCTGGTTTTCAATGGCACCATAGTTAATGATGGTATCTGTGAATGTTTCAGAGAAAAAAATACTTCTATAGGTAACTCAAGAAACACTTAAAATAATAGCCTTTAAAAATATTCTAAACCAAGCATTACATTTTGAAGAAGAACATCGTGTCCCATAGAACAAAAATAATATATTGGTCTAATCACACCAGACATTTTCCCTTTTTTTGACATTTGTTGGGTAATCAACATTCCTGTTTGCTATTTATCTGCTTCTTAAATTTTAACAAGTAATTCTGCTTGTAATTGTGACACTTCATCATTTTGTAAAAATTGGCACCTGCTGTGTGTAGGATAATAGCACAATTCAACCTGCACTGTAGGAAGAACTGATTTGCTGCTCATTTTATCTGGCAATGTGTGAATTATAAGTGGAGTTGCCCTCCTGTTAAAACTCGCAATTACTAGGGATGTAGATAAATAAAAGTGGAGATTTTTACTTGTGTGGCAAGAAGAAAACCTAAAATAGATGTGATTTTCTTTGTTGTGAATGCAGAAAAGTACTAAAAATTAATTTGAAAAAGAAAAAGGTGTTGTCTAACCAGGATTTATCTGTCATGTCGGTTAGTCGGAATGGAGTTGGGGGGAAAGATCTCTGAGCAAAGACAAATGGTCACTTCTCACCTATGATGAAATTTGCCCTTTGAAGGAAAGCAATTAAGCCTGTGGCAGTTATCCATCTCATTAGAAAATTACTGTAGCTTTGGTAATCCTGTAGCACGCAGCACTCCGTGCTTCCTTCTTCCCAGAACAAGGGCTAGATCCCAAATTCTTGATCTCAGGTTTAGCAGGGCCCTTGAAGTGCAGGAGCAGAAAGGATAACAGTTATTGCTGTAGTTCTGGAGGTTGATGTCTGTGGTGGGCAGATGGGTTACACGGCTGAACATGGATCTTGGGTTATCCCTGTAAATTTAGGGATAAATTTCGGGATAGATTTCCTGTTAGAGCAGGAACACGGGCAGGGTGGGGCTGTTCACTTTCTCCACAGAAGGTGGTTTGTCACCCCATGGGGACCTGGTGGAACCACAGAGTTCCAAATTGCAGTTGACTGATGGAGACCTTAAAAAAGTTGGAGACAGGAAGAGAGGGGGGACTCTTTCCCTTCTTTTTAGTCAGAAGAGCAAAGAAAAGCTGTTCTCTTCCACTTTTCTGCAAGCCAGGACTGTGTCCAGTAGCTGGAGCAGAGCCCTAGCAGTAGTTTAGCCTGAGGAAAAGGGAATTCCTTACCTGGACTACTTCAGCTGCTTGTGGCCCAAGGGCTGGGATCCTTCCTCATGCCACAGGGACTGACCATCTGGTGAAAATGTGCAACCCAGGGCTCAGCACGTGCCACAGTTTCTGTGATGGAGTTTGTAGCCCCATCATCAGGAGGGCAAAGGTTTGGCATTGCCGAGGAGTGTTCAGGAGGAAGGAGAGGAGGGAACGGCTTTGCCAGAAAGTATTAAAGTGAGCAAAATCACAGCAACTTTAGTTGTTGCATATTTACTGTTTATCTGCCTGAGACCCAGGCAAATTAGCAGCAGCCATCTCATTTTTGTTTCTCGCAGATTATTCTCCTGTGACTTTTAATTAAAACTTCCCTTAGGCACAGAGAAACTGTTGGTGATCTTTTTTTTTCTGGACTGTCTCAGCTTTAATTACCTTTTAGGATTTGAAATAAGCCCTCTGTTTCCACTAGATCATGTTTACTACAGAAGGAAGTGGCAAAGGATCAGCAGGGATATTTACTATAAAATCAAAATTTCACATAAAATACATTTTAAATGTAGTCAAGTAAACATTCCCTTCCCCCTCCCGAAACAGCCTATGGCCAGGTTTAATAGTCTTTCATGTATTTGGAACTGAATAACTTGTGTCGATTCTCCCCTTCCTGCACTGTTCAATTTTTACTGGGAATATGATTACATTGAAATGAGACTCCATCAGAGAAATAAGATATTGGATGGGCAGTAGACCAAGGCAAATTTCTGAGCAGTTTGCATAAATGTTTTTCCAAGCAAAGTAGCAGCTTCAGAACCTGAGTGGAGGAGCTCACCTGTCACACTGCAATTTCTATTCATTGCTGCTCCAAACACCTTGTATGCCAGAGAATCATCCGGTTTGTTTTGTGTTTACCTGCAAATAAATTTGATATAAAAAAGAGCTCAAATGGGTATAATGTCATTCCAGCTGGAGAGAGGGAAGGGTTTCGGTTGCTAATAGGTGTGTGTATTTGGGGCACAATGTATTCCTACACTGCTGAGGGATCCTGAGGCAGCAGAAAGCAGCAGCAGTGTTTGCTAATGGGATAAACTTCCCGGGACACCATCAGGGAGCAGGCAGGCAGCGGGGGCTGCAGCGTGGAACTCAAGATGAATAAAATAGTGCCGGTAATTTCCTCTTGTTGACTAGAGAAGTGCTGGCAGGTCTGTTAAAAACAGGCCAATTGCAGGAGGCCTTAGAATAGGGATAAGTGAGCAATGCTTAGAAGAAGAAACATTTTTGAAAAGCATCTTCAGCTGAGGAGAGCCCCCTTGTGCAATCCACTGCATATCCATAGCAATGAGTTCCTTTTTTATTCATGTGTAGTCCATATTTTATTATACTTACGATATTTTATTCATGGATTTGGGATGTGTATGTATGCAGGCACTAAAATTATTTGTATGTGTGTGTTCCAGTGGGCACAATCCAGGCTCATCCAGCTCATCAGTTTGTCCTGTGCAGTCGAAGATGCACTTTCTCACATTACTTTTCTGTATATCCGCGCACACTGTAACTCACCTAAAAAATCCAATGCGCAGGCTGGAAGGTGTAAAGACCTTCCCCGGCTCTTCGTTCGCGAAGGCGGGCCAAGAATAGAATTGAAGAAGCCCATGAGGGGAATAAGGTCTTCCAGTGCCTTATGAATTGATATTTTTGTAGCTGTTGTTAATCAGATGATAATATTACTGTTGGCTTCACTTTAAGGATTTTTTAAAATACCGTTGACTTTCTGGCTGGGTGCTTCATGTGCTTTTCAGACAAACGGCAAATAGGGCTAGAAAAAAAATAAAATTAGCTTTTCTTCCATTTGTTTCTTTCTGAGCAGAGTGTATTTGCTCCCAAATCCCCCAGTAACAGGCTTAGGTAAGTCTTGCTCTTCGGGTATTTTAGCCACTGATGAACTGCATAGGCAAATCATACTTCTGTACTCAACATGGACTTAAGTTATCCTTTTCTGCTTCTGTATAATGGGCATTCCTCCACATAAATTGATTTCTTGCAGATGAATATTCTGTGCATTTAATTTCGAGTCTGCATACAGGCTGTGTGCACTAGAGCTATTTAGCATAAAAAAAACAAAGAGAAAGAATGGGAGAAATCCTTTTAAAATTAATTGTATAAAGTTAAGTGGTGCACTCCTGTTTACCCTTTCTAACAATACAAGAAGCCAAGGACATTCATCAAGAAGAAAGGCCGTAATTAATTAAGAGAAATACTATGCAATGCATAATTAACATGTGTTACAGCATGTCAGTAGACCAGTGCCAATAAAATAGGAATGTTAGCGAAAGGATTTAACATTTATGTGGATAATAAAATATTGACAGTTGAATTAGGGTTTTTTTGAAAATCATTTTCTGAAAGAAATTCTGTTGCTTAAAAACTTACCATGAGAAAAATCCATCCCCTACTGGCAGCCTGTTCCATAATAGTTCAGTGGGAGTGAGGCAGTAAAATATCTTGTGGAACAAGATGGAATTAAGTTACTGGGAATTCTCATTGTATTCTATGTAGGAAATATTGCTGTGTTAAACAGCTTCTTTCTTTGTAATTAATCAACTGCTTAAGTTCTTATAAATCATCTCTGCATTTGAAGAAATGGTATCAACTCCCTCCTGACCAGTATTTTTCTCTCTATCCCATTGCTGGTGTGTTCACATCCCACTTCACCTTTCCATTAGGGAATGTCCACGTGGTGCCGTTTGGATTCTGTGATCCCCACCTTATTTTATTTATGCCAGACAAAATGCAGGTGTGAGGGTCATAAATTTGGTTGTAGCCTGCAGAAAAGCTTGAAGAGTAGGGCTACGTTTTCTCTCTTCTTAATTGCATTACCAGTTGCTTAAAGGAAAAACAACAGAGGGAAAATCACATTTCTGTCAGAAAATCTTGGACTTGCTATTTCTGCAAATGACCTTCAGATTAATGAAACTGAAAGCAGCAATCTTGCACTTATTAGGGCTACAAATAACCTTAAGATTGATGAAAATGAAAGGAGCTGGTCAGTGCAAAAAGGCTTTTTGTCCCTATTTTTTCTCCATTTTGGTTAGGCTGCACAAGCAGTGGTACTTTCTGTAGCTTTTTTCTATATTAAAGGAGAAACTCACAGGGAAGGCTTTTAAGAATATCCACAGGTGAACAGATGGAAACCCTTCTGTCTCGCTGTACCACTGTTTCAAGGGAATTTTAGGACAGAATTTTCTAACTACCCATTCTTCTTCGATGCATCCAGATAAATCATCAAGCACTTCGAAGAGTGTTCCTTTAAAGGTTCTAACAGGAGCTGCAGTCCGTCTTGAAATCCTATGCTGGAATAATTTGAAGGAATCAGTGTCAGAAAATTGATTTGCTTGAAAGCAGTTTATTTCAATTTGAATATTCTGGAACTGTGCTGGGTACCTCCGGTTTCGTGCCTGAAGCCAGATGATCCTGTTACCATGGTTTCAGGCTCACATTTGGGTTACTGTGGTGTCAGCCTTAATGCTTCCTTGCATTGCAAGAAGTAATGTGACCTGGGCAAGGTCATGTAGACTTAAGTCCTCCAAGAGGCTAAGCTGGAGCAACAAAAATTAGTCACTGCAGTGAAGGTCTTTTATTTACGTCATGCCTGAAGGAGAGGCTCAAGTCCTGTGAGTGCTTTCTTGTAAAGTACCACTGGATTCCAACCCAGAGGAGTCACCACTGACGTCAGAGAGATGGGGCCTGGCAGTTTATTGCAAATCACACCATTTTGCCCAGGCAGGAGAGGACTATTTAGGTGTCAGGAGGCACATTCCTCTCTTCAGAAGCTGTGGTGGTTGCATGCCCCCCCCCATGGAGATGGGCTTGAAACCTGCAGAACTTCTTTTCATCTCAAAGGGGACTTGGGTCAAATTCATAAAGAGTCTTTGGAGCACGAGCTGTGTCACCAGGAGCACTGAAATGTGTTTTGATGCTTGCCATGGTTTAACCCCAGCCAGCAACCCCTCAGCCCTGCTCAGCCACTCCCTCCCTCCCCACTGGTGGGACTAGGAGAGAATCAGAAGGGTGAAAGTGAGAAAACTTGGGGGAAATAAATTAGTGCATTCATGGGGATTTGCAGATAAGGCAAGGTAACTGGGTATTACTGGGTGACAGACTTGTTTTGACAATTCAAAAAGCAGAACTCAGAAGCCCCCTCAGTGGAGCATTTTGAGAACACAACTGCAGTTCATAATTGTAGTAAAACTTTATTGTAACTCTAATTTAGTAGACTATAAATGCAATAGATATTCTATAATAAATATATGCATTTGAGTGTAATTTACTGTAATTAACAATTCTGTTGTTAATTTATTATTTACACAACTAATTTAATATTTAATAGCTGCTGGAGCCTGGGAGTCAGGTTAAGAGAAATAAGAATAAACGAGCAAACACATTAATAAAACTAAAACAATAATCCAAGCTTTAAAAACAACAAAAACTTTTAAGCTTCAGCATGGGCTTTCCGAAGTGACAGAAGTAAGGACCTGTCTGTGGTTTGGCACTTAGTTTCTGGTAGGAAGTCAAGTCATGCTGAAGGTCTCCTTGATCACCTGCAATGTTTCATCTGGAGTGTCCTCAGCTGGGCCGCAGTTGCCACAGTGATGGCTCTGCTCTGTCCTGTGTTGGTAGCAGAGCTCACACCCCCCAGCTTGGATGGGAAACCATCAGAGCCAGCTGCGGAACACAGGGTGGCTCCCCACGCGTTCCACACCGGGACATCACCCCGGGGGGGTTCAGCTGTTGGCCCTGACTGCCTCACACTGCGCTGCAGCCCATGTGTCTGAAGCCAAACACATCCCACAACAGCAGTATTTGGGTCTAAAGACAGCGTGTGGGAGTTGTGGTCTTCATTTGTCAGGGTTTCCCCTTCAGAAAACCAAAGGTGTGCTCTTGAACTAATTTGGTGGTAACCAAAATATGTGTTTCCTCAAGACTGAAAGAGCTTGAAGACTGAATTCCTTTCTAAAGGGAGACTTTGTTTCAACACCAATTACTGATTTCCTGAAGAGGTTTATTGAATGATACTCCTTGGGCTCAGTTGTGCAGGACTAAAAGCTCTAACTGCATGATTATGGTATCACAGTTGCTGGGATTGGGTCATGGCAAGCCAGAAAATCCCTCTAAACACCTTTCTTAGAGAAAGCAGCAACACGCAGAGGAAACCTAAAGTGTGGATCGCAACAGGGAGGTTTGGGATTCACTGCAATCTGTTCAGCACCACAAAAAAACCAAACTCGACTCACAACTGTTCTCCAGGCTCAGAGAACCTTAGAGCAAACATTTAGATATTAACAGGAGTTTTTGATTATTCAGTGAAATGACTAGTTATTGGGATTTTTATTTTTAAGTATGTTTGGTTTCGTTTTTTTTCTTTAAACAGGGCTTTTAATTTTTCACCCTCTGGTTCAAGTACGTAAATTCCACTCAAGTCCTCCAGCTTCTTGAATCCTGCTGCAGTATTTGCCTTTTGAGTTTTGATTTTGGCTTTCTCTCTGTAATCTAGAGATAGAGTTACATCAGAGGGCTGCTACAATGGTGATATCACAGCATTTTGATGGCATGGTAATAGATGCAGACTTAGTATCATATCTCTTGATTGCACCCGGAGAAGTGCCAATTTATCTATTTCATCACAGTGAAGCAGCTCTTCCCTCCTGAGAGTACAGTTCTTCTAAGTGTTATTCCCAAGTAATAACATTATCTCCCCAGCTTATACCTGGAGGGGAATTATGTGAAGTAGCAGTGTAGTATAATTATTTCAGTGAAAAGCTGTAGCCCTGACCAAGGGGAAAAAAAAAAAAAAAAGTTTAGTTTAATACAGGCAAACAAATACAGTAATCAGGTGCACAACAGTGATTTTAATTATTATAAATCACTCTGAATGGCAATGATCTGAATGCACTTTGGAATGTGTTCAGTGCTTCACCCTGGAATGAAATTGTGTTACTTGGAATGAAATACATTTTGAATATTTTTGGTTTCTGTTGCATGTCTCTTTCTGGTTTTTTGCAGACAGGCCCTTTCCATTCTCCTCAGCAGAGGAGGAGGGAATCCTTTCCCTTTTTTTTGCTCTTTGCTAAAAGAGCAAAGTAAAGCTGTTCTCTGCCGTTTTTGTGCCGTTAGGCCACGTTTGTGCTTTAGCCTCATCCTGGCTATTATCTTTCAAAAGCATTGAAAAGAAATCAAAGAATCAAGGGAAGGGCAGTATTAGAAATCAACTGCTCCTTAATGCTTTGTTTCTTGATAATGCAGTAGACAGGGATGTGGTCCTGCCATGGTATTGATCATGTTCTTATCAAGGAGAGGACATTTGTAGAATGACTCAGTCTTGATTTCCTACTTCCTTTTTTCTTTTTTTTTTTTTAATCCATTCCACTTTGCTCTTTGCTTTACTGTGTGCTAACCCCATGTCCCTTTTGCATTTTTGATTTTATGACACCCTGAAAATCCCTCTCTGAAAGGAAGTGGAGTAGCTGAATCGATCGATATCTGTTCTGGGTTGTTTTGTTCTGTTGGCACCTATTGGATACAATCAAACCCTTGAGTTATTTTAGGGTGTACCCAAGTATGGGCAGCCCAGAGAACTTACTCGTGAGCACTGTTTTGTCTGGGTTGTGTTTAAGAGGATTTTTCTAAAGGCTCAGCTGGCAGCAGGGTTTTGACACTACATTTAGCAGTGTGAATATGAGCTTTGCTTTCTCTGAAAAAAGAAGATTATTTGATGAAAATCAGAGGAATCTATTGCTTGCTGAAATGGAAATCTTCATTGTTCTATTTGTTGCTGAAATTTAGGAGTTGTCAGATGTTTGCTCACTAGGGAGTAGAAAATCAATGACAGAGGTAAATGTGCAATGAATCAAAATCAGTTCTGATTGCCAGACTAGATGATGGTTGTTGTTTTAGTCTTCTCACGGTCTTTGTTATCTAAAGAGTAACCAGGAATGAAAAACACACACACACACTAAATATCTATTTTAGTCCTTTTTCTTCCCTCAGTAAAAATTAAAACTTACCATTCTTTTTAAACCTAGTAAATTTTAAAAGTAAGCTTGCACATTTAAAAAACAGAAAATGTGGCTGAGCCTCAGTGAAGCTTAAATTCAGGTAGATGAGTTTGCAGTAGCACCCGGCACAGCACTGTCTCTAAAGGCAGACCTGAAAACTGGTGTGTTGGTACTAAAATATAGAACTTTTTGGTAGCTTAAATCATTAAATATACTGGCACAAACCAAATTGGAGTCCCAGGGGGCAGCATCTGAATGTGCCAGTAGTTTATGCAAGTCAACCTCAAACTCTCTCATGTGTAAGCAAGTCAAGGGGCACCATCTGTAGCTGGCCTGTGAAGCTGTCAGGGGTCATGCACAGCTTAGTGTTGAATACCCACCAGTTATTTATGGAAGAAAAATAGAGACTTTAAATACACACGCTTTTAAATGAGCTATTCCAGGTTTGATGAGGTTTAAGACAGTTAGACATACAAGGACTGTGTTGCAATCTTGCTCAGTTTCAGACGAACACAGGCCCTTGATTACTACTGTCAACATCAGTCTAAATTGTATTACAACCCTAAGTGTTTTCTAGGTAAGATGTGTTTAAGCCTGTACACTTAATGTTTTTTTTTCATGACTTGAAGTAGTGTGACTGCATGTTTTACTTTATGTTTTCTGCAGTGAAGGTGTGCTTTTTAAAATGTCTTAGCACTGAAGAACCCCACACAGCAGGGCTGAGAGGTCTGTCATCGAAATCATTGCCATGCCTTTAGTTATATAGCAAATGATCACGATTTACTCTAGTCTGAAGTAAGAATTGTCCTAAATGTTTGGGGGTTTTTCAAGATGAAAACCCCAAAAATGAGACACAAAACCTCACTGTAACGGATATTGAGGGGGTGGAGGGACAGATGTGATATCGTTTGAACTAGATGCTGATTAGAAATCATGGTGGTGTAATTAATTTCATTTTCCATTCTGAGAAGTGTCGCTTCAGACCTTCTCAAAATATAGGTGAAATGAGCTTTTTCATGCAAAATACAAAAATACACCTTCTGATCCAGGCACCACATGGGGCCACAGGTGAATGTCGTAACACCAGTGGTGCATTCCCATTCTCCCCCTTGCCCAAAGACATCACTGTCTTGCCTCACACAATAAATGCACAGGGAGATAACGTGCAGGGGTGCAGAGAATGGGGGTTCTTGGAGGCAGCAGGTCACAGGATGTGAGAGTATAAGCTTGCTTTGCCTACATACACTGAAGATGTGGGTCCCTTATATGTTTCTCCTTCTCAGGCTGTTCTTCCAGTAAAGGTTAATTGCAGGAAAAGGTGTTATCCTGATGTTAACACACGCTGGATGGTAGTCCCATCTGTAGAATGTCAGATAACATTTCAATACTCTTTACAGTGTAGCTGTATCTTATTGTAGAGCTGAAAACATCCTTTACTGGCCTAATGACAATACAGAAATTGACCTTTTTAAATCAACACTGAAAAAAATCTAAAAGCAAATGATTGCACTTTGGTAGTGATGTAATTTTTTTGGTGCCTCAGACTGAATTCACCAAAAACACTTTTAAAGAATAAAATTAGAATAGTAATCATCCATGAGCAATTTCAAAAAGCATTTCTTAGCTGTAATTAAGCCACCAATCAGACTAAATTCATGGACTCGCCATCACAGATAATTCTGGATATTTTGCACACTGTGATAATGGCACTGTGTTATTAAGCACTGACATTCCTCATAGGTGCATTGTCAGCCAGCTCACAAGTTTTGATCATTACTCAAAGGAAAAAAGAACAAAAGCAACATGGGAGACCTGTCTGTGGGAAACAGTTTGAGTTCAGCTGCTTTCAAACATGAAGTATTTCTTGAAAAGTTCTGTGTTAGTAAAGGAAGAAAAGATTTATCTGTTGTATGGTAATGAACTAACCCAGATTTCATGTCTGTACAGATAGACTGACAAGTGTATTGGTGGCATGGATCCCCAGTAGGATCCATACCAAAACCTTGAGCTGCCTGACTTTAAATCTTTTACTTGAAGGACCTTTAATTCTGTCATAAATTGAAAGGGGCCTTGCTATAAGTGAGTCATGTCCTGGGTGTGACTGTATGGCAGTTCCTGTGACTCTGCTCCTTAAGGCTGAGGTGTGATTTCCTTGTCCTCTCTTCTCAGAGCGCCTACATTGCATTTTGAGAGCTGCAGCCCTCCCTCCTCTCAAGACTTTCCATTTGGTAAATTACCTCAACAGGAATATCTCCTGGTTTTTCCCTTTTTGCATGTCCATCATAATTGATACATCCATTCCTGTAGCCTCCTTATGGAATTACACAACTTGTTGATACTCTGATACTTTTGGAACCTGTCAGGACGTGGAGGGGTGGCAGTATTGGTGATGCCTTTCAGCAATGGACCACTTGTTCATTTTCTTGTATGCTATTTATATTTTACCTCTTACAGCTTGTCAGAAGTTTCTCCGAGTTTCTCTACTCATGCATTTCTTCTGTGCCTGGATTTTATACAACTAAGCCACCTATCCCCCAGGCTGATGGATATATCATGGCCATACTGGCACAGTATGTTTAGTTTTCTTCTCCAACCTGCAACAGTCCCACTTTCTGACAAGCACAAAGTGCCTGAGTGGTATTGTTAGGAATGTAGGAAATAATGTGGTGCATATTTTTTTCCTCAGTTCTTTTCTGAGGAAATGTGCAGAACCAAGAGCTCTGGACTCCAGATGCTTCACTGATCTTTGTGTGCCTTGCTGTCAATTTTCTCAGTGTTTTGGGTTTTCGATGTCTCTGACTTGTGACCAGGAGGGCATTCCAGTTAGTGACAAAACTGCAAATAGCATCACTGTGGCCATGTGCTTCGGTCACGTGCCCTCCAAAAATTTTGATTCTCCAAGTGCCACTCAGGAATTTCTATTTCTGCTGCTTAGGAATTTATATTTCAGACACTGCTGAAACCAGCAGTCCCAGAGAGTCTATGTATAGCTGTCATCACACCCTCTCTTCAAATGGCAAAATTTTGTACTGTGAGTACATTTTAAGAAAACAATAACAAAAATCACGAATCAGTGGAAGCACTATTTAGTTCAGTGTAATAGATGAATAATGCTGCGGATAATTTTAACACTCCTATATTTAGGGAAACAAGGCCTTGTAGTATGTTGGTAACAGCAGAACTTGCTCAGTGTGAAGCACCAGCTGGTGTTCTATAAATGCAGACTTAGGGCACACATCCGAAGAACTCTCGAGCCGTGTGAGTACCACAGAAATTACAGCAAGTGCCATCAAATGGGTCCCTTCAGGGATAATCATAGTCTGAGGGGAAAGACATTTCCTTTTACTCATCAGAGTAACTGGGAAGGCACGGATTGGCTTAGTGCTGTACCTGGAAATGTTTCCCAAATTGAAAACCTGGATCCTCCTGGTGGACTCTCCCCAGGCACGTCCTGATTTCTCACCCCACAAGGTTGTAGTGGTGTGTCCAACCACGGGGTGTTACAGCTCAAACCTTTGGTTTGTGCTCTCGCTGTTTTGACAAAATAAATGCTTAAGCCTGAGGCAATTGAAAAAATAGTCCTGTGGAATGAGGGGATATAGACAAAACTAATAAGAGCTTATCTGTGTCAGTCCCAGAGTCTGCTGGAAGTTTAGCAAGCAGTGTCAGTTATGGATTTGACTTACTGAAAACTGTGGAGAGTTTTCTTTAACTTTAGTGCTGTATAAATGTCCTTTCTTCAGCTTGTACAAGCAGTTGTTACAGGAGGTTGGCCCAGCTAAACTGACTATTCATACAGACCAAGATCCTTTATTCCCCAGGGATTCCTGCCAAGATTTTCCTGTGATGAACAGCACAGAAGAATTGCTTTTGCAGATCTGCTAGTTCCCTTTTTTCATAGGAAGTGGGCAGCTTTGTGACCTGCCCCTGTTCCTGTGTGCAGCACAGGTCAGGTCAGAGTCCCACACGAGGTAAAACGTGCCAGATGCTGGCACGTGAGGAATATGGCTCTCCAAGTTGGGAGAGAAACGATAAAAAATCTGAAACAAAGGCAATTTCTGCCCTTCTCTTCATGCAAATGTGAGATCAGTGCCTTCTTTACTCCTGGCAGTGATTTTGTTGGTGAGCACTTCGTTGCAGTAAGCACCAGAGCATTGTGGCAAGTCTTATTCGTAACATGCTATTTAGACACAGGTTTTTATTTTAAATCCTTTGCTTTTGCAAAGGAGAGGCAAAAATAATTATCTTCTACTTAAGATTTCTTTGCTTGTAATTTTATCCTGTGTTCATAGTGTTTGGGAACAAATGAGTATTTTTGGTACGAAAGATATTTTTTTAAGGTAAGTTGTTAGACAGATTCCTAGCAGATGAATGAGAAGCTAAAAGTAGATTTTGACAAAAATTAAAGGTGTGCATACATAAATTTATACATACGTGTTCTTAGGCTTGAAAACTATTATGTTAGGCAATAGTAGTAATAAAATACAATCACATCCTAATGCAGATGAATAAAAAATGAGAAATGTCCCTTATGTATGCTCCATCTAGACTACAATATTAAACTTTCTCCCAGAACGTGTGGTCTATAATGATGGAGCAGCTGAGATCCTGACCATAAGACACATCTAAAGTCCTTTTTTTGTTGTTTTGTTTGTTTGGTTGGTTGTTTTTTTTTGTTTTGTTTTGTTTTTGTTTGTTTTTGCTTTTGAAGTACAATACGTTTCACTGTCACATCCCACTATTTGAGCATCCAGCTGTGCCGGTTTGGGCTGGGGCAGGGTTATTTTTCTCCTCAGTAGCTGTGTGCTGATGTGGTTGGGATTTGTTACCAAACCGGTGCAGATAATGCAGGAGTGCTGTGTTTGCTGCTGAGCGGTGTTTATAAAGCCTCAAGGCCTCTGCTGTTCCTCAGGCTGCCCCAGGGGATGTTCCAGAGCACTTGATGTGCTCAGCAATGAAAGCTGGGGTGTGTTTGGAGCACTGGTGCCTGTGTTCCCCAGTAACTGCTCCATGTGTTGGAGCTGGACATGGGTTGAAATCTGCCAACCACCGGGGAGTAGAATGAACTCTTACTTTGCATGGGCTACTTTTCTCCCCTTACTAAACTGCCTTTATTCTGAACCACAAGTTTTTCTCGCTTTTGCCCTTCGGATTCTCCTCCACTCCAGTGCAAGGAGCTGGCTGAGGGGGCTGTGTGGTGCTAAGCAGAAACTTTATCACATTGCTTCAGCTCAAGGTAAGATGCATCAGCTCAGCTCATGGCAGCAGGTGGTTCAAATACATCACCGTAATGACTGTCCTGTCTGCACTGACTGCTTCTTTGTGCCACACAGAAACAGGGATGGCAGCAATTTATTGCCTTAGAATTGCAGGAAAAAGTCCTCGTTTACTCATTTGACAGTGGTGCTGACATTCTTTTGTCTGTGATCTCATTTGCCTTGGGTAAAGCCACTGTGCCCATCTGTTGTTATTTACGGCAAAACTTAATAGTAGCTTGAACAGATTTTGTTTTTCAGTTCTCTCTGATTTTTTGTTTGTTTTCTTTTATTATTATTATTAGAATTATTATTTTCATCACTCCCAAGGGGCTGTATCCAGTAGAAAGTTTTCTTGGTAACATTCGCTTTTTAAAAATGTAGTTCTCATGTTGTATTAAAATAGCTCTGTGCCTATAAGGATTGTGGCTCTACCTCATTCATTTCTCTGTCAGAGACCATTTCCATCTCCCTCCCTTGGTGTGTTTCATCTTGCTTAACCAGAAACTTCTAATCTTTTGTGTGAAGTGCATGTGTGCAGAAATATTAATCTCTCCAAGAAAACAAAATCTGATGAAAGTGTGAACAAAATGAAATTAATTAGGCTACTGAAATAAGAAAATAATCCCATATTATCACCTTGTCCCCTCATTTGTCTGCATCTTGTAGAAAGGATGGCAAGGCCAGGATGGTGCTGTAATATCATTTTATAGTTGCATGATCTTTCTTCAAGCACAGGGAGAGGTTTTCCAAAGATCTCTGTCTTGGTTCAGAACTCTTATGCACAAAGGAAGAATTGAAATATTCATGTGATAACTTTGGGAGAGAAGTTAATCTCCCAGCATGGAAATGATGCCTTTTTAGCAGTGAAAGTTGATATATGCCATCCATGACGTGTTAATAAAACATTCCATATGCCAGGATAATCTGTTTCTCTCTGCCTGTAATGAGAATATGTCTGTACCTAATACTGATAAAATGAAATTTAAGCTATTAATCACTTAAGTTGTATCTCTTTAATGAAAAAAAATAAATTACACTGAAAAGCAGAATGGTGGGAAATGTTTGGTGAGGCCCCACCACTCTGCTGAGGGAAAAGCAGCAACAACTGAAAAGGCAGGCAATTGTTGGAGGTTTCTTCCAGGTTTTCCATAAAACCACATCCTCAGAGGAAGTATTATTATTGACTTGAGATAATATTGACTTATAATAATGTTAATACTGGGGGTCAATTATAATATGCAAGACAAGGAAATACACAATGCAAAAAGTTTACCAAATGCAAATTTCTCAGATGCATAAGATGCTTGAAGAACTGGTGTGATTGCCTGGCTTTTCCTGCAAGGGATGGGAAAGAAATAAGAGACAAAGAGGTTTTGGTTGATGTGGTAAATGAGGGTAGTGTTTTACACCTACCACACTTTGTGCTGCACTGAGGTTGCAGAAAGCATGTGGGACCAGCTGCCAATAACACTGCAAATAACAGTAATTTGAACTCTGCATCTGCAAACTTTTGTCAATGCTTTTGCTTTTACTAGGGAGTATTTTGTTGGAAGCTTAAGCTTGCTCCTTCCTGCACTTTTTCTGTGAATCTCTCTTGTATTATCTTCATACATTTGTAACAGCTACCTTTCACCGGTGATCTTCAGTGTGAGACTGTCCCTGCCAGAAATTCATGGCAATAATCACTATTTTTAGCATTAGGGACAACCAAAGCACAATTTTAAAAAAGCACTTTGCATCGGTTAAATTCTGCTTTCCTGATTTTCTTAAGTCTGGAGTTAAATCAGTCCTGAATCCTAAAGGTCTGACATTAAGACACTATCATCCATTCTGTTCCAGGGATTCTTCAAAATTATCCATGTAATTCCCATAAGAAGCATGCTGGAGGAACAAAAGTGATGTTTCTGGCGTAGAAGCTTTCCCAATACCATCCATGACACATGAGGCTGGTTTAACAGTGGCACCCAGTGCTGATGTCATGACAATGGCTTACAAATACATTCTCTCAGAAAGTCCCTCTTGGTTTCCCTTCTTCCTTCATGTGTGTGTGTAATCCTGTCATCTTTGTGTGCCCAGAGCATGGTCCAGGTGGTAGAAGCTGAGGGTGATGTGCTGTGTGCTGGTGGCCAGGACAGGTTTGGCAGATAACACTTGATCGGTCATCTCTTGCGGGTTCAACAGCATTACCAGTCTCTGGAGTTTATCTCCTCTTAGGAGACTTTCACACCCACTTTTCCAGTGCAGTTTTCTGGCAACTATTTCTCCATTCACATCCACAGGTTTCTACATAAACCACTTTCACAGAAAGTGTATTCTGAGAGAGAGGTGTAAGCCCAGTTCCTACCCCAAAACCCCTCCCTCTGCAACCTCCTGGCTGTGATTCCTGCACTGCAGGAACACCCTTTGCCAAATGTTAGAAACCCTCCACCTGATAGCAGCTGGCAGTGCCATGACAGAACCTAGAGTATTCCTTCACTGTGGCTCCCATTATTTCCTTTATAAGTGGCTCTTTATTGAGCTGCCAACACCCAGACCACTTCCATTTATTGTGCACCGAGGTCTTGCTTGTGTATGTTAAACAGAAGTGTGACTGATAGTCAAGTCATGGGCAGTTTAATCTCATTAATCCCCAATTATGTCTAAAGTGTAATGAAGGGAAAGGCTGGGATCAGGTTTACAGTTGTCCTGCTGCAAGTACTCGGATACCCTGAAATCTGTGGCTGCTTCTGCCTCAGATCTCGTGTGGAAAACATGGGCTGGGATTCGTCTAGTCGTCACACATCTCTGTTCACACAAATTCCAGCAGTGCTGCTCAGTATTCCAAGGCAGCTTTCATGTCTTAGGGGCTTCAGTGAATTCTTAGAATATTTTACTACTGCAGTTTAGAGAAAACTTGATTATTTTTTTTTTAAACATTTAAAATGACTGTAAATGTATTTAAAAACAGATAAAAACCCCACGGTGACTTCCCCCGATGTAGCCCCAACCCAGAATGTTTGCTGGGATTCCAGTTGTTTGCCTGACCAGCATTTACTCCTGACTGAGCTCCATTTGCTTTTGGTTTTGCTTTTTTCCTTTCCTTTTCTGTTGTTGTTCCTGGACGGGCAGGTTTTATTGATGTCAACTTCAGTGACTGTCAAGGAACAGTCTCATAATTTTCAGCTGCGCCCGTTTTAATAAAATAAATCAAGGACACAAAGGTTTTTAAGACAGTGAATTAATGGAAGTGTAGACTGATCATTCATTATATCAAGCACTACTTTTGACCTACACAGAGACAGTGCTGCCTGTTCTTGTGCATGTCTGTGAATTCCTCGGGTTTAAGTTTTCCTTTGGCCATAATGTGAACATTCCTCTGTCCTATGAGCAGCTGTCAACCAAAATGAGATGAGCTGTGGCCAGTAACAGGAAGCTGTGAGAGGGAAGGGAGCAGGCAGGAAGCACTGCCAAACACTGCTGCTAGAATTCCATAAATTCCCCTTTCACAGCAGGCTTCAGTAACTGGGGTCATTAATATCAGTATTTCCATGATCCTTAATGTCAAATAGATTTTTTCAAGTCAACAGAAAACATTATCTAGATTGTTCTTATTAAAATTGGTGCAACTGCTGGCCAAAGAATTGTATCTGTATGGTATATGAGTAAAACAGCATGTAAAATCTAACAGCAGTTTTCAGTGATTTATAACCTCGAGTTTTCTATGATTTTTAATCATTAAAGAGTATGTAAAAACATATTTTATACACAATCTTTTATCTTACATTTATTTTTATATTTCTCCATAGCAATTTATTGCAATAGATATATCACCATTACTATAGACATTTATAGTGCCATTAAAATTCAATGCCACCATAAATTTATGCTCCTTAAAGTGTTGACATTTGTAACAGCTTCCACAAGGACATATTTTATACTGAAAGTGAAACTTGAAGTAGAAACTTTTGTTAAATTTAAGATGGAGGCAAGGAAATAAACATCTTTTATCTGCTTTTAATAAATTCAGTGAGTTGGGTGAGACAAACTGTGTTACGCCCCACTTATGGGTTTCACTTGCTCAGGACACTTCAAACAAGTTCCAAGTAAAACACAAGACACAAAACTAAACTACAGAACAATTATTTACCAGCTGACACACAAAACAGATGGTAAATAATGAGCTTGTTTGAGTAAGAATTAATGTCTTGGTTCTTGCTAAGGTCCCTAAAGGGTCTTTGCTGCCCCAGCAGGCTTCAGTCAGGAGAGGAGAGACGTGTCCACTGCCCTGGGACACACAGGCAGGGCTGCCAAGCTGCTCTTCACAAGGTCAGTCAAAGCTGATGGCCCTGACAGCTCCTGATTCCCAGCTGTTCCTGCCTGTCCTACCTGCACTGACTGGCCTTCGTGTTTTGTTGCCTTTTTTTTTCCCCCTGGTGGGATTTTATACTTTTCCATGTTGGTATTTTTCCTCTTGAATCTGTGATTCTGTCTCAACATCTCTTGCCTTCCTTTCCTCTCTGCAGACTCTCCCAGGCCTTTCTCAGCAGTCTCAGGCAAGTTTGGGAGCTGTGCAGGGTCAGAGCTGGGCTGTGCATTCCTGGTACATCTTCTGCCCTACAAAGGGCCTGTCGTGGGAGGGATTTCACAGCAGAGATTGCAGAGATGGTCACACCTCATGGCTCTGTGTGCAGTTATGCTTTGTGTGTTGGCAAATGTCTTAATATTACACCTTTAGATTTAACTAGGAAAGTTAAAAAATGACAGTTCTCACCCCTGAATGTCTAAGATTATTTAAAGATCATTGCAGAACTAGGCAGGAATTTCTCTCAGATTAGTTTCTTTATTAATGGAAAAAATAGACTGCTGAGTAAGTATCAGCATGGAGTTGAATATAATGTGCAAGTAAATAGCAACTTGATTTTCCTGTTGCTAAAGTTTTTTTTAATAGAAATTCAAAAACAAAAGCACGTTTTGACACTTCAAAGTATGTTGATAATGGTCGGAATTACTATTAACTTTCACCTTGCATCACTCTAGATTCCATGAAGGTAACTCATTTTGACATGGGAGGGATTGGTAGAGAGCAGAACTGTGGGAGAGATTGGAGAGAAACTGCCAAAGAGGTGTCTGCTGGGAAATTCCAACCCCTCCAAAGGAACGTGGGTGTGAAAACCATCAAAAGCATCCTTCATGGATGTGCAGGAAGGGAATGGGGTCTTTTGTATGGTGTCTGGAACTTTGTGAACCATCTGCCGGTCCTGGGGGCTGTGTGAGTTCCCCTTGGGAGCACTTCCCCTCTGCTCTGAGCTCTTCTGGGTTTGAAGATCCAATAGAATTCAGCACAGGCTTCTTGTGCTCCAAACACAGAGGGACAGAGCACATGGGAATGGCAATCCTGCGGGGATTGCAGCTGTTGGTCAGGAGAGTTATCGAGGAGTCGTTGGCTTTCATGAGCAATCATGAGATCTGGTGGAAATTCTAGAGATGCTCTGATTTTCTGTCTATTGCTAATTAAATGGCAGACATAACCAAAAGGTATTTTGATGTATATAGACAAGGCATAAATTTCTTTATACATAGTATGTGAGAAATGTGCAAGGGTTAGTAGCTGATACTTGCACGTTTTCAAGAGCTGCACAGGTAACATCTAAGCAAAACTGAACGAGTTACAGGATTTACTGTGCAGCATCAAGTAATCACCCTGAATTAGCAATAAACCTGCATTATGTTTACCAGGAGTAGTATTTCTGTATACCTGTGGACAGATTTGATAGTCAATGAGAAGAAGGTGGGAGAGTTGCTGGAGTGAAGCAAAGGGAAAGACAGAAAAAATAAAATATTCACTAATACAGACATAAGCAGATTTTATCATCTTTATTTCATGCTATGGTTTATGAGATGAGCTGTTCTGAAAGCAGAGATTGCAGTGTGGTGATAAAGCACACTACAAAACAACAAATGTACTATAAAACTGCTTTAATATTTCAGTGTCAGGAGTCTGGTATTTGTCATCCTGTGGGTTCTTTTTTTTACTGTGCACCCTGTTACACAACTGGAAGCTTCATAAAGTAACGAGAAAGGGAGATCAGTCAAGTGCTTCTGGCAAAGTCAAAAGTAAAGCTGGATTTCAGGAAAGAGGATTTTTTTGTCACTAAGTTAGTGAGTAATATACCTGTGTCCCAGCAGAGTTCACAGAGGTGCTGCTCCACTCAAAGCTCTCTTTAGAGTCAAAATTAAGAGACCTGGAGGGCTCATGGTCATTAGTGGGGCCAGAGGACTTTCCATACAGAGTGGCTTGTTAGTGCTGTGGTTCTGACTAGCTGATGTAATTACTTTCAGCCAACTTAAATTACCCTTCATTTTCAATTGGAGCTGAGACATTCCAGGAGCAAAATCTGATGAGGTTAACCAGGAGGAGGTTATAGGATCACAAATTAGAAGTAACTGCATCAGGAACAAAAGTTTGCTAATGGAGGTTTTCCAGCCTACCAGAAAAAAAAAGTTCCACGTGGGAAGTTGAAACAGGAGGAGTTCACTGTGATTAGTCATTTGGGTGAATCTTCCAAGAAAGCTTGTGAAAAATTCTTCATGGGTAGGAAAGTTAACACCAGATTTGGATGTCTTTAAAGCCAAGTTGGGACACTGCTTACAGGATGATTCGAGGTGATTTCAGGCAGGATTTGTCATACAGAAGATAAAGCTTGTACATAAAGCTATGACTATATCACTGCCCTCTTTCATCTTCACTCCTGATGTGGTGTTGGGCCAGTGGATGTGAGCTTTTCAGCTGGGGCAGTGTGGGTGCAGATGGGGAGTGAAATGATTCGCTTTTCCTTGGCAGTATGTGAGGGGCACCTCTAGATTTGTCAGTGGCCTTTCTCTCTTCCTGCTGCAGCCACGATGTGTGTGTTGTTTAGAAATGCCTTCTCATCGTGGCCCACTGTTTTTATATCACGTGACTTTACATCAACTTGAACATAATTCACAAGATTAGAACCAATAAACCTATCATTTTATTTCCATATTGCATATAGGACATTTAATCAGTATTTATGACATGTAAGATTAATCCCACTCATGAGGAGAGGCTTTTATAATTTATTAGTGCCATCACCTTGCTTGAGTTACAAACTGTTCATTTCATTCAAGACAGACAAATCCATGTCTTAGAAATGTTCATCATGCCTCTTATTTCTGAATTTATTACTCTTCTTAACAGGAAAAAATTGAATAATAAAGGTATTTTTCAGTGATAACTATTGTGTCAAGACTGTGACCATTTGCATGAAAATGCAGCTGATTTGGCAGAAAATAGTCTGGTTCTTTTGGGTCTAAAAGGCTTTGGGAACATGCCATGGTTGGAGAAACTAAAGATTTGGCTTTAATGAAAGGGAAAGAAGCGAGTGTTTTTTTAAGTGTGTGTGTTTTGGTTTGTGTTTGATTTGCCTTTACCGTCGCCCTGCCTGTGGTGAGGATCCCTGGTGCTTTTGATCTGCAGGGACATCAAAGCTGCCTTGCACCTTTCCTGGGTGTGCCTTGCTGATTTACCTTCTTCATCTGCAGGGATACACAGACTTCTGGAATTGAACATGAAAGATGATACCATTTAATTTGCTTAACACTTCACATATGTTCTTTTTTTCACGTGTGTTTTTATCATTTGGCCACTTTTGTTCCCATCAGCTTTAGGGCACATCTTTGTCTAGTTCCAAACTGAGAGTGTGAAGGCTGGCAAAGATGCTGGTATTAGTGGGGTTTGCAATGAAAAAGAAAGAAGAGATGCTTTAATACTCTAAAACTCAGCATTTTTGCCTCTTGTAAAAGAGTATCAACTGAAATTCCACACTTTGGAGATATTTAGAGAGGACTGAAATTGTGCAGTGGTCCAAAATTGCTCGGATTTTAATTTGTAGTGATTTTGGTCAGACTCTACTTTCACTGCAAAAACCCCAATATATTATCCCTTCAAGAGCTGTCTTCCTCAATACTGAACTTATGTTTAACAGCACACCTGAAACTCTGAGGAAACATCAAATATTTTGATCAGTTTTCATTTCAAATTGGAATACTCTGTGAAAATTTTCAATTTTACTAACTTCGTTTTTAAGAAAGAAACAAAACATGTGGAAGGTCACGATGACCTAATTTGATGTGTTTCAGGCTGAGCTGCTTTCCTGTGAGTTTGTTTGAGCTTTCAGCTTTTTTCCTGGAGCATCTTGCACTTGGGATTTTCATTTTGCAGGCCGCCTTGCAGTGAGTTGTAGCCCTTCAGTGGAGAAATTTGGACCTGTGTTGAGCAGCACTGTGTAGGCAAACTGGTTTACATGCCTTGCTGAGCTTCTCTGATGTCCTTTGCGTTGCTGTTACTTGTCAGGAGACTTGATCCAATAATCAAGGGACTCTGATACTCGTGCTGGACATTTGAGTCCAGTGGGTCACGTTTGGACTATGAACATTTTCAGTCTGTGATCACAAGATAGTCAGTGCAAAATTCTCAGTGATTTTAACACGACTGTCTGAAACATTAATTCATTCTCTTAATGAGATTTTTCAGTATTTCTTGTACCTCTGGGATGAGAGGATTTGTTGCAGAAAGTTGTGTAAACAGATCTTTCTACAGTTACCTGGTCTTCTGAAAAGTTGTGTATCAAACTGCCTAATTGTCCTTTGCATATTTGTGTGAAACAGATGTTATTTAGGAAGTGCAGTAGCTGTTTGACCAGAGTGAAGCTGATATCTGTCTGTCAGTGTATTCTCTCACGCGGAAAAAAAAAGCAATGTGTTTTTTATGAGGCTTCAGTTTGCCTGAGGGTGAACCTCCCCTCTTTGCACAGGATTAAGAGTGATAAAAGCAGACTAGGCAAATGCAGATAACATGCAACAAAACACAGCAGTCAGAGTTGCTGTAAGAGGGGCCATCTTGTGCTGTTGGGACCATTAGTATGCTGAGAATAGTTTTGGTTGCATAATAACTGATGACTCATCCATGGTGAATTCCTTACCACAGTGTACTGTGATTTCTGATGTACTCTCTGGTCTTTATTACTTTGAGATCCTCATGTACACTAAACCTCAGTTAAACACTGTGATACAGTATAATTTTTTTGCCAGTTCTATTTCGAATTTACTTTATCAGTGTAGGAAGTTTGGCAAAAGTCATGGCATTTACACCGAGTTAAATACAAAATTCCAGTTGTTCCCACAGTGGCGGTTGTGCTGTGGTTGTGGATCAGGGTTGTGCCTGTGTGTGTTGTGCTCTTCAGTCCTCAGATCCTTGTGGGGTTCGGGAGCTCCCCAATTCAGTCATCAGTGGGTGAGAACATGGGATGGAGTTGATTGACTGAACACCCAGGGGCCTTCCCAGTAAAGGGAATGACTGACTGCTCTGAGGCCTCTCCTGGTGGGAAATCAGACAGTCTGCATTCCCCCAGGCAGGGCAGTGCACACACCAGCTCAGTGCTTCGGAGTGCTGACTAATCCCAGGTGGAGAAAAAAACCCAAAGCCTCTCCTTGGCTCTGCTGCTGCACGAGAGATCCAAGCCTGGGTACGTGAGTAAACAGGCAACAGAAACTGATCCTGCAGATGCACAAGCGGTGACACAGGACACACTTCTGTACACATTTAGCATAGCTGGATGCCTTGTGAGTGGTTTAAGATCGTGTGGCCATGCAGAGAATGGTCCCAGCAGTGTGTGAGAGTTCAGCAGAAAGATGTTTTTGGGGAGGGTCTTGCCTGGTCTGTCTGGAGATGAGACTGCAGCACACTTGGAGAGTCCTTTCAGGATCTGGGCAGACACAGGTGATCTGGGTCAAGATGTTTGACACCCCAGGCAGACACTGCCCTATGCAGAGCTCATAGCACTCAGGGGTTTGGGGTTTCTTTTTCTGTTATTTTAGTTTGGTTTTAAACAGTCTATGAGCGTCTGGTGTCTGTGCCTTAAATAAAACCTGCAATTGCATTTAAAGCAGAACGTCCCCTCAGGATATTCTTTCCCAGCTAGGAGTCATTTCTGCAGTAACCAGAAGTACAAGGAGGCATTTGGCACCTTGTTGTCAGCCTTACCTGCACCAGCAAGAGGAAGGGCTGAGGCCCTGAGCTAAGGGGGCTCTTGGGCCCTTGGTGTTAGTCCTGCGTGGGCTCACAGCTCTTAAAGCCTATTGATGCCCTCAAGGTGTGTGACATATTTTTCCATCACATTTAGCACTGTCAGTCATGACCTTCTGACAAATGACATCATGGCTCTAGAGCAACCAGAATGTGCTGTTTATTCCGTGTAGCCCTGGTTACTTGGAGAAGACAGAGTGCTGCACCAAAACCAGCAAGCGGTTCTGAATATAAATAACAATCTACGAAGGCTTCTAAATAAATAATGCCATTAACCCACAGTGTGCTCAGGTTTTTTGTTTTGCTTGTTGAAAGGAATCAGAAGCACTATCGAGTTATTTATTCCTAGAACAACGTTACTATAGTAACCATTGTACCTTATTGTTAACCGTGCACAGGAGTTGTGAAGTTACTTGGGGGGGCAGATCAGAAATTTGTCCAATAATTGGGCATTTCAATAAAAGAGGTGGTTGCCTGCCTCGAGAGCCTGTGTACAGCAGGAAATCCAAGAGCTTTGGGAAGGAGAGGGAAGAGCGTCGGGTGTGTAAGTGTCTCGTACTGCACTAAGTTGGCTCGTTGTTATAATTGTTTTACAGTTTTGCAATATGGACTGTGGGGGTAACCATGGAAACAGACACTACAAATTGAGGGCCTAAAGACAGTGTTGTGAGAATCCTTCAGATGTGCTCTGCTTGATTATCAGAGATGTAATGCTGCACAAATCTCATGGTGGGGGGAACTATTGTTTTGCCCTGATTCCCGGAGTTTTCTGAACAAACACACAGAGGCTGCCTTGTGAAATCCAGCTGGACTCTGGGGTGGCTACTCAGGGAGACCTTGAGGTGCCATGGAAGTCATCCCATGCCTTGGAAAGCAGGTGCTGGCCCTCAGGATGTAACTGTTGCTCTACCTCCTCAGGCACCACGAGATTACTGGGAAGAAGAGAGAACAGGACATCCCCTTCCTAGAAAAGCCAGGGGTGCTTTTATGTTTTTAGCTTAAAGAAGGTCCTGAACAAACATGAGGAAAGCTGAGATGAAGCTACTTAGCATTCTTTTTTTTTTGCTTTTCTAGTTCAGATTCCCAGGTTTATTGATAGGTTTTCTTACACGTTCCAAGGTGGTTCATGTGCTAAAACTGTGTGTGCTTGCATATTGAAATTTTCAAGGTTTTTAGCACTAACTAAAATTATATCTAGCAGCTTAGTAGCATCCAAATCCCTGGAAGACTCTATTTCACGTGCAGGTTTCCTGTGCTACAAAGTTATCCCCATCCTCCCCTTATTTTAGCAGAATTCTAAATTGAATCCTGGCAATTGTTAACTACAAAAGCAGGGGGAAACAAGAAATAAACCATAAACTTATTTTGTGGTAAGCAGAAAAGTAACTGTGTTGATTCAAGAATGAAAAAACAAACCAAGTTCTGTAAGATAACAGTGAAGAATAATTCTGTATTAAAAGTTAGGAAGTTTGGGCATTTAGAAACTTACAATGATACACTGATTTTCTTGGAGTACCTTAGGTTTATCGGGGATATGGAGAAGGATTATTCAAACAATTTGGAAATATTAGCACACTCCAATGAAACTTTCTATTGTCAGCAACTGTGCCTTTTTTTTTTTCTTTGTCAGGAAAAAAGATTTGGTTAATTAATCTACCCCTGATTACTTTTAAAGTGCAATATGTGGTAGGTAATATGCAAGCTGGTTATTACCTTAGATTCATTTTTATGTCATTCTGAATTATTAAAGCAATTATAATTCACCATTCAAAGGTCTGAAGGAAGTAATATACGTTCTAAATTTCATGGAACACTTTACTCATGAAAATCCCCAGTGATGTTAAGAGTGGTATTAATGTGCAGAAGGTGAGCAGGGTTTCAGCTGGTCTGGCAATAAAAGGTGATAGAGTGGAAATGTGCTTTATGAAAAAAATTTGAAATCAGTACATCTCTAAAACACTTTTGAATATAACATAGTGGTTACTGTAAAATATTATGGTATGTAGCAGTTACCCATGGTATTCCCCAACGTATTTCAAATTAACCATTACAGTAAAATCCAAAATAGAACACATCTACCTTAATTTTTGAATTGCAATATTATTAAATTGCTACTCAGTTACAGGAAGGTGGACATTGACAATAGTTTCACCAAGACTAGATCCTGTTACCCGCATCAGTGTTCCCTTTTATTTTGTTAAACAATGTATACCTTGAAAACCAGAAATCAGAAAAATAACAATAACAATCCGAAGTTGTTTCTGGACTAACACAGTGATTCAGGGATAAAATGGTGTGGAGCAAAAAAAAAACCACTGAATTTCATTCTTTTCAATGCATATTTTTGCATGTGACAGTGCTGCTGCCTTAATAATTCAAACCCCTAAAGCAAATGTATTAGTAAAATACCATAATTCATGTTATTTTCAGCTTTTCAAAAGTCTTTGAATGGCACAAAAAAAGGAAGGGAAGGTAAACCAGAATTATACAGGCATTTGTGTCCCAAACATACATGTTCTGTGAAATTATTTCATCAACTTCTTTAGATAAATATAGATTTTGGAGGATACATTTGAGCAGAATAAAGAATAAAAGCAGCAGAGCTGCTTTAGCTCTTGTTTGCCACGTTGGTGTAGGGCTGTAACGTGGGGAGGGCCGTGTTTGTGTTGGGAGTCTGCAGCTGATTTGCAATAGTTGACTCCTTGTTTTTAACTACAATATTAGATTTATATAGATTATATTTATCTATTATATATATCTATTATATATTTATAGACTACTATATTAATATATATTTGTATTTACATATTTACATATTATCTTTATAGCGTATAATATTTATATAGATGTATTTTATTATATTTATAACAGCATTAGAAGTCCTCTCCTCTGGAACTGTAACTGAATGTGCAGACCCAAGGTAAAAACAGAGGTTTCCCAAAATTGCCATTTATTTCTATAGCTCCTTTTAGTCCAAGTGGGCTTGAAGCAGAGCTGTAAAATGCACATTCTAAAGTTCATGGGTGTTTCACTCTCGTTCCTCTACACTGCTCAGCTTGAGGCAAAGTTTCCCGCAGCATGTGACGATGCCCTGCTCCGATAAACCCCTGCCCGTGCAGGCGGTGTAACGAGGCTGGCCAGGTTCGAACTCCATCGCTGGGAGACTCTGTTTGCGGAGTGTCCCTCAGCCCGGGGACGACGTGCGGGTGTGTTTGTATCCCCAGCCGCGATCAGGGATAATTCTGTCCCCTGTTTGAGGCGACTTGTGCTCTGCAGCTCCAAGAGCGCTGCAGGAATAATGGTCCTGCTCAAAGGCTTCCTGCGGGCTGTCGATACCGATGGCTCGCACATCGTTTCTCAATTGCCTCTCGTTACGACTTTCGCAGCTCCTGAGCTGTCGGAATCAGCTCGCAGTGGTCTCCCCAGCAGGGCAACTTTCGTCCTCCACCTCACCCTGACAGCAAGGCTAATGGCTGTTCAGGAGGCCAATGGATCTTAATAACAAATGGAAATGGTTTTGCCCCTTCATTTTAATTAACATTATGTCTACATTTCTATGATAATGGATAATTAAGTGAGTTACCTTGACATTGGAATGTTCTTGGAAATAATTTACTGTGCAATTTCATTAGGTTAAAAGACATTTGTCTATTTTATTTTGAATGGAAGTTTCATCATAAATATTTCTGAGTATGATTTATACATAAACTAATTATCATTCACAGAGTCAGGACTTTCCAAACCGCAAAATCCATTATGTGCATTTTAAAAATCTTTTTGGGATCATACACAGAACCCATCTCATCTGGTACTTCAAAGAAATATTCCTCTTTTTTCCTGGAGCCTCCGATCATCTGTTATTCTCTAAACACATCAAGAGGCAGACAAGCATTCTCATGGAATATTATTATTTTGGGGATAGCAAAGTTTTGCTCCATAAGGGGTGGTTTATTGCACTTCAGAGAAAAATGTTAATCAATCAAAAGTGTTCTTCAATAAAATTGGAAAGAATTGTAAAGAGGCAATTTGTACCTGTGCTTATACACCAAAAGAGTTGCCTTTCAGGCAAACTACCATTCCCCAGCACCATCCCTGTTCAAGCACAAAATGAAAATGATAAAATGAACTCTCTAGATTTACTAAGGATCATGTCTTGTTTGTAAATCTTCTTGCATATCTATATTTATAAAGGAAGGGGGATACATGCAGGCATGTTAGGTGTGTTTTGCTGGAATGCACCATCAGAAAAATACTTCATTGGCAGTTCTGTCCCTCAGCTTCTTACAGGGTCATGACTCCACAAAAATGCTTAACTGTGTTTTGGGCTGAGGAGATGCTGTAAATGTTACTGCAGAACTTCTGTGTTTTGAGAGGCGCCCACAGCTCACATAAATAATGATTGGATTGCGAATTGGTGTATTATTTTGCAGTTAATAGGCGTAACTCCATCAAAATCTGCATTTCAAATATCCCATGGACGGGGTCATTAATTTATTCACAGTCTCTGACATCACTGTTTGATATGTGAGAACTAATAGAAGGCCACGGTTTCCTTCGAAGGGGTTGTCAGGTTGTCACTAAGGTCAGCTTTGTGGCAGAATTTTGGAGAGATCTACTGCTTTTGTGATGCAAATAACCAACTGCATCAAGAAAACAAGTTACACAGTGGTTTGTTTTAAAGGTTGTTTTAAAGACTGTCCTGTCCCAGAGCTGCTGCTTTGCATTCCACGGGCAGGGAGAGGGGCAGGTGATAGCAAGAAAGAGAAGGGAGTAATGTTTGGAGGAAAAATGGTAGCTGTAATAATCAGACTAATAAATGGTACAAGAATGTCAGATGTCTATTGGAAACTCCGTAGAGTATTGTTTAGCAACATTTCTCTGTCTGTAATAAATCTCTCTGAAGCCTAATCCTGCAGCTGATTCTCTCAGTGAAACTGGAAATTCAGGACCTGGGGTTACTTGGGCTACACTTTGCCATTGATTGAATCATCTGCTGGATCCATGGGAACAAAAGGGCAATTTAAGTTTCCATAAAGCAGATGAATTCATGTGTTAATATTTGAGATGGACCGATCTGTAATACTCAGTGACACAGTTACATTTTTCTGTGTCTCTCAGCTAAAATCTGGGCACGTTTCCACTGAAACATTTGAGGGAAACCAGACAGGCAAGTAGTTTGCTGCTTTATCATCTCCCTTGCCCTGTCCAGTTCCACTCCACTCCTGCATTAGCCAGTTGAGGTCAGTGAGATTTGAGGATCCCTGGGGTTTGTAACCCTGCATACCCCATGAGGGGCTCCAGGGAGGCAAATCCCTGTTCTCTCCCACAGCAGGAGAGTTTGGGGAGCTCAGTGAGGCACCACCTTTGGAAACTGGGGACTTTGTGGGATTCCTCATTGCCTGGATCTATGGAGTGCTGTGCTCCAGTCCCTCTGTGACCAGCAGCTGGGGGCACTGAGGGTTTGGAAGTTCAGTGTTCTGCCCACGTGGCTGTTACAGAGATCCCTGTGGGGCTGGAGATCCTGCGAGGAGCACTCAGGGCACCCCGTGCCACTGACACCCATCTGGAGTGACAGAATGCCCAAAAATAAACCACCAAACTGTTCATAGAACCAGAAATCTAGTTTCTCTGTAGCCCATAGTGTGCTGCCAGTCTGACTTACAAAGCCTTGGTAACTGGGTGAGTAAATTTTTTAGGGAGTTTGTTCTGTAAGGATTGTAAACTGAAGATCTCCTTCAAGCTCCTTCTACCCACCCCCATAAGACATCTTAGTTTATGAAAATAGTACCAATTTGTGCTGGCAGCTCCACCATCATTTTGTTTTTACTGCAGAGTACCCTTTCACTGTTTGGGGTTTTTTTTCCCTCTGAGTTCTCTAATGAGGAATTTCTCCACGTTGGAATTTTTCTCCTTTTAAATATTGATTTATATGCTGACTTTAATAGGAGCAGAGACAGATAAAGCTAATTAATTAAAAATTAATACTAAATAATTCCTAGCCTAACCTATGAATGTTCACTACATCAAGAACCCCCTCACATTGGCAGAGCTGTTTAAGAGAGGAAAACTGAAATGAGTGCAATATTTAAGTTCCACTCTAAAACTATCCTTGTCATCTTTCTGCCCTCTCTAAAGATTTTCCTTCCATCAGTGATTTGTCCTGAAATGGATATCAAGAACTTTACTTATATTTTCATGGAGAAGTCAGGCTTGCCAAACTTAAATAGGAGATTTTTGGAAAGGCAGATCACTGGATCAGATAATTGATGTACATGTCGAGAGAATGAAAATCAGATTGAAGGTAAAATTATAGCAGAATAGTTTTTATACTGCAACAATTTATCGTATACTTTAGATACCAGTTAAACTGTTCTAAAACAATCTAAAAATGAAAATATTTGTGTAGTGCCAACTGCATTCCAGTGTCAGAGTTCTTCATTTAGCATAGACACTGATACTGAAAATGCTGTGGAGCCTGTGCATTATAAATTTATAAGACAAATGTATAGGAGAATTATAAACTTTTTTTACATCTTAAAGGAAAGCCAGTTTAGATTTTTCAAGGGAGAGAAGTTTGCTGCTTTAACCTTTGTGAACACCTGGATGACACAAAATACAGAGGGGGTGGAAATGCATGAAGTTTGCCCACTTTTTGAAAGGAATTCTGTCCCTGCTCTGTCTCTGCATAACAGAAGCCTCATTTTTTTGAGCCTGAGCCCTCATTCCTGCTTCTCTCAAAGTGTCAGTGGTGGCAGCTGACAAGTTGTTCACCTCCAGTCTAACATTAGTGTGATGGACAAGGCTGCCATGCTAACAAAGAGTTGATCAGTCCTAAACTCCTTGTACAAAAGAAGTAGGTTTTTTTCTTTCTTTCTTTCTGCCTTTTTTTTTTTTGATAGAACACAAAGTATGAAGGCTCATCTAAGTAGGAAAGATTCATCAAAATCTCTAATTAAATACATGACAGCTGGTGAATTAGAGCATTCTGTCTTAGCGCTGCCATCCTATAATACTTCATAATCCGGAGAGTCCAAAGTATGAATTAATTATGCTTATAAGTATCCTAATACCCAACTAAAGGGGAAAAATAATCAAAAGCAACCCTAAAAGGTCTCTGAGAATGTAGGCAGTGCTGCTAATCATGAGTAACTAGGACCAAATTATTTCCAGATTACAAGACTTTGGAGGTGCTTTGATAGAGAATATGTTTGTATTACGAGACTGTTTGGGTAAAGGAACTGTTTGTTTTTAAAGAATGTGTTAAAAAAGCACTTTTTGAAGTGTTGTAGTTTGACCCCAGCCAACAGCTAAGCACCAGCAGCTGCTCATCCCTGGTGGGGTCGGGAGACAACCGGAAGGGTCAAAGCGAGAAAACTCGTGGGTGTGGATGAAGACAGTTCAATATGCAAAACAAAAGCCACACACACAGGCAAAGCAAAGCAAGGAATTCATTCCCCACTTCCCACGGACAGGCAGGTGTTCAACCACCCCAGGACAGCTGAGCTCCATCGCTGTAACCGTGACTTGGGAAGGCAAAATTGTGCCATCCCTGCTCAGCAGTGACAAAAACTTCCCCGTGTCATCAGCCCTTCTTTCAGCACCAATCCAAACCACAGCCCCTCACCAGCTCCTGTGCAGCAAATCCACTCTCTCCCAGTCCACACCAGCACAAAAACCCACGTACTAATTATCAGTTCCTAATAGCTGGCACAATCCTCAGCCTTGCAAAGATAAATATGATAGAGACCCCGAAAGTCATCGTTTGAGAGTGAACCTGTTGTCTCCAAAAAAAGGAAGTTTAGAAACAAATCAGATGTTCACATGTTCTACTTGTTTATATTTGCTGGTGAGGAGGTTTTGGTTGCTTGTTGTTACTTTAGGGAGAAGGAGCAGCACAAAAATAGGAATTCTCATGCAGTTTAGAACACTGTTAAACTGAAATACTCCAGGTTTGGGGCAGGTAATTTTTGAACATCGATAGCCAAAGATTAAATGTTCCACTGAAACACTTTAAAAATATTTGCTCCATCTGTAATCCAGATCTGAAAAAAGATATTTCTAAGGAAAACCTTCTAAGCAGCCCTAGAGGTTTTTATTAATCTTGTTCTCTGATTGATTTTTTTTGCCTTTTTTTTCCTTTCCCCCCCCCCCATCAAGACTTTAGGTTTTTTTCCCTAGGGCTTTCTAACTACAAATTTTCTCATCACAATATATCCTACAAAACAGGAAACACATATCATTAGGTTTCTATTCCTCTGTGTTTTGAACAAAATCAGGCCTGTGTGATAAGTCTTAACATAGATCTTCCAGCCTGTTGATTCCTTGGGTTTATTGGTTATTCAGAGGCCATGCAATAACATTGAAAACATGTGTATTTGGTTTTCTGAACATCCTCAAAATCCACATACAGTCATCTTTTTTCTGTGCAAGGGATCTTTTTCATTTTGCTCAGCAGATGGTCAGGTGTCAGTGTCACGACTGTGATGAGAGGAGATGATTAATTTCACACAAACCTGGCCTACAATTCCAAAGAATTCATCTCTTCCTGAGTCAAGAACACTTCTTTGGAAGTATGTTATAGCTGTCTTTTGAAACTGCTGTGCTTTATTCCAAGGAAATTACTATTTATCTTTCACAGTTGTTAACTGACACGGTTCTTGAACTGGCACCTGGTTTCTGTTGGCCATCCAGAAGCCTGACTGAAACCACAGTTCCTGAAATCCAAGTGTCCAGTGCTTTTTACTGTGTTAATAGATGGACTTTGTACAGAGCAAGAGAGGAGAAAGATGCCAAATGTTTCTCATCATTAAGACTTTGAAGAAACCAACAGATTCATTGAATTTGATTAGTAGAAGTCCAGTGTTCCTGAGAAAGGTGCCCATTCAGTGGTACTTGTGGATAGAGGAGGAACCACTGAATAGCTTTTAAGTAAACTGATTTCTCACTTGAAGGGTTGTGCTATTTTCCCTAATCCATCTGCTGATCATTTTGATGTAAGAAATGGTGGCAAAGACTGCTGATCTTGGATCAGCTGCTCAGGAATGACTCTCACCGAATGAGACATTTTCATCATTCTGGTGGGCTGAATAATCACTTGTCACAGTCCTGAGAAATGCTTGGCAGGAGATTCTCCATTGCCTTCTCCAGTAATCACGAGTCAGAAAATTATTCCTATTTGTCATTTCTGTGGGCTTTGAAAACTCCATATCCCCCCCCCCCCCATCTGAGAACAGTGGAGTTGTTTGAGGTGTGATTAGAGTTGTAGTTTGGTGTGGGTTTGTGTGTGTGTGTGAGTTGTAGCTTTTTTTCATGGAGTTTTTAGGTAGGTTTGGTTTGGTTTTTACCCTGTAGTGTGCTTTCTAGAAAACGAATGTCATAGAATCACAGAATTACTCAGGTTGGAAGGAACTGTGGGAAGTTCCTAGTTCCAACTTTCTAGTCATTTTAGCTCAGCAGGCAGTCAGTGTGGTCAGGTATGATTTATCTTTGTAAGCCCATGACAAGTGTTCGTGGTTTTGGCTCTCCTGCCACCTTCCCTGCATGCTTGAGCAACAAGCACATCCATCTTCCTCCCTTGTAGCCTGTCTTTCCCCTCCAGCTTACATCCTATTTTGCTGCAGATCAGTCATGACTTCCCTGCTCAGCCAAGTCATTGTCCTGCTACATCTATTCCCTTCCCTGACTGCCAGGATGGGCTCTTGTGCTTGGAGGGATTTGTCCTAAAAGACCTGCCAGCTGCTTGGAGCTCTTTCACCCTTCATAAATGCCTGAGATCCTCTCTACTAATCCTCTGAATAAGGCAAAGGCTGTTTCCCTAAATATGTGACCACACAGCTTGTCATTTCCACTTTTCTTATCTCCCTTTGACTCCCCAGGCTCCTTATCTGGCCTGGGTGTTACAAAGAACATCAGACTGAAAATGTTGTCCTGACACATCAGGCAAGTCACAGCCAGCAGAGAACAGTTGTGTCTGTGAGGATGGGCCTGGGCTTCACTTCTCCGAGGCACCGAGTCAGTCCAGCCAGACACGTGTCAATCCTGAGCTAAGACTAAACCCTTCCAGCTGATGTTGACACCGAGCCCTCTGTCTGAATAGATTGTGCCACAACAGTTCTTTTCCAGTGAATACACCACAATGGGGAAAAAAAAAATACATTGGAACTCACCTAAGCTTCCTATGGGATGAAGTGGAATGCAGATGAATGCACATGGATCAGAAATTTTCGTAGGGAACTTCAAATTTGCTGTGAGGTTTAGTTCCCAGCGCAGGTGCCAGCAGATGGCACTCAGGAATCTGTAATGTTGTTACCTGTGGGGCTGTCTCTGACCAAGGCAGCTCGTGCTCTGCAGGGCTGGGAGCTGCCCCTGCCACACTCCAGGGCTTTTGTGGCTTCATGTGGACAGAAACACCCCTATGGAATGGGAACAACTGATGGATGCCAGAGGTGACTGGTGTGTGACATGTTATGTTCGTACAGGATTGGGAAGGTACTGAGACCTGGTTTGAATGTTCTGAACTAGTTCCTGTAAAGAGAGCTGGAATATTGTTTGTATATTAAAATATTGTTGGTTTATTGTTGTTTGTATGGGTATCTAATAATGCTGTTCACTGGCAAAGATTGCATCATTTAATCAGTTTTCAGTTTTGATTACAGCTACCAGCAGGAGACTCAGAGTTGCCAACTGTAATTAAAATGTAAAAAAAAAAAAAAAATTTAAAAAATCAACCAAAGGACAGTAGCAAAAAAACCAGTTCAGAGATAATTAAAGCTGAGAAATGTTTATTTTCCTGTGAACTTTTGTACTGCTGTGCTGAGGAAAGCTGAATATTATCTGCCTTCAAACATCCACTTCCTTGGGTTGTTTGGATCCGGGGTTAGTTCATCATTTCCATCTTAGTGCAGGATTTTGTCAATGAATAATGCAGATAACACTTGAATAATTTGTATTAATGCTTATGGGATTTGTCAGTGCTGCAGTATAACAGAGGAGTACTTTATTTCTATTCTGACCCTGTTGAAAGGACCCCAGGGGCTTTGAAAGCCAAGATAAAAGTTTGCAGTGGCTTCTTTACAGGTACCACTGGACTTTTCTCCCACACTGGGAGCAAAAAGATAATGCCACTGTCGTGTATAACAACTAGATTTATCTCCCTGGCTTCTGGTACCTTGTATTTGGTTTTTATCATCTTGAGAAACTGATCTGCAATGAAAAGATAAGGGTTCTGACCCTGTATCTCAGGTAAAGGTCGTATATTTATAAATGTACAAAACTCCACTGGAAGGCTGTGTCAGAGACTTGGTCTTTCAGTGATTAGAAACCTTTTATTAGGAATCCTGAACTCATTCTTGAGCTGTTTATATGGTTTTCCACAATGTTATTTTGTTAAAATTCCTTTTCCTCTTCTTTGGCCTGCACTTCCCTTCAGTATTTTTCAGACTTATCTTCTCAGTAGACATAATCCCTCTGTGTTTTTGTTTACTAAAGAAGCTAAACTCACTGTGACCTCAAAATGAAGACCTTCTGATGATTAGAAATGATATTATTCCCACTCCTTTTTTTTTTTTTATTTTATTTTATTTAATTTTCACTTAAAAATAGCAAAACCCCCTGAATAACAACACATATTTGGAACCATTTGGTGTGGACTCAGTTATTTCAGTCCTCCTCTATAAAAAACTTGATAAAGATTCATCTCTGTGGTAACTTCTCTTGTGTGTTTCTGCACCTGATGGGGCTGCCTTTTTCCATAGCCAGCCCAGAAGTAGCTTTTCCATTAATATAGTTTTCCTTGAGGAAAACACTCAAAACAGGTCAGGTAAATTGTTCTTTTAAATGTTCCTCTCCTTTTCTGAGGATGGAGGGAGGCTCAACACCGAGGAAGTCTGAAGTCAGCAGAAGTGAATCCCCTCTGCTGTGCTCTGTGCTGGGCAGGGTAGAACACATCATTTTGGAGCAAATGTTAATCCTTCTCAGGTCTAAAGATGAAAAAAGTCTTTAAAGTTACTCAGATGCCCAAATGAACTCATGACCTGTGCTCTTAGTTAGGAAGTACATGTGCATTTAACACCTTCCAGCAGTGGAAAAATAATTTATCTATACCCAGCCCAGACAAAGCAGGACTGGAAGGCCTGGGCAGGCTAAACCTGAGGATCTGACCCATTTGTAAAGCCTGTACTCCAGTGAAATGAAGAGATTTCTATTTTCTTTAATGTAGATGATGATTTGCTTGAAATATTCTGAACCATCAGCTTGGCAGGATCTTCATACACTTTTGTTAGCTAATCAAAGACAGATTGCAGTCAGGAGCCATATCTAAATTTATTAAGAAAATTAATAGACCATTTAAATTTTACTAGAATTAGGCTAAGATACAGCAAGCATTTGCACCAGCAGACACTCATTAGCTGTCCCACTGACCTGGTGCCTGCGTGTGTAATGAAGAATTGACATCCAGGTTCAGGGACAGTAGTGCTTCTAATTTGAGTTTGAATGATTAGGGGAAAAAAGACTGATATTACACACGTGTCAGATTTTATTTTTCATATTAATTTCACTGTGTATATTATGGATTGCAAAGTCAATGTTTCAAGGGTTATGTTTGCCTAATCCACGAGTTTTGCTTGGTTCTCTGGTCTGTAAATCTCTGCACACTTTGGCTATGAAAGGGTATTTTATGTATTTATTTATATAGTATTTTTGAAAAGTGAGCCACCTGGTGAGTGCTGAGACCCTAATCATGTTTTTTCCATAAGTGCACCAGTCTTTGAGTTAAATTACCATGAAAACAGGGCCTTGCAAAGTTTCAGCACGTTGGGTTTTAGCACATTTAAGCCTTTGTGATAATCCGTCTCTGCCTTACATTGATATTTTTAAATCTAATGAAAATTACCCCCTTACATTGATATTTTTAAATCTAATGAAAATTACCCCCTTTTTTCTTTATTAGATGACTTTTCCAAACCTCCACAGAGCTCATGGCAGGGTAGGATATTTCCTTGAGGTTAGTTTTCACTTTTCAAGAAGCTACCTTAGCAAGCTTTAGTAGGAATAAGTGTGTGCAGTGGGGATTAGTTCCCCCAAGAGTACTGTTCAGCACTTTAAAGAAGATTATATAATTGAAGCTCAATTATTTTTAAACTACTTTTTCTGTCTTGGAATTGCAGCCCTAATCAACAGTGAATTCTGTATACAAAAATTCTGAACGCTGACAAACAAGATGACCTGGACTTGAAAAAGTGATCATTTGTGTCATTCACAAATGCCTGTAATGATGAGTCTATAAACTGTACTTTATAACTGATTTTTGGAATGTTATTAGTGATTTTTTACCTGTGGTCTAAAGATGTGAATAAGGATTAATAGTGTTCTCAGTGCAGTTTGTAGCTGCCCGTGGCCAAATGAACATGCATTTAGAGAAGACATTCCTCTGCCATTTTAGAGGATTTTGCATCTGATATTGCAAAGAATTTGTACAGTTCTGAGAAGTTTTCTGTTCCAAATACATTTAATTTCCAGCACATCAGCATCAGCCTCAACCCCTTTTGCATCTTAACTATCTCTTGATGCAGGCAGGAAGTAAAAATACTTGGATTAGGGAAAACGAGCCATTACTTGGAACATCAGCCCTCTGCTGATGGGTCACGGGTCCTTGTGCTGCTGGTTCTTTTCAGTCACTGCTTGATTCTCTGGGGAACTGGGATTAGGGGAGGATTTCCTTAAGGTGAGTGGATTTGAGATGGTGGCAATTGTCTGTAACCACTGCCACTGTTCTCATGTGAAGGGGAGAGTGTCCTTGGCTGAGGATGATGGAGTGGGTGGCTGTGGGTTTGGGGCAGCAGGCTTTGTTCCCAGCATTCCTGTGGACCTCCTGGGATCACCCCCTCATCTGCTCGAGTGCCCAGCTCTGAAAGTGCAAGCCATGAAGCTGAACTATTTTGGGGTTGGGCCATCTGGCTCCAATATCCCTTCATTTGTTTGTGGAATCCAAATGAGTTCGGTCCCCTGGTAGAAGCTGGACACCACCAGGCAGCGATAGGGTTGACATTTCTGCCAGCAGTTCAGGACACACATTTCAAAGCAAGCCAGTGTTTATCTGCCAGCTCTGATGCAATATTTAGAGTTGTGTCAGAGTGGCAAAGCAAAACTTAGGTTAGTGAATGTCACTCTTCTCCCTGGTCTGCAGCTTTCAGGGTTTCTTATCTTCCCCTCTCGCTGCTCTGCAAATACAGTTCTTATACTCAATTCTCTTCACACTCTGTTGCCAATTCACACATTCTGCATTCAGGGCTGCCAGTTCTGTGCCCAGCTCCTTGGTCAGCTGAGCCAACTCTGTCCCATAGGCAGCAGCTTTTCTAATAGTTCAGTCCCCCAGGCTAAGCAAGCCTGCAGCCCTGCCAGTGTGTGCCATTCTTTGATTCCAGAAAGGACTTCAATCCCCTCAGTCCCAGTAGGTAAAGGCAGATAGTGAGCGAACCAAATCGTTTTCCTTCTATTTGAAAACTGTTAGAGGCAGTTCCACAGGAGCTGACGGTGCTTTACAACTGCTGGGAGAGGTTATAAAAAGAAAGAGTGAATGTTGTTTGCTTTTATGTAAGTTTTAGCCTATTTTATACACCTCATTTTCTTTCCTATGATGTTGAGGCCAATAAACAGGGATCCCAGACACTGACCAACCTTTACTGCTGGTACAGAGCAACAAATCTTTGAAAGCTCCAGCGTTTCATCCTGAACAGGAGCAATCATTCTTCTCATGTTTTTCCTTCCCATTGAAGACTGAGGTAACTTTTCTGCTGTTGCAGACAGAGCTGACAGCTCAGGAATTTATAATTCCAGTGATTATTCCAAAACTTCTGAGTTCTGTTACTTGTAGAGAGACAAAAGCTGGGCTAACAGTGAGTGTATAATAGGAAAATGTGCCCTTCCTCTTTTGTTCCCCCTGGGCTTTGCTCAGGCCTGTCACAGGGGAATGTGTAGAACTCGGTGAGGCAGAGATCTCTAATCTCACTGAGCAATCATGCCAGTGCTAGGAGGATGTTAATGATGTTTTACCACCTAAGAGGGTGATGAAAGGAGAGCATTTGAACACCTGAGCATGTATAATTTAAATGTAATAAAATCACAATATGAGTTCTGAGTAGAAAAATTAGCATCACTAATTATTGCTTGCTGATTATTGCTGTAAGCTGTTCCTCAGTCTTTTTCATTTATTTATTTAATTATTTATTTTAAAATACATGCTGCCAGTGCATTCAGGTGTCAGGATAAACACGTGACACCACATGTACTCAAATTTCAGGCTGGCACCAACTTCAGCTCTTTCTCTGTCTCTCAGTTCCACGTTGCAGAGTTTGATTCAGGGTGGCTGAGGCCGGGCAGCAGGTGGGCACCCAGGAGTGCTCATTAGAAAGGGAACCAGCCTGCTTCTCTTGATTAGCCTGTCATCAAACATGCAATATGAAATGGAGCAAGCCATCATCATTAGTGCAGACAGACCCATATCATGTGCCACTCGTGCAGCCATGGCTTTTCTGTTGAAGACAAAAGTTATTTATACCACAAGTCCAAACCCCTCCTCTGCTGCTGCAGGAAGGCCTCAAGGTTACTGAGCGCATGTGTGACATAAATGCAGCAGAGCATTTTAATTAGATTCTTTCACCAGAACTCCTGACCTTCTGTGTAGCACATTAATGTATTTTACTAATTATAAATGCAATTAAAAAGTACTGAAATAAAATTAGGCTGATCTATCTAATTTACATTAAGCACTTTCAAATTATGCAGATTTTCAAAGTCTTTTTCTTTCTTTCTCTCCATTTTTTTCCCCCCTTCCAATTTGCGTTTCAGGAAAAAATTGTCTGCATTAAAACAGCTGGAAAACAACCTTGTAGCAAAACAAATTTCTTTTCTGTGATTATTCACAGTGTGTGAGTTAATTTTGTAGGCAGTAATACGCTCAGCTATCGTTAGGGTAGGGACTCACACAATAGAGCCCATATGTGCATTGGGTGCAGTGGTGGGTCACACACTGCGTGGGTACCCCTCCCTTTTTTCTCTTGGGAATTGGGTTCAAGGGCTAACCAGGGAAATAATACTGATATAATGCTCAAAACCCACAGAGATTTATAAACAATAAAGAGACAGCAAAAGCAGTGTGTGAATAACACAGGCAAGGCGTGTGGTGTGCTCGGTCATTAGAGCAGGCTGACTTACCTCTGCTGTCTACATCTTTTAGTAGCACTTGCATAGTATTTTGGAGTTTCAGACATGAAAGTAGAAAAATGACAACATTTCTTTATTATTTTTGTCAAGCATCTAAATGGCAGCAGGCACTGTGGAGCAAACATAACACAATCCTTACCCTGGAGAGCTTCTGATCTAATTTTAGATGGGCTGCAGAAACAGAGGCAGTGCTAAGTACTGAACATAGATAGGAAGAACCAAGCTTAAAGGAGGGAAATTTGTAGAGCTATTCAGGCATTTTATATTGTTTATCCTTAAACATTTTCAATAATAAAAGATTAATTTATTTTACACATGTGTTTTAATGAAAATTCTCTAGTTTTTCACTAAAAAAAGGAAGCAACAGCACCTCAAGTTTTCTGCTCCGTTCCACCCCCTCCCTAAAGGAGTAATGGAAAAGAGTAGTGGAGGGGAAAGAAAGAAAAACAGAAATATGAAGAGATTAAAATAAATGAACAAATTCAGTGTTCAGCTAATGCCAGATGTCATGCATTAAGACCATACTATTTCTCTGCTATTTTTTGTGTGTTTATTGAGTTTGAGTCTTGCATTCAACATGAAAGTAGAGAAGTGAGAATAAAGCTTTACTCATTATCAGGGCTTATTTAAAAAATATCTGTAAGATGGTTCCACAGCGTGATGGTGCTTTCTTAGTGATTACCTCTTAGATCTACAAGAGACTAAGAACTTAAAGGAGTAAGAAGGCATGTGATTTAGTTTGTTGATAAAATTAGAAATGGTAAGAATTTAGGCCTCCTACCCCAAAAGATTTTATTGCTGCACTGATTTGGAAGGTTTCCCACACTTGCCTGGAAGCAGAAAACACTTTGCTGAAAAACCAGTGATCATTTATGGTGACCTTTACCTTGAACAAAGTGTCACCTTCCATCTTAAAACCTTCCCTTCTGTTTCCACGAGAGGAACACGCGTGGTTTCCAAGTGGGATTTTGCTCCCTAAAATTCTGAGCTTCTCCTTTTCACATAGCAAGGTGTATCTCATTATCTTCATATTTAATAGCTCTTATGAAGTCAAGTAAACAGCTTCCCCTGGGAGGGCTGCACCATTGAACTGCAGACATTTTACTCATTCCCATGTTATAAATGGAGGTTCTCTGCACTGGTAAGTGGAGGAAGGAATGCATCTGACTTTAAATCACCCTCTGAAAGATGTGTCCTGTACACTTGAGAGAGAGATTGTGTGAGAATTGGAACACAGAAAGGATTTGGGGAAAGCAGCAGCTCCTCCACTGGGTCATGGCCACAGTGAGACCTTTGATGGAACATCCTTGCTCTGCCTTCTGTGAGTAACCAGTCAGCAGGAGTCAGAAAGTGTTGCTGTGTGCAACAGCAAGGACTCTCTTGAAAGAAAGTGCCAGCAGGTCCCAAATCCTACTTAGGTCAGGTCAACCTCTAGGCTGGAAGTGCCTGTTACAGCCCAAAGACTTGGAAGCAGTCACTGCTCTGAGCAGCGTTGCATTCTCAGGTGATCTGATCGTGCCACGTCAGGAGAAACCATGGTCAGGCCATCGTCACCCTGTGGTTCCTGTAGGCATCATAAATCCAGTGATCATCTACAGAACTATTCACTGCTACCACCTTTCCCTTTGAAACACTAGCACAGAACAGCGTCTCGCTGACCTTTTGCTGCAGGTTTATATATGGAAGCAGGAATTGCAGGGGGTTTTTGCAACTTCGTGCTCAATGTTTAGGGAACTTTGTCCAGGAAAGGTCCTGGAATATTTGAAATGTTTTTCTTTAAGTAAAATGTTTATGTAGTGATGCATTACAGTTAAAAAAGAAAAACTTTGAGAATTTATATATTCCCATGAAAAGTACATCTTGTTGTACAATCAATATTTAAGTGAAAGCTTTTCTCATATTTTGAACACACTCAGGACTGCTTCAGATGTGATTATTTGGTACAAGCCATCCAGCAATGAATTACCAGTAAAGATTGCTTGGTTCCCAATTTATATTTTAAAGTTTGCTTGAACATTTAGTTGTGCATAGTTCAGGGCTTGGTTATTTTTATTGTGACATTTGATAAGGGATAATTGTTCCCTAAAGAGTGAATATAGGGTAGAACTCCAGACTGACAGGAGACCCCAGTTACTTTCCATGGCCAAGCTGAGGTGATGAACACCAGGACTTGTGATTAGGGAATGAAATCCTGCCAAGGTACTGCGTTTTACTGGTAATTATTGGTACTTTACTGTTTACTACTGGTGTGTTTTGTTGGCATGAGATGGATGGATTTAGGCACAACGTTCAGCCCTTTGCTGAACAGAGGCCTCTTTAACTGTGAAATTCTTTGTGGGGAAATAGATTAATCACACTTTCATACTAGAGGAAACAAGGTTTAGAATGTTTCTTTGAGCATGTGGGTGAGAAAATACAGTAAGAATAGAATGCTTAAAACCCGCCCTCTTTTAATAAATTATAATTATGTTTTGGTTAGATATAACCCTTCTTGTTCCTCATAGGCATTTTTGTTAACCTTAGTCCTATGAGATGGTCCAAAAAATGATTTATCTTTTTTTTTGACCCACGAGGATGCTTGCAAAAGGGTATTTGTAACAGCTAAGTTTGTAAGACTTTGAAAGCCTACTTTTCTTCCAGAAATATGGGTCAGTGTGCGAGTAGGATGGACAGAGTCATGTGTGTTAAACTGTGCAACAAAGAGGTGAGAAGGAAAAAAGATGAGACTTAAATAATCTACATAAAGTCAATTTAAAAGCAAATAATCAGGTTTTTATTTGAAATGTCACTTGCAAAAACTTTGAAGGCACTCAACAAAGCATTAAGTCAGGACTTTTTGCAGGCTCTGCAGTGAGATATGACAGCCAAAGTACTCAGTAATAACTCACACACGTCCTTGGTAGTAGAGTCTTTTACTGAGAGAACAAGTGTTTTGGCTAAGACACTGCAGTTATCCTTTTGGGTGTCTCAAAAAAAAGAGATATATGATCATTAACTCCTGCTTGGTGGAAGGCTGGGAGGAGTTTGATAGTCTGAGCATGACAGCTCTGCAGGAACAGCTGCTCCAGGGCCTGACTCACACTCGAGGAGATTTGGAACCCCTGGGATCTGGTATCAGCCGGGATAAATTGACACGACTCTATTCATTTCAATTAAGTCACACCAATTTACACAAACTGAAGATATGGCCCATTATTTCTTCATGCCTGCTCTGGCAATGAATCCAAGTATGTGATTAAGAATATAGGAACGCTCATTACAGTTAATGCCTTGTGCTTAAAGTCACGAGCTTAAAGTTAAGCAGGTATTTAAGCCTTGTGGTGTCAGCAGCAGAATGCAGAGCTGCCTGGTGCCCACCGAGGGGTTCTTAGAGCAAGTGCTGTGCAGGGATCTCCAGTTGCTGGGAGCACTTTCCTCTTGGTCAGCACGTGGATTAACTGCTGTTCGCAGTGTTTTCTTCTGCCTCAAAATATTCAACTTGTGTCGCGGCTCTAAGAATAAGGAGAGAAGGATTGAACAGTTTCCTTGATGATGACTTTTCCTGCTGAATATGATTTGTCTTAATCCAAAACAGAAGCCTGAAATTCTCTTCCAAACCCTACTTTGGAAGCACAGCAAGACCTCTCAGAAATGATATCATCTTGTAGCTCACATAATCCCGTGGGTATAATGTTTATGCTTACTTTTTTTCAAGGAAGACAGCAGCTGCCATTTGAGTTTTGGCACTGTGTACACAGGAATATCCAGTGCAGTGAGGCCCAGGAGATGTTTTTTCTGTCTCTCTGGGCTTTTAAAAGCACAGCCCAGCTCTCAGTGCTCTGTGTGCCATGCAGCCAGAGCCAAGGCACATCCCAAGGTTCAGAGGGTTTGAAAGACTTTTCTAGACATTTGTGTGTGCCTGTGAGGACAAAACAAGTGACCAAGAACTTCATCTCTTCAAATGTGTAATTTTACAAGCAGTTAATATTGCACATTATTTTCACATTATCTTTCATCAGCTCTACCTTGCTGCATTCCCTGTATCCTACCTCTACAAGCTCAGGATAAAGATTGGATGCTTGTCTTCAGGAAAGCATAAAAAACCCCCTCCAGCTCTTCCTTGCTCACTAATCTGAGCTGCATCCACCCTCTCATTTCTGTGACAGCCTCACTTTGCCAGACACAGACACTTAGCAGGTGTTTTCATCATGACATTAATAATAAGAATTGACACGTTCTAAATGAGGAATCCCTTGTTGTGCCTGGGAGCACTGATGGATATTTGGGCAAATTGACAGCTTCTGAAAAATGGTTTTGCCATGACCAGCACTTCTCTGACAGATTTTTAATAGTTCTCATAGAACCCTCGCTAACTTGAACACTTTTGCAGATGAAGTGGAAAGTGGTGAAATGTGCTGCTTTAACACTTTGAAAGTTAGTGAGGAAACACAGAACAACTCTGAATTTTGCTTCTAAATCACGATCCCTTTTCTTCCCACCGTGACAATATTTTTTTCTTCTCTGTCAGTACTCAAAGATTGGAATGGATTAGCTGAGGGGCCAAGCATTTGTTATGATACACCAGGACCCAGCCATATCACCCCCATTAACCTTAATGGGAGCCACAAAGCTCATTCTCCTCATTTAGATGGAAATATCCCCCTGCTCATCTGGGATCAATTGCTCTCCGGGTTACCTGGTTTCAGTGTCTCGTTCAATATGGGAGGCAGTGCCATGACCTTGTAAGCCTCGGACTACAAGAAAGGGAGGACAGATAAATTGGGGCTGTGAGAAGAAGGATCAAATAAAACTATAAGCTAAAAAAGGGAGAGAGAAAACGTTATAAAGGTTGGTATGTAACTCAGAAGTTCCTACGAAATGCAAGTGCAATTAAATCACAAGGCTCCTTTGCAGTTCAGTGTGATACTGAAGAAAATCAATACAAAGATAACAGTGTATCGTGTGCAGGTACTTCAGGGAATTCTTAGACTGAAAATAATTTCATGGGAACAACGTGTTAACTTTTTTTTTAAAATTATTTAATGTTCCTATAAAGAACAGAAAAAGATAGTGATCTTTATATATTCTTAGTTTTGGCTCCTCTCCCCCCCGCCCCGTGGTTAGTCCTTGCATACATAAACCTGAGCTGCTGAGGGTGGTGTTATCAGAAGAGCCTAAATGGAGGAGATGCTCATCTCTTCTTGAAAGTCAATTAAGCTTATGTGCCTAAATCCAGTGTTTATGCTGGAATCCCAGTCAATAGCTTTATTGAAAAAGATCTGTTGCCTTTTTAAGTGATAGGAGGATTATGATTAAGTACAGCAAACCCCAATTCTATGCTGATATCTCTTATCTCTCACTGATGAAAATAATATGCACCTTCTGCCCCAGAAATGTTCTGTGGTTAAGAAAGGGGACCACAGAGGACCCTCCAAAACTATGAATGGAATGTGTTTATTGGGGAAAATTGTTAAATTTTTATTTATGCTTTGAGGCTGGCCAGTGCAGGTAACAAAAGACATGGAAGTTAGACTTCAGACAAATGTTGTGCTGCCATAGGTGTGACTTCCATTACTGCAATCTGCTTCATTGATACTCAGATAAGACCTCCTGTCCTCAGGTAGAATACAGCAATGTTAAAGCTAACACAGGACAAGCTGTACTGGTTTCCAAACATCTCTCACAGCCAGGAAATTACAGGAGAACTACAGATAAAATTTAGGAAAACAGTTTCCAGTAGTTTATTTTTCATGCCTGGGAATAATCAGTTTTTTCAGCTCATCGTGGCTCTCTCATCAAAAGACTTGGCAATTCTGAGCATGCAACGGTACCACTCAGGAGACAGTTCTGTCTGCTGCTTCTGCAAATAATTCCCACCATAGCCAGTACTAAAGCATCATACACAGAGACTACACAGATAAGAATAAAGTGGTCCTGATCTCTAAATTAAAGCTAACAGTGGTATTCAGTGAAAAATAGAACCCCATGATACTGGCCAAATTGTCTCTTTTTAGCTCAATGGAGGCTCATGGTAAATAGGCCAAAAAAAACCCCAACTCTCCTTAAAAGAGAAGAAATCCAAAAGGTTATTTTATTAGTTTTGGTGGCGGTGGTGGTTTTGTTTTAGGTTTTGGGGGGGATTTTTTTAGGTTTCCTAGATAACAGGAGTTATGATGCATGACTCCATCTGGGTTCATTTCTCAATTACATGAGTACCCAGTAGGTGAGAAAGTAAGTTGTCAGTTTGGCCAGACCTCGAGCACCACTAATTTCTTGAGTGCTGAGACTAAGAATTCATGAGAAGGTGACTCTTTCTCAGAAGACCCATCTGGGGATGCCCCCAGGGAATCTGCTGTCCGAAGAGGTAGCATCTCCTACAGCAGCCTGTAAGGGCAGCAACCACTGAATTTCCAGTTCTGCATTCTAACAAGCACTGGAGTTACATCCTGTAGGTTATAGAGGCATCCCTCATATCGGTGTCCCAGCAGTCTCAGCATGGTGGAGGGATGCACACACCATTTGCATTTATCCCACTCTTTTCCTTCTCTCGCTGCAAACACAGATCAGAGGCATTCACGTGACAGACCTTGAAACCAATCCAGTTTATCAAATTGTCCCTCAGTCCTGTGTTAGAGTGGCTGCTCCTGAATCAATTCCTCCTTACACTTATGTAAACAGGGCTCTTAGTTTGGCCTGCTGCAAACAAACAGCTTATTGATGCCAGGCAGAGGGTGACCTCCCTGATCTCTGTGTCCCGGGGTTACACATCCCATTGACAGCAAATCCTCAGTCCAGACTCCAGAGAAAGTCCCCAGTGCAGGGGTCAGGAACCAGTGTCTGCTGTAGGAATTCAGGATTTAGACAGCAAGGGAAATACCATCTCTTTGAGCAGATTTAAAAGAGAATTGCATCAGTGCTGCAAAGTTGGGTCACTGATACAGTTGCTGCTGCAGGGGCCAAATTACCACAGATAAGTTATCAGGATTTGTGTTTTTCCACCTTAAGGTAAAGTTAAAGCTTCTCTGTGAGCTCTGAAGACTGGTTGTTCTATTTTAAAACTGCAGTAGAAGTACCAGTTGCTAGTGTGTGATCACATCTGAATTCCTGAATTTCCACTTCAGCAGTGGTGTCTTGGGATCTTATTTGGAACAGTGATTTTAGGTTAATAAATCCTCCTGTGGATGGTCATTGGGATTTTATTTCACTGAGAAATGGAATACAGCAATATGTGAAGAAAGACATTTTCAGATACTTTTAGTTCCCCTTCAGAATGTTTTCCAGTGCTCTGTTCATAGTGCCTGGTTTGTGCTTTTCTTCCAGTTATAAATAACTGCTAAAGACTGATGTGTTTACTTTGTTTAACCATGGCCGTGGTGGGTCGAGGACACATTAAATCATCCTCAGGCTCTTATTTGCAGCCAATTCTGAAATAACCAGAGTAGCAACATAAAATTACTTCATACTGCAGAGATTTTTATATTGGCTTAAGCCTCTGAAGTCTCCAGTGTTTTACAACAAGGCACTTTAATGGTAAAACAGTGACAGTAAAGATGAGAGTCCATGAGGAACTGCCTATCAGACAACTCAAGGTTTGTTTAAGGTGCTAAGATATGAAAAAGGGAGATTATTTCCTTCTGAGGCTTTCCTTGATGAGTTTACAGATCTAGCTGTTGTTTATTTAGATTTAAAGTGTCTTCATATCTCAGAAATAGTGATGGAGAATAGTGTCGCTCTTACTCTGATGAGATTAAAAGGGATAAATGTTCTTTCCTGGCAATTTCTACAAATAGAACCTCTCTGTATGTACACATTTGCTCTGCTTCTCTGAAAACACCATTTGCAGTTTCCACTGCTACTTTTGTAGTTTGATTCCTTTTGTTTTGAAATTACCTGCAAGCAAAGTTCACTGTTTGTAATTGTCTGTTGTCATCAAAAGCAGGAGTGACTGTGAAAATGAAGCTCGTGCGCACAAAATTAATCCACCTCCTTTACATTGTCACCAGCACATCAGCCCAGTATTTGCAACATCTCCTCCTATTAAAATATGAGTAAGATTGTATCTCTGGTTTATTGTATGTAATTAGCAGTGACTTAACAACGTGTGTCTGAGAATTATATCTCTATTTGTTTGTACTGGAGAATGAGTGGCAGTCACAGGGTACTCCAGGATGGGCTGGTGCTCACTCTGAAGGCACTTACAGAAATCAGCCCGTAATTCTGACTTCACTTCTTTCTCAGATGTCTGAGAAGCAAGATGAGCTTTCTCCTGAGGGTTAAAAAGTCTGAGCTCAATTATATCGTGTTTGAGAATGAACTGCAGAGTTCGGGACCATTTATGGAAATGACTGGGCTGTGAGGTAACACTGCAATATTTAATTCAAACAATTTGTAGGCCAGGAATCCTCCCCTGAGGAATGATGCAGTTGGAGAGTCATTCATACAAAAGCCTGGAAAGAGGGAAAGGTGTTATCTTGAAAATCTTTTTGTTTGCCTATAAATAATTTATTGAAATTGTCTTACAGTGGTTTCAGGCTGTTTCAAGGGAAGTAATTAAAATCATACAGTTCTTACTTATTAATGCTAGTGGGAATAGGAGATATTGCAGCTGAAACTATTAGAAGTTACCCACAAGAAAAATTAGGACTATGGACTTAAGGTACACTGAAAACAAACCTATTTTTGAAAGGGTTCTAAATGCATCAGGGACTATATACCCCCACTTCCCTGCAAAGGTAGATAACAGTGTTATATTTCTGTTGACCTACTGTGAATTTTTACTACCCAGCTGTCGGAAGAAACACAAATAAATATTCAAGTTCTTTCTGAGTATAATTTCTTGGTTCCCCTTCTCAGACATGGACATATCCAATACCCAGCAAAGCTGTGGAGCTGAACCAGAAATTCTTCAGTAAAACTGCATTTTATATTGCTCTGACCCAGGAGTTTGGGATCATGTAAACTGCCTTGACTTGCCTATTAAGCTTTGCCTTTGATTTTGATTTAGAAGAAAACATGGTCTTTATTTCTTTGCAATTTGGAACTTCAGTTTAACCTCTCTTACCAAATTATTCATAAACAAACTACAGCTCTAAGTAAGTAAAGCAGGTGAATCTCACAGCTGTTTTGCCAAAGGATACGGGGCATTTTATACATAGGCTGCAAACTGTTTGCATAATATTTTGAAATGCAGTTTGGTGAGATAAGGCACTTGGTATGTTTGTTATGAATCAAACAGTCTGACAGAAATGGCCAGTGTGAATATCAGCAGTTCTGCTCCTTATTGAAACTATCTGGGTTTCATCACAGAGCAGGTTTTTTCTCTCCGTACTATGTGTTGGCTTTCTGCAGAAACTAAAGCACAAAATATTCCCCCAGGATGCAGGCTGGTGCAAAGAAAGGGAAAGAGGAGAACTCCTGTTGTGACCAAGGGATGAAAATTCCAGAGATGCAAATTATTACTTTGGAACAAAGTAAAGGTGTAAAGTCTGGGTAAAACTAACAGTTGTGCAGAAAATTTAAAATGGGTGGCCCTTTAACCATGATCAGAAGCTTAAGGCTGTAGATCTGTGGAGAATTTACCTCCAGACATAGCGATACATTCTTCAGAAATAGATGGGATTCACAAAGTTTTTAAACCTGTTACCACATTTCATCCAACACCTTGTTGGAAACTGATTGCTTTTAATGCCGTTCATAATAACACATTTTAGTCAAATACGTGGGAGATACATAAGGAAAATCTTAGAGGAAAGCAGAACTGACTGGGCAGGGCTCAAATTTGGATGTTTTTGTGTTGTTAAGCATGGTTACTCCTCGTATTTGTCCATTCAACCCTTAATTCTGGGATCCTTTCCTCTAGGGAACCATCCCATCCTACTCTGTCTGTGTAGGAGGATGGGTGTCTATCTCAGTTGCTGTTTGTGCAGCAGTTCAAGTGAATACTTCTCAATCTGCCTGAATTTTGAATATTTATAATACTACTCCCTAGGACAAACCCATTCCATTACTAGCAATGATGTTTACTTCTACCTCTTAGTTGTAAAGGTGAACAAAACTGGGTGACTTTGTGGGGGAGGTGGAGAAGGAGCCTCTGTTTTCATAAACTCCCAGGAATATTCCTTGTTTCCTGAGGCCCAGGATGAGGTCACTGTGAGGGGTGGGATTCTCCAGAGCCTGCCTTCTCCACGGTTCCACAGATATCCAAATAGGAACTAATTTTCCTTCAAATAGCCATAATTCCCAATCTGGGCTTGCATGCCCTTCGGGGAGAGGACAACTGAAGAGCTAAGGAAAGAAGATCTTAGCTTTTACAGAATTTATAGTGTCTGGAGGATAGACAAAGGCAGGCACATATTGTATTAATAATAAGAAGAATGAGAAGAGCCAGAGTGAATCTAACAATAACATTCAGCAATTTTGCAAATGTAACACTGTGAAGATTTACCAGATATGATTTAATACAAAATCTTTATATTCAGAGCGAGTTTGAGCATAAAGCGTTCATCTCAATGAAAGTTTCCAAGTTTAGTGTCGTGATTCTCTGGCAAAATAAATATATGCAAAATGTTTTCAGAAAAATGGAAAAAGTTTGGGTTTGGTGAAACATTTTAGTCAGAACAGTATTGTAGTTGAATTGCTCTGCAGGGCTTTGTTAAGGTGGAGTCCAGTCCTTGGGCTTGCAGAAGAGCTCTGCAGCTCGGGCTGGGCTGCAGGGACTGCCCTGCCCATTCTTGCAGGCTGTTTCTCAAATACCAGGGTAAAAAATGCAACTGTTATAAATTCACTCCAAACAGCAGAATTCTAACTGGCAAGTAATACCAGAGCCCGTATTTTATAATTTGGTTACTGTGATTTATTACGTCTTCTCCTGTTTCCAGTGCTTTGCTCACTGTATTTTTTTCTTCAGTTAAGTAAATTTGATAAAATGTACCATCATGTGACAATAAGAGAACTACACCAGAAAATAATTCAGTGTGGTATTGATAAATGCTTGCTGCAGCAATAGCAATATGTCATCAATCACCTGTGTTCCTGTTTGATGGCATCATATAACCTAATTCAGAAGGAACGTCCTTTGCTTTAACCTTGGTTGCATTTGCAACTTACTCTAGAGGAAAGTAATAATCCTTCATTAACTGGTAGGTGTGAAACATTCTCTATCAAGAGGGTAGAGGAGGAGGCAAATGAAAATTGGTTTCAGAATGTGTCCTGAGTCAAAATCAGTCTTTGCAGTCTCATAGACCGCATAAATTATTACGATGATAAGTTTTGAAGGGTGGGTAAGCGAATGAGTCTTTGTGTTTTGCTCTGTTTCTCTTTGTTGCTTTTCTTCATTCAAGTGTACGTATAAAAAAATTCAAGGACACATCAAGTCTTTGATCCTGCCACAGCTTTAATTCTTAAGAGCCCATATAAGACTGTGCTTTACATTATGCATTAAGGTACTTGTAATTAGGAGCTTGTGGTAATGACCCATTCTCAGGCAAAGCAGCGCTGTTCCTTGTTTTCCATTAAATGCATTGAGGGTTTATTTGCTGAGAATTGAGTTCAACTTGATTAGCAGGAATTGTGAACCATTTGCAACACAAGGTATATTAACATAGCACTTCGTTTGTAATGAGAGCCAAAAAGCAGTTAGGGGAAGAGCTAATTATTGAAGATTTTGCTTTTAATAAGGAAGGTCTAGCTAAATTTTAGTACTCTGCTCTCAAAATCCCTTAAGCTTTAACTGCTGGCTGAAAGAAAAATAAAATGGATTTCAAAAGTTCAGTAGATGTTTTCTGAAAGTCACCATTGAGTACAATCCACGGATTTACCGAAGCAAGAATTCATTTAATCTGTAAGTTTGGCAGCCCCAGCAGATTTTTTTCCATATCTTTCAGTTTATTAATCTGATAGTGGTGTATGTTTACTACAAAGCAAAGATACTTACAGGGTTCATCAAGGACCCCCCTCACCTCTTTCTTTCCTACCACGTTAGGATGATGTGTTCTGTAGTAAAAATGTGCTGTGTACTGACCTGAGTGGAAGCTCTTGTAATGCCCATCTCAAAATCCTAGGGAGACACCACTAATTCTGTTAACTTACTGTGAAGGATTTTAATTGATTTTAGCTAATGAGAAATGCTTTTAGTCAGTCTGTTGAGTAACTTTCTGTCCAAGCTCCAATTCCATGGGTACTGTGCCTGGGTTTACCCCTGTGCTCAGACTCCTCCTGCTCAGGGAATGGGATGATGATTCTGCTCCCTCTGATGACTCAGTTCCTCTCTGTCCATTTGGAAATAGCCATTGGATCGTTCAGAATAGAGCTGAAACATATTTTCAGTCAAATAAGACAGCCAAAGACCAGGTCCCAGGCCAGTAAAAGATACCTTAGTATTGGAGAACATTTAAACAACCCTTATAAAGAAGTTTAAGTCAAATCACTTATTGATAAAATAAATTCAGATACACAGAAGGGAGATGCAGATAACTTGTTCATGGGGATAAGTGTTTTATTCTTCGTATTTTCCTTCTCAAGAAGAGGTACTCATCTCTTCTGGAAATAATTTTCACTATCCTCTCCTTAATTCTTCTGCTCCTTTTGTCATTTGCATAAGCTGGCACTCAGGAGCCATGTTCCTTAAATAGGGGTTGCTTATCATTCTGGAAGTGTTCCAAGGCAAAGTAGCCACTTTATTAAACACACAGTGGCTTTTCTTCTCCATGTTCTCTGTCTGCTCCAAACCAAACATTCCTGCTCAGCTTTATAGTCTCTCTGTTATTCCTTTCTGTTTGACCTGATTCATTTTAGCTGTAGCGATGATGTCAGCAAATAACCAGGTATTTCTCAAATGGGAATACAACTGAGGTGGCAGCTGACTTCAACCTACAGCTGTGGGTGTTTCTGCATGTATTGGGAACCCTCTAGAAGTGTCTGGAGTAGCCTACAGCAGTTTACCACAGCACAGTGCTGAAAATCCAGGCCATGGTATCTGCTTTACTGAGAATCCTGTTTTGTTGCTGCTCAAACTCCTGTTCTGAGAGTTGGTGCTCAGTTATTAAATTTAGCCTGAAATTATGGGTGATTCCATAATTCCAACTATTAACATAATTTTATTAGTAATTAATCAGTTCTGCTGACTAAGTTTTCATAATAACAACTTATCCTAGATTTCTTTGTCAGAAGTTTTGGTGTTGTAGTAACATGACATTATTAACAGTATTTACATTACCCCTAAACCTCATTTTTTTCTCTTTCTTTAGCAATAGTTACTTTGCTCATCCTGCTGCCAGATCCCTTTTTGTCTTTTGCTTAATTATCCTGGTTTGACTGGATAGAAATTGCAATTACAGTTAGCCAAATATGGAAAACACATTTCTCCCCATCTTCTAACTTTAGTATTTGCTTGAAGTTTTGAGCAAATTTGATCAGAGTTCATTTGCACCTGCTTTGTGTTTGCTTATCCCAAATACTCTGGCAGATGAGTTTACTGGTATTCAGTGAACATGCTGGCAGTAAGTTTTCAACAAATATTTCTGGATGTTTGCAGAAAGAGAATTTTAGCTTTGATTATCCATGTAGGGCTAATAACAACACTTATTTTATGGTGAGGCAGAGTTATATAATTGTATATTTAACCAAGATTGCTCACAAATTTCAACTCAGCTGAAGAATTAATCACAAGACACATTGATTTGTTTCAATAACTCAGATAGGAAGGTTGCATTGTTTCTCAGCATCTTGGAGCTGCTTTTCTCTGCAATGCCCAGTGAACAAAGTATAGATTAAGAATTATTTCACCATATTCATGATGGAAACACATTAACCCAAGAGCTGAAATTATAACACTCTTTTGCCTTGATTGCTATTTGCAGTTATTTTTCCACAGTGTACCCACAGGCTGTGGTTAATACAGGTGAGCACCTTGCTGAGCAAAATGCAAACAGAACAGGGTGATCAGCACATCAGGAGAATTTGGACTTGTGAGTTCGTATCTGTCTTTTTCTCCACAGTGAATTCTGTATTTACCAACTGCTCTGCTTAGGCTTCCCCTGTTGTGGGAGAGAAGGGAAGTGGAAGCCCCCAGCAAAGTTTGCTGGGTTTTTGTGCTTTGTGCAGGGCACAGCCTTGTGAAGGTCCCACCAAGCTGCTCTGGCAGTTCTGCCTCAGGAGGGGATTTCATGCTGCAGTCCCTTCAGCAATGGTGACGTGTTCCCTTGGGGCACTGGGAAGCTGCGGGAACATCCCATGGGGCAGAAGATCAGCACATGAGCCCTGGCAAGGAGTGCAGCTGATGTCTCTGCTCACTGTGTGTTACTGCAGTTCCTCTCCAGCTCCATGTAGTGTTGTCTCAGTTCTAACAAACTGCAGTTCTTCTCAGTGAGCAAGTGAGAAAACTAAATAGGCCCCCCTGTCTTTTGGCTTAGAACACGGATTTGTCCTGCCAGAGTTATGTCAGCTGGGCTTCTCCCTCCCTCATCTGTGGTATTTAGGAAACTCAAGTGCAGGAGTAATGTGTATTTGTTTTCAGTCTTCTTGCCTCATGACTTGGGGAAAACTCTTGGTCTGTTAATTGCTGCAGTTTCCCTTTACTATTATTTGTTATCGTTAGTTTGTATGGTTTTGTTGAAATCCGTCATTTTCAGTGCCTTTGGTTTGCTTTTCCAATCTTTTAGTTGTTGATTCACACTGAAATCATTGTAAGTTTTCTTTGTTTCCAGAGTGTTTACAGAGTACTCCAAATGTAGCCCAGCAGGATTCTGGTCTTAACCAAAATTAACTGTCATACATAGGATTTGTTTATCTCTTCACATCCTTCTGTCACAGATGTTTGTCCTTTGGCTTGTTCCTTTTTCTAATTAATTTTTGATTATATTTTGAAGCACCTTCTGTCTAACCATTTTCTCCTCCCCCCCTCCCCCCAATCAAATAGTTCATTTCTTTCCCCTTCACCTCCAGTGATTCCCCCAAATGGAATGTTTTTTACTTCTGGTTGTAAGTGGCCTTTATATTAATTTGTTTCGGAGAAGAATTGCATTTTGATGCAATACTATTTCTTACTCTTCTTGAATTCTGAATGCACATGTGCTATGCTTTGTGTTGTTCCCAGTGACACACGGTATGTGACGAGGAGGGTATTGCTCATTTTCCATGTTCATGCCCCAAAATTCCTTTCTGGGGTCACTGCTAAGTTACAGGTAGACGACTGAAAAATCAGCGCAATACTGACAGAGACAACCCTGACCAAAACAACGTGACAGGCCGCCAGCAGCTCTTAAAGCATATAATTTCCTTATTTTCTAGCCAGTTTGTGGGAAAAAAAATGCATGAAAACATATGAATTTCCCAAAATGACATCTTAGACAAGCATGGAAGAAACCTAAAATTGGGCTGCTGAGGCTGTTGGCAACTTCAGCTTCTGTCTGAGCAGCAGACACTGCTCCCACCTACCACAAAGGCATTGCTGAGCCACGGTTTTCAGACCAGGTGTGCTGGTTAAATCCTCTGGACTAACTCCGGGAGGCACAAGGCCAGGAGGCTGTGTCAGGAGACTGTCTCCCAGGAGAGCAGAGCGAGGGGCTGCAGTCACACTTCACGGGCCATGCAGACAGTGGTAAACCGCAGAATACACCAGGGGGCAAATGGACGCATCCTGTTTTTTAAAAGACCAGTGTAAAATGGGTTCTACAGTCTCTCTTTCTGTTTTCAGGCTTGCTGCTGCTGCACTTGCACTTTCATATCGAGCTCTGGGCAGCCTCTCCTTGCAAAGTCAGGGGAGATTAATGGAGAGAAACAGAAAGTGTGCAGGAGATAGCACAGGCACCTCTGCACAGTAATTATCATAGCTGTGTGACAACTCATTGATATGCAAGTGCAACTGTTGAAAGTGGTGTGAAGTCCGCAGACAAAAAGAAGATAATTTGACAGCATTAAGCAGAAAGGTAATATGGGGCTGATGGCAGAATAAAGCACTTAAATTAATTCCTCAGTTCTCTGAGTTATTCAGGGGAGTGTGTAACTTAACTGCTTGGTTTAGCTGCTTTGCTGACTTGCTGTAGCTGATTTCCCTCATCTCTTCAGCCTGTATTATTATTCCAGTATAAAACTACTTAACAATGCTATGAGGTGACTGTGGCTTCAGGACTGATGCTGATGGTGGCCCAGTGGGTTAAATAATATCTTCCTCCAGCTCACCCAGCAGCTGGGTCTCCTCTTGCTCTTCACCTGATTGCTCCTGAACTGCTTATGTGAAATAACCTGGGTGTCAGAGGGGAAAAGGAATAACACACGTGGAAGGGACGTAGTTGAGTCCTTTTGGGCAAGGTGGGACTTGGAGCATTCCATAGTTCTGCTTCATATGGCGTTAAAAAAATGAGGGCTTGGATTAAAGCAGGTTTGTTTTTCAAGGCAAATTAATATGTAATCAATGGAACTGTTCAGGCAATCAAATCCTGTGCCCACGATATTTAATTCACAATTACAACAGGGAAGTTTTCTGATAGTCACCATTAAGAAAGTTTCTTTTTATGCCACCTCAGTCTTCCAAACTGACATTTTTTTTCCCCACAAGCATCTGGAATTAGGTCTGTTGTCATCAGTTGGACAGACATAATTATTTTGGTAGCGAGGCAAGTTTTATGATTTTTCTCATTCCTTTATTATCAGCCTTTTTACAAGGTTTCCACTAACAAGTAACATGTGAAATATGAGTACAGAGGAATAATACAGAGAAGATTCAGCTTCCTCCCTTTCCAACAATAAGATAATGGCTATCAGTGAATCCCCCCTTGAAAGAAGAAATTGAATATGTCTCTTCAGAAGTAAAAATACAAGAAAAATCAATAATACAGCTTTTCTGCTAGTCAGACTTTCCTAGTATCCTTTACAATGGGTACATCAAGGGAAATGTTTTAATTATTTTGAATTCTCTTTGCACAGAAAAACAACTGTGGAGAAAAATGTGAAGTGTTCCTCTGACAATTGGTTTTCTGTAGCCTACACAGCAGTAAAAAATAATTTAATTGTGTAATACTTTCTAGGAAATAAATCTCTCAAATCTCCCAGGTAGGGAAGGATAGAATTTTTTTTTTTTTTAACTAAAAAACTGGAATTTATATCATGCTCTAAATGCAGACAGAATTAAAATTGAATCAGTTTCTTGTAGAAGTTTTATCCCACATTTTTTTATAGAAAATTCTCAGTCACCAGAATGCAGAGGTTGCCTCAATTCTTGTACTATAAGTTGCTGTGTCTAAGGGTGGCTTTAACTTCTTCTCATGTTTTCAATATAAATTAAAGCTTAATTTAAGTGTACCTTGGGAGTTTTGCTGTACCTCTTTTATTTGTGATTTGTTATGGTTGTCTTTTGCACAGCACCAACATAGAGTTTTCCTCCTCTAGAATGGGAAAGTCTGGAATCTCAGAGACTCTGAGGAGAAAAGCTAAATTTCATGGGTAAAATATACGAATCTTAATTGAAATGTGGTGCAGAAGGTTTATTAACTTTGCTGCATAGGTTTGACTCCGAATCAGACTCTCCAAACTGAACTTAGAATTGGAACATCTTGAGTTTTGGACTGACTTGTACGGAAAATTGGGCTCCTTGGCTTCTTCACATTTGATTCAAGACATTTGCATCTCTGCTTTTTTGCAACTAGAGAACACAGACCTCAAAAACTAAGACTAGAGATGATAATTGATTGCCTTGGGTAGCCTTTTTATCTTGACTGGATCTCCTGCTAGTTTCTGGCTCGCTTTGATTTTGTCATCTCTGTCAGGGTCCTCAGCAACCTTTCTGAAGATCTGGTGCTATTGTATGAACATCTATTATGATCATTTATCTGCTGACTGTTGCTATAATTACTCTAAACTGTGTTCCCCTTCAGATGGAGGGACATTAGGTTTACTAGAAGAAACACCAGGTACCATTTCCTGTTGCTCACACAAAACCCTGGCTTTTTTTAGCTTTGCTGCTGAGTAGTTATATTGTGTTGAACCCTCAAAAGTCCAGAGATTGGCACAGACTGGAGAAACTTCTTTCTGTGGCTCTCTGGTGGTTTTACTCTGAAAGGACTTTGGCACTCACTCTATAGTGTCAAAATCCAGTGATATCAGGGAGAAACCTGGAATACTGTTTGTGTGTTCAGAACTGCCAGTTCAGACATGAGAGATTCACTTTTGACAACTTAATATGGAAATATAAAATGGCTGGGGGGCTCCATAGTTGGCAAGAAATATTTTGACATTATTTCATTTCTTATCAAGGTGTTACTGAGTCACAGGTTTGATTGGTGGTGTTACTTGTCCAATAGCAATGTTGCTTTAGATTGGGATTTTCATCTACATCTGGGCAGGCTTAGGTTTGCTATTCCACCCACTCTGCCAGTACTTTAGGCACTAAAAGTATCTTTTTCTTGATACAGATTTCTAAGGGAAATAAGATAAGCAACAGAATTGTTGAAATATCAGAAAAGTCATACCAGAAATATCAAAAAGTCAAAGCGCACCTAAAATGGCAAAAGGTGCCTCATTCTACAAAATGCAATTACTTCTGATGGTCATTTTAGAATAATATGCTGAAAATATAGGTTTAAATGCATTTTAAAAGCTTGTTTAGAAATAGTAACTATGGAGAAGAACTTTGAGAATTAATCCAGATTTTTGTAAGTCAGAACTCAAAAAGGCACTGGATGCATTCAAAGTGTTAATATTCAATAACTGACTTTTCTTTAGAATGTGTCCGAATGATCCAATTCATTTAATTAAAGACTATGCTAATAATTACACTTGGAAATTTGATTGATTACAGAACATAATCCTGGTAGCTTTGTGCAGGCTCGGGTTAATTGAGGAGCTGAGCTTAGCAAGGAGAGGTTTGCAGAAGGCAAGGCAGGCCCTGTTCTTTCTGCTGGGCAAGTCTGTCCCTTTTTATGTCTTTGATAGCCCAAGTTCAAAACTTGCCAGCAATAACTTCCAGCTGCATCTACGTGAACTGGACGGTGGCACTTCAGTGAAAGATGATCTCGTGTGAGATTCTTTTGGTTACATTTCAAAGATTTATTCAAACTATATGAGGATTTCTAAGAAGGAAGGATAAAAGATTGGGTTTTTTTCCAGGCCCTGGTGCAGTAAAGCCCCCAAGACTTAAGCGTGTCATTGTAAGCCTGTGACTGGACCTGTGCTCAGAAATGAAATCTTAACATAATCTTTAAGACATGGATATTCTTATGTACTTTGCTAAAGAATGACTTCAGAGAGGTAATTAAAGAGAAATGTTTTCCATGAGTTAGTGGAATCTGCACAGAACTGGCAGGAGATTGATGCCTGAGGTTTCTCTTTTCTGTCTGTGGTGTATCCCAAAGATGTTACAGAACAAATACGGTGGGAGAATACAATTAAAATTTATACTATGTGTATTTTGTTTGTAAACTTCCTAATGAAGATATTTATCTCTCCATTAACTGGTATTTTCTAGTTTCCCAAGAAGTTCTACAAGATGCTAAGGGGACTAGAAAAGCCTTTGCCACATCACAAGAAACAGATCATGAGCACGAGGTGTCTGAACTAACCTTTCTTAAAAGAGCTTTACTACGGGTCAACAAAGTTCAAGGATTCTTCAAATCAATCCCTTTCTCTTCATGTGCAAGAGAAATTTAGGGCAATGCTTATTGTCCTGAATAAGAAATATTCTCAGAATCTAAGCTGCCAGAATCTCCAAAGCTCACACTGTAAACATTTCACTGCCTCAGTGACAGCTAAGTGAGGATGCCTTGCTCATTATCCATAAAGAATATGTGGCACAGATGAGCTCAGAATGTAAATTTCTAAGGAAATGGAGAAAATAGAATCCATTTTTCATGCAGAAATGTGGGGTGGTTTTTTTCATGCTGAAAAGTTCACGGAAAATTAATTAGTAAGAATCGAGCAAATATGTTGTGTTGGTAACGCTGTAAAAGTGCTTTTCAGCACCAAAGCAAATAAGAGAGGTTGCAATCATCGAAGTTAAATGGAAAAAGAGAGGAATAAATGGATCCTCAATAGTAACTGTTCATTATAGGCTTTTTAAATAAATGACAGAAATTAGGAGAAATGTAAAAGAAGGATACGTAGTTTACTGAGACGTGCCACAAAATGCATTAGCTGTGTTAAACTTCTGAAAATTTGTTGGCATTTTGAATTTCTGAGGGGGAAAAAACAGTTGCATTTGGTGCATCTTAGCGAGCATTGTCACAGTGAAATGTCTGCGTGCACTTACCAAAACTACCATCATTTCCATGGCACATTTAATTTTCTTGAAAGATGAGGGATTTACTGCAGTGCAGAGAGAAGCCTGTTTGTTTACTAGTAGGTGAGTTGAGGCAGGCATGATTTAAGTTTCCCAAAACAAGGAGAGGCTGGCTGGCATTTCTGGAGCTGTATCCATTATTTACCTTGCTGGGCTGGGAGGGTGTTTGCAGCAATGTCACACTAACCTCCATGAATTCTTGATTGAGAAATAAAAAATTAACAATATGGACTATGGGAACACTGGTGGAGAGAGACAAGTCATTTTAAAGCGAGGCGGGTGGTAACACAAACACATCCAGCATCCCAGAGCAGCATTAGTGCTGCAGGACTTCCACTAAGGATTAATTCCAGGCATTCCCCTGCCCTTCACACCTACCCACAGAGCTGAGAGTGTTTTCTTGGATTTCTAGATCTGTCAGGTTGCCTAAACTTCCCCCAGCCACCGGAACAAGATTCAGAGAAGTGTTTAAGCTACAATTTACCAGGTAATGCCAGCTTGTCTTTTAGCAGCAGCCCAAGGAGCTGCTTTGTCCCCTGTGCCCCCTCCCCTTTTAACCAGGGGTTCCTTTACCTGAGCCTGACTCTGGCTGTGGGGGTCCCTGAGTAAAAGGGCACCCACAGAACTGCAGGGATAACAAACAGCCTGGAATCTGAAATCAAATCCCAGGAGACAGCCTCCTTTTATTAGCCTGGGGAATAATGGGGATGATTATTCCGAAGAACAAAAGTGAAAAGCAGAACTCTTGTAGGGTTTGTTTCTTAGTAACAGCTGAAGCAGAAATTTCCTGAGATGCCAAGGCTTGTACTAAACATCACCACTGTCTCATGAACTATTGCTGCTAGTCTGGCACCTGTGGTACAGGGCTCGGGTTAATTTTTTGGTTGCTCCTGAAACATCTCCTCGTAACTTGTCCCTTGTTTAAATTAGAATTAAATAAATACCAGAGGAAAACAAGTAGCCCACCTGTACCCACAAGTTCCATACAGTGCAGTTTTCCAGGGGCCAAAGCACACTGTGCTTTCTATCTCAGTGAGCACCTGTGTTCTCCTGGTCCACTGGCTGTGGTTTGGTGCATTGTGATGCTTTTGTGATCTTTTTATTTTAAAATAGCAACTTACCTCTAAAATCTCCTCTAAGTGAAACTGTATTTACATTTATTTTGTGTTGATATGACTTCTCCCTCCAGACTCTGTTTGTTGGTTTGGGTTTTTTTTGCTGGATTATCATCTTGAACTGATGGAGTCCTGTAATATTCCCTTGGTCTAAACAGATGTAGGGACCTGACTCAGTGTTCACAGACAGGAGAGCTTTCATCTGCTTTCAAAGGGAGTTTCAACAAGACCAGATTTGGTATTGGAATCTTCTGATCAATGGTGTTTAAGAGGTACATTGGAATTGGAAAGCCTTTGCATGGACTTCTTAATTTTTTTATCATTCACTGTGCATAAATCCTAGAGCAGAGAAACTTATAGAAAAGCTGATTTATTTTTTAATTTCTTTTGTATGAAAGGAAGATTCCAAAAGACAAAACCATTTCTGCAGAACCCTTGAGGGACCACACTTGTAACTGTGTTTCATTACATTGCTCAGATTTAAATTCTGAAACAGGCAGAACATTGCCTGTATGTTATCCTGCTTTTTAACCACACCTTTAAAGTCAGAGGATCCTCTCAGGGAGAGAATAAGTATTGCTTATTGATAGTTTCTGCTTCCTAATAGAAAGCTTTCAGTAGTGTCCATATTTAAAGTATTTTACATAATTCATTGCACTGTTTTCTTACTGCCTTAGGAAATTTTAAGCATCTCTTGCAGTGATCTTTCACTCCAAGGATTAAGACTCTTTTCATATTCATAAACGGGAAGAATTCTAATAACTGTTGTGTCAGGGAGCTCTGGGTAATGGGCAGAAGTGGCAGAGGAGGCTGCAAAGTTGCACTGAGGGAGCACTTACGGGGGAAATTTCAAACCCACTGACTGGCATAGTTCACAGGAAAGAAGGTTTGCAGTATTAAACACAGCCAAGAGACAGGTATAAACCTACTGATGGTGAGAAATCAGGAGTAAAGGATTTTAAATAGCTTCCATGTGGGTTTGAGACTGAGTGATACAGCCCTTTTATTTTGTATGCCTATCAGTATTGAATAAACAGCAGCTGTAGCTTAGAGACAGATGAGACTTTCTCTTAGGAAATGCTTCTGTTAAGGGCTTTTTACAGCCCTGTCACAGTTTAAATGGACTTTCAAGCTGTGCTGATGTTAAGTCCCCTGTTTGGGGCCAGGATGACGGAAGAATTGCTATCCATTTCCCAGCTCCAGTGACTGTCTTTTTGTCAGAATTTATATATTTTAAAACATGACTCAAAATTCTGAATTTTCTGACACATGGCACTTATTTTTTTGTAGATAGACATTAGTGCCTTTTGTGTAATTCATCTTAAAGTAATATCCCCCAAATATACTAAAATTAGTTGAGAGGAAGCACTTCAGGTAGCTAAAACTTAACAATGCTGACCAAAAACCTTAAACTTCCCTGTGAAGTAAAGGGCCTGTGTATTGCTGTGTCCTGGTGAAGTATCTCACTGCTCTCATCATGCTGATTTATCCCCAGCCCCCTTTTTAATGCACTGGCAAAAGTACTGTTGCTATGAGATTATAAAGAAGAAAGTGTTTATTTCAGTTTAATAAAAATCAAACTCAGTCCTCCTCCCTCCCAGTCATGAAGCTGTTGCCTTCCATACTGACTGCAGTCTTTGGGATTGGTGATGCAGTTCACCACAATAATCTCACACCAGTTTAACAGAGCTATGAATAAGCACAACCAGTTCTGTTAAAAAAAAAGATGGAAAAATACTTGATTATTTCTACCTCAAAGAGCGACATGATCTGGAGATATACTCTAGCTGTGAATGTCAGGGATAAATAGGCAGCTTACAAATGGCATTGAAAATGGTCTGTACTGCTGAGAGGAAAAAAGATTTGGTTTCTTATTGTTCTCCTAGCTCTGGGTTGATTTAAAAAAAAATGAGTGGTGTGTTTTGATGAGGATGATACAGAGTAACGGCTTTTGAAAGTGCAGGAGCTCTTTTCTTCAAATGTTTGCATTTTTTAGACTGAATTTATTAGCCTGGGCTGTTTTGTGTGGCTGGCTTTGCCTCGGCTCATGCTCTGACAAGCAGGAGCAGCTCTACCCTAGTGCAGCACAGGCCAGTAGCTCTAATATGTTAACATCTGTTCGCTACAGCAGAGGTACAACGACCTTGGTGTATCATCATTAATTTCCCAAAAACAAACCATCCAGAACTACTGCTAGTAGAAACAATTTGAAGAACATCAGCATATAGTCAAACTTATTTAGTCTTTGACATTGATGGAGGGGTTGTTGCTTTTCTGACCAAAACTCATCAGCACCACGAAGGTGGGGCCTTGCTTTGCCCGAGCACCGCGGACGCGCTCGGCCCGCCGGGGAGAGACTCGTCCCTGGGAAAGGGGGCAATGAGCATCCAGACCTCAGAAAACCTTCACAGGCTTCTTTTTAATCAGAATACATGGGAACACTGGCAAAGAGCTTAGTCTTCATCTCTGTGCCTCACGGCCTCGGAGCACAGGTGGATAAATGATGGAAGAGGCAGCACGTCCCCCTGGAATACGGGAATTTGTGTGTGTACCAGGCTGGTCCTTCAGCTCCTGGCAGTTGGCAGCAGTGCAGCTGTGCCAAGGGCTGTCACTCCAGGACCTGGCCCACACTTTGTGCTGTTTCCCATTGCTGTGCCTCAAACCCACACACGGCTCCAAACCCTCTGAAAACTGGGAACATGTAACGATGCAGCTGCTCTTCCCGGGGGGATGTGTTCCTAGAATGATTTATTTCCAAAGGGATCTCTAGTAGGCTTCCTGTAGGTCAGAGCAGGTGTGGGGACCAAGGGGCCAAAGACACCCATGGTTGGTGAGTCCCTCTCTCTGCCCAGCTCCTGTCAATCCCTGTATGGGCCATCCACTTCAGATTTGGACCTGGTGATCCTTGTGCGTCCTTCCAACTCAGAATATTCTGTGAACTCTGTGAGAGCTGACCCAGCCTGCTGCTCCGTCACACACATGTGGGACTCAGGTGTCTCCCACTGCTCTTGTGTCCAGCGCATGAGCTGGACGAGCCTGGGACCTGTCACTGCTGTGGCAGTGGCTGCTGGCAGTGTCACCTTCCCGTGGCCCATGAGCTTGGCAGACCTGGGACACCCCTGCTGTGGTGGTACCTTTATCCAGACAGAGGCAATGAGACCTTGAGGAAGCCAAAGGTAATGGGACGTTCCCTCCCGTGGGCACCGGCACTTCTCCAGTCAGCTCTGCCTGGTGCCCAGTCCAACCCCAGGGTGGGAAGACCTGAGGGCACAGGGTGACAGCCAAAATTCATTAAACCCCTGGAAGTTTCCAGAGGTGTGGGCTCCCCGGGAGCTCCGTGCCACGGGTCACTGTTAATGGAGTTACTGGGTTAAGTTCATCATCATGTTTGACCTGCTGTTTAGGAGCCTGATGGTGTGTGAAGGCCTGGCTGCTGCAGAGGAGTGATGGTGATGCAATTTTCGGGGCTAATGATTCTGCTGACCTAATGTCCTCATACAGCTGCTTTCTATTACTGTCGCTTAACTGGGACATGGGAGGCTCAAGGGACTGACTTTCTATAATGAGCTGGCTGTGCAATTATGGCAGCTACTGCAGGACACCAGGGCTAAATCTATCTCCTTTTTGCTTCATCATCTATTTTTGTATTATCCTGGCATAATGTGGACATTCCAAAAAAAATGTGAGTTGATTGCTCCTGGGTGAAATGGGTAGTGTTGATAGTGCTGCCGGGTGTTGTGAGGCAGGGATGGCAAGGGAGTTGTTTCGTCGCTGGCTCTTCGCTCTGTGCTCTTGCCTCCAGTGCTCTGGAGCCTTGCGAAATTATTGACGTGTGAAAGAAAATCACCAGAGGTCTTTTTGTTTGTATTTACATCCTAGTTATTTTTTTCTTTTCCTTGCTAAATTAAGCAGGGAGCATTAATGTCATTTCTACCAGAATCCATGGAAAAGCTGTAGTGGCTCGAGAGTTTACTTGAAAGTGCTTTGTTTACCTTGAATTTCAGATTTTGTTTATTGCAGTTACACTCTGGATTTTTCCTGAACTTCTACCATCTAATAAGTATGAAATCCTAGTTTTGGTGAACTTCTGGAAATTACCAAGATAGGTTATAGTGCAGCAGTACATGTGGATATTTTGCTAAAAGTAGGGATAAAGGAGACAGCAAAGACCATGTGTTTCACCACATAAAAACCTGGGTATTTTTTATGGCTGGCTTTTTATGTACTCATGTTTTCTCTCATTATCTCATTACAAGAGTAATGGGATTTATTCCCAATATTAAAAAGGAGCCTTTTGGCAAGTTCTGTGCAGTGCAGATTTCTTTGTAAAAGTGAATTCCGATTTCAAAGAGAAAACCATGTTATTTTCCAACTGCTTTATACCAGACACACAAATATAAAGCCTGTTTCATGAAGACCATTGTATATATTAGTTAAAACAAATTTCTGGGGGCTTGCTTCCCTTTTAGTTAGCTGAGTTTACTCAAGTTACCCTACAGAAATTTTAGAAAAGATGACATTATGACTGAGACTTCATACACTGAGTGAATTATCCATGATAACTACTCCACATTTTGCATACTGATTTATGTAGCAAGTTTAGTTGAAAGATCTTAAACAGCCAATATTAACTGAGCAGCACAAATATTATTAAGAAGCAGTTAAGGGCAGATATAGTTTTCACTACAAAATCATTGCCTGCGTTTACATAAATTTGGAGCAATCTAATGCTGCTATAGCAGTAAATAAACTGAGCAAAATTTAATTAAAGATACCTATCTATGAAATATGAGTCTTGATTTCCCCTGTTTTCCACTCAGCATATTCCATTCATGTATGGCTTTAGTATACTGGATTTTTTTAAGGGGCAGTCGTGTGTGACAGCCACGGGACATTGTTTAGTGCTGTGGAAGCCCCAGAGAGCTGCCCCTCAGTACATCCCAGGAACTTCCCAAATTAGGGGTGTGTGTACAGAGATTTCACTAGTTGCCTGAATCTACAGATGTGGCTTTGAAAAATTAAACCTTTTAAAAATTAAAGCTTTTAAAAACATGGGTGTTTATTTTCATCTCCCGATTCCATCTGAGAGTTCTGTTTTCTAGAGACTCTCAGTTTGTCCAGCTTGTTTACCTTTGTGAAGAGACAAATTGCTATAAATAGACATCTTAAAGCCTTCACACCCAGCTTAAAAAAACCCATCCAGGATGTCAATTGAAAAAAAAAAATAGTTTTAGTTCAGAATTTGATCTGAGCATGAATCAGCCCAATAGTATGAACAGAAATGAAAAACAGCCTACATGACTTAGTTTGGGGATCATGTTCCACCATCCTGATACTCAGAACTTTGGTGACCATTAAGGATTGGGTTTATAACGGGACATAAAGGGTTACTTGGGCAGTCTAAGGAGTGTGGATGTAAAAGTGAATTTTAATTTGCTTTCCAGGATTGCTTTTAGAAACAAGAAGGAAGTGGATGAAAACTAATGAGTTAGCGAGAAGAACTGCTTTAGCAAGAAGGTGATCTCTCCTGCATACATATTTTTCTGTGCTTTTGATGGAGATGTTTAAATATGGTAAAAGAACAATTTAGATTTATAGCTCTATTTATCATGATTACTTCACTAAATTTGGCAAGATACATTAGAATTTCATGTTTCAAAGGCATAGTGCTTTAGGAAGGGAAGTATTACAATATGGTTCTGCGTATTTTTTTAACTTTATCGACAGTCGAAGTGCCAGACAGTACATTGCAATATTACTTAGGGGGTAGGCTTGCTGATTTGTGGGGGTTTTTTCTTTTTTTTTTTCTCTCCTGTTCCCTTGCTGTTGTTTATCACAACAAAGCAGTGATGCTGCAGGTAATTGTTGCCACGATGGAGTGCAGAGGCAGTGATGAATCCTCAGCATAAGGTTGGTTTCTTTGCAAACCTGTCACAAAACAGCTCCAGCAGCTCAGATTCTGTTCAGTGGCCTGGCCTGTGAATCACAACCAGAAATATGTTCTGAATCCTGAGAAGCCAGGCTGGAGACTGCTCCAGCCGATGAAAAATGGGAGAAACCAGTGGGCAATCAATCTTAGAGCCATCCCAACCCACAGGTGGATCCAGAATTTAATAAAAGGTTGCAGCACAGTGATTATCAAATTGTAATGTTTAATACTGCCTGAGCTCAGGGAGACAAACCTTTGAAAGCAGGATTTCCCAGTTGTTCAGACAAGTGCCAGCACATTCACAGAACCCTGTGGGGTTTCTGCCCTGGATCTGGGCAGTGAAATCTTGATTATTCCTTTGTAGGTGTGTTGGTGCAGCACTTTCAGGACTAGTTAAGCAGTGGAGGGGTTGGTTGACACTGAGTGTGGGTGACAGAATCTTTTCAGATATTTTGTGTTCTAAAAGTGAAATTCTGTCTCTAAATAGAACTGCAACTTATTGTTTCCTCCTTTCTGAACCCTCCTGGCAGAGTTGGGAATGATCTGCGTGTTCAGCCACACGTGCCATTTGTTGCTGCAGAAAAGTTCACTCATAGGACATGGAAAGTAATTGTGTTTGTCTTCCAACAGCCCTGCAAAACATGAGAGGTGGTTTGCAGGCATCACAAGGTGTATTCTGATAAAATTACTTTCTGGAATATTTATTTGTGGAAGGAAACAGCTCTCAGGTCACTTTATTAACATCAGTGGTGAGAGAAAAAAGAAACAGAACCAGTTCTGTCTTGTCATTGACAATTGCAATCTCATTATATTTTCTTTATGCTCAAAATCCTCTTTGCCTAATATTCCAAACAAATTCCCAAAGTCCAAAGTGCAGGAGATGGTTTTCTTCAGCTTATTCTAAATGTTTATTTGCAGCATTTTTTTTTTTTTTTAATCCCTTCTCTCATTCCATAGGAACCTGGGAAGGTGGGAAGATATTAAAGGCGAAAACTGTGTTTTTTCAAACGTACAGGAATTGTACGTTTGTAAATTGTGCACTTACACTGCGCGTGTTGATGTGAGAAGCTGAAAAAACTAAGAAGAAAATGTCATTTCTAGAAAAATGAGTAAAAAAAAAAAAGGACTCTACTTGGGGATAAGATAGGACAGTTCAGTGAAATGGTTCTGGACTTTTAGGCATAGGAATGACGAGGATCCTGGCTCATAACATGTACCTTTCAATTTTTATCTCCTTTTCTGTCTTCAAACTTTGACAGGGGAATTTAATGCATATTTTAAACAAAAATGACATTAAATGAGCTTTCCAGTTTTCTATTTCAGGAGCTTTCCTTATTCAAGAAGGTTTCCCTTATTTGTTTCTGGTAAGGTGTTGGCTTGAGATATGTAACAAATAGCAACTATTTGCATTCTGGTTTAGAATGGCAAATATTGTCCTCTATTCATTCTGGAGAGAGGAACTGTGTATTTATGCACCTCAAGATAAGACCTTTCTAAATGCTAAAAGCAGTAAACAGAGTTTAAAAGACTTTCCTGTGTTTGCAGAGCTATCAGCATATCTCCTTTTTTGTCAGTATTCATGGGATTGCTTATGTAGAATGGAAAGTTCAGACTTGAGTGCAACTTTCAGAAGTATTAAAAAAGCCATTTGTAAGGATTTTTGTTGCTGTCAGTCACGCAGAGCTTTTAGCACAAGAAAAATAAATTGCAGCTTCCTTGAGAAAGTGATATAAACCCGCGGTTTTGTTATGTCACAGAGGGATTATTGTGAGAAAGACAGGGATCCCTCAGCCAAGCTGTGATTTCTCTGGGTGAAATTGCTGTGTTCTTAACTAGTCCATGAAATGTCAGGGGACAGCAGGAGCCAGCAAATGAATATCATACTTCACACCAATCATGGGGCAGAGCAACGGGCTGTTGCAGTGGGATAATCTCCAAAGGAATCCACCAGCCCCACGAAACATCAGCAAGTTGTGACAGCGCCTTGTGCACACCCCAGTTCTTCTCTCTGCTCCTCCCCTTGGTTTGTCCCCATTCCCTCTTTCTGGAACAATCAACACATAAATGCAGGTATTTCCTTACCCAGGATTGCTCAGGCTGGGGGTGGATAAATTGTTTTGTGGCTGGGGTGGCTTGGCCACAGATCTTAGTGGGTTACTCTGCTTAAGGAGCTTGAAACCTGGCAGTACCTTCCGAGAGGATTTAATTGAGTGATCACACCGTGACACACTGACATTCCTTCCAAATCCTACAGCAAAGAATGACTTGGAACTGCAATTCTTTGTCGTACACGTTTTACTGCCCCTGTGTCTTCATTCACTCCTCAAACATGACAGAAGACACAGCTGCTGGCCTAGAAATTACAAGTTTTAGGGACTGGGGGAAGGGGATAGGGACTGGGGGGGAAGAAATCAGTCACACAAATAGGATGGTAATTCACTCTATTAAGATACACAAACTTACATAAAAATCACTGTTAAAACTTGAAGATAATTGTCAGGTCTTCACAGACTAACAATAGTCAGCTCATTAATTTCATGAGCTTTATTTGACCCATAATATTAAATTAATGTGTTTTACTGTTTATTAATTAAACATTAACTTGAGGACTGTCATTATTTTAAATAGAAATGCTCCATCTTTGTCTCTACTTTCACAGTGATGAGTATACTATTAAAGATCACAATCCCTCTGCTATGAGGATCACTTTACGGAGCTCTCAGAAATAACCCAGGATATGTTCATGTCCCTGTGCCCAGCCTTTATCCAGTAGTTTTCTCAGCTGTGTAGCTTGGGCTGCTGAAGTTTTTCTGTAGGATGACTGAAGTATTTCACCAGGGTAACTCCAGTGTGACAGCCTGGTACCCTGCCTTGCTGGTATCTGCACTACTCAACATAATGCTTCTCTTAGCAGTGTCCCTGTATTGAGTTATTTGTCATTTCATTTGATAATTTTTCATTAGTATGCTTGGCATAAGAATGTGCTAATGAAATTTGATAAAAATGTAAAGCTGGGTGGAATTGCTAACGTAGAAGAGCCGGGTATGTTGTCCAGGAAGAGATGGATGGTCTAGCAGATGGAAATAAAAGTGAATTAATGTTAGTAATACCAAGTAAAAGGTCATGCTTCTAGGAACTGACTGGAATTCAACTGCTGAACAGGGATTTATCAGACAATAACTCGAGAAGAAAGATAAGGGCATAATATGTCCAGTGGTCCAGCTGTCCAGTGGATGACTGTAAAGCAACAGGAAAGTACAGCTGTGTAAAAGAGAAATACAGCCTCTGGACATGTAAGGTGAATTATTAAAATAGAAGAGTAATTGCCTTGCAAGGCATTAGTGAGTCCTGGGCTGGAACAGCCACGTTGTTCAGCTCTATTCACATCACTTGCACAGCTGATAGAGGGAGACAGGCACCTCTGACAGGTGGTTCAGAACAGGATTTATGGCAGCTTCAGGAAACTCCACTGCAAATTCTGGAGGTTTAAGTTAAGCTAGGTTTGGGTATATCCTCTACAATACATGCTTTTACTCATTTGCCTCCAAGAAATAATTAAATTATTGTAAGTAGAGCGTAACTCGACTGAGTTTATTTGTAGAAAGACTTTCTTGTGAAGGGACACTTCCAGAATGACCTAATGGAATGTTGGCAGGGAATGGATATGATGACTTCACATAAGGTTTGTGTTGAGAAGGAAAAATAATTGCTAACCTTAAATAATGTCAATGAAGAGGAATAACAAAAAAGGTGATTGGTTGTTTGTAAATAACTGGAATCTAAATAAGTTAAGTTCTGCTTGTGTGAGAGAAATTCTTGAACAGCTTCAAAAATCCCGTTAGTGACACGTTTCAAATGGAGCCGAACCTGGGTTTGAATCAGGTTAAATTAAATAACTGCTTGTGACTGCAGGTACCCTGTTGTGATGTGACAGGAGTTCATTTCCATTCCTAAATTCCTTTGAAGCAAGTTTTTGATGAATCCACAGATGCCTTCCATTGAACAGCAGCTCTGCACACAAACTGTCTCCTCTGCTGAGCTCTGTTCCATAAACACCGTGCTCTCCTTCCCCTTCCCTCCCACAGCCACAGTTGGTCACTCCCTCTCCTGCTCCTGAGAGCTGGGGAGAACTGGTGATGGCCTTTAAAAGTGATGATTAACACCAATATAAAGAAAGATCTATTCTCCTGCAGACAGCATTATAGCTGGGTGTCAGTCTGGAATTTGTGAGGAGACTGTTAAGGGGTTTTCAACCCAGCGAAGTTGTGACAATATTGTGACATAAAGTTCTAACAAAGATTTTTGTTTTACAAACACAGTTGAACAGCCTGTTCTTAGTCTAATGACAGCTTATTAACTTCATGTGTGTTGTTTGGCCTATAATATGAAGTGTATCTGTGTCTATTTAAAGTGTTTAAGTTATTTTAATATAAATGACAATTTTCTGTAACACCTGAAGAAAATTTTGTGCAAGTTTGTGATAGTAGTTGAGTTTGTATCTCTCTAGATTTAGACACCAACCATGACTGAGCTCAGTATAACCCTTGATTGGCAGAGAGAACTCACTGTTTGTGCCCAGGGCAGCCTTGGTTGCTGTAAGTCAGACCTGCACAGCTCCTGTGCAGCCAAAATCTGAACATCTGTGCCCAACAGGTTCTGGCAAAGCTTTCTTTGTCACATTCCATCCGTAGAGGGAATGTGGTCTTTAAACTCTGTTACTTCCATCACCGTGGAACTGAATCAGCTTGCTTTCAAAGTCTCTCCTGGGAATTGTGTCAGTGTGTTGGAATAGCTGATAGTTGCATTAGTCATCATCTCTGTTCAGAAATAAATTAAAAAAATTACTAAAAATAGAAACATGCTTTTCCAGTTCTGTTTTGGTATGTTGCTGAATTTTTACCCAATATTCCTGAATATTGCCATAGTCTTAATTTGTACCTGGCTTTGCCTTGTGATGGGCAGGAGAGGTGAGCAGTCTCCTCAGTGTGAAAGACAGTTCAGTTCTATTCCCTCAAGCCACGACAACCAATTGATGTCAGTTACCTCAAAAGCCAATTAATCCCACTCCTGTTTTGTCGAATCAATACTAATGCATTTTCCCTGTAATTTTCAGGTTTTGACAACGCTGGATGCCAGCAAAGCTGAGGTAGGAAATCCTGTCTTATCCTGGTGGAATGTTAAATAGCTGTCTGCAGGTTTGATAGAGGGGCCAGCTGGATTACAGTTTTGGGGGTGAAAATTGAAGTTTCTTCAGTATGGCTTTTGTGCTGCTGCTAGTGGTTAATGAGGCAATCTTTGGAATTCTGGTCATGTTACAACAACCTTTAAGGTGATAAAGTCCTTCTAGGAAAGTTTTGTCTCTGTACAGGTCTTTCTGAAGATTTCCATGGCATTGAAACTGTGTAGATCAGAAGGTTTGTTCAGCATGGGCTTTAATTTCCCACCCACAGGAGGTGGTTTTCTGAACTTTGCTCCACGCGCTGCCATTTTTCTACAGAGCAGGTATTGTTTCTGCTCCAGAGCTGGTTCTGGGGGTTGGCTTGTGTTCCGTCTAACTCCATGTCTGGCTCGCCTCACTTTGCTGCTACCACATGCCATGAGCTGCCTGAATAGCCTGGGATATCAAAGAGGAGTTTAATTTTGGGACAGAATGCTACCAATGAATTGCTGTTAAATGCTGGAGTGACATTAGTGGTATTTTATGTCACCTGCCCTGGGTGCTTGACACTGCTGTAGCTTAGCTTGATTATTTTGGACTCTCATTTCTTTTGTCAGCTTTTCTATTGATGTGGGAGTAGTTTATGTGGTTTGAATGGTCTAATGGTGTTCTTAGAGGTGACAATATTATTATTGCAGTATATTTTGAATAACTGATTGCTGAAGCAAAAAGTGTCAGTCCTTTGTGACCACTAACTGTTAGACTGCATTTGTCTCTTCTGAATGTTGCTGTTGAACAAGTCACTGCACTTTTAATAAGTGACAGATATTTTTATTCGTTGCACAGGCCCTGACTCATTTAAATGTAATGTCAGTTGGAAGCTCTGAGTGTTCCTATACGAAAACAGTTCTCGGACTCACAGTAGGGAATTTGTGATGTGCTCCAAAGCTAATGTTTAACTGTGACAAAATGTCTAGGTGACTCTAACTGCTGGAGTCAGATAAATTTTTAATATGAACCTTTGGTAAATTAAATTGCATTATTAAAGAGAATAGATAAACTCTGCTAGTTACTTCAAAGAACAAGGACACAAGTTCACTTGCATACTGCAAAAGAATGAGATTATTCATTTTTATTTAGATTAAGACTGTAATATTAGTGTTCAATTTAGCTGGTCTGATTCAATTGCATACTTGGCTTGTCTCAGGGAGTTTGGGGAGTAGGATTTGTGTCTGTTTTTTCACTGTTCTACTGTTTAAATGCTTGGTGCTCTGATACCAGTTTCAATTTCTTGTTTTGTAATGGGATTTTTGGGGACTGAGATTTGTCCCTGTACAGGTACTACTATTGATTCTGCTCCCTTATATAAGGTCTGTTTTCTTATTTATTTGTGAAATGTTCTCATGTATTTTTTTATCTTGTGTGTATAAAATTCTGGGACCATTACAAGTTTCTGAGTCAGTCAGTTGAGTTGCCTTGTTTGTAAGTACTTTAATAATTTGAAAACCTCGAGTCACCCCATTTGGTTGCTCTTTAAAAGAGCTCATCCGCTGATGTTTGTCCTCCAGCCCGAGGACTTTGTAGGTGAAGAGCTGTCTGTAAGAGATTATTGGTTGATGCTGCTCCTTCCATTCATGAAAGTACTCAGAAGGAATGCCAAAGTTCCCCAATACAGGGAAAATCCTAATTGAAGGTAAAGGATAATGAAGTGCTTTCCTGAATCAGAGCTGTAGTGTTGTTTGGAAACAGTCTGACTGCACTGAGTGGAATAACTCACAAGAATAGAAACTAAAACAAGATAATAGGCATTCAGAACTGGCTGGTGATTGTTGTGATTTGGGACAATTTTCAGCTTGAAGCAAATTACTCCTTTGGAATGCCAAACTTCCCGAGCTTTATTCTGGAGTCCTACACAGGACACTGTATATTAGGCACAACAGTACAGTTCTGGGGTATTTTTGAGGCCAACACACCTTAAATTACCGTGTGGATGACAAGACATACAAAACATTTTGTCAGGTTTAAGAAAAGTGGCCTTGTGTTTTGTCTGACTTTATTTTATCTTTATTTTGGGTCTTCATGAACAGCTGTGAGAAAGATAAACCCCCAAATCCCCCTGTTCTGGCTTACCTTTGCATCATGTCTTATCTCATCAGAGTTCCTCTACCGTTTGCTGCTGTAGTGTTTGTGTCACAAGACCCCTAGTCTGCTTTTGAATAAAAAACTGCTTGTGTTTGCTTTCTAAAATCCTTTATTAGAACTGCTGCTTGGCTGTTCTTGAACCTTTGATCCAAGTAGTCTTGAAATTTGTTTATTCCTTTTTTTGTTGTTGTTGTTCTTAGGTGACATAGCTGTGTTCCCTTACTGAATTTTGCATGAAGTCTGGATGAAAATTAACATGTTTGTGTTACTGTTGAATGATTTAGGAAGATACAAACCAGTCAGGGATTTTTTTCCGAATGCTGGTTGCCACATACCAGATGTAGAGAAGCAAGTTCATCTTGAGGAAGCTGTCAAGTGATCCCAAGACCTTCTCTCCATCTTTTAACACAAAAGGGCAACAAATAGTGACAGAGTCAAAGCTGTAGGCAGCAAAGCCTTCCAAAAATAATTGCCAAATCTGCCTACACTGTGCCTTTAGTGTCATAGTTTTGTGAATATGTGAGTTAGAGGCATCTTAGAAAGGGAAAAACTTGTGCATAGGCAGTCAAATATGAAGATTTTAATCACAAGTTACTCTGGTTTCTTCCTCAGAAATATAGCAGATCCTGTTAATATCATTACCAAATAGGCCTGAGAACAGTCTCAAATACAGTTGTACACAATATCATAGATCTTTCATGTAATCCCCTGGAACAACATGGTTTGAGGAATGATTTTTTTCAGTTCTGCTTTGTCTAATACAGGTACATGGCATCTAGTCCTTTTATTGCTATTTGTGTGTACATTCTTCCCCATCAAAAGACATCTCACTAAACTATGTCATTTTCCAGAGTGTTCTTCTTTCTAATTAGCTGTTAGTATAAATAATCCTTATGTTGGGGAAAGCATAATTTCTTTTCCTCTTTCTCATACAATTGACGTTACTGAAATAGAGCACAGAAAGCTGCTTGTGATTCCCGTTTTTCTCTGCAATATTTGAATAAATGACACAGTGAAGTTCAAGGCCTTCTTGTGAGAAGTGAGAGGTCATGCCTGAATGAAATACAAGTTCAGTATAACTGTGTGTTAGCTCTCTCCCTGCTTTTATGTGAGGAATGTCAAGGCAGCCTATTTTTTACTCTCATAAAGAAAAGGCTGCCTATATGTCTCAATAAAACTGGGAATCAAAATCAGCTCAAACCCAAGGAGGGCATTAAATCAGAGTTTACAGGAAAACCTCAGAATGGTGAGCAGACCGTGGCTCTAATGATAGCAAAAGCATGACTGATTTATGCTGTGATCCATAAGGTCCTTGATTATCAGGAAATGTCATTTTGAAGTCCCCCACTTCCCTTCCGTGGCAGGAACAGGTCAGGCCTGGGGAGCAGCCCGGCTTGGAAAAGGCCGATACGTGTTTTCCCTTCAGCCACCCTTCGCTGCTCCACATGGCGGGTGGAGAGAGGGGGAAAATCCTCTGACAGGACAGACAATTCCCATAGATTATTTTTTTTTTTTTGCTTGCAAAATGCTTAGGAAAAACCCTCCGTGCTTGGTGGTGCTGTGGCAATCTGTTTGCAGGAGTGATGCGAGCGACGCACACGCGAGGCGGCTTAGGCAGATACGGCGTGCGAGTCGCGCGGGGCGTTCGTGATGCTGAGGTCGTGGGGGGTTTGCCTTACACAAACTCCTGCATCCCCAGATGGGCTCCCAGCCTTGCAGCTCGCGGACAGGCACGTGTCACACACCATTTCCGAGCTCTGATGCGCTTGTGTAGGTAAAACATTCGCTGGCTCGAGCGGAATGAAGGCAATCTCGTGGCAGAGATGGGCAGGTCACTGCCAGCAGTGTGCTTGTTTTTCCCACTTTTAAAGCCAACGTGAACTAATTAATTTTTGAAAAGGAGTGTGTTTAAACAGATAGCAGAACTTGCTCAGAAAATATGCCTATACCAATATTGTTCTACTACTCCTGGTTGGATAGTTTGCGGTGGGCTCTGTCCCCGGCAGAATCATAATTCTTTCTGCTACTCTACGAGTAATTTTCAAATCCTGTTGGCTCTCTGATTGATTTCTACAGCAAAACTATGATATCAATGAAAACTTTAGTTAGGGAAACATGAATGCTTGGTTGGGTGCTGTCAGGGTAAATTGCAGGTCTTGTATTAAAAATCCATGGTAGATAAAAACATGTCATTCAGTCTTGCCAGCCTCTGTGTCCTACTTTATCCTCCCAAGCACACTTAACATGCAAGGACCTGGTGTGCCATCACTCCAGGGGACGTGTGTGCTCAGGGCAGGAGACATTTCCATTTCTATTTTCAGGCTGTTTTTAGGAATGACTGAATGAATTCCAGTCTCTCCCTTTCCTGGTCCATCAATACTTTGCATCAGCCACAGCATTTGACTGAATCTGTGCATTGTTAGTCCTGTCCAGCTGTGTGTTCCCCCTTCCCTAAAACTGGGATGAGGTAGCAGTGATCAATCATGATGACTAATAAAGAAGTAATTTATGACTAATACATTTAATGACTAATGACTAATACATCAGTAATTTTTTTAATATTCATATCTTTAATTTATTTAGAGCAAGAAAATATTTGCATTTTAACCCCCCCACATTTCTATACAAATGAAGCATAAGGCTTGACTCAAAGTCATAATTATGATTATTTTTAGAGTTTTAATGTCTCTGTAGTTTGTAATAGGACTTTAGAATTTATCTAGAAGATAATTATTGCAATAAGATCATATTTTCTTTTGATCTGCTGAAATCCCTTCAAATTTGGCTGAGTCATGAACTGTCACAAATTTATATAAATAGGTATCACTATTTAAAAAAAATTGTAATGCATTGATAGTTCTTTATTATTAAGAATATCCGTAAGTGTAAAATCAAGAATTATATGTTAAAATTATTTTTACATGTCGAGTTTTTATAACTGAAGAGTTAGAACAGTTATTATTTTGATGTTAACTCTTCGGTCATTTCCGCTAAAATGATATTTTATCATTTTTCCACTAATATGATATTTTACAATCATATAAGCTGAGTAAGGGTCTGAACTACCACTGAAAGGTGTCACACATGAATCCTGCTGAGCACCTCCCCGTGTCTTCAGATACCCAATAAACCCTGGATTGGCAGTGATGGGAACTCCCAGCTGTACCAATTATCTTGACAAGTTAATATGGACATTCCAAATGTGGCAGAGCAGGAATTCCTGGCAGCGTGTGCCTGGGAGGTGACCCTTGGACGTGACTGGGGTGCATCCCCCTCTGAACACGTAAAACACCTGCCTCCATCAGGATTTGATAGATCCCCCCAGCTTTAATTACGAAAGGCAGAATCCTGACTACCTTTTATAGTTTTGGGGTTTAACCACCTCAGTTACATATATATGTACAAAAGCTGAACAAAATGGGTGGGAAAGAATTATAAAAAGTTTTCATCCATATTTTACTTGGGTATGAATTTCTAGGGCTGTGCTCCCTCAATCTGAAATCCTCTGCAGTCATTTTAAGCTGTGCAGCGTGAGAGACAGTCTTGCTGGAGCTGCTACTGTAAAACCTAATTTGCTGCATAAAATATGAGAGCTATAGTGAAATATGAGCCTGGAGAGCAACTCTTTTGATCTTGAGTAGTCAAAAGGTTGGCATGTATAATGGTATGAAAATAAATGATGTCAAAACTGTAGGATATAATTTATGGTTTGGGGACTACTTTACTCATGGAAGCAGAAGCTTCAACCACTGAAAAGCAAGTAGTTCAACAAAATATAATGAATGGAAATTACAAACTTTAATAAACCCCCAAATATATTGAATCCTGCAATACATCAGCTTAGACACAACCAGTTGACTAATTTACTGATTATGTATGATTAAATAGAGCACTTATAAAATATATGATTGGAACTTCAGCCTTCATTTTGCATGTCTTTAAATAAGTACTTGGCATTAACTGTCATCCAGTTTGGCAAGGACTTGGACACATAAATTATCTTTACTCAGTTCTAGTGACAAAAGCTTGGGTATTGAAAGCTCTTAAAAATGTGCTTTTTCTGCTGTCCCAGCACAGTCTGGAGGGTGCCCAGATGTGTCATGGTGTTTCTAGGAGAGGGATTGCAAAACAAGGTCACAATATGTGTTGACTAAAATCTTTTTGGTTACTACACCACAAGGATTCTTCTGTGGCTCTGATAGCTGAGACACTGTTCCCTACACAGGTTTTAGACTTGGCTTTGGCAGGTTGTTTTTGGTTTGGTTTGGGGTTTTTTTTAATATGTGTGTAAAAAATGGTGCATGGACTAATTAGTTTACCTCAATTTGATTCCTTTAAAGTTGTATAATCTTCCCTAATAAAGTCTCTTTGTTTGGAAACAGTCTTTTAACTGGGGTGGGAATTTGGGGGTTTTGGTTGGTTGGTTGGTTGTGGGTGGTTGGTTTCTTTGTTGGTTTGGTTTTTTTTGAGCCCCTATATTTCTTTTGAGGTCTGTTTATTTCTTTTGAGGTCTGTCCTTGGCTTCTCTTTTCTCCTTTTCCCACTGAAATGCTGCTCAGTGCCTTTGGTTGGGACTCCAAAGCTGTTTAAGGAACAGAGTGGGACCAGACCTAAGTCTGGGGTTTTGTTGAGGCTGGATGTCACTGCACTGTGGACAGTGAGCCCTTAGAGGAGAAGTGTTTGTACCCAGATCTCCACAGCTGCTGAAGTGGCTCTTTAGATTAGTGCAGACCACAGAGTCTGCAATGGAAATGTTCCTTCAAGGATCTAGAGATGGCCTCACTCTCAGGAACCTCCTCCCCAGATCTGTTGGGACAGGATTCCTGAGAGACTTCTGAAAATAATTAGATTTCATAACTGTGCACCATCCTGCCTGCCTTTTCTATTTGTGTACATACACACACACACATATTGTTATGAATATGTGTCTCCAGAATAAATTTCAGTAAAGTGTATCATTAATCTGATGGCAACAGAAGTGAATATAAGCTCGTCTCACTAAAGGGTTGGTATTGACTTGAAAGAGCACTTTGTTTATTGACTCTTTCTTGCTTTACTTCTTTACCTTGCTGAATGATGTAAGTTTTCACTGCCTATGGGAGAATCTGAACATGTTTTGATGAAGGTTTTAGAGGTGCTGTATTAATCACGCTTCTCTCAGTCCTTTTGTTGGGAATTTCAAGAGTATCATACTGTCAGAGCTGTGGATGTGCCATATTGATCTTGGTGATTAAATCAGCCAAAGGAAACTTGATTTCTAAGGGAAAACTTAATATTCTCAAAGCCCAAGTGTCTCCTAAATATTTATAGGCTGCGAAAGTTGATCAAATACCTTTGTTCTCTGATTATTACAGTGAACAGTGACACTTAGTTCAGATTCTCATTATATTGATGTGATGTAGTAATATATAAATTCCTGTGTATGTGTTTTCAATCATTCGAATACGCAGAGGTAACTTTTTTTTTCTATCTTGGCCAGGCAAGAAGATAAATAGGTGAAAATGTGTATGTGTTCGAGCGATAAAGTTGGTTTAATGATTCTTGGGGAAAAATTTCCTGTGGTACATACAGTGGTGACTTGATTGAACAGGACAGAATCGTGCAGTTCAATTAATGTGCAAATATGTGTTCACTGAACTTTCATTCCATTTATCACATGGACATGGAAATAGGGTCATTTTTTATCTCTGTATTATGTATATGACATCTTAGTTTGCTTCTTGCATGTTGCTATGGGAAAAACAGCAATGTGGCACACCACAGGCAAAAAGAATTGGAGATAAATTCCTCAGCTGTCACAAACATATTTAAGTAGATCTTTGTTTGAAGATAAATCTCTTCCTTCCGCAAGGATTAACATTCAGAAGGCCTCTGCGTGCTTTACTCTTGCCATTAAAATCGTGTGCATCCCTTGGCCATATGCTGGGAAAAATCACGGGCAACAATTGTCATGTTTATGAAGCACATCGTTAACAATACAAGTGTAGCCACAGAAAAACATCAAAAGGAAGTTTTAGCTGAAAATTCATTAGTATTCACCATTGGCTATTTAAAATGAGAAGCCACCCGTTTCAAAGTAAATTTTTTTCTTAGTCTTACCAAGTTTTTCTTCCATCCTCAGGCCTACTGAAGTTTGTCTGGGGACTGTTCTCTTCCTTTTGACTCATTATTCCAAGCCAGGTTAGCAAGGGTACAGTTGGTTATTCAATTTACACACTGAAAATCTACACTGGGTAGATTTACTGGAAATAGAGCAAATAAACTTCTTACTTTTATTTTCTCTAATTAGGGGAAAAGGTTTTCTTTGTCTTGGTATTGAACAAAAATAGTTCATAACAGCAAGGGAAAAAGATGAAATTTCATAGGTGCAGTGTAAAATAATGTGATAAAAGTTCCTTTCTTAGGTACCTATGAGAATAAAGAAATGTGGGTAACATTTTCCTTGTTCTGTCCCATTGATAGCCTGAAGTAAAGACCTTTTGGCTGACACGGGCAGCTGTATGAATTAAAGAGCAGCTGAATTCCACATGGAATTGTAATATTTGCAGGCAAAGCTTATAACCTTTAAACAAACCACAGGCCAAGTTCTCTGCCATGTAAATTGGCAGAGCTTCATAAACTTTAATGGCACTGGGCCTTAATGGAGCTGTGCCAGTTTTTAAGAGCAGGGAATGTGGTCTCAATTCAGGTAGAAGGTGGCAGGAGCTAAGGAATAGAAAGAGGAGTTTAAATTGTTAATAATCAGTCCCCCACACTTCACTGTTAAACAGAAAAGGGTCTCATTGGCTTGGGGACTCCAGTGTCTGGTCAAAAAAGGTATTTTTTGGCAGGTATTTAGTTCAAGAGCTTTAATTAATATTATAGAATGAATCCCTGCAATGTGGCCCTCTCTGGTTTGGGTGTTTTCCTGTCAGCTTGTTTTCTACCTTATAAGCACCCAGAAAGAGCTTTCAGTCTGCAGCAGAGCCCAGCACCAACCCATGGACTGGGGGGAGCTTGGGCTGACACCATTTAAGTATGAAATGGGATCAATCTGCTCATTTACTGTCCATGAGCTGAGTTAATGCAACAGTGATGCCACAGGTGCAAACACAGACATTCTCAGAACAGTCCTGCTCTTTGTAAGGGTAGAAGTTGCAGGTTACTAATATTTGAAGTCAGTCAGTACTTGGTGATATGCAAAGAAATAACCCTGCCCCATCAAAGAGAAAGCCCTATTTTACAAAGTAACTGGTCTAGTAGCACTAAAGTGATTGCATAAGACATTAAAAATTGTGTCATGGAAAAATGCAGAAAAGACTGAACTTCTTATTAATTAAGGCTTGTATTGCTGCTTAAAATTGTGCACAAAATGGGCAAAAGAAATATTCTGGCAGAAGTTTATGAATGAAATCTAAGTGGTTTGGAGTAAAGAAACCATAAACCCCAGTGCAGCACAAGTAAAATGTAGTTTTCTTCCATCAGTACAAACACATTGACTGAGCAGTTAAAGAGCCTCACAGTTTTATGGGGGATAATTTTTTTTAAAAAATAGATTAGGTATCTATAGTAAAAAAAATTATGTATCTATTCACAGGTAAAACAATTGTGAGCCAGACAGCATTTTAATTTTGGGATTCTTTTCCTAGCTAGGAGGTTTTGAAGAGGTGCTGCTGCCCATTCACACTGCACAATTTTTAAAAAAGCTTTATTTAGCAGCAATACTCCCTGCCAAGGTGAATAGCCAGAGTTATGAAGGGGTGTTTGGGGCCAGTGCGTGTTTGTTTTTGTTTCTTTTGAGTGAAGTTTTAAAATAGTTTACTTTCCCATTCATGTTTGAACAACCACCGTGTTTCCTATCCTTCTGTAAAAACCCAGGGTTTGAAGTGATTTAAAACTGGGGTGGCTGTTTGGAGAAATGTTCATATTCATCGAGGCAAGGAAAAAAAAGAAGTGTTGTTCTCTGGCTCCTGCTTTTCATAAGGAAAGACAGTGGGAGGGTGAACAGTAGTGCCTGCACTGGTGTACCTGCAGTGCAGGTACCTGTGGTTTATCTGCTTCGGGGAGAAAAGAGAGAGGAACTCCTGCCCAGCCCTGCAGAGGTGAAGAAAAGAGATAAATAGGCTTGGGAGAGAGACTGTCCCGTTGTGGAGGTAGTTGGGAAGCTGAGCAAGTAGTGGGTGAGATAGACCCTTTCTCCTTCTCAGGAATGGCAACTTGGAAGAAGGATCAACAAGGCTCAGCCAAAGTATTTCCTTTTCTTGAGTTTTCTCAAAGGTCATAACTAAAATATTTCTGTTGTGGGTGAGGCAACTCTTTGCTTTGGGAAGATCTGCATCTTCCACCTTACAAAAGGGGGAAGGGCAGAGGCAGCCCAGGGTGTGCATTACCTTGTTGAGACACTTTCCCCCCAGAGTTCCACATTTCTCTGCCTTTGAAACACGAGTCCAATATCTGGTCTGATAAAGAGTTTCTAATTACTTGTAGTCTGGAAGTGGTTTATTCACACTATGCTGAATTATTCATGTATGACGAATTATTTGCTGAATGGCTAAAGTGTTCTCCTAACCAAAGGGTAGTTTGATTGGGAGTTTATGATTCTGAGACTAGGCTAAAGTCTTCAGAATCATTTGAAAGCGTTTCCATAACAGAAGAGAGTAACTCCCAGCAGTTGGTTTGAAAATTGCTCTTCCTTGCTGTATCTCATTTTCTTCCTCCTTAGTGCCCTTTGTCCCCAAAGGACACAATGAATGCTGTGTGTAGGACTTGAAGAAATTCACAGTAGATTCCAAACCACCTGGAGAAGCTCAGAGAGTTCAATCTTTTAAATTCGATTACTTTTTTATGCAGACTTTACATTCTCAGACTTCAAACACAACAAGAGAATTTCTTTCCTGCTCTGGATTCAGTGAATGTTTTTTGCTGTGAGTCCTCTGGGGAGGCAAAGCAGTTCCCAGCTGAACAGCCCTTCACGTTCAGCATGACTCCTGAAAACATGAAATTGAAAACAGCACCGTGTTGGAGCTCTAGATGATTTATTCTGACAAATAACACAAGGGCACCTACAGATAAACATAGATGATTACATGTTGGGAAAGCCACCGATTGTCAAGAGAGCAGAAGAATGTTCTAGGAGGAAATACCTGTGATGCTTAATGAATTTTGAAGCACTGCTACAAAACCTGTGTTACAAAAAAGCATCCTAAATCAACACCAAGAATGTTCCTAAATTATAAAGTCATTTTTCTAAGAACTGGGTTATGTTCGTTAGTTTGGTTTGTCTTGCATTGACTTAACCCAAGAAGCCAGTTGAATACTGATGGTGGTTTTCTGTAGCAGATAAAGGCCTAGACTTACACAAACAGAAAGCTAAGCCAAACAGGCAGACTAATTTAATCCCATCTCTGTTAAACTTTTAATAAGTACTTCATTCATTGTCAGATGGATGATAGATTCAATTATGATTCTCTACTGCTCAGGATAGTGTTCTAGGGGACATGCTACAGAAAACTTAAGAAGACTTAGTGGCAGTGACAGGTGCTCCTGCATGTGGCTGTAACTATCAGAAATTTTGATTTATGGCTCTTTACTTAATACTTTAATTGCTAAATTAAAGGAGTCATAGAGAGTAGTCAAATGTGTCTTTTCTAATAACTGTAAGTGCATTATCTTAGAGAGAATGTGAAAGTTTAGCAACGTATGAGCCATTCATTCAGCTGCTTCACTCACAGGTGATGTGGTACCTAATTCCTTATCACCCATCACCAGTCTCAGGGGGATACCCTGCTATAAACAGTGGGTGGCTTCACATCAGCTTCTAGATTGCAAAACTGCATCTGAAATCTCTCTGGTCTCTTAGTCTCTATACTGAGCATGACTGATGATATGGAAAATTGTTTATGTCACCAAACACTTTAAAAACAACAATGAAAAAAAGGGAACCCCCCCTTTTTTTTTTTCTTTTAGAAAATGTTGTAAAGTGAAGATATTATTTCATTTTGATTAAAAGTAATTACCAGTAACCTTAATTGGCTCCTGATCCCATGAGTTTAGAGGAATACTCTATTTAAAATGAACTACAGTGAAAAATTATTACTTCCATAATGAACAAGAATTTTTTTTCCTTCATACTTTCCTCATGTTTAAAGGTAAAGAACTCTGAACCAATAAATCAAATATAAAATGCCTGGAAGAACACTGAACCCCCTAGGAAACCTTATTGTCATCATTCCCATAACTGATCTTAAACATGGCATTTCCATGGATAGGTAACCATTCACTTCCTACATGAGTTGCTGTGATAAGAATTTATTACAGGACCTCAGGGAAATGTTGTTACATCTATTAAAAAAAAGTTACCATTAATTTTGTGGAATTAGAACATCGATTTAATTTGGCCTCCTTTAATTGATGTGAGGTGGCTGGGGAACGGATGTCCTCACTTTGTAAATGCACTTAATCACTTCTTGCTACAAACCCTTAAATGCAATTTTTCCAATCAGAGCTGACAGTTGTAGGGTTAAAGCTCAACACTAATAAATTCACAGGGACTAGATACTGTACTACCTGCTATCCTTCTTCAGGATATTCACAGCACAAAGCAAGTCTGGATAATTTTAATTAGATCAGCCCACTAAGCGTTCTTTTTGTAAATAAATTTTATTTGCTCGTGTTAGCGCAGTAATTCAGTTTGCTGGGGTTTTTCTTCATGGGGAAAAATCACTCCTGTGCTCATCCAGCTGTGGTAACACCACAGAACACAGTTATCCACGTGGTCAGAGGGCCTGGAAATCAGCAGTACTTTGGTTGCCATTCCTGAGGGCAGAGAGGCTTTGGCAGGACGTGGACAAAGGCGCTGCCGGGTTAAAAGCCAGGCAGTTCATAAAACCAAATGCCAGCACCCTTGGGTTAATGATGGCACTGGGAAGGAATGATAGGGAAATAATGACTTAAAATTAGCCTGCTTATTCTCAGCCATGCTGTTTCCTCAACATTTCACGCTTTGTTTGGAGAATAAAACCAGATTTGTGTGTGAGGCGTTCTAATGACTTATCCCTGATGATTTATCATCGCTGCAAACAGTTTTCCCCAGAGATCCTGGCCCAAGTAAGGATGAGATGTTCATCAGAGGAAGAAATAAGAACTCCAGAAGTCCTTTTACTCCAGATACTCTAGAATACCACTTTGCATTGAAGTCTCATTATGAGCCTTGGTTATGATTTCCTTGGAACCTTGCAGGAGAAGTGGGATAAGAGACCAAAAGGAATCCTTTTGTCTTGGAAAATCTCCTCAAGTAGTCAAAAATCAGATTTCATTTTTTTCCTCACTGGTGGATGTCTACTAAAAGAAATCCCTGTGGCAGCTTTTCAGGCTATTATTAGGTTACCCAATCTTTAGAACTGTTGAAATACAGTACTAGTGAAGAAAGCTCTGGTTCTCCATCCTGGACCCCACGTGCCACTGAGCCATTTCTGCTTCAGCTCCATTGCTCGAGCACAATTGTAGGGCTCTTCTGGTCAACTGTCTGTGGGATTTACTCACACTGTGGGAGAAAAAGGTGATCTCTCAAGTAACTGTGATGTTCTATGTGTGCTTTAGTATGCTTTCTAGGTGTCATAAATTGGGGTATAGCTGGTCCATGACTCTCAGATTCATCAAAACCTCATCAAAATGCCCAGTTCTTCCCTTAGTTCTCACAAAAAAATGAGGTGGGCAGATAAAATTTGTGAGAAGCAAAAATACATTTAATAATTCCAAATTAGATGAATGATTGACTAAGCAGATCTTGAAACTGTGGCCTTTTGAATATGTAACAACAAAAATTGACCATGTACATGGAACTGTTCTATGGATTTCCTCTTTTTCATTTAGGCTTTAGAAACTCTACTTGTATTTATGGACAAAATTAGTTTGGGTTTTCAGTTTAATAACTTGAAGCCCACTCTGTAAATATATAGCAGGGAGAGACTTTTAGCTGCACATTTTCTTTTAGAACTGTTTGTTTTCTTGCTCCAGTGATAATTTGTCATGAAAATATCACAAAATTTGTATTCTCCTGCCTTACAAAAAAAGAAAACAAGTTGCTTCAGTTTTATAAATGTGAATGAGCAGCCTTATTCTCTGAGTGATCATAACATTTCTCAGGTAAATGCTTTACCAGGCACTTCTTAATTCTGAATGTAAAATGCTCAATAGATCAAAGCAATGTGAACACTGTTTGGGCTTACTATGTAATTAGGGTGTGTTTTATCTTTACAGCATTCAAATTTTGATTCAAATTTTTGAACACATTGACCACTGTCAAACTTATCACTCTTCTTTTCCTAATTTGCTTTTCACACATAACTTTGAATGTTATCACTTGTCTAGGACTGCAGATAAGCTCTTCTGATGAGTGAAGGAATGAAGCAGATGATGTTTTCAACACGAAGTTATTTTCCTTTCAAAGAGAAGGATTAGGGAATGACTTTTAATCCAAATCCTTTTGATCCAGACCAGGCAGTGTGGTGTCAATAGCTGATGTGCTGAGGGCAGACACTCAGCTTTCTCTGAAATATTCCAGCACTGCAGGCCTTAGAAGCTGAGAGGTGCCACGGGGCATAATTCTTATGCACTAGAAAAGTATTGTACTTTGCACATGGTTAAAAGCAGCACATGTTTATGATCCCTCATTTAATGGAACTTCTAATGGAAAGGAGAAGAGACCTCTCTCTTGAATGTGTCACATCATCCCAAGCCCGTACCTGTCTTGTCAGCATCTTCCCTTCCCGTGGGACACAATCTGCTGTAAGGCAGTTAACTAACTTGGCTAATTTCCAAACAAAATTCAGACCATGAGGTTGATTTTGGCTTATTTTGGATCAAATGTATTTCAAAGAATAGTCTGTGAGGAACAGATCATCTGATGTGATCAGAGAATAATCCAGTTCCTGGGTTCTGACAATGCAAGTACTAAACATTTTTGGTGCGTCCATAAGCATTTCTTTTGTGTGATTAACTACTTTTGATCTTTATGTTAGGAAGTTTTATTGTGCCAGTGAGGGAGCACTATTAATTTTAATACATATGTGTTCTTTCTTTCAAGGACAGGGAGTTTTCAATAGTGTACAATTAAGATCACTGTTCTGCCATTCTCACCTGAAGTAGCTGCTTTCCACTGTGTTCAGAGGCAACTTACCCAATTGTGTATTGCTTAGAGCTCTCAAAAATCAGTTATAAGTACATTCCTATATTGATCTGATTTAATACAGGAGTGTACAGAAACTCTACTGGGATATCATCACTATGAAATCTATCCTGGGGCTTTTATTTAATTGGATTTGCAAAGTCTGTATTTCTCTGGGCTGACACTTCTATTTCTATTCTAAATATTTATCTTTCAAGTGACCATTTCACTGATGAAATTGAGGACAGCTTGGGATCCTGTTGTTGACATTTGTATTTAACCTATGACTTTTCAAAGGAAATTCATTAGTCAATATACAGTTTCCAGTAGTTAATTTTACTTCTTCTTCTTCCCTTTTTTTTTTTTTTTTTAATAATGCATTGAGGCCACCTCTCCTAGCTCCACAGCCAAGTGTTTATTGCAGTTTTTAATGAGCTACAACACCTTTGGGGGAAGCTCATCTCGAGGGTTAGCTTCAGGCACGAGGAAACGAGGTGACTCCAAGGTTTGTAAACTGATGAGGGCAGCAAATTCCCAGTTTTAGACAAGCCAGAACTTTGCCGGTGCTCCCTGCCTTGGGTTCCCTCGTCCTGCAGCGATGGCAAAGCAGCTCTGCAGCCAGAGCCTCGAGGAGAGGTTTGGAGCACTGCAATGGGCCACTGCCCAGCCAGCCCTATTCCCTGCTTTTCCTGGGCTCTGCCCTCCTTGAGAGGACAAGAGGTTGCAGATGTAACACATGCCAGGGCTTGCTGGCACATTTTGGTGTCAGTCCACACTTTCCCAGCCCCAGCTGTGCAGATCCATGTCTTTCCCCTGGGCAGTCACAGAGAAGGACACGGGCAGCAGGATCATGGTACTTTCCAGAGACAGACTGCTTATTCTAACTTCTGTGGGGGGGAAAAAAAAAAGTTTGATGAAGCCAATCTGCCAAAGGTGTAAAATAGAATTTGTCTACATTGCAGAGAAATTTTGACCTGCTTTTTGGTTGGTTCCACAAAAAAAGATGATTATATTCCCGTTATATTCATGTTCTTCCTGCTGTGTTTTCTCAGGGAAGATTAGACAAACCTGGGAATGGGTGTGGTCTCTAAGCAGTAAACAGGTTTGTACCATCTCCTGCCCTCTGTTAGGAAGTGTAAGAGTTCTTAATCACCCTACATAGTGCAGGGGCAAAGGAGAAGAAGAAAGAGCAAGAGCCCTTGGAGGTTTCCTCCGTACCTGTGTTTGGCACCAGCTGAGTGTCAAAGCTGTGAGGAACTGCCCCTGTCCCACCCCATGCCTGTCAGTCAGGTGCCTGCTGCTGTTCCCAGCTTGAGTTAGGAAAGTCCTGTCAGGCTCTGGGGTTTAGGAAGGGAATGTGCTGTTCTTACCTGCTTTCCCTTAAATCCCCCCCTCCCCTGCCCGTGACGGCACCAGGGAGCTGCTGGGCTCCTCAGACCATGGTGCAGGACTCGGACCAGCCCCTAAAGTAACCTGTAAACACCGTTTATCTCTGAGAAATCTAGAGCCTGAGAATTAAATTCCCAGCTCTTCGATCCTGGCTATCCCCTGGAGTCCCTGGAGAGCGATTTTCCTGGAGTCCTTCCCTCAGCTCTCTGAAGCAGAGGGGAGGACAGCTGGGTTCTCTGCTTTAATTAGACCGAGGAAACAGCTCATAAAAGATCGGGAAAGAGAGCAGGAATCATCCAGCCTTCCAGTGGAAATGCTGCATGAATAATGTTGGGAGGTGAGCAGGAGCTCTGAATAATTAAAGGAGCCAAAGAGTTGCCAGTTGGTTTTCTCCCATCTTTGCCATTTTCCCTGGTAACAGTCAGGCAAGGGGCCGATCCACAACACGGTGCCATTTATTGCATTTAAAAGTGGTAAGACTTGTAAATATTTCAGAGGAATCTGTGGCAGGTTTCCTCCACTGTGACTCATAAGGATTTGAATTATTATTATGAAAACATTTGTAAAGTTATTGTGTTCCTTTTCATCGAGAAATGTTCACTTTTGAGTCCGTGCTAGGACTGTGTTGTTCACTGCTTATCTTTATTTCTCCAGGGTTTCAAGTGTTAGTCACCGTATCAGGGCACTAAAACAGTGCCTGGTGGGGGGAGTGTCAGCATGGAAAATGAACACCAGTATTCACACTATGTATAGACTGAAAATATTGGCTTCAGGCAGATATTGGCAGAAATAGAAATTGCTATTGCACTCACCAAAAAAAATTAATAATCATAATTAAAGCTAAACAATTAGATTCTTAATATCTATTTCATTCACAGTGTAATAAACCTTCTGGGTGACTGAGGGGGTGAACATATATATAAATAAAGAAAGGAAGAAATTAACTAATATTAAAATATTACCCCTAATGTTTCCTTCAGCAAACAAAGAAACAAACAAATATATTTGCAAGCTTCTGGGAAAACTCTAGAGTTAAGTTATAATATGTGGACCATAGAGTGTACCAGCATAAAAGGTCCAAGACAAGGAACCCAGAGTGCTCTTCTACCTGCTATTTAAAGTGTAACTTTGTTTTGGGGGATAGTGAAATAAATTCACCCCGCTGAGCTTGGTGTCAGACCTTGATACTTCAGCATTAAGTGTTTATTGGAGCCTTGAGAGAAGCAGTGTTTTCATTATGATATTCATGTTATTGTGCACTGGCTGCATCTAGAAATCCCTTATCAAAAGTGAAAGGACCCTGTAGACAAAACAAGTTACCAGTTAATGCAATTGCTTTCCCAGTGGAACCAATTCCAGACCAGAAGGGAAGGAATTACAGCCCGTGTCCAGCTGGCTGCTTTTTCCACAGTGCTCCATCTAAGTCAGGGGCTCACCTTCCTTAAGATTGAGGGTATCACTGACACACCCCCAGTGGTCAGGTGAGCTTCTTCCCGAGGAACTAGAGTGCTCATCAGGGGCTTTAAATCCAAAACAATCTCTATGATTTTCTTCAACCATGTCAGATTTGCTGTACTTGAACCAGAAACCAATTTCTATTCTGGAGGCTGTAACCTCCTTCACAGCCCTGCTGTAAAATATAAACCTCCACCCTTCTCCCCCCATTCGTTCAGAAACTCTTCTAAATCAGAGACGTGTTATCTGAGATAATCTGGATATTATGAACTCCAACTGTTGTAGAAATATAACCTGGTAGGAAATGATTGATTAGCATTTTTCTGCTTTGTGATGCTGTGTGGGAAAGGAACTGGAGGCCTCTTTCCCTGTGTTGCTGAACTCAGATAGCAGATGGTATTTAGACATTTGTGTTTGGTATGTTTTGTACTGCGTGTTGATAAAATCTGCAAATGACAGGACAAGAAATTGTCCAACACCAAGATGGGAATTGTGGAAGGAAGACACTAATAAGTGTGCAACTAAAGTATTTCTTTTATCTTCCAGTTATATTTTCTGTTACTATAGAAAAAATATTATCTATTCCTATAGAAAAAAATTAATCTGCTCATGTTCAATGATCAGTCATTCAGCAAATGTTTCAGCAATCTATAGCTTGTTTAAATTCAATTTAAAATTCACAGCAGAACTTTTGCTCCAATGTTGTCAGTTTTAAAGTTATTCTTAACTACTACAGAATGCCCAGTGAAATCTCTTGGGAATAATTAAATCCTTAAGCTTCTCTTCAGTTTCAAGCCTGGAACCAAGAGAGGAGCACCCTGTGAGCAGGAGAGGGCTGCCTGTAGAACTCTGCATCATCACCACACACTGCACTACTCACAGAGATGGTGAGGCAACATTACTTTCTCGAGGGGACAAAAAGTGCATTTTACTGAGTTGCTTATAGAGCAATGAGTTATATAATTGTTCTCCCTCACAAAATTCTTCCCTTTTGAGTTCATTGCACTAATTCAGCTCTTCAAAGCATCCCCAAATGTGTGATCCCTGTGAGGATCCCTGTGTGCCAGCTCCATCTCTGAGCTGTGCTGTGTTCAGGTTCATCTCTCTCAAATCGAGCCTGTGGACACTTTGAGCTACACAGACCTACTTTTTCAACTTCTGAATGCTTAATTATTCTACAAGTTACTTTTACAGAAAGCATCCCATCAGAAAGAATATATGGGATAGCTTGTTCCAGTCATACCTAATCTCAGATCTGCCTTTGATGTGCAGATTCTGGCAGATGCTCACACAAGGTCATCGCTCTCTGCCAGGTCTCAGTTGCTCAGTTCAGCCAGGAATCTGTGCACGAGAATATTGTGGTTTGAATTCCTTCACGTAGCAAAGAACAAGCCCACTTGGAAATTCTATCAGCCACCCTGTTTTAATACTAACAAAATACCTTTAGGAGATTCACAAAAATTTTAATTGTTTCAAGATTACCTGGCAATCTCTCTTCTGCTTTGAAATTTAAATGGACACAATTCACAATAATATAGTTGTGGGTGCAGCAGGTGAATGGCTTTTCTTCCACAGCAAAAAGAAAAGCTATTCTATAAAATAGCAGGACAGAGGGTTAAGTAGATATTTTACAGAAGAGGTCATTCAGACAAACTGACAAAATGTATAAAAGTGACTCTTCTTCGTCACGTCAGTCGGATTTGCGTAGATTATTCTGACAGAGATCAGATACTTTCAGAATACAGCTGGTCTTGAGTTCAAAACCATCACAGCTACAACTGTCAGGATGTATCAGTGAATTCTATGCAGGAGACAAACACACTTTTTGTTTCATAATAATGGTTATAAATTTGGGAATGACTCGAGTTCTGTAATTAATGGATTTCCTTGTCTGCTGTAATAAGTGGCAGCTCTGTAAGGAGGTGGCAGAGTTATACCTGATTTTATTTATTGGTTTAAATGGTAATCTGCAGCTGCAGAAACAGTTATGTAGTTTTTTTGAGGCCTTTTTCTTCTCACACAAGACACTTATACTGATAAAATATGCAGTATTTGAGCATTTTCCCCCAATTGTGAATATTTCTCGTTCTCCTTGCAAAAGCTTTTCATGGGGACACTCACATATTACAAATGGCCTTGAAAAATAAATAAGCAGTGTATCCTTTTGTTGTTTTAAGTGTATGTTCATCTTATCCATCTGTCCTCCTCCTGTGTTCCTTCTGTGTTATTATTCTACAAAGGCAATTCTTCCAGAGAATCTATTTGGTTTTTTTCCTTGCAAGAAGCTTACAAGACAAAAAGCAATAGAAATTCACCTGAATATTGTTTTTGAGGAGCTATTTTCCCTCACTACCTTGAACAGGCTCCTTGTATGAAAAATGGAATAGAAGGAAAACAGAAAATCATGTGCTTTTTATCCCTCTTATTTAATGGAGCTGAGTTCTCCTGAAGAACTCCTTGAAGTATTTAAACCTGCTACTGAGAGAGTAATTACAGAAGCTGCCTTGCCTGGTGCTCCAGGTGAAGCTGAGCAGGAGGAAGAAAGGGGAGTTGCCCCAAATTCATGGTGCCAGAAGTGGGGAATGGTAGAGGCTTGGGAGCAGTTCCTGAGACAGGAGTTTGAGAGACTGCAGATGTGCTGGCCTGTCTACCTGCCCTTGTCTTTTAGGAGAGGCTAAAATGGTAATGACAGTTTAAAAGAGACACTAAAGAGAAACCAGAGGGTTCTCTGTAAAGGCACAAATGCACAATAAGTCCCATTAGTCACCAGCAACATTTCATCTTTATGGCTGTTCCTTGGCTGGGTGTTTGTAGCACATCATGTCCAGCTCCTAATGCTGTCACGTTGGGTAATGATGAGCCCCAGGGTTAATGGCTTGACACGGGGATGCCTTTTGATCCTCTTCAAGTCTTCTGTTATTCTCCTTTCACTGTTTCTGTGCAGCACTGCATAAGGTCATTCATTTCTTAAAAGAGCAGGCACTTGGTGTAAATACCATCACAGCTGGAATAAAAAACACCATCATCTAATATTATATCTATAAGCCAGAGATAAAGAACAGCTGGTGTTGCTACCTAGTAACATGGATGTACTAGGCATGAAAAATGCTGTGGCTTTTGCTAAATTTCCTGGGTCTAATCATCAGAGATGTTCTGACAAAATGTTGGTGACTTTTAGAAACTGAGATGAGTCTCTGGACTATATACTAATAAATATTTGAAAGGTTGCCATTATTATTTTGAGGGGAAAGCTGTTATTAGAAAATCTAGGGAATAAATACTTTTGTAATGAATCATAGTTGGGAAACGTAATGCTAAAAATACTTCTGCTGGCTGTGCTCCAAAATTCCACCAGTAACATATTCTATAAGTTTACCAATATCTCAGCCCACAGTCACAAGGAATCAAAATAGATAATAAAGCTGCCAAATGTGAAAGAAGCCCCCCAAAAGGGAACCCCAACAGTCTCCTAAGTACTGATGCAGCAGAGATGATCTGAGCTCTGCTCTTCCTCATTTTGTCTCGTCATTCACAAGCTATAAAACTGAGTAATTGATTTTGTTTCCTCCAATAAACAGAATCCTCTCGTTTTTATGGAATGTAACTTTACAGTTCCCGAAGAGGTTTCCTGTCTGAAAAATTCCCTGCTCTTTAGTGCCCAATTGCATCCCGGTCTGGAATTAACGCCTCGTACCCACATCGCTGAGCAACTACTCTGTAGTGGAAAGCTGATTTGGGCAACTCTCCCTATAGATTTGTGCATATGTCACCTTTGGGCAAAAGATGAGCTAATAGAATTGAAATGAATGTAATTGGCAGAAGGTCAACCAGGGAGCAGTGTATGTCTAGAGCTTCCAGAAAAGCCAGAGTTGTTTCATGTTGGCATATGACTTGATTAGTATGCAGGCAAGGTGATTGTGCCTCAACAGAATAATTGGATCATTCAAATATCTGCAAACCCTGGTGTATCTACAAAGCCTGAGCAGTGATTAGATCCTGCCTGTTCATCGCAGCAAGCCTTGAAATTCTTCCCACTGTGAAAAACTAATTTTCTGTGGGAATTTATTAAATAAGAAATCTGCATGCCACTTTACCTCGTAAGCATTACCGGCAGAATACAAAGATTTCCTTTGACTTTGATGTATGCACTTCACGGCTGCTTTTATAGCATTGTTTTGTTATTTCTCTGCATTCAGCAGAAATTCCAGCCTCTCTTTCTTACCTGGGGTTCTGGAGAGAGTTGCATCTTCATCCTGTGATAAAGCAGCAGCTCATTTAAAGAGAAGGGAAGGAGGGGAAAGGTGGGCTGTGAAAAAAAAAAAAAACCAAACAGAGCCACGATTGGAACATGACAACACATTTCAGTTGTCGTGTTACCAAAAAAGCTGGAACAAATAGTTACAAGTTGTTGCTTTTCAATCTTCCTGTTTCTGTGCAGTAATTGCTTTCTCCTGCATCGGTGAACAAAATGTATCGTGTCATCTGATTGTTGTTTTAAAAAGGGGCAACGCTAATCTGTGTTAATGAGGAACAACCGGTATCACAGTGTAAGATTTCTGGGCTGCCCAGCAGACTTAAAAAAAACCCAAACAACAAAAAAAGAAGGTTTATAAGCTTCCCAGCAGGTTTGCAATGCACATTCCATCCCTATACAGAAGAGCTCTGAAGGGCAAATAACAAGGTCCTTTCTATACTTTCCTGACACAATGAACTCTCACTTCGGAGCCCGTGTCTCAGAATACCTTTCCAGCAGGAGGATGCAGAGTGCAGTTCATCTCATCTCAGCTAATGGCAGCAGCTTGGTTGTAGTGGAATAGAATAGTCCAAATATCTGCCTCCTTTGCTCTGGTTGGTTTGTTTGTTTGTTAATTTTTATTATTATTATTTTTGTGGTTTTAAGCCCTTGGTGTCTGTAGTGCATCTACTCCTGGAGCCAGCCTAGAGTTACAAACACAGCATCACTTATACTACAGTGTAGCAGAGCCACTGTGCAAGATAATCACCTAAAAAGAGTAAATCCTCCTGGGTTAAGGCAAAGAGTTGTTTGCAGAGCTCAATGAATAATTCATGGCAAATAATTTTTTTTCAGCTTGCTGAATGGCTTGAGATTCTCTCAACTGTGTATTAATTATTCAAATGTTTCTGAGAAATGTTTTTCTTAAACTTTATTGTAAATATTGGAAATTTGAGCTTGATTCTTGCCATGAATGATTTAGAACATTGTATGGAGTTCCCAGACCTTAATTGGTTGGGTACACAAGCACCTATGTGAATATATTTGGTGAAGATTCAAAACTTGTTTTCAATAACATCTCAGCCTAATGAAACTTAAAAACTTCCCTTCACGAACTGTGTTTCTGTAATAAAACACAACAGCTTTAATTTTTTATGAAAGTGAGCATCCAGCACAGCATAATATGGCTGGAAGGAATTCACTTGGAAACCCAAATGGATCTGTAAATACTTTTTTCTGCATAATTTACACAGTTCTACTTGTGTGATACTAATCACTACTTATTAGTCTTGAATTTATACTACTCAGTGGGGGAATATTTCTTTGTTCCTTCTCTTAAAAGTTGTAATTATCCCTCCATTGCTGCACATCAGTATCCAAGTGCTTTGAGGATGGTACATTAAACCCCCATACATTTGTGTAATGTGACACAATCTTGCCATAACAAAAATCCCAAACAAAGTCATTCTGCTAGATTTTCCTCATTTCTGCAAAAAAGAGGTAAAAGTATGGTTGCCTTGATAGTTTCATATCAGGATGGCAGATTGTGTGAGGAATACACATGTATTTCTCACATGTTACGGTGATTACAATAAAAATACGCCAGAAAAAAATAGGGTGTATTTTTAGTATTTTTGCTGGCTGCTTTGAGGCCCTTTGGAGGAAATGTTGATCAGGTCACTGTCTAAAGTAGTGCTCACAGCCCTGGGTACTGGAAATGGGTGGATAATTTCTTGAAATACATTTTTGACACACATTTGATGACTTACATTAGGGATAGAAGTGTGTTGTTCCTGTCCTTGCTGAGCCCCCCTCGGGTAAATGCCTCTCACTTGCTTTGCCACAGTAATTACAGTTTGCTCACCTTGCTGCCTTCTTCCTCTCATTTCAATCAGATAAAATTAATCAGCAGTTTCCTGTAACAACTGGTCTCTGCTGATTCTGCAAGAGCAGAAGTTCTGATCTGGCTGATCCAGGCAGGGCCGTGGTGACACCCCTGGAGAGGGACCTGCCTTCAGCGGGTGCTGCCGGTGAGTGTGAGGTGATATTCCTGCTCCTGGGTCAGGATCCAGTGCCCTGTTTTTAACTCTAGCCTAGGACTCCCAGCCATAAATCTCTGATATGGATTGCTTTCAAATGCTTTTGGAAAAACTAAATGCAGTACAACCACAGTATTTCTCTTATCTGTCACCACAGTAATACCTTCAAAGAACTCGAGGAGGTTACTTGAGCATAACCTGCCCTGCCTAAATCTGTGCTGGCTGCCCTTAATTACACCGTGTTCTCTGGAGGGCTCTTCAACCTCCTGCTCTACTTCTCTCCTTCATTTGACTTTAATTAAACTTAGGAGGTGTATGTGGAGTTTACATGAAGATTGTAAACAATCCCACAGTTGTTCATTGTGTGAACAAACATCTACATGAGGGATGATAAAAAAAAGACTTTCTAGCCTAGACAAAAAAAAAAAAAAAGTGACTGAGAGAGCTTATGACAAAGATTTATAAAACCTGGGTGAAACTGTGAACATTAATAGACCACGGTAGTTCACTGTCCCTGCAAGAATTAGGACACCCCCAAATAAACTGCTGCTGCATGCAGTGGCTTCAAAACAAAAAGAGCTTCTTATTAACAGAACCCATAATTAAGCCATGGAATTTCTTCCTGTCAGATTTTATGGTTGGTAAAGTTTACACAGATTAAAAACGAGACTGGACAAATTCGTGCAAGAGAAATCTGTCAAGGTCAGTTAAATGTCAAGACACTGAGATGTGAGGAAGCCCTCAGGCAACAAATAACAAGGAATTATCACGAAATGTTAGCCCTGCTCTTGCACTTCTCCTTTGGCATCTTCTGCTGCCTGTGTGACGTGGAGCCACACAGACATCCAGTGGGGCCCGATCCAGCCCGTGACATCCTCTGAGCCCACTGTGGTTCTAACTGAAAGCTTCCTGGCCATCTAGACCTTCGTGATTTTTCATCTCTGCATAGACTGATGTAGATTTGGGACTCTAGTTCTCACAGGAATAGACATTTGAGGTGGATAAGTGTTATCTAAAAGTCGCTGTTGGCCTTAGTGCACAGTTTGCAGAAATTTGGCATTCAGGGATCATTGATTGCAGATAGCTGGAAGTTACTCTAGAAAGTACAAATGACTCCATTTTATCGCTGTCTTGAGTTCAGATTTTGTGATTGGTTGGGTTTTCTCGGTCTTAATTAAAAGTTTATTTTTCAGAGCTTTAGATATTTTTTTTCTGTGAATGATTTCCCCTCACCCTCCTCCCAAGGGATAGAATTATCTAGATCGAGGTTGAAAGAAATATTAATTACACTTAGCAATAAAAAAGTCTCCAAAGACAGTGTTTTGAGTTTCTTGTCCATGAGTTTCCTTATATAATTGTTAAAATGTCCTTAAATTTCATCAACAAATGCAGCATTATGAGGCAGAGCATGTTTGCAGTGTCAGAGAGTGCCTGCCAGGATATCAAAATCTGAAAGTCTAGGAGCGTAATCACTTCCTTTCTGCTTATTTGGACTTTCAAGTCAGTGCAGCAATTTAAACGTGGTTTGTTGTTGGTGGTTTTTTTTGGTGGTTTGTTTTGTTGTGTTTTTTTTTTTTTTCTGGGTACTTACAAAAAGGTATTGTGATTGGTTTTATCTTTACTATTAAAAAAATTCTTATCAGGAAATACATAGAGATTGGGGAATTGGCATCAGATCTCCAGAGCTGACCTGGCAACAGAATTAACATTCTCACAGAGTGGGGAGAGAGAGGGACAGCAAAAGAGAGTCTTCTGTGGAGATAATATATTCAGTTTTACTGGTCTTGAAACTCTGAATCAGAAAGAGAAGTGGTAAACAAAGAAAGTAAGCAAAACATCATGTACTGCTACCTGAAAGGGAAAGACTTGAAATATTTAAATAAACAATGGAGCTTGGGCTCTGACAGTGACATTGATTCAAACTGGCCATCCCCGAGCACTGGCAAAGACTGCACAAGTTGTGGTTTTAAAGGTATTTTATAAAAGCAGTTGATTTTAAGGGACAGCTCATGAACTTAAGGACGTGCCCAAAAATTTAGCACAGTATAATCTAGAACTTCAGCTGTACTGGGAGCTTGATATTTCTCATTCTCTCCAGCCACTGATCACCTGAGACCTGCAGTCAACCTTTAATTCCCAATGCCCTAAAATGGGAAGTAAAATAATAATAATTAGAGATAATTATCAATGTGATATTAGAGGAGTAATACTGTCTTGCCCAGCTAGAGCTCTTTCTTTGCATCTGTGTTTCAGTAAGTTATTTATAAAGATGAGTTAGGAATGTTAATGGAAAATGAACCTTAAGTCTCCTGCCCGGTCACCGACACTGAGCAAGGACAAGAGCACCTAGAGCTGCGTCCTGCTGGATTGATCCGATGGCAGACTAATGTGGGAACACATTTTTCTTGGTGTCAGGGGACACTAAGTGTAGCCTGAGATAGTCAGTGACTGATCACAGCTCCTGATCACAGTGGTCACAGAATCATTTAGGTTGGAAAACACCTCGGAGGTCACCAAGCCCAGCCTTTGGTCAGACATCGCCTTGTCACCACCTTGTCACCTACTGAGCAGTGCTGAAAGCAGCTCTGTTCACTCTGCCAGGGCAGAGAAATGGGTAAAGCTAAATCACTTTTGGTGTAAAAAATGTGCTCATGGAAATCAGTTTGCTCACTGCCAAACCACAAGCATGAAGTGCAGATATGTTCATCAGAGGGGTCGTTCTTTGCAAATTATCCAGTCAACTCTACTCATTTATTCCCACGACTTAAAAAACTTTTAAACAGAAAATAGAGCAAGTCTTTGTATTAATCACACGAGATGCTCTTGTTGGATAGTTTGTATCATGCTAAAGTGATGCTTCAGTCTCATCTCAGTAAATGTTGATTTTAACATTGGTTACAGTGTGAGGATAATTTCTGGAGGCACAGTTATATCCTGAAAGGCACAAGGAATTCCTAAGTTTCTGACTGAAACGGGGCAGGTTCTGGTCAGGAGACATGGTTGTGATAGGAAAGGACGAGAGTTGTCCTGGTTTCTGAGAGCACAGACAGGGACAAACCCCTGCTCCGGGAGAAAAAGACACACTCCAAGGGAATCAAGAAGAGGGCTGAGGAATTAAGAGTTCCGTGTTAGTTTTGATCAGAGAGTAGAACAAATATGCCTAAGGGAAGATAAAACAGTAGGAAATAAATGTAGCTGTGTCCATGTTCCTATTCACCTACATAATTCACTGTATCCCAGTGAAATCCCTGGAGCTGGGGCTGGCTCTCTGTGCAAACACAAGTGCTGGTTCCCAGAAGGAATGGGATGATTCCCATCAGAAAGGAAAATCCACATTTTTGAGGGAAAAAAAAAAAGATGTTTGAGTGATTTTTTTCCTACTCTTTTGCTAGTGGAATAAGGTGCCTGATCCCTTACTCTCTTTCAGCATTCAAGGCCTACAGAATTATTCTGAAGATTTGGTCCAATCATTTTTTTTAATTAAGCACTTTAGAAGTTCAGTGAGACTGAATAGCAGAGATGGGAAAAGCAGAAGTTTGAAAATGAACTGACAATTATTCATGGGTCATGCCTTCCCAGATTTCAGTTAATCAAAGGCCCAGTAAAAGCACACATTGTAAGGTGGTTCATTTTTTATAATTTCTTTAACTTTTTTAATCTCATTTTTAAAATTATAAGAGTCATTATGAGACTAATTTTGAGATTCCCTCCAGAGTTTTCTTAATCAGGCACATTTTATTCTGTCTGTGATAGTCCTGCATTAAAAGTCACTGAGTAAAGTAGTTAAATACCTGTTCAAGAACACACCTCTGGCTGCAGAGGTGTTCAAAGTACACGTGGGCAGAACTGAAGTGTATTGGCAAATTGGGGCTACAACACAATATTGTTACTTTCTCCACAATCTTATCACTGAATAAACTGAATACATTACAAAATTCTGCTCAGAAATGATATTTTTTTGTTATTATGTAGATTATCTTAAATATTTTCTAGGATGCTGCAGTAGATGAGATTTTAATTTTTAATTGTTTGCTAGTCAAATATAGTGCTCTCTTCTTCTGTTTTAAAATATAAGGACAAAGAGTATCATTCCTTTCACAGGAAACATTGCCTGGCTGAGTAACACAGAAACCACAGATTTGTGATTCTATATTCACTGAAAAACAGTAGGTTTTAGCACACTTTTGATTTTCAAAGCATTGTGAATGAGGACAAAATTCCGGTTAAGAATATTGACTGAGCTATCAGTGCTTTTGGGCTCGCAATTCAGAAGGTTATTGAGAAAATTCCTTGCATAAATAAGGCCTGAACAGGACTCTAGTTTCTCTTTCACATCGTAATCCCCCCTGCTATTTCATGCAAACTGGTTTGTTAACTTTACTGGGTAGCTTAAAATTCTGTATCAAATACTTCCATTTCAGTCCTTTAACGTGGCAAATCTCAGTTTTCAAATTTACCAAGAGTTACTGACTGGTAAGCAAAAAATATTCATTTAGATAATTAAAAATACGTATTGTCTGGCAGTCCTGTCACCTTCCCACTGTCAGATGATATTAAATACTACACTGGTGGCACAGGGTGCACCAAATTCTGCAAGGGAGTGTTAGATGGAGCAGAGTTTACATTGCTGAAGGATGCCCTGGCTGTGCACTGAGTTCAGGGACTTGGGAAGAGAACTTTACACAGCCTTGGCTGGAGCTAAAGCCAGAATCCAGAGCCATAATTGTGATCAAATTGAATTGCTACTAGAGAAGGTGGCTCAAAATCCACTTGGAAATTCTGTGTAGATACTGAATAGCATTCAAAATAGAGAGTCCCTGCTCTAACTTTTGCTGAGATATAAGTTGGAATTGCAACTTTTCAGCATTAAGCCCTGTAGAATCAGACCGAAATGGAGACAGAGGGTTGTTAGAGCTGAGACAAGTAAAACAACACAGCAAATGCCACCAGCTAGTTACTAACTTATTAGACCTGTTATAAGGACAAACAGTGAAGTTCGAAAACTTCCTTTGACAGTAGAGCTTCAGATCAGTGCAAATGACTTTGATTGGGACGTGGAATTTAAAACCAGAAAATCTGTTAAAACAAGAACCCAGAGCTCCTAGGGCAGCTTCAAAATTCTGAGCGGTGTCGTCCCCACCTCAAATTGCACACGCATAAACACATACACACAAGGAAATTGTGGTGTGTCTGAACAGGCTGGCTGTAGTCTACCTTAAGAGATTTCAAGGAGCAAGGTAAATTAGCTCATTTTTCTAGGTAGGAAACTGGCTTTTCAGATTGCTCAGCTCCCCACTGTTTCTCTGAGAGAGATGGAAATCTGCCTGCTCTCTGTTGAAGCCTCGTTGGAAGCTGTTCAGTATTCAAGGGGGTTGTTTGGGTTTTCTTTAACCTGGTTAGTTTGTGGAATAGAAGTTGAATTAATCTAAAATATTTTCACTCTTTGGGCTGTGTTTGCCACCTTCTCAGTGTCCTGTGTTTAATCAACATTAAGAGTGTCAAATAACGTTTGGAGGCACAAGCTCTGGACTCTGGAGCTGTTCTGTTCAGGGGGGCAGGGGTGACTTTGCCCTCACTCCCTGCACTCCCACTGCTCACTATGAATGTGCTGCATAAATAAGCACAACTCTATCTTGCCACAGTGATTCCACAGAGATGCTGGAGTGCAGAAGTTTCTGCATCAGCAGCCCGGGATCATAATAGGCTGCAAGGTAAATTGAAAGCTGTTCACTTCTCTTTAAACTGCTGTGTTTGGGTCCTGATGTTCTTCACAAACAATTAAATTTAGAACCATCTCTGGGAGATTTTGCTCTCTTCCAGAGATGAGTTAATAAGAATTTTCAATTTCTTGTTGTAAGTCTTAGGCAGAGCTGGAAGCAACGAGAGCAGAATTGAGTCGTGTGTAACTCAGTGCAGCCCACTGTGCCCTCTGGGACATGTAAAGGAGGCCATTCCCCATCTTTTCCTCTTGTTATCCAGCATCTGAACTTTATGTGAATCCCCAGTTCTGGTGGGTTTGACTCCATATATAATGAAATCATTATTATTACTATTATTTTAATTTCTGTAAAAGAGTTGTGGACTGGAGTAGATGACTGATAATGCACCTACTGCCGCACCTTCTCAGCTCTTTTGGTAATACTTATCTTATGAAGACACTCAAAAACTGAATGTTCTTCACCTGGAGCATTTTGCTGTCCTTGATGTACTGCCAAAATTGCTCTCTTACTCTGGAATCTGGGACTGTGGTCTTTGTTAGGTGACAGACCACCAGGCTTTGAGGACTCAGTCATTTCTTTCAGCACGTGACAAATTTTACTTTCTTATGAACAGTTTCAGGAACAGTTTCCATCTGAAAGCAAACCCCAAGGTGTGCTGGTTGATTCTGTGTTACGGTGCAAAGCCACAGCTAATCAGATGTTCCCTTTACTCTCACAGACACAGCATTTGGATCATTTGCTCTGATCCTTTTCTTAATGTTTAATAAATTCTTCACTGTTGCACTTTAATTCATTAACTTCACTTTTGAAAGGATCAGCTCAGCTTTTTCCAGCTGTGTATGTGAACATGAAAGAATGGAGCCAAGAAGTTTGATTCTTTCAAGTCCCAATCCCAGATGCCTCCACACTAGTTTGAGGATCATTATCCTGCTGTTGTAATTTGAGCACCTTATTGCCAGGACTCTTTCTAAGAGTGCAATTAGAAGCTCTGAGCTGTTGGTCTAAGCTGTGCTCTGCTCCTCTGTTCTTGGCTGAGAGCATTTTACATTCTCTCTGTTTAGAGAATATCCTTAATTGGGCCAGTGATGTTCAAATGCCCTTTAAAAAGAGAAATTATAACCTTGTGCCTTTATTGAACTTTTTTCTGAGTGTATTGGTTTAAGAAAACCCAAATTTCTGGGGCTAAGAAAAGACCTGAGAATAAATATACAATTAGGAACGTCAGTGGGTAGAGTCAGGCTTGGTGGTGGGTTCTAGTACCAACAGTAACTGTATAGGAGTGCCTTGGGCTTAATTCAGGAGTCAAATGCTATAGTATTCTCTAGGAATGACCTCTAAAGTATTTGTGTTTGGCAGCTTCTCACCCCTCTTGTTTTGTAATTTTGAAATGTTTATTTGCATTAGTAAAATGTGCAGAGCAGCTGATTCTGAGAGATAACTCTCCATTGTGAACTCACAGAAAACCAGAATGGGAAAAGAAAAGGAGCTGCTTTTTCAGGAATGAGCTCGACAGAGCCAGGCCAAGAGATCCTTGGGGTGGTCTCTGATCATCTGCACTAATCTACGGGTTTTAAAAATAAGTTTAAAATACTCAGGAATTACTAGCAGTACTCTGTGAGGAAATAATCTTTAATCTTGTTTGCTGGGACCCGTGGTGCTTTGTCATTATAAAATCCTGCAGTAGGATAAATACCATGAGCTGCCTTAATGTCTACACATATGTAATAATACTTAAGCAACACGCATATATATTTTTTATTGACCTGTTCTTCCAGCTCATTAAACACAGCTGTCACTTACTATCAGGAGATAATGCAATGAAAGTCATTTGGAGAGGGAGATGATTGGTTATATTAAATCTACCATGTGTTGTTTATTTTGCTCTGTAAAAGAGAAGCCATTTTATTGCAGACATTTGCCAAAGCCAGCTATTACTAAGTGGGGGGAAGAGAGAAAGTGATAGAGAAGTGTAATCTGATAGAGCTAGTTGAGGAAAAAGCTTTTTTTCCAGTGTTGCTGGATAATAATAGGCATCCTCCTGTCAAAATTAGAGGAACAATACAGAGAGATTACCTGAGCTGTCTTCATTTTCAAAGGCATTCTGATTTCCAGCCCAGGTTTGACAGTGAATATCTGTTAACGATGTTTTTGTGTCCTCTAATTGTTCCACTTCAATACAGAAATACAGATCAAGGTATGTGTTACACATCCAACTCTCTCTCTTTTTAAAAACATGTTGAGGTTCCTTATTCCATGAAAATTTTCCATCAAATTCCTTATCTTGTCATATGTCCTTGGGAACCACTGCAGCTGATGACTATGAAATGTGTATCCCACATGTAATATTAAGGGTCTAAAGGAAATGTTGTCTCTCTTTGGTGAAGTCATTTATTCTCACTGTGCATCAGTTACTTCCAGAAAAACTAATGATAGTTTTACTTTTTAATGGGAATTTTAATTTTCAGGTCAGCGTTCAGGGAACTTTGAGGTCATGGATATAGTTTATGTCAACATAAAGAATTTTTGGAAGAGATCCACTATAGTAGTCACTATAATTTCATTTATTGCCCATTAAATCAATCAATTAAAAAAATTATTGCTGACTTCTCTGAGGGAACTGGTTATTTCATGAAGTCAGGTTTAATTTAGAGGTGCAGGTGTATATCTGAAAGAACAATCTACAGTTGTAATAAATGGATTTAATGCTGCAAAGAAAGGGCAAGGGGGGCCTATCGCTCTTCCTCCAAAAGCAGGACACTGAGTGTGTCCTCTGTGACACGTGGTGCTCAGAGCTGCCCTACATTTGTACTTTATCCCCTCTGCCCACTTGAGAGAGTTATTCTGAAGAACTGCATAAAAATGGGCTTATTCTTAGACTAATAACTTCTAGATACAGAGTGCTGTCAGCAGCTTGTAAGGATGACCTCCAGAGCTGCCATAATGTACAGTGGTGCACAGTGGATGTAAACGTAACTGTAACACCAAAATCTTTATATGTAGAAACACAATAATTTTATACCCTACTTTTTTTTATCTGGTCTGCAGGCGCCTGTTTCTGGTAGAGCAGTGAGAGAACAGTCACTGTGATCTCTCCTATTTCCAAAGATATAGAAAAAAATAGCTGCTAGTTAAGAAAAAAGGGGATATTTGGTTTCACTCATTCTGCATTTTTCAAAAAAATGAAACACCCAAGCTGTTAGACACCTTAATTCCTAGCAGGGCTGCTTCTCTTTGCTCCTAATTCCTATAAAAGCAGAGAAAGCAAAATGCCATCAGCACCAGAGCAGGGCACGGGCTGCACATCATTTACACAACGAGACATTATGTCCCGGGGATGTTACAAAGAAGCAGCTGATTGAAGCATTAACGGGTCTTGAGTCCTTTCCCGTGACAGACACAAGGTCACTGCACTGGCTGAGTGACTGAGGAGTTGATACCTGGTGCCTCCCCACCCTTGCTCAGTGTGCCTCAATCCGCTGGCTGTAGTACTCCGTCTTTTTTTGGAGGGGGAGGGAGGCGAAAACAGCCTAAAGAGATGAATATTTATGCCCATATTTCTGTAATTTAAATTCCCTCATTGAATCCAGTACGTTCAGTTTCCACCAGTGGGAGGATCCAAATCTGAACAAGTGCAAATGCTGCTGGTGAGAAAGCTTTCTTCACCAAAAGAAAAAGAAATGGAAGCAAACCTTGTGCCTAATGATGATGAATATCACCAAAATGAGTGCATTCAGGGGAAACAAGCACTCTTAAATGCTCTGTATATATTATCCCCGTGTTTTTTCTTTCAGTAAGCGAAGGAAGAAGCACACTGGTGGTGCCTAATGTACAGCTACACATGTATCTCTATATATATCCTGGGAACACTGGTAAATGCTCTTTCAAAATGATCATTACCAAGCTGCAAGAAATTGGTGGCAAGCCCAGCTTGCTTACATGGGAGAGAGGGCAGACAGGGCAAAAGAGAGAATGCATTTCATAGCAGCTTTCCCTTCTTTAGTCTCCAATTAATTGCATTTAAACCAATAATCCAAGAGAGAGCAACAATAATTTATTCTGCAATACATGAAGTGGTTTGCATTAAAACCACAAACCAAAGCTGGGCTTGGCAGGGAAGACCCTGCCACTGCTGCAGGGAGGGCAAAGCCAGGAGGCTCCTGGCTGACCTGGGGACTGCTTGGGCAGCTCAGGCTGCATGTCCTGAGTGCAGCAATCCAGGAGGGTTGCAAGGCAGGATTATAAGAGGAAAATGAGGAGCTCTGCTGAGTTTATACTGATGCCCTGAACATTTCTCTCTTTCAATTTTTATTTATCGTCTGCTCATTTAGTCTATAATGAACAACCTCATATGTAACCTCATAATGAAAACATTACAGAGTATTTCATGCTTAGCTGGAGCTGAATTTGTCTCTTTGTTTAACCAAGACACACATTTGTAGGGTTATTAGAAAATAATGCATCCACTGTATATTTTAAAATAATTGCCTGACATTGATTTTGAGGCGATGAAATTTATCAGGGAATAACGCTAATGATGTTATTGATAATGCAGACTCATTAAAACAGCTTTTATCATCAGTGACAATTCCTAGGAGCCACAATTTTGCATTAAGCCTGTGCACCAGCCACCATATAAAATCAGTGCAAAAACACAGACGTTGCCTCATAAAGCTTATGATCTAAATACAAGATAAGAGATGACAATAAGATGTGGCTGCAGTCATAACACATCTCCAGCCTCACTTTTATTAACTGGGAAGGGCGTTGCAGCCAAGGTGACTTATAAGGGAAAAATGAGTGAGGATTGATGGGCTCTTTTTATTATTATTATTGCAAGTAGGGAAGAAGTTGTAAAAGGGTCTTTTCTAAAGTCAAGCACTGGGCTGATGGGCACTGATACGTGCACTGATCTGGGGTAGGTCACCTGTCACTTCTGAAGAACAGGAGAGTTCTTGAGCTCTCAGATCTGCAGGGACCTTTCTGCTGACTGGCACAAACAGCTCATTAAAAGCCAGTTATTGGCAATCATGGCAGGGGATATGGCTGGTACCTCATCTGAACAGTGAGACTGGGGAACGTTATCATATTCCACAAGTGCCCAATATCTTCAGGGCTGTTGTCATCTTTAATGGAACACAGCATATACAAGTGACCTACAGAATAAAGCTGGGAAATAGGGGTGGGGGACTGGCCTGACCTGGGAGTCCTTCTCAGCCGAGCTGGGGCTCGTTCACATAGAATTTACATAAACTAATGGTGTGTTTCCAGAAATAAATTACAAAGCAGGGTTCTAAACAGTTACATTTCAAACCCCTGCCAACATGCAGCGCTATGACAGATCCAGTAACCTTCCTGTCCTCAGCTGGTGGATTTCCAAGGCACATTCAGACATTTGTCACAAGGTTCACGTGGTCTCTGCTGCCACAGACCTGTGATCTTTCCTGGGTAGGCTCCACTGATGTCAGTGTTTGATATTCCAGATATTACAGATTTTTCCCTGTTGCTGGCCCTGAAAACATGAATTTTCAGGAGAGTGGCCATTGTCTTGCTCAAACCTGTTTTAAATTATTGTTTGTGCTGCTGGGAGCCAAACATCCAGCTGATTTACTGCACAGCAACAGCTGGAAGAGGGGGTAAACCCACAGTATGTTGGATTTTGAGACAAAAAAGTAGCATTGTGTCAGGATATTTTAAAATTCCAAGTAGTGAGCTTGCTTTAAGGTTAAAATGGATGTTTTAAAACCAAGACAAGTCATCCTGGCAATGGTCTTCCTGAAAGAAATGCTTCTGGGTGTGAATGGGAAAAGCTGCTCTTCATGAGATACTCTAATGCTTAAATGTTCTCCCAAAGCATCTCAGTTTTCAAGAATTTTTTCAAGAAAATAAAATGCCTAGTGAAAATGTGCAAAATGAGAAACATAATTTTCCAATTATATTAATACAATCATACTTTGCATCACACAAGCAGAATAATAATGTTGTCAGAAAAATAACAGTAAAAACAAACATCCTTGTATTTAGAACAGTCTGGGTGGGGTTATTCCTGATGGTTTAAAGTTTGCACTGGGGTATAAGAAAGGTAATATCATATCACACATTAAAAGGCTCAATAAATGTATGTTCATCACTCAATAAGAAATTAAAGACAGACCTTAGAGGAGAATAAATAATTTAGAAAAAGAATCTATGTTCATTCCAAATCTGTCTAAACTGATGCATTGTCACAGGCTTTTAATGGGTCCAAAATCCCTGGAGGCTTCCAGACTTCACGAAACTGGAATGAATCTGATGGAGGGGTTTTCAAATGGATTTGTAAAGGTTTCAGGAGTCTCCTGTTATTCATATTACGATCCTTGCCAGCTGCTGTAAAGAATTATTTGTTTTCTGGCTTAGTTTACCCAGTCTGAGACAACATGAATTCAGTACATTAGAAGTTTCTCATTAAACATACTTTGTTTCCGTTGTATTTCCAATTTTTGCTAAGTAGGAAGGTATGAACTTTTCATCGTGAAAAATCAACATGACCTTTTGCAAAAATGAGGTGAAAGCATTTCAGCATTTGGATGTTCTGGCATTTCAGTAAAAGACCAAATGAATTTTAACACATAATATATCTTAAAATATGAATAGTAACATGAATTGCTTTTCCTAACTTGGCTGGAAACTTATTCATGTGCTTTGAAGTGATCATTAGAGTTCATCTGAGTAATCATAAAAAAAAACTTGCCTAGGAAAAAAAATGGGACATTTTAGGTAAATTCCTTTTTGTTAATTCCTTGAAGACTCCTCTATGGTATATAATATAGGATTGCTGTTGATATTTTTATTTGGTGTTTGCAAGGTGTGAGGAAGTGCTTCTTCCAGCAGAATTTCAAGTATGTCATGGACTGTTTGAAAAGTTTTAGGGCTTGGAGCTGATGTGATGGGCAGGGTCATTACAGATCCTGCCTAATATATGTTGCTTCCATGCTCCAGCATGGAAAAGCCATTGCAGATGGCTCTTAGTGTATAAACCTCTAGTAAATAGCATCACTACAGCAGCAGGAATTGCTTGTTCCCAAAGGATTTGTGGCTTAATAAGAGAAACTGTTGCACACAAATTTGACTTTAGCAATGTGACTTGACCATCTGGCACCCAAATAGCTGCTGAGCTGAGTAAAGGTGAGGACATACCTGTGTGCATTGCTGGGCTGGAGTAAATGGGAGTTGTAGAGCAAAGGAATTCACCTACACAGGGCCAACAGTTCTGCCGCTTCTAGGCAGAACAGCTTGTCTGATAGTTATTTGAACAACTATTGTATATATTAAATAATAAGAGGTTTTGTATGTTCTTCACCTGGGCATGGCTCAGATTACCTGCTTGTAGCCGAACTCATTTCAAGTGTAGTAAGATGTTTGAGACTTCCAGGGCACACTGAACTTACCTGTGGTTGAAATTCAGATGAATAAATCAAACAGCTTAAAGTCCTTGCTCCTCTAATGCTGAGGAGACTCCCTTTGGGGGCAGAAATATTCACTTAAATGTACCCTTTAAACAACATGCACTTCGAATTTTAGAGAATCAGGAACAAACTAATAGGGAAAAGAGTTTTTTCCCCCAAGCTCTCCCAGCTGTGAGGTATATGGGATACATTGCAAAAGATAAAGTAAAAGTAGGGGTAAAAGTTAATCTCTAAAGGACAACTTTTCATAATGCCTTTGTCTTGCTAGAAATGTCCTAAACTCTCGGGGGATAATTGATAGAACACGGCATCCTCTCGTTGTCTCTATGCTGTAGGGACTTTAAAATAGAATTTCCACCATTTTAGTTTACTAGAGTTTCAGAAGACAGAAAATAAGATTTCAGTTGGCACTGCTTGGCTGTTCCTGTCCCCAGATGGCTCGGAGCTCCTTCCTTCAAGGAAATTCATGTCCCAGTGGTTCCATACACACACCAACATGCATTTCTGCGTCAGCAAAGCAGTTCTGACAACTGCAGGGAATGCTGCTATTTGAGGGTATTCTGAGGAAATAACCTCTGCTGGGAAATGCTTGTAAATGTTCCAGGGGGTGGCTCAGTCCTGCTGTTTTCACCGGAGGAAAACCTGCCTGGTTTCTGTGAGCACAGCTTTGCTCTGGTGTGACGTGCTGGCATTCGGTTCCTCGTGTGTTCCAGTTGTCTCCCTCGTCAGAAGGGACACGTTCCCTGTCCCCCAAAGCCCATGGATGGGTCCTGCAGTGCAGCAATCCCTCCTGCCCGCTCCATCTGCGGCAATCCCACCCAGAGGAGATGTTGCAAGACAGTGAGTCCCCAGTGGGATGTAATAGAATGGAAGCAGATGGTGAGCTGAGGAAAATTTCAGGGGAGGATTACATTTTCCAGTTACTGTCTTTTTGATTTCACTGCTATTGTCTGATGAATTGTGTCAGATTTGATCCTTCAGATTGAAAACCTGCTTCTCAATGTGCTCCCAAATGTAGAAAAAAAGTAAATGGCTGCTGCCAATGTACTCTCTCAGAAACTTAATTTTTTTAATGCATATTAGGAAGGGCTTCTTGTTCTGTTGGGTCTGCTGTGTGATTTCTGCCTTCAACTGGGGATTTTTTTTTCTGTCATAGTTTATGTTGATGACTGTGGGTTCAGGAGCCTGCTGTGGTTTTTTAAACAGTATACTTACCTGTGTACTTGTAATTTATCTTGGCCAAGGCAAGCAGAAAGGCTTTCTCTTGCCCTGGCTTATTTACACAGCTTTCCTTTGTCTTGTTTGTAGTCTCTGATTAACACTGGGGTCTATATAACCCTGTTTGCCAAAGCAAGACTGAGAGAGAAGGGAGACACAGACCTCGAGACCTCAGAACCAGACCCAGTGGGGACACGCAGCCAGAGCCAGGGGAAGATAATGCCAGCCTCTGGGAATGTGAGCAGTGGATGCTGCTGCCTTCCCAAGAAGGCTCCTGCCCCACCTGAGCACTTGCAGCTGCACAGCAGCTTCACTGCCCTCAGAGCTGAGGAGAAGCCAGATGTGCTTCCAGCAAAGCCTCTGGGCCAGCTCACCCCGAGCCTGTGGCAGCTGCAGCTTTTCTTTGGGATTTTCAGGAAACCATCAGAGCAGAGAAGGCTGAAATTAATTCATAGGGTTTAGGTAGGAAGGAGCATCCTGTGCCGTCCAGAAAGCAGAGTCCAGTGTTGAAGTGGATCCATTTAGTGCCAAATAGGCCACAAATTGGAGCATCTTCACTGTGAGAATCCAGGGCATTCTGGAAGCACTATGAGCTTTGGCTCTTTGTTCTTTGCTCTGATTACTTTCTATCCCAATAATTATTTTGTTAGAAAGTAGAGAACCTTTAATAACACCAACTAACAACGTAGACAACAGTTGGGATAGGAGATGCTTTGACTTTTAATAGCAGAGGGATTTTAATCCTGCTTTCCCGGTTCTTCAGTGCCCCATTCAGTATGGTTGGCACCACTGCCTCATCCCTCTTGCTTCTTTTTATTGTTCCCTAAATAAAAACCCTGTTTTGATTGACAAGCAAATATTTGCCAAATCATATCATATTTGTGAAATAGACTGAAACAATGTTTTTAATTATAAAAAACCCCACCAAACCAAACAACAAAACAAACCCAAATCTGTTTACCTTCTAATAGTAAATGAAAAAGCTCATCCAGTTGTGACTTTCAAGATATTCTGTTAAAGTAAGGACACTTCCTTTGCAAATTTTCTAAGCATGCATGGGACCTCACACAATAACTCTCACCCAGGCCCACGTGGGTGCTTGGTGACATCTTCAAACCTGGCATATTTAGAAAGGGCAACACTGCATTTCTAAGACCCTATGGCTGAAATATTAAAATATTATACTCCAAATAGGGGCAGCTGTGGCTGAGATGAACAGTTCTCATCAAACCAGGGTGAAAATAAACATTATGCACAATGATCAGCCCTCAGCTGAGTGGAGACTGGAAGGTCTGTACTGGTCCAAACTCACATCCAACTGGTGAATTATCAGTAAACATTTCTGTATTACTTAAAAACTCTCACACTTCTCAGTCCATGGTTATTTTTTTCTGATTGTTAATTATTATTTTACACAAAATTCAAGAGGACTAAGAAATGTCAGGGTAGTATTTACAAATAAAGAAATGTAAAATTCCTCATTGTTTCATCCTCTCCCCGACGTTTTCACCCACAGTTAAGGACTGAACCTGTTCTCTTAACCAGGGCTCAGTGGCAGTAATAGCCAAAGAAGGTTATTGAACACACAAACATTATCTACATCCATCTTATCAACAAATGTGTCATGAGCCAATTTGATGCAATTACACAGAGGTGCCCTTTCTACAATACCAGTAGATCACTTTGATGTGCAACTTTAACAATAATACTTGAAAATACTTTAAAATACCTTTGGGGGAAAAAACCAAAATCAAAACTCATCTTCAGGCACAAGGATATTCTCTGGATGGTCTCTACATATTCATTAAAGAGAAAACCCAGCAGGAGAAAATCTCTCCCATGAATTATGTGGAATCAGGACTTAAATCTTGGACACAATTAAGCCCCCCTCTAGCTATGGCCAACACTGCTGTGCCTGCCCCAGTATCAGATGTTGCTGGACTTAATAATATTTTGTTTAATACTGCAAAATGATCTTTATGCTTTGGTGACTGTACATATAAAAGTGTAACCAGAAGCAGATCTTTTCTGCCTCATTTCTTCCTATATCCTTATATCATGTTCAGTCTTATTTTTCTTCTCCCTCAGTTAAATGCTGCATGTTGATTTATTCCATTATGGAAGATGAGGTTATAAAAGGATTTCAACTCTTTTGAATTGAATCGAGGTCTGAGGAGTGGGTAAATCTAAATGAGGTGGAATTTTGTAGTAGATCATAATGGCAGCTTTCTGAGTGCTGCCTTTTATTTAGTGCTGGCTTATTTACTCAGGCTTAGAAACTCATAAACATTGTAAATACACATGTAAGTGTAATGAACTTCTCTAGACTGTTGTGGCTCAGCTTCTTTGGTATATTTTATATGCCATTTTATGTATTTCTTTGATTTTCCTCCTGTACTGATGTTGCAGACAATGAGGACATTTGAGCTACCTGATGCTGTTGCTGCTTCAGTACTATGGGTCTGTGATGGAACATGCTTTGGGAAGGTTCCTGTTTGACACTTTACATGCAAGAATGATTTAGAAGGATCAGAAGTTTCCAGGAACTCTGAATGTTTGACTTGGCTGCCATCTGCTACTTTCTGGAGGCTGAAGAGGCAGGAGGTTCATCATTTTTGAGGGTAAAATAGTCTATGGATTTCATATCTATATTTGTGAGACTGGCCAAATAAACACAGGTTTAATAAAAAATACCTTCACAGAGGCTGCTGCCCAAGCAGCTACACTGCTGATTTCAACTAAAAAAAATCACAGTGCCCTGGAGAATTTAAGGAGTGACATGTGAAGAGGAGGATACAGGGAGAGTGTTGGTCGCAGAACCAGCGTGGTGGGGAAGGAACAGGGCATGGATCCCTGAGGAGGACTCAGAGCACCAACACGTCATTGCTATTGCCTTTGCAGATCAAGCTTTGATCCCTAAAACATGACTTATGAACAGTGCATAGCTCATTAGCCTAGGCAGGAGTTATTAGAATGATAGATGTATCAACATCATTTTATTCCTGTGTAAGGGAAGATATTTTGCAGTTCTCAGCACCTTTCAGTGCATATGAAAATTACACATCAGTCCTAAGTGCCCACTCAGGGTGCTTCTGGCACTCCAGAAAAAGATGTACATGTGCCCCTACATACAGGGGGCAAAAGCCAATGAGGATAATTACCCTGCAACAAGCATTGGAATGTAGCAGTGCTTAGATGAAAACATGTATTTATTTAAACTTCGATTGATGACTTCATTAATCAGAGTCCAAACTCCTGATTCTGTTGCACCTGGTTTGCATTATTCCTACAGGATGGAATTAGTGAAAAAAGTATCTTGAGTTTATTCTCCATAAAGGGAATTTGGAGTTGCATACAGCCAGTTTAGGAGTGCTTTCAAGCATTTTTATTTTCCAGCAATCTCCATGCTATGAAAGCCCCATAGGTTGTTAGACAGTTATATGTCTTTTTGTTCCTCTCTAATGAAGCCATAATAAGGCACCAAACCTCTGTGAGTCATCCCTCAAAAATGAAATACAAAAGCAGAGCTGTGCTGGGCTTTGGCACTGTGTGATAAAGTGCTAGAAATACAAATTACAGCAGCACCAACAAGGTTTTTTGTGCAAAAGGTAGGAAATTCTACTTTACTGTGCATGTTTTTGGTTTAGCTGCTGACAGGCCTGCAACAGCTCTGGGGATTATCCTACATGAATTCTAGGAATGGCATGGTAGCCACTGAGCTGCTGTCTTCCAGCTCCTATGAAATTAATGGCAGTAGGAAAAGCAGACATCTCATCACATTTGGAAAAATATTGGAAAGTGAATTTAAATTGCTTGTTTAGAAACAGGCCAGAACAGCTGGAGTGCAAGAATGTCACGCTGACTCCTCGTGACTGACCATCATGGGCATTGCTGTCCGTGCTCCTCAGTGGGTGCAGTTTCTGTGGGCTGTGAAGTCATAAATATTTCCTGAAATAGGGATCAAAAGTTATGCTGTTAAGTTTTGGGTTTTTTGTCAGTAAGCACGTGGAAATTCCCCATCAGGATTGCAGCTGTGTAATTCAGTATTTCCATCCGTGATCTCTCCTGAGTGTGTCCATTCCCTTTTCCCACACCAAACGTGCACACAGGAGCTGGGCCAGACTTCCCTGAGCTGCCCTGTGCAATCCCAGGTAATTCATCTCACTTTCCCTCTCACTTTGAAAAATAAGGCTCTTTCAAAATCATTAGGTAATGATACTACTATGAAAGAACCACATCACATTTTAGCAGCAGGACTCCTCTGAGCAGTGGTTTAATGAGTGTGGAAATACAGGATTTGAAGTGACTGTGGTTTATAATACTGCAGGTAAATGTTATTTCCACTCACCCCACAAAAACTCTCATATAAACTTCTAAATTCAATAATGTGGACTAATAGAAAAATTTTACTGTGTTTGCATCTTTTTTTCTGAACCTTCTGCCTGAATAAAGTTGTAAATTATGTACACTTTTTTCTTATTCCTCTGCACACCAATTGTGTAGATAAAATCTATAAATTGTGTTACAATGTGCAGTACAACATAAAATCAAAGACCAAAACAAATCAGGCCTCAACGTAAATACATACTTTAGGATTTTTCAGGAGGCTATAAAAGATATATGGGATTAATTTCTTTAGCACAGATAAGGATCTGTAACTTAAGTTTCTCGAGCCAGTAATTATCTAATTTTACAATTGCAAGAGATAGACATAACACTGACCACATAGTGGATGGGTGAATCTGTGAAGTTCTTGAAATATGAAATTTGGAAAGTAATCCTTTGAATGGTATTTTTCTCTCCTCTCTGTGTCTCTTGTAGCATTCTCCTTTTCCATTTTCCAAGCTCACCTAACTTCACAATCATTTACCTTTATTAACTTTATAAATTTTATATGCCCCTGTAAAGGCTTTTAATGTAAAGCAAGTCCTTAGTAGTCAAACTTTTGAAATAAATGAAAAATGCCTTGACGAGACCATCTTAAGCCACTGTTGTAAAGCCACTTAAGCCATATTGTTGTAAAGAAGCAAAAATCTGAAAAAAGCAATAACCCAACCCTTGGGAAACTATGGGCAAAAATAGAATTGAGCTGTAGTCCTTTACTGAGGGAAAGTCTTTGACATTTATGCTGTTTATGACTTCACTGAAAAATTAAAGAGGGTACTGAAAATCTACAACTTAGTGATGAAGTTAAAATAAAGCAGCTGATCCTGTTCCTCTGTAGGACAGTGACCTTCCCCTTGGCTGGAAAGCTTTAACGTTTCTGGGTGAAACCAAATTTGTGACTGTAATGGAGTGGTTAGACTGGATGTGCTGGATTGCTGGCACATGAGACAGGTGGCAGAGCAGTCAGAGACGGATCAGGGGAACCACCAGAGGTCCTGGGCACCGTGAGGGCAAAACTGAGCCTGGGCACCAGCTGAGCAGCCTGAATCAAAACTGCAGGAGCTGCAGTCGTGGTGAGGAGGAATGATTGCTTTAGCAGGAAATGCAGGGGGGAGGAGGAAAGCTACCACTGGTGGGAATTCTTCTAATGGAGGAGGGCCTGTGTATATGGCATTCTGATGGAAAGAAGACAAAAGCCTCTACAGACTCATTGTTTTGTGCTAAGATCCCAGGTCTGGCTTAAGTTAGGACTCTAGGGAAGAAGAGGTAAGAGCTACATGACACATTTCCACAGTCATCGCTGCTGAGTCTCCCCACATCTCCCTCACAACAGGAGCAGCATTGAGGACGCTCAAAGTTCTGTCCTCAGCCTGTAGAGCAAGAAATACGAGGTGAAACTGTGCCCTGGTTGAGCCTCTCCCATGGCACCTACCTGAGACAGAAGTAACAAGGTATAAACCACTTAAAGATTTTTAAGGACAACAGAGACTGTGTATCAACAGAAGTTAATTTGCATCATCATGTAATTGGGAAGTCTGAAGTCTTAACAGATTCACACACACCCAGAGGAAAGGGAGAAGAGGGAATGAAGAAACAAACAAAGGAGGAGAGCTGTCCTTGGGAGTTACCTGTTAGATGCAAGCAGGTGGATTTGTATCATCCTGACAGGATCAGGGAAGGCAGCTCTGGCTCCACACTGCCAAGTCTCATGTGGAGTCATGAGTTTTTCCTATTAAAATAATCTCTCGATAGCCCTCCCTGGTCTCAGTAAGTATTAGACATATTAATAATAGTATGACAAACCGGTGCTCGTTTTGTAAGGCTAAATGTATTTGTGTTGTTAACAGAGTGCTTGTTTTTCTTTACCTTTGCACAGGACTAAGGTTAAGACAAAAATAGATCCTGCTGCACCTTTTTGACCGTGACATTGTGTGTTTTGTTCAGTTCTTTAGGATGTCTGAGATCTGTGGCAGTCAGCTCGTTCCTTTCAGCTCGTTCCTTTCAGCTTGTTCCTAATGCTAATCTTCCATTTCCTACGATTTTACTGGAAAGAGGCAAAAACCGTGAGAAAAGCCTTCAGAATGTGGAACTTTAATTATTAGTACGCAATCTCGATTTAGAGGAGTTCTTTTAGCATGTATTTTTCACAAAGCTGTGAACCTTGGTTAATTTTAGCAAGTCTGATGAACTAAAATAGATGTCCTCTGCTTGAAAGTCAGATGATTCAGTTGAACCACAGACCCTTCAGCTTTTCAGGGCTGCATGGCTGTGGAGACTGACTTTTAGAACGTGTGTTAATTGTTGAAATGGAAATTAAGTATGTTTGGCTTTTTTTTTTTTTTTTTGATCTTGAAACATTTTTCAGCAGTGTGCTTTGAGCTGCTATTGAAAATCTGTGAAGGTATTACCTTAATGTTAATAGACAGCTATTTGGACCATGTAGTCAAGGAATTGTTATGTATTTGGCCCTTGCTTGTTCTGCATTGCAATTCCAGCCCCTGACAGACACTGATAACATGTGGATAGGGCTTTGGGTTACTCTCACTCACTGGGGAGATGTTCTCACAAGGAGAAAACAAAAGCAGAACCAGGATTTGGGGGAAAAAAAAATAAATCTATCTAGTTTGAAACATCCCCAAAGCCAATCATGCCATGTTTGAAACCTTCCATTCCTCCAAGCTGTCAAAAATCTGGCTTTCAGTGATTGTGGCCTGATTTTCTGACAGTTTGTCCTGCAAACTAGCACAGGAATTGAATGTTTAGCACATCTTAAAGTCATTCTGGGACTTGTTACTTATTTATTTGGGTATGTGCCTGGAGAATGGCAGCAGAGGATTTGTAATCCAAACCTATCAGAAGTTGGAGGGAAAATTCTCATTTTTTATTCTACTATCATTATTCTAATTAGGCAGCCCTTGAAACTTAGAACAATGGCATTTTAAGTTCCCACCAGATCTTTAGTGGGGAAAATCATTCCAATTTGGAAGGAAAAAAAGAAAGGAAAAATTGTTACAAAAAAATTTCTGGCTCTCTGAAAGAGAGAGAGAGAACAAATGTGAGGCTGAATGGATGCACATTCCATCACACATGCAAAGCCTCTTCCAAGGCTTTGTTCATGTTTGGATCTGGCTCTGGTTCTCCCAGCAGATTTGTCATTTGGACCCCACATTTGTGGCACATTTGTAGTCTCAGGCCTTTAGTGAAAGAACTCTTTGGATTCAGATATCTGAAAAACACTGCGATGGGAAAAGATTATTTACAAACATGACTTCAGAATATAGAATAGAATGTTTTCTATAGGAAATGAAGTGTCACCCCGTTGGAAATCTTCCAAGGAAACCTCCTCTTATCTGTTTTGTTCTGTGGAAATGATTCAGTGTTTGTGGTTACATCAGAAGACAATGTGGCTTCCACTGAATTTGTAGGGACAATCTATTTTGAGACACTGACTGAAATCTGCTGTGTGTGGTACAGTCAGTCTATCCAGATCAAAATTAAAGGAAGTTTCTGCTGACTTTAGTGGAATGCTTAAAGGGAAAAGGTGATGTCCAATAGTAAAGCTTCAGAACACAGAATTTGGGTACATAAGTATAGGAATTCAGGGGGAAAATACTGGGGAGGAGCATTTAGCCAGAGGTGTAACTGCGTTTACTGGCAGATACATTATGTGTAATCCTTTATTTCCAATACAGCTGGAAACTTGGAGAGTCTGGATTGCACACATGCTCCCAAATGCTGCATAAAAATGAAGGGTGCACATAGAATATTGGTGTTTGTGTGTATTTCATTATTACATATTGTGGTTTCAGCATCTAGAGAACAAATAAACGTTACCTGCCCAAATTGCAACTATTTCAAGATAAATATTTCTACTGATAACAAGTTTTCAAAGGCAGTTTTCGTACTATATAATCACACTGCTAATTTTTCAAGCACTGATAGATACATCTAAAGCCTGCTCTCTTTGATTCGCTTTTTATTAAAGGTAAAACTTTGGTTCCTAAACCAGCTTTCACACAGTGAAATAAGACACCACTTGGATTGTTCTCTGAAGCACCTCGTGCAGATATTACCAAAAAAAGCTAACCTTTATAGAGAAGTAACTCTAATTTTCTGTTACTGGTAAGTGCACACACACTTCTCTAGTCCTAAATTTTTTAATTCTACCCTGTGTTTATCCTTTAAGAACATTTTAGCCCATAAAAGCCCAGGAAAAGCAAGGTTCTAGTTGGCTGAGGTAGCACAAACCACAGAATACTGAGCTGATTTCTTTCCTCCCTGACACACAGGCACCTGTGATTCCTTCTCCACTTGTTGGTGTTTGGGTGCACCTGCCTGGAGTTGTGTTCCATGGTAATACCTTTAACCAAAATCATATTTTGAAATTGCTGATAGCACTCATTGTAATTACTGTGTAATACTTAATTGGGATTCATGTAATTATTATTTTAAACTACTTTACATGTTCTGAGTTGAATTTTTAATTTAGAAAACACATATTCAGTCCTTCGATCTGACTCCCTTTGGGTGGCTGTGGATGGAACACACATTTTAATGCGTCAGGTTATTTGTATGCAACAGGATTTCCCCAATCTAAACTCCTGAATCTGTGCTAGTATTTATATGTGCAAAGTTACTGGCAGTCCAGGGTCATATATTTTAATCTCTAAAATCTTTGTTTGCTCACACAATAAAACTATTTAGATTTGAGCTTCTTTCATAAAATACGTACAAAAAAATTTGTCTTACACAGGACAACTGCAAGTTACATTTCTGTGCATTTTTAAATGCATGCCATTAATAAAAATATCCAGCTGTGCATATATATAATTTTAATTACTTATTCTACATTTCAGAAAAATACGTATCTTGATATCAACTTTAGAAGTCGCCTTGCAGAGATTAAAATCAAGCTGTGTGGACAGGATGCTAGGAAGTCATTAAACGGGTGTGATTTAAAGAGGAGAGGATAAACTTTTTACCTATTGTGGCCCCTATGAGCCTGTAACATCTGATACTGCATTATTCATTTTCTTTAAAAGTATGGGGTGTCATCTGCACCCAAGGCCTGGGGAGGTGTTTCTCTCAGGAATAATTACAGTCCTGGTGTCCTGACACACTGGCTTCAGTGAGAAAAAGTATTATTCTGAAACATCACCAGGATCTTATCTAGAGGCACCAAGCCTGTCCAGTGTATCAAATAATAAGGCAGACACTATTTTAACACAACTTTACTTTATTCAGTCCATCTGCAAATGTTATAGAAAGGAGTGATATAATTATCTGTATTCTGTTACTGAAAGGCTAAGTGTGTCTCATGAAGAAAATCTCAAAAAGATTTTAATTAAGTTAAAACTAAAATAAGAGCTGAAGTATAGAAAGTGTCCTAAAGAATCTTTACTATCAAAATGAGCTCATAGCATCTTCTAAAATATAAGTTAATAGAGGCAAGTTAATATTCCTTCAGTGGAGAAAATGAAAACAGAATTGTACATTGAGTTTTAGAGTCTTGAATACTTGGCTCTTTTCAAGTCCTGTTTCCTTTCTGTCTGTCCCTCAAGCAGACCCCGATTGAGTGAAGTCTCTGAGCAGCTCTGTCTTTAATGTCTCTCAGAAAACAGGGTGTCCTCATTGCTGAGAAACTTACAGGTCTCCTGATGAAAATCAACATAATCCTTACGGAAGGTGCTGTTGAATCTGGTACCATGGGCGGTAGTTTCCTTACAGCAATGTGTAAATTCACTTTATTAAACTTAATTCAAGAAAAATACTTTCACTATCGCCTTGTAGCACCTCAGAGCAGCAAGTGCCCTGTTACCATTATCCCCTCGCCGTGAGTGTCTCCATCAGCAATCCTGTAATGCCATGGAAAGGGAATCCCACTGTGAGGAATTACTAAGATGCTGTTTGCTGCAGGACAAGTCTGTAGATCTTTTGTTTGCAATTTGGAAAACTTGGCGAGTGCCTGCAGCTTGTCAGATGTCGAATGACACACGAGCTCCAGCAGCCAGGTAATGACCGACCCTTCCAGGGGCTTCAGTCCTTGGCTGGATTTATGTCATGTTTCTTCCCAAAGCCTGTGCAGGTGCCTTTCAGCTGGTGCTTCACACACCACTCAAAGGCCACTGTTAAGGCTTTCAAAGCAAAGCACACACATGGCCCAGATCTCTCTGTGTCTCTGTGCCCATGAGGGGGCTTTGCCCCTGCCCAGCGTTCACCCCTCCGGCTCCTCCGGCTTTCTCTTCATCTTGTCCCTGCTGCTCCCGCCTGAACATCTGCCTGTAAAACGAAGTTTTTCTTTTCCTTTTTCCCCCTAACCTTGATGAATGGCTGATATCTCAACACAGAAGCTCACCTTTCTCTTAACTGCAGATGATTGATAGAGCAGGAGCAGCAGTGGAACAGGTTCTGTGTCCTGGCAGCCTCAGCTGCTGCCGGGGCTTCCCTCCAGGGACTGGCAGGAGTCTTATTCCCTGCAGGAATTTAAAGCCCTACCAAGCCAGTGAGAAACCAAGTGGGATTTTAAAACTCCTACTGTATAGTCTGAATATCCTTTAAAAACAGCAAGCCCAGTGTGCTCTGCTGATTTTTTCTGTCGTGGAACACTTTGAAGGGCAAATATTCCTTTTTGTTTTGGAAGATGAACTCAGCACTATCAAATACAAGTTTATATGCTTATATTTGTTTTACATGTTAAGAAAGAAGATGAAAGACCATGAATATACTTAGTTCAGAAACATTAATTATTTCTACATCTGTATATGCTTTGATGCACATCTGCATAATTCTATAATTGTTGATAGTTCTATAATATAGAATATTAATTCTGTTCTTGCTCCACTATCATTTAAAAATTCCGTTTTCCCTTAGCATGTTCCCTGTACATTTTTATTATTCAAATGAATATAACAATGACCTTTTTGAAAGAATGTCTAGTTAGATTAGTTACACTTTTAAATATAATGAGTTCTTAAGGCCAGGTTTTCAAGTCGTGTGTCAAGGTGGCTCCACTACAGTCAGGGGATTTGTGCCAGATTACATCTACACAAAGTCTGAATGTAAAGCTGAAGACAGTTGTTTATTCAAATTTGTACGTCTAAATTTAGGCAGAAAAGGGAAAAAAATCAAAGGTGACTGAAAGAGAATAGATTTCTAAGTGATATGACTTTAACAGGTTCCTGTGATGACACAGATAGAAATGTGCTGGGAGAAGTTAATGGCTTTGAAAAGTAAAGACCAAAAATACAGTAATATCCTTGAAAGTGCTGAATCCGAGTCAACATTTAAATGGGAGCCTGTCTTCCTACTAAATAGCTTTTCAACTTCTTTCTTATCATAGTAGTCCTTAATTAAAATAGTTCAAAGGAGTTGGGTCATAAAACCACATTGGTTTTTTTTGTGCTAAAAAGAATTTCTGCACTCTGCAGACTTCATCAGTTCTCAAAACTTCGCAGTTGAGTCAATAGTCTTCTTTTCACTCTGGTGAACTACACATTGAGAATGCCATAAGCAATTATTTAATCTTAGTAACTCGGGGTTAGTTCAGGACCGCAGTGGTCTAATTAAAAAGTGCTTCAGTGTATCATTGATTTCTTGGTATGACGACAGAGTCCTGCTTCATTCTGCTTTACTTTGAACCGAGTGCTGCTGCCAGCCAAGCTTGCTGCAGGAGCACTGAGGGGTAGAGAGAGACAAACGTGTCCATCATGCACTTTGTTGGGGCAGAGGGAGAAGGGAAGAATCGAGAAAGAGCAGAAAACGGAGAGAAGAATTTTAACCTGCAGTGGAAAACAAGGCCTACGATGTTGGTTTAAATTCCTGTTCGGTCAGCCAGGCTAAGGAAAATCTGAAGGATGGGTCACAGTTTTCTCAAGATAAAGCTTTTGCAGAAAGTGCCGCATTGCCAGCACTGTGCTTCAGTGATCTATTCACTGGCCAAAACATCAACATCCCAAATTCATTGCACTGCCTTAGGAATGACCTCCTCTTACCCTGCTTTCTGTAGTCGGGAGTTTCATTCGTCATCTTGCAATCCTGTTTCTGGTTTAAATTTCCACTTCTGTTGAAGACATAAGCCCAAGTAGTAGAGTGAAAAATCCCATAACCTCATTCATAACTGTCATGACCTTTAATTCAGAAGCCACAGCTCCGGAATAGCTGCAGTTAATAGTCTTTTTAAGAGGTTTATTCATCCTTTGGCTAAAAATTCATACAGCAATGTTGATTGGGAAATTGATAAGCCTCGTGGAAAGTGAGCTGGGAAACAGAAAAAAAATCCCAAATTTTAGTCTTTTTATTATTATTATTTCAGTTCAGCTGTCCTGTTAGCCTGCTTCTTGTTCCAGTTCTGCTCTGTAGTTTTGTGCTTTAATGTATTAGCACAGTACATAAATGCAGTTATGTTATGGAGTCTGGTGTCATGAGGGGCTTGTAGAACTCTCAGCAAAGTGTAAAATGTAAGAAAACTGGATGATAACAACAACAGGGTCATGCTAATCAGATGAAATGTTTTGCTTTTTAAACATTTCTATTTCAGTAAAATATATTCTCCACATGAAGCTCCTTCTCACCTGAATATTCTTGCTTGTTCACCATTAAAGCAGTTTCTCTAGAAGAAAAACCCAGCTGGCAGTCTCTACCCTGCTACCATTAGTGAAAAATAAGATGGGAGAGCCTACAGTCAGTTCTACTAAACTGCTGGGAACAATTGTTAGGGGGAGGCTGTAAAAATCCCACCCTGATTGTCTTTGCATTTATGGACTCTTTCCAATCAGGGTACCAGCTCATGGTACCCTCATGCCCCATTATAAACCAAATTAGCCATTTTCTGTAGGCTGGAATAAACTCCAGCTATTTCATCCCAGAGAAGTTCAGACAGCTGATTGTAGGAATGACTGAAAAAGTGTAAAACTAAATTAAGAACTCAACTCCCCTTGTCTTCTCAAAATCCCTCCCTTGGTATTTAGAATTCTATTTACACCCAAAGCAGCTCCACTGTTGAAGGAATGGCATCTGTCAAAGTCAGTGCCATCAGTGTGATGTGCCAGTAAACCCCTTATATTTTTGCATCTTTTCCCACATACCAGGAATTGCTTTGACATGTTGAAACAAATGCCACCAAATCCATTTGCACAGATTTTGGTTGTGCTCAAATTCGTCGCACACTTCTGCTCCTGGGCTTTTCTACAGTGATGCATTGAATTCATCGTCACATCCACAGAGTAAGAAGATTACCCAACTTCTATAAACTAATCTGAATGAAGCAGCAGTGAATTCAGGATCTCTGTGCATATATTCTTGTGCATATATTCACTCCCTCCCCAGTTCCTTTAAACCTCCTGCATGGCTGGGTTTCTCTCAGAGAATCAATAATAAAGGCAAATGCTTCAGAACCACCAGGTTTGGGAAGAAAGCTGCTCTCTCAGAGCCTCGCTGTATGCTGGGACTTTCTTCTTACAGCAAAAAAGTGTGGCTGGAGCAGTTCCTGTATTTCCCATGTTTCCATGGAATTGATCTGAAGATTTTAAGAGCTCTTTTCTCGCTCCTGGCTCACCTTGTCAAGCTGCTTAACTCCACAGGACTGTGGAGCCTCTTATCATCTCCTAGCCCTAAGAATTCAGTCAAAGCCCTGCTTCCAGCTTCCCGCCAGCTGGCTCCTGCAGTGATGCCCAAAGTCACCACTGCCCTCAGATTCAGCCCTTTCATGGTTTCCTACAGAGCTCTCAAAGGGAAAAAAAAAAAAAAAAAGAAAAGAAAAAAAATTCTCATTATTTTGTTGCTAAGTCCATAATGTTCCAAATTGTACTGACTCTTTGGTCAGAGTTCAGCACAACAAACTGTGCAGGGAATATTTTTTGAATCGGATAAAGATTTGGGAAACATATTACATATTGCTTGTGATTTTGAAACATAGTGAATGCTCTAAAGTGTTTTTTTCTTCACCTGACCCAAACCCAGGAATAATAGACAGCCTGTTGTATTTAACAACATCTTCTCTTTTCTTGGTGAAACAGCAAATACATTTAGAGGGGTTCCTTGGTTGTTATTTCCCCTTTATTGTGCCCCCTCCCAGCATCCTGTTGGAGCCCCAGCCCACTGCCTGGTTTGACTGGAGACAGAAAAGGCCTGGAGGCTGTGTAAGAGCTGCTCAGCAGTAAATAAAACATCCCTGTGTTAATAACAGTGTTTTCATCACAAATCCAAACCACAGCACCACGGGGGCTGCTATGGACAAAATTAACTCCATCCAAACCAATGCACGTGTTTCTGAATTTCTGCAGTGCACCTGGGCTGATGTAGAAAGAACTATTTCTGTTCAAAAGAGTCTTCCCCCTTAAAAAAACCCAACCTCAAACATTTTACTAAGCAATGCATTATCATAGCACTCCTATTTCCTGCACCTTCCCTCTCCATATGATTTTACATATACATAAACAATACTGCTCTCAGATAAGTCTCAACTCCAAAAATTCTCCAAGGCCTGCCATAATAATAGTAATTGTTTGATCTATTTACAAATTGTTGCTCATCTCAGTACTCCCGTGGTGTGGGTGTTCATGGTTCCACGTGACCTGTGTTTGCAAAGCAGCAGCCTCCCCTCTGTCAATGTATTATTGTCAGTATATGGCTTGTGAGAGAACACCACTGATTAATCTCTATGTAGTTTCAATAGTTTCAATCATTTTGTGATGTTGAACCCCAAAATGCATCTCCTAAATACAACTTGAGTTTGAAAAGCTATGGGTCAGAAATGGTTCACAAGTTGCACTGTTAAGATTATGCATTTTACCAGCCAAAGAAATTTTTGGAATGAATTGCAGGAACAAATCATGTGCACACTGTTTTTGAGTGATTTAAGATGCTGAAGGTTTTTAATGCTCATCTTGACACATTTTATCGTCATTTTTCAGTAGATGCCCAGCTCTATTTTAAGATGAAGTGTCCTGCCAGTTGTTTGAATGCAAACAGCAAAACCTGTGTCTCACCAGTCTGCCAAATTCACAAGTCTACCAGGTCATCTGCCTTTCAGTCAAGTAAATAAGGCAATTTCTAATTCTGGTTCTAGAAACCACTAATACTGTCTTTAATTGTTGATGTGAGGCTGCCTCAGTACCTTGTGAAGTCAGCAAAGTGATTAATGGCTCATTAAAAATAAATACATTTCCCAAAAGAATTTGCAGGGATTCAGCTGTGAAATTCCTGCTGTACTCCATGGGAGCTACATGACTTAATCCCCATGACCTGCACTTTATGAGTAACCTTTTGGAAAATAAGCAACTTAAACAGCTGGAGACATGCACTGTTACAAGGTGCTGCCTGGCAGTACAGCACTCCTGATAGAATTGGGTTTTGAAATGAAAACATTATTTACTTAAACTGGGAACTCACAAAAAGGCTGTGTTGGTGACTGGCTTTGGGGGGCTTCATGCTCCAAATCCTGAAAACCTTTTGCCATTATCCATGAGGAGGCTGGAAGAGGACAGGCTGAGCTGGGTTTCACCCCAGCATTCACACACGTACAGTCAATCAGTCCTGAGAGAAAATATTTTCAAAATATGTCATGAAACGTTCCAGCAGGCATAAAAATCAAACCCTGTTGTTATTGGTGACAAATACGGTAGTAAAGGAATAAGGTGTCTCTGACTTCTACATTTACAGCCAGTAGCTAATTACAAATGTAATTCAGGAAGCTGGGAGGAACATGCAGTGTGTGCTGCACAGGTCAGTCCTTCCTGCAGAAATGCAGTACAAGTCAGCACTAAGGTGCACCATCAAATGGGTCCTTCATCCATCCCAGCAAAGTAGAGGATCTTCATTTATTCGTTCTTTTTCTGGCGTGTTTTATCATTCCAGTTCCACATGGATTTTTTTCCTGCCCCCTACTCTACAGAAATTGTATTTCTTACAAGGTATGGTCTGCAACCCATTTTTTTGTGCCTTTAATTGTAAATCCCTGACTTTTAGTCCAAAAAAACCCAGGAAGCTGTTTACAGGCTTGCACACATAGATCATCTGGGGTTAATTATGAGGTATCTTTCTAAATTTCTACCCTAGTTCTGTATAGAAATACATTTCTTACTTTGAACAATGCTTGGTGTTTACTCAGGCAGCATCTCCATGGCTATGTGAGGGACCAGGCTCTTTTACTGTCAGAAAGTAGAAAACGATGTGCTGCTGAAATTCTTTATTTCATGTAAATAACCAAAGCCAGATCATTAACCTCATTGCAGCACTGTGACCATGCCCTCTTCTCCACACTCTGCTCTTTTAATCACGCCATCGATCATCCATCATCTTTCATACCATATTCAAAAACTCTGTCCTTGCCACAAGGGCTGTTCACACTTTCTGCATTCTCCGCTTTCAAACATGGACAGTTGAAAGGAAAAGGGGAAGCAAGAGCAGAATGAACAATTGGCCGTTTTCTATCACTACTTACATGCAACTGTGTTTATGAATTAATTCGTCAGATGATCACACAAGCCGTGATTCCTCAGGATATATATTTTTTTATGTGTATCACTTATCACAGGGGTACAAACCAGCCTTTAGAGACTGTGGTTTGGTGTTCAGTAGCTGGTGTAACAGTGAGCTGTAGATGTGCTGTCACAACTGACTCTGCAAGTGTAGCGGGTCTCTGAGGAGAGGGAAGGTTCTGTGTTACACAAACCCACCACCCTCAGCAGTGAGAGGCTCCTCTCTGACTGTGATGGACATGGATCAGGCCTGGAGCCAGGAGGTGTTTGTGTGCACACTCTTATTTCAGCAATAACCACCAGAAACCTTCATTAGGCTGAGCAGTAAAAGTGGCTGCTGACCTCTCACTGCCCGAAACAGTCGCATACAAATAGTAAATTAAATCCAGCATTAATCAAAACTGTAAAATAGCCTGCTTAATCCTCCCAGAAACAACACACCCACAACCTTCTTCCAAACCCTTGTCAAACAAATGGTTTTTGCAGTGTATCTGGAAGGTCATCAAGTCCTGGGCTATTTCAGGAGCAAGTTCCAGATGGTCTCCAACACGCTGAATAATGTATGCCTATGTGGGAGTGGGGAGAGAGGGGCTTGAAGGAACTATTATACTGATGGGAGTAAATCCATGCATTTTACATTCGTATATGCCAAGGTAGGTGTTAAAAATGCTCTCGTGTCCTTTGTTTCAAGTGGCAAAAAAGACTTGTTTCAAGAATCTTTACTGACAGTATCAATTTCATCTTTCACTTAGCAGCACTCTACAGAACCTTAAGCTTTTGTTTGGACTACAATTGTGTTGATTACAGGAGCACCAGTGTTTTAATGGGATGTGGCATCTGTAGTGTGACATTCCACGAGCAGTAACCTTTTATCTTGTAATTCTTGCAATGTTATGAAGTGAAAATCTAACAGCTATATATGCACTATTACACACAAGGTAGTTATTAAAGGAAACATGTATTTGAAACTCTTTTGTATGAATATCATGGGGCTGTTTGCAGGATTTTGCACAGGGGAGTGGGTTGATGACGAGTTCAACATGCCCTGGCAGCCCAGATATCAGAGGTGTCCTGGGCTGATCCCACAGCGTGGGCAGCAGGGGAGGGGGGGATTCTGCCCCTCTGCCCCCTCAGGTGAGACCCCCCT